>CM037878.1:278792320-279466963 GCA_021292165.1 Shinisaurus crocodilurus
CCGTTGTGGAAGCGAAAGAAAGCATGATTTCCTTTTGTGTGTTTGTGCTATTCTGCTATACCACAGTGCCACCTAGAGCTTATGTAGTGGAAAAGCAGGAAAGGAAATGCTACTTATGCAGTACTCGGATCTCAGTTCTGGGACTGAAACCAAAAGTAGATACAGCCAACTACCAGCCTTGTGTAGAAAAGCTGTACAACTCTCATAGGCCTTGGACAGCATGGGACAATGATCAGGGCTTCTAGGAGTGGTAGTCCAAAATATCTGAAGGGCACCGGGTTGCCTACCCGGGCTACAATGTTAGTTGTCATGTAACCATTTGGTGAACTCAGCCACTTTTATGCGAGATCTATTAACCTGGAGTCATGATCAACCCCCTGACTTCTGCACTCAAAACCACTAAGAGAGATTAGAAATCCCATTGCAAATAACTAGAATTGTTGGCAGTGCTCAAATTTTGGAAGACAAGGTGTGTACTATATGTGTGTGTGGGAAACTTAAATGAAAACCAGTGCTGGGTCTGGGGGAGAAAGGCCCTTGGAAAGATGCTGTCTGGTGGTCGCCATGGTTTTGCTCTGTGATGCCCTCACCATTGAATTGACTTCCACAACATAGTCTGGAAAAAAACATGGCTGCTGCCACAATGCCCCAGAAGAGAATACAGCTTCTGGGACGTCGTCAAAAACAAAGATGGTAGCTGCCTGGAGCCAGTAAGCTTGTTTAAAAAAGAAGAAGGCGGTGCCTTATTTGGCATGAATTACAATTAGCACCTTAGGAGAGCTGTCTGATTATCCTGTGGTGTCACTATGCCTGATGAAATCCAGAAACAGTACCCCCTAACTCCTCCCAGTTTTAGCCAAATCATGGGCCCCTTGTAGTCTTCTAAAATCAGAAACTTAATGGGCTGATTTTGCACTGATTGCAGCTTGGGGAAAAAAAACCATGGTGGCTTATTTCCCCTGCCACATGTGCTGGTCACATGACAGCAGGGTTAGCATAATTAACTTGGCAACGTGACTTGTCATGTCATGCAAACCCGGCCAAGATGGCTTGTTGCCATGGTTAACAAGCCATGGTTAACAAACCCCTCGGTTCACACAACACAACAATGCATGCTTGCCGAGGGTAATTATGCTAATCTCCCCTGCACATAACTGGCACACACAAAACACGATAAGCTATGGTAGGTTATATAAGCCATGTTTGTTTCAGAATGGCTTGTTGTGTTGTCTGAACCCAGCAGCATGGTTTGTTAACCACACACAAGCCACTCTGGCCGGGTTCAGACAACATGATGACAAGCCACTTTGAAACAAACATGGTTTATAAGCCTCCATAGCTTATCATGTTGTGTGAACCCAGTCACAGGGTGGTTAACAAGCCATCATGGCTTATTAATCATCCTGCGATCATGTGAACCAGGTCAATAAGTAAGGGGGCTGGACCCTCTCCCCCCCCCCATAGTTTGAATCCTGCTTGCCAGTTAACAATCTGGGGATTTGTGTTATAGCTTTAAAACTATATATTAAGCATGAATGTCCCCCCATTTCTCTTCTTCCCTACCAAACTCTCTTGACTGTCATACAATACTGAAAAGGAAGAATTGAATTGGGCAAAACTGTAGCTGCTCCTATGCCTCCTGCACAGTTTTGATTTAAAGCCACAACACAGATCTCCGGGTTACAGTCAAGCAATGCTATCCATAAGCAGCATGCAGTGAAGGGATGGAGAAAATCCTCCTAACCCTTTGACGATTTTCTTCAACCAGCTCTGATTGTAGATGCAAAAGAATGGTTGAAGTGTGTTTATGAGTCACCTAAGGCACAATCCTACTGCAAGTTTAGACAGAAAAAAAGGCCTACAACTCCCAGCATGCCTTTCCCCCCCCTATTTAAACTTGCATTGGATTGTGCCCTAGGCTGCCTTAAGTGGCCAGAATGTCAAGTAGCACCTTAGAATCACTGTTGATGGATCAGGGGCCAAAGTCCACATGATATGGCGGCGGTCCTGTTATTGGATTTCCTGATGTCTTTTCAAAGCTTAAAATCAGTCATGGGGTGGTGTGTATGGGGTGGGTGGGGGGTGGGGGCTGTGGTGCATGAGGAAGAGTAATTAACCCTTTCCAACATTTTCCTGATCAGAACATCTGCCTCCCAGGCTCCCAGCTCCTAATGGCCTTGCTGAGGGGGGTGGGGGGAGAGACAGTTGCCAACATTGTGCCTGTTCTTTTTCACCACTGAGGCTATTAGAAACTTGGTGTGTGTGTGTGTGTGTGTGTGTGTGTGTGTGTGGTCATTTTGATAGGGAAAATGTTGCATGGAAAAGGGTTGAACACAGTGGAGTACTTGGGGTGTATGGTGGTGTTTAACCAGTGGAGGCTGGTGACTCCAATGTCAGTGGGGAGGTTTATCCACTCTGGGTTTTAGTTCAGCACCATGGATAGCTCCTTTAAAGTTCAGGCTGAAACCTGGAGTGGATACACTGCCCCACTGACATTGGAGTCACCAGCCTCCACTGGTTAAACACCACCATACACCCCAAGTCTCCAAGTACCCCCATATACCCTCATTCAGCCCTGATCCAATTTTCCCCCTCCCATGAAGATTTGGAAAAGACATTAGGAGGCTATCGGATCACAGTTCAGCCACATCATGTTGAGTTTGACCTGAAATATGGGCATTTGGTAGTTGTTATAAGTGTGACTGGTACGTCGCATGCTGATAATCTTCGCTCTCCATGAGTAAAGGTTGTGTCTCCTCGGAGATTCTTTTCTTCTTCCGACATGCTAGAGTGACGATGAGTCCAACGATCAATGTGATAATGGCACCGACCACAACGGATCCCACCAGCCATGGCCAGATCTGACGGGCTTGTTCTAAGTAAGGCACAAAAAAATTCTGGAAGGGGTTGGCTGTGAAGAGAGAGAAAGGGAGAAAAATGTCCATTAAGTGGCAGAATTCATCGGGAGCCAGAACATCAAAAGGGGACCAAGTGTCACCATGAACTAGCTCCAATGATTCCTATGTTCCTTCTGCCACACTATCACAAAATGTTCCTAACTGATGCACCAGGGTCAGGTTGTACATTTGACAAATGGAACAAAGGGATTGCAGGGCCACCATGTAGTTAGGACCCCTACGGTGACTGTTGCCCTCAAGCATACCAATGACGCTTACAGTTTCCACCTTAGGCCAACCAGCCAGGAAAGGAAGAAGCTGAGTCAAGGACAACCACTTTTAAATCCTAGGAAGGAGAGAGGAGGTGGACCTCTAGAAGGAGAAGGAAATTGAGAAGTATACTGAAGGTAGGTGGGACTCAGGCATAGTTCCTCTCTGGGGTACTCAGATGTCAAGAGTTGAACTGGTCTTTCTCAGCATTCTCAAAGCTGTTATGCATATGTGCCATGCATAATGGCCACTGACCTACCCCTGGTGCTTTAGTTGACCATATGAAGCTGTTTTATAATGAGTCAACCCATTGGTCCATCTAGCTCAGTATTATCCACACTGTTTGGCAGAAGCTCTCTAGGGTTTCAGAAAGAAGTCTTTTCCCACACCTACCTGGAGATGCTGAGGACTGAACCTGGGACCATTTGTATACAAAGTTTGTGCCAGTGACTTAAGGCCTTCCCCCATTCAATTACTCAAGATGGGGCTCTCTGATATTAATGGAACCAATTCAAGTCAATCAAATAGCCAGCTGACTGAAGCAAAGATTTAGACTTAGAATCATAGAGTTGGAATAAATAATCATAATCATAATCATAATTTATTTCTTACCCGCCTCTCCACTCAGATCGAGGCGGGCAACAATCATAACATAAAATATATAAGTAGTTAAAAACACAGCAAATATTATTAAAATATTCTTAAAAACCTTTAAAAGTATCCTAAAAACTCTTAAAAACTCTTAAAATTCCACTGGGTAGGCCTGTCGGAAGAGGTCAGTCTTTATGGCCTTTTTAAAGGCCAAAAGACTGTCTAGTTGACGAGTCTCCTCTGACAGGCCACCCACAATCTGGGAGCAGCAGAAGAGAAGGTCCTCTGGGTAGTACTCGCCAGCCTAAGGGGCCACTGAGGCCATCAAGTCCACCCCCTTCTCAGTGCAGGAATCCAGTTTAAAGCATCCCTGATATATGGCTGCCCAGTCTCTGCTTGAATGCCTCCAGTGACAGAGAGCCCACCACTGGTTCCACCACTGCCCTGATAGTTAGGAAGTTTTTCCTCCTGATCAACTGAAATCTGCCCTCCTGCAACTTAAGCCCACTATTTTGTGCCCTACAGTCTTGGATGATAGAGAACAGGTTTCAGCTTGCAGCTCTCTTCTGTATGACAACCCTTTAGGTGCTTGGAAAGTGCTATCATATCCCCCCCCCCCTCAGTCTCTTCTCACTTGTTCCTGAAAGATGGGTGTGGGGAGGAGTTGGGTCAAATATTATCTTACTTCTGTCTTGGTCAACTCACTAGCTAGAACTTCCAAGAGGACAAGGTGAAATACCCCTCCCTTAATTTTGCTACCCCATTTGCAGGGAGTGAAATGGGGAGGGCGACATCAGTGATTTTTGGGGGGATTTGGAGAGATGAAATTAAAGGGGTCATGAAACTTACAGGGAGCAGCAGTAGTGTTTGGTGTGGGTTGCCATTCTCCCCTCCCCCCAGAATCCCCCTCAGAACAGCACTACATAATAAGAGGGCTTTGTGTGGGGACCTCTTGAAATATGTTCTGGGAGAAAAAATGGCAGCCTCCAATAAGAATTGGAGTAAGAATTCTGGATGGGTAAGGATGGGTAAGAATTCTGTTCAGTACATTTTTTATAGGAACCCAAATTCGATGTACAGAAGCTGACAAGAGCATAAGAAGAGCCATGCTGGATCAGACCAAGGGTCCATCTAGTCCAGCATTTTGTTCACCCAGTGGCCAACCAGCTGCCCATGGGATCCCACAAGCAGGACATGAGTGCAACAGCACTCTCCCGCCCATGTTCCCCAGCAACTAGTGTCCATAGGCATACTGCCTCTCATACTGGAGGTGGCATATAGCCATCAGGATTAGTAGCCATTGATAGCCTTCTCCTCCATGAATTTGTCTAATTCCCTTTGTGTAAAGAAGTACTTCCTTTTATCTATCCTGAATCTCCCACCAATCAGCTTCATGGGATAATCCTGGATTTTAGTATTATAAGAGAGGGAGAAAAATGTCTCCCTATCCACTTTCTCCACACCATGCATACTTTTGTGCACCTCTGTCATATCTCCCCTTACTCACCTCTTTTCTAAGCTAAATAATCCCAGAAGTTGTAACCTTTCCTCATAGTGGAGTGGCTCCACCAGCCCCTTGATCATTTCAGTAGTTTCCCTTTTCTGCATGTTTTCCAATTCTACAATATCCTTTTTTAGGTGTGGTGACCAGAACTGTGTACGCAGTATCCGAAGTGTGGTCGCACCATAGATTAGTATAAAGGGAGTATAATCTTGGCAGTTTTATTTTCAATTCCCTTCCTAATTATGCCCAACATGGAATTTGCCTTTTACACAGCCACCAGACACTGGGTTGACATTTTCATCGAGCCTGTCCACCACAACCCCAATATCTCTTTTTGGTCAGTCACTGCTAGCTCAGATCCCATCAGATTATACTTGAAATTTGGATTTTTTGCCCCAGCGTGCATCACTTTACACTTGCTTACTCTGAACTGCATTTACTGTTTTGATGCCCATTCTCCCAGTGTGAAGAGATCCATTTGGAGCTCCTCACAATCCCTTTTTGTTTCAACAACCAATAATAATAATAATAATAATAATAATAATAATAATAATAATAATAGATGACATTTATATCCTGCCTTTTTTTCCCTCTTGCAAGGAACCCAAGTGGCTTACATGGTTCTCCTCCTCTCCATTTTATCCTCACAACAACCCTGTGAGGTAGGGTAGGCTGAGATTCAGCCATTGGCCCAAAGTCACCCAGTGAACTTCATGTCCAGGTGGGGACTAGAACTCAGATCTCCTAAGTCCCAGTCCCACACTCTAACCACTACACCACACTGGCTCTTGTTGTCAGCAAACTTGGCCGTTTCACTGCTCTCTCCTAATTCCAGATCAAGAAAGGCACTTGAAACTTACTTCACCACTGGGGATGGGACCAGGATCTTCCACCCCACCTGAGTGCCACAGGGCAGGCTGCAAGGCACACCCCTCACCACTCTGCCGGATGCCTACTCACTGCCCATTCAGAGAAACGCCACGGTGGCGCCAGTGTGCATCACACGAGCAGAGCAATTAGCTGGGAGGGGGGGTGACTGCTGCTGCCCATCCAGCATTTGCTGCCTGAGATGGCTGCCTCACTCGGCCTAGTGGCAGGGCTGGCCCTTCCTGCCACGGTTTCCACTCTCTCTGAGGATCACACTGTGTAAATTTTCAGTTGTTTTCATTGAGTAGTCCTGGGCTGAACTTTCCCTTGGGTGGAGGTTTGCCCCGATTGTGGGCAGGGCGGGAAGTTGGCAGCAAAACGGGAACAAAAATGGCTTCCCCCCCCCCCATTTCTTTTTGCATTTACAGGATGGGTTGGGGTCAATTTGAGAAACGCCTCCCAACCCCTTGCTACTGTCATGAGCCAGTTTTAATTCCCTGGGATACCCTGATGCTGCAGTCACAATGTGGCATCAGTCTGGGGCATTAACATGCCACACAGCCACAGCGAACAGCTGGAAGGAGCGCCAGTGGGTTTTACATGCCCTGCCCGACCATAATCCACCTCACCCCCATAAAAAGCAGCAGAACCCTCCCCCCCACACTTTCACTGATTTTCCAGTGACAGCATCTATATGAAAAACAAACGAAGCATCCTTATGTTGAGTTAGCCACCAGTCTGTGTCCTTGCAGCAGCTCTTCAGGGCAGACATCAGGCCAGTGGCTCACGCTGGCTCAGCTTGTCTGAGTGTGGAAAGCTAAGCAGGGTCAGGCTTGGCTGGTTATTACTTGGATGGGAGACCCAACCACTAGTTTCCTGCACTGAGCAGGGGGTTGGACTCAATGGCCTTGTGTAGGCCCCTTCCAACTCTATGATCTATGAATCTGTTTCTATCCCTTTCTCCTGAAATCCTTTTCTGAGGCTACCCCAGGGATTGAAGCTTAGACATCCTACATGCAAAGCATTGAAGCCGTAAAGCAGGGGTGTGCAACATATGGCCCACGGGCCATATGTGCCCCATTGGGGGATGACAGCCCCCACTGGGTCCCCTGCCTCCACTATGTGCACTGCTACTGGATTCCCAGCTATTGTGCTGGGAAACAAAATGCACGAGGAGCAATTCTGCAAATTCTGCACATGAGGATCACACGCCCCCTGTTTCCCTGCAGGATCACACTCCCCAGAGCTCACCCTACAGCTGTTTGGCAGGCTGGGGTGGGGCAGCCCCATTCCTCTGGGAAATCGGGCTCACAGTCCCCACACACCTTGTTTCCCAGCCGAATCATGGAGACTGCATCCTCTTCCGGGTGCGGTGTGGCCACTTCTGGTTGTGGCGCAGCAGAGGAGGGATGCCATCCCCACCCCTGCCAGAAAGGAATGGGTCCAAGTGTAAGGGCTAAAGGCGCCGTTACTGAAGAAGCTCACAAGAGTTTTATTTCCCAAGCAGTCCCTGCATTTTTTATTCTTCTTTTGCTTTTTCCAACTGAATTGTTGCATCTGCAATAATCTCGGGCGCATTCCCAACAGATCTTCTCCAGTCTTGCCTTAGCTCTCCAGTTGATAGTTACCTGCTCCAATAGGCTTGAAAGAAAATCATAATTACTTTTTAAAAAATTGGCTGTTTGTGCTAATAATTAAGTCAATGCAGATAGCGGTTGTAATAAGCCACATCCTTATTATTTTTCTGCATGAAGGGGACTTTTCCCTCCCTCTGCCCTACACGTCTCTTTTCAATTACCTTTCTTTTCCTTTCTCCCTGCAGTTTGAGGAAACCCCCCACTGGCCAAAATTCTCTTTCTAATAATTTCTTTTAACTTGACATTTCAATTCTCCCAGCCCTCAGTCACACATTGTTGGGAGTTAACCACACACACTCCAGGGGGATATTTCCAATGCACTCTCAGTTCCGAGCGTTTCTACACGAGGTTATAATCTGCTGTATCTACTTTCAGTTTCATTGCAGAAGTGAGATCCGAGCACTAAATGAGGAACATTCCCTTTCCTGCTTTTCTGCTACATAACCTCTAGGTGGCACTGTGAGATAGGAGAATAGTGCAAATACACAACTCAAAAAAGTGGTTTCTTTTACTTTCACAGTTAAATGCCATATTTTTTTTCCTGCTCTAAAAAAAAAGGCTGAAAGTGCTCATTAGACACAGAAGCAAAATTGGAGGGTCAGGAGGACATCATCTAGAGAACCTGTAAACAACCATGAGTAGGGAATGATGAGCACACAATAAATGTGTTGTGTCGAAAAGCCTTCTAATTAAAGCCAAATTGGGCAACCATCAATATTTTATCTAATCCTGATGGTACTACTTTGTGTCGCCCGGCAGTTCCCCAAAGCAGCTTTTTGGAATAAGCTTGTGCACAATATTCCACTTAGTTGTTTGAGCTCATTGTACCTTCAAAGGACAAACCCCACATCACTACCTGATCATTGAGAACAAACAGCATGCTCTTAGGTGATCACACCATTACGCCAAGAAATACTAAACCAGCCTCCCCCAACCTGGACTACACCTCTCATCATCTCTGTCCATTGGCCGTACTGACTGGGCCTGATGGGAGTTGTAGTTCAAAACATCTGGAGGGCACCAGGTTGGGTACAGCTGTACTAGACTTACGTAGATTCAGTTCAGATGCAGACCAAAGCAGAGTTTAGTGTTGCATAAACAAGCCTTGAGCTCTGTCCGCTGCTCCCCACTCCCCACAGACTGTATGTGCGGAACCGTATTTATGAATGCTTCTCTACGTTAAAATACACACACACACATACACACACACACACCACCACCTTGCAAGTAGAAAAGTAGCACAACAACAGGCATTGAGCTAGGCTAGAACCATTCCCTCTGACATACTAGCCTTTGGAGGGGAGGGTTTTACTTACAGGGAGGTTTTTATGTAAAGGAGCATTCATAAATGGTATCCCCATCCTGTAGCCTAAAATGGTACAGCTCACTCTACTATGTCAGGGGATTTTATCACCTCATTCTACTAGAGGCTCAGGTGTCAGCTGTGAGCCGGGCGGCGCTGTATCAACTCCATCTGATACGGCAGCTGCGCCCCGACCTGCTCCCATCAGTGGTTCATGCCTTGGTCTCCTCTCACCTAGACTACTGTAATGGACTCTACATGGGGTTACCCTGGAAGACGGTTCAGAAGCTACAGCTGGTACAGAACGCGGCGGCTCGCCTGGTTAAAGGCAGCCGCCGGCGGGATCACATCACGCCAGTGCTCAAGGAGCTTCACTGGCTACCAGTTGGTTGCTGAGCTGAATTCAAGGTGTTGGTTTTGACCTTTAAAACCCTATACGGCTCCGGTCCAGTCTATCTCAAGGAGTGTCTCCAGCAACACCAAGTAGGCCGCTCAACGAGACCTGCCACAGACGGCCTTCTCCTTGTCCCTTCAGCCAGAGCAGCTAGACTGGTGGGGACTAGGAAGAGGGCCTTTTCTGTGGCGGCCCCCGTACTGTGGAACTCTCTCCCTAGTGACCTCTGCCATGCCCCTTCTCTGCTGAGCTTCCGCCGCTCACTAAAAACATGGCTATTCAGGCGGGAATATGGGGTGGCTTAAGATTTTAAAATTTTATACTGTTTTTAAATGTATTTTATATTTTATCATGGTACATCACCCAGGGTGGCCGATTCATAAAGACAACAAACAAACAAACAAACAAATAAAATCATCCCTTAGCTAGGGATGTATGAGAAATTTATCTCAGTTTGTTTTTGATCAGGATTTTACCCACCCTGCACCTTCTGGACCAAACACGGACTTGAATGCAATCTGAGGAGGAGATAATTTGTCCTGAGCCTCCTCCAGCCTCCTTTCCTCCCCCCCCAAAGCGCTAGTCCGGCTGAAAAGCTCATCTAACGGAAATATAGGAGATTGGAGGATGGGGGAGGCAACGGTTGCTTCCGCCTCTCTTCCTACCCTACCGGCTTCAGCCCAGCAGGGCATAGGAATCACAGAAGAAGCCTCCAAATTCAGGGACTGCTGAACAGTGACGGTACAAGCCCTAGGATTCATAGATTTCATAGATCATAGAGTTGGAAGGGGCCTCCAAGGCCATCAAGTCCAACCCCCTGCTCGATGCAGGAAACTAAAGGAGGGGGTCTCCCATCCAAGTAACAACCAGGCCTGACCCTGCTTAGCTTTCCACGCTCAGACAAGCTGAGCCAGCGTGAGCCACAGGCCTGTATCCCCACATTAGGATAGCACCCTTGTAATTAATGTACTTTTTAAAAAAAATCGAACAGGTTTTTCATGGGTTACATTCCCCCCCCCCCCAAAATTGATATGTGTGCAGCCAAGCCTGCCATTTTCTAGCAGCAGTTTTTAAGAGCCTAAAATGTTGCTCACGCCAGTGGCACTCCTTCCTTGTGCCGGCGTGCCGCAGATTCAGAATCACCAGCCAGAAGAACAACAAGGAAAAGAGGTTCCTTCCTTCAGGATGGCACTGAATCATCCCTTAGCTGGGCTGTATTTGGCTGCGTGGGGGCCCCATTTGATCAGGACAGCGCAAGTCACGCACACACACGGAGTCAGAAAAGACAAAATGTTTTCATGGGACGACGTTGCCCAACATGCCAAATGATCATTCTCTGACAGCATGTGGAGGGTAAGAGGGAGGAGGGGGAGCGATTCAAACATCCCGTGTTGCTGAAATGCTTATGCCTTTTTTGGAGGGTGATTGCTGGCGTCTTGGCTTGCTCCAAACTGCATTTCCGGCTGAACATAAAACAAATCGTATAGGGGTTTGTTTTGTTTTCGCAGTGGGAACTGAAAAGGGGGCGAAGGGGTAGCTCTCAACTCTTATTAGTTTCCTTTCAAAAATCAAACAGACAAATAACAACAGCAAGAACAACAACAACAAAGCCCCTGAAGGGGCCAGAGGAGCTGCAACACAGGATCATGTTTCAACTACAGTTATGAGACCAGGAACAGGCTGGAGGATGATGCATCCCCAAATCCTTCCTTTTTTCTGGACCAAATTCTCCACATTCACATTAACTGTGTGGCTAACGGCAAAACTGCACATTATATAACACACATTTGTATTTGCACGTTGTGTGCATGCATATATTTTTTTTTAAAAGTAGCAGCCGTGCGGGTCCCAATCCAGATTGGGAATGCAGCGTAGCCAGAGGTTGGGTATGACCAATGGAGTCTGCTGGGTGACTCCTGCGTCAGTGGGGCTCCTTATCCATTGCATTTTTTCTTTGAACTTTATAGGAGCTATCCATGGTGCTCCATGGTGGTGGACATATTTGGGGGGGGGGGGGTGGAGTTCAGCACCATGGATAGCTCCTGTAAAGCTCAAACGAAAAGATGTGATGGATAAGGAGCCCCACTGCTCGCCTTGACCCCCCCCTCTGCCAAATTCCCTGCTGCCTGGCCCTACTGCAAACCCAAGTGTTGGGATTGAATTTGTGAAGCGGGGAGCCTGACCTACATGTGTAGGTTCCTGTGCATAATTTAGAATATGGGCGTGAAAGCTCGAGTGCCAAATTCGTTTCTGGAGAAGCTTTTGGGGGCCACAGTCCAGTGGTGGCGAGGGTGGGGCAAAATTACCCCCCCCTCAAACCCAGCATATTGTCGCTTCAAGCTCTTACTGCCAATAACTAAGCCTTAGGAGAGGCGTTCCAACCTATTAGAAGGGCGGGGGAATGCACAAAAGCCGGGAAAACCACCAATGATCATTGGTCAAAGGAAAAGGGGAGGGGCCAGGGGAAAGGGGGCGTGGTTGTCCTGGGACCCCTGGAGGGCTGTATTGGGAGCCCAGAAATGCCCAATTTGGGGTGGGGGTGAGCCTGAAGTTTTGCACTCCTGATATAGAATGATTTAGACAGTGGAGTGGGAGGGGGCATTAGGAACTTGTGAAGGGGCGGGGCAAGGGAGCACGTCCCCCCTCCCACATGATGGGGAATGTGTGGGGGGAAAACACCTGAACAGGGCTATTGACAACGTGGAGCATGTCCAGAGGAGGGTGAAGGGGTCTGGAAACTAAGTCCTAGGAGGAACGGTTGAAAGAACAGTGTAGGTTTAGCCTGGAGAAGAGAAGGTTAAAGGAAGTCATGAGCGCTGTCTTCTAATATCTAGATCAGTGTTCTCCAACCTTGGGTCCCCAGATGTTTGTGGCCTACAGCTATGCTGGCTGGGGCATGCTGGGAGTTGTAGGCCAAAAACATCTGGGGACCCAAGGTTGGAGAACACTGATCTAAAGGAAGGAGACAGGCATGCTGTAGTTGCAAGATTCCTGCACTGAGTAGGCGGTGGACTATCTGAGCTCCAAGGTTCCTTCCAACCCTATGAAGATGGTTCCATGAAAATGGTGTAGCCCCGCCAAGCTGCTGTTGCCCAGGAGTGAAGCTGCACTTGGTGCCAGTAGCAGACTCCCTCCCAGCATCCCAGAGTAATTCCAAACTTGCATCTATCACATGCTTTACAGTGCATTAAAAAGACAGGCCAGCAGAGGCAGAACTAGGAAGTGTAGGGCTGGATTCACAGAATCCTATAATCATAGAATCATAGAACAGTAGAGTTGGAAGGGGCCTATAAGGCCTTCGAGTCCAACCCCCTGCGCAATGCAGGAATCCAGGTCAAAGCATCCCTGACAGATGACTGTCCAGCTGCACTTTAAATGCCTCCAGAGTGGGAGAGCCCACCACCTCCCTAGGTAGTTGGTTCCATTGTCATATTGCTTTAACAGTCAGGAAATTTTTCCTGATGTCCAGGAGGAATCTGGGTTCCTGTAACTTGAGCCCATTATTCCGTGCCCTGGAAACTGGGATGATCAAGAAGAGATCCTGGCCCTCTTCTTTGTGACAACCCTTCAAGTACTGGAAGAGTGCTATCATATCTCCCCTCAGTCTCCTCTTCTGAAGGCTAAACATGCCCAGTTCTTTCAGTCTCTCCTCATAGGGCCTTGTTCGTTTATTTCATTTCTAAGATTGGGTAGCCTGTTGACTAATCCACAGGATCTAACAGCGGTTTCATATTTACATGGCATGAATGGAGAAATGAATGCGCATGCACACACATGCACAGCTGTCTTGGAATTACTGAGCAGCATGTGTCAATTGTCCATTATTTCTGAGGATCAGAATATATAGGGACACTACAATCTGATGTCTCAAAAGACGAATTGTCAAAGGGCCTCCTCCGTGTCTTCTACTCTGGATCCAGCTACAGATTCCAACTTTCTACATTACCTGGATTTATTAGATACTCATAGTCATATCCCAGCTCTCTTGATGGAATGAAGAACTCCCCGTTCCTGTAGAGGGGAATGAAGGGGACCATGTAATATTCACGGTTGTGTCCGATCGGGGCATTGGCTGCAGGGTAAACTTCACGCAGGGGTTGGTGTCTTCTGAGCCACTGTTCAAAAATGCTGTGAAAGAGAACATTTCTGTTAGTATTGCAATAATCCTCCTCTTCCTTTTCAATCTGAAGTGGCAAGAAATAAAAATAGATCAAGATCACCAGTAAATAAAAGTGTAACATGGAAAAGTCCAGCAGAAGTCTCAATAAAACTGTCTTCACCTGACACCTGCAAGTTAACAAAGAAAAAGCCAGGCGAGCCTCTGTGGGGACTGAATTGCAGCATCTCGGTGCAGCCACTGAAAAGGCCCTGCCTTGTGTCGACACACTCTGAGTCTGCAGTTCCAATGGAGCTAGGGACATGGACTCTGCAGATGACCTGAGTGGGAGGGTTGGATCATACGGTGTCAATATGTAAGAAATGTCTTTCAAGACTGAGAAGAAATTCAACTGGCCAGAATCTCTGTGACTTTTCACCTTGAGAAGTGATTGGCTTGGCTTCTTTTGAAGTGGTGTACGGAGGACAGGTTTGAATGCAGCATGATACAGCCGTCACCGTTGCCTCTGCTACACACATTTGTAATTTCTGTCCTGCTATGAGGGCTTTTCAGATGTGACCCTCCATGCATTCCCTGAAAGGGCATGGAGGGGAAGGCAGGGCTGTTTTTGCTGCCCCTACCCCCAGCGTCAGATATAGTGGGTGCCGAGTCTTACAAGATTTTGGTGCAAACTAAAGACCTATTTCTTCACCTAGGCTTTTGATTGAATCTGTTTTGCAGCAGCATTGTGTAAACTGTTATTTATCTGTGTTACTGTTCTCCTCTGTTCGATGCAGGGATGTGTGAGAATTTGGTTTTCCTTGCATAACATGTGAACATGCCCCGTTCGAAACCCCGAATGTGAGCACAAGCATGTGTCCTCTGAAAATATTTGCAAATTGCAGAGCACGGGCTTGCATTCGACTCATTCCTGATTCCAAGTGGAATCCAGCATGAGATGAGCATCATGACGGATATTTTTTTTTATATAATAAAAGTGGGTAAAATAATTTCATAACTAACTAACTAAATAAATCATATGCCCTCTGACTCTGCCCCCACGATTGCTGCACATTTGGTTGGAGGTCTGAACAGGGAAACTACACATGTGCAGATGTACTTACAAGGGCTCTTTGATGTGACCGGGAGGCCTGAGTGCTCAGGGTTCCAGACCTCATGGAGGAGCCTGCATGCATGCAGCCATATGCACATGGGTTCCCCATTCAGACTTTCCACCAAATGCACAGGGACCAGGGGGCGGAGCCAGTGGGCATGCTAATGTTGGGGGTGGGGCCCAGTGAGCACAGCCCCGCTCCTTCTTCCACATGCTCAGTGAATACATGAAGGACCATGTCTGGAAAAAGAAAATAATTTTACTGTATCTTTGCTCCAGGAGGAATGGGAAGCAGCAGAGTAACCGGTTGGATGGATGTACAGCAGAGATGCTCTGGATGCAGAGAGATGCTGTGGATGAAAAGATGCTCTGGATGGATGCACGGGGCTTGCAGGAGACTTTAAACCAGGAGTGCAAAACCTCTTTCAGCCCGAGGGCCACATTCCATTTCAGGCAAGCTCTTGGGGGCCATATTCCAGTGATGGGCAGGACAAAGGCAAAAAAGGGTGGGCTCAGAAATTCCAAAAATAGCATATATTAGCTTAAGGCTCTTACTACCAGGAAGTAAGCCTTAGGAGAGGTATTTCCAACATTCTGGAATGGGGAGAAAAAAACTGCAAAACAGCCAGGAAGCCACCAAATGATTGGTGGGTGGGGAAACTTGTGTGGCCACCTGGAGAAGCCCAGAGGCCAGATTGGGATTCCAGTGGACTGAATTTGGCCCCTGGGCTTGAGGCTCTGTATCCCTGCTTTAAACATTTAATGTTTATTTATTTATTTATTTATATTTATGTGGCACTTTCCCTCCAAGGAGCTCAAGGCAACATGACTGCCCCCCTGTTATCCTCACAACCCTGTGAGGTGGGCTAGGCTGAAAGAGAGACTGGCTCAATCAGCTTTATGGCTACGTGGGGATTTGGACCTGATTCTCTGCAGCCCTAGACTGCAGAGTCAACCACTACATCATAGTAGGTTGGATTCAGACTTACGTAGTCAGTGGACCCACTGAAATCAATCAGAGTTAAGTTAGTCATGACTAACAAGTCCCACTGATTTCAATCAGCCTACTCTAATTATGACTCTAAGGGTGCAATCCTATGCATGTTTAGACATGGCTGGCTGGGGCATGCTGGGAGTTGTAGGACTTCTTTCTGTCTAAACACACATAAGGTTGCTCCCTAACTGAATCCAAGCCACTGTCTGCCATGGTACACCCATTTTTATTTTTATTTATTTTATTTATATTTATACCCCACCTTTTTCCTGCAAGGAACCCAAGGCAGCTTACATAATCCTCCTCCTCCTCCTCCTCCTCCTCCTCCTCTCCATTTTATCTTCACAACAACCCTGTGAGGTAGGTTAGGCTGAGAGTCAGTGACTGACCCAAAGTCACCCATGGTTGCCTTGCACCCTCCTAGGTGTCTGGATACACATTTTGGAAACAAATGTAGTTCAGTCATATTTCGTTACGACTAATTTGCATGTCTAAGAGGATATTAATGGCATAACCAATTGCATTATTGTCCTGTGATTTCAGACCCGGTTGGTTTTTGAGTTTTCAGAGGTTTCCCCTCCATTTCATTTACGCCATCATCACTGTTCAAAGCAATCCTCCAATCCTCTGAAAGGCAACTTGATTCCTCATGGCAACAATTACAGAAATCAAAAAGTAAATTATGCCACAATTTCAGGGCCAGCACTTTTCAATTATGGTAAGGCATTTGCAAATCTGACTTAAAGATGTTTCTGCAGAGAGGAGCACAATTAATCTGCGCTGAAGAACAAAACAAACATGTTTCAGATTTCATAGATTATTAACTCAATAAAGCTGAATCAAAAACAACTTGGATGAAATAACTGAAAATTATAGGTTTGGGGTTGGTGTTAAAAACATGAGAACATTTCCCCCCCCCCCTTTTTCTCCTGGCTACATATCATCGTTCTGAGGCAAGGAAATTCTCAGTAGCCTCTGGATTTTTCAGCTGTAACAGCTACAGCTGAGGAATTTGAACAGTATGAACTGACATGAACCGCACCTCTGGGGTTAATAAGAGTTTCATTAACTACTGGCTTTTGTGTTCCCCAAATGTTCCACTACAGTTCTTGGCACAAAACCTGCATCAAAATAAATTTTAAAATGCATCTTTGGAGAAAAAAACACATTTAATAAACATATTTAAAATACATAATTATATACGAATTTCTGTGTGATTTACTTTCTTTTTTAAAAAATTACAGATTAAGGCAAAAGAGGGACAGAACTGACTTACAGGTGAACATATACAAAAGTGACACAGACTGGAAATAGACTGATTTGCCCATTCCTAATTACACCCTGTGAGTAGATCACTTAGCAGATAAAATTGATCGGATTAGGAGTGGGATTTTGTGCATCATGGACACAGGGAGTGAGCGGGAGGAGGCCAATGGCAGACCGGTTTTGTGGGATTGGTTCCAGCTTCTTCCTTCTGATGAAGTGGACAAGGTGCTCTCATCTGTGAGGCTGACCACCTGCTTGCTTGAAACTTGCCCGCCCTGGCTCATTATGAGCTGCAGGGAGAGACTGGGTGAGGGGATAAGGGCGGTGGTGAATGACTCCCTCGAGGAGGGAGTGATGCCACCAGCCCTTAAGGAGGCAGCAATAGGACCGCTTCTGAAGAAGCCCTCCTTGGATCCCCAAGATCTGAACAACTTCCGCCCAGTCTCCAATTTGCCATTTCTGGGCAAGGTGATTGAGCGAGTGGTGGGGGCTCAGTTGAAGGCACACTTGGATGAAGCCGATTACTTAGATCCAGTGCCAGTTAGGCTTCAGGCCTGGACATGGGATGGAGATGGCCTTGGTTGCCTTGGTGGATGATATGAGGAGGGCTTTGGATAGGGGTGAATACTCTTTTCTAAGTCCTCCTCGATCTCTCAGCGGCTTTTGATACTGTGGACCACGGTATCCTCCTGGACCGCCTGGAGGGGTTGGGCATAGGAGGCACTGTATTGCAGTGGTTCTGGTCCTTCCTCTCTGGAAGGTACCAGAGGATAGTTCCTGGGGAGGGGGCTTTCGGACCCTCGGCCGCTCACTTGTGGTGTGCCAGCAGGGTTCCATCCTCTCCCCAATGTTATTTAACATCTACCTAAAGCCGCTGGGAGCTATCATCAGGAGGTTTGGGGTGCAGTGTCATCAGTATGCGGATGACACGCAGCTCTACCTCTCTTTTAAAGTCCTCAGCCAAGGTTGGCCGTTGAGACCCTGTCCAAGTGCCTGGAGTCAGTGGGTGGTTGGATGGGAAGGAACATGCTGAAGCTGAACCCTGACAAGACCGAGGTACTTCTGGTGGGGGACAAGGGGAGGTTAGGGGATGTTGACCTGGTGCTGAATGGGGTACATCTACCCCTGAAGGACCAGGTCTGCAGCTTGGGGGTCATTCTAGACTCCCTGCTGTCCATGGAGGCTCAGGTGTCAGCTGTGAGACAGGCGGCGCTGTATCAACTCCATCTGATATGGCAGCTGCACCCCTATCTTCCTAATCATCTGCTCCCATCAGTGGTTAATGCCTTGGTCTCCTCTCACCTAGACTACTGTAATGTGCTCTATGTGGGGTTACCCTGGAAGACGGTTCGGAAGCTACAGCTGGTACAGAATGCGGCGGCTCGCCTGGTTAAAGGCAGCCGCCAGCGAGATCTCATCACTCCAGTGCTCAAGGAGCTGCACTGGCTACCAGTTGCTTGCCGAGCCAAATTCAAGGTGTTGGTTTTGACCTTTAAAACCCTATACGGCTCCTAGTCCAGTTTATCTCAAGGAGCGTCTCCAGCAACACCAAGTAGGCTGCTCAACAAGATCTGCCACAGACGGCCTTCTCCTTGTCCCTTCAGCCAGAGCAGCTAGACAGGCGGGGACTAGGAAGAGGGCCTTTTCTGTGGTGGCCCCCGTACTGTGGAACTCTCTCTCCCTAGTAATCTCTGCCATGCCCCCTCTCTGTTGAGCTTCCGCCGCTCACTAAAAACATGGCTATTCAGGCGGGAATATGGGGTGGCTTAAGATTTTAAAATTTTATACTGTTTTAACTGTATTTTATATTTTATCATGTTGTACATCGCCCAGGGTGGCCGGTTTGCCGGCCAGATGGGCGATTCATAAAGACAATAAATAAATAAATAAATAAATAAATAAAGCATCCCTTAGCTAGAGATGTATGAGAAATTTATTTCAGTTTGTTTTTGATCAGGATTTACCCACCCTGCACCTTCTGGACCAAACACGGACTTGGATGCAATCTATAGTTGAAGACCATAAATTACTAGGCTTGCAATGTGATTCATGGGCCAAAAAAAAAAAAAAGTGTTTGACAGCATACATACATTTGAAAAATGCTCATAAAATGGAAGAACCATGTGGACATTTCAAAGATGCACATGATTGATCTGTACATTTGGAAAAATACACATGAAAAAATGCACGGACTTTCATGCAAAAAGAGAGGGAAAAAACAAAGCTCCCAATCTGATATGGACTCGAGGTGGAATGAGCTTTGAGATGGAATTCAGAGAATTTTGGTAAGCATCAATTTTGAAGACTAGCACATCCCTAGCCCTGGAGTTCTTCCCAGCGGATTGTGCTCTTAGCCATTATAGTCTAGTGCAGTGTTCTCCAACCTTGGGTCCCCAGATGTTTTTGACCTACAACTCCCAGCATGCTCCAGCCAGCCAAGGTTGGAGAACAGTGGTCTAGTGGAAAGAGCATTCTATTTTGGTCAGTGTTTTAGTTACTACAAGGCTATCGGCTGGATCTAGACTTAATCATGCTGTGAGCAAACCCACTGAAATCAATGGGATCTAATTTAGCCTTGACTAACTTATGTACCATTGATTTCAATGGGCCTACTTTAAGCGTGCATTAAGTCTGGATCCAACCCTCTGTCCTTTTTGCCGAGACAGACCAAAATACACATGACGGTAGCCAAAACAGTGCTTCTCAATGCACAGTTGCATTATCCCCAAAACAAAATAATGCTCCTTGATTGCAGGGACAATGTAATATCCGCACAAACACAAAGTGATCCTTTAAGGAAAGATGCATACATCCCTGCAATATCTGAGTAACATCTGTGCATTCACACACACACACACACACACACACACACACAGAGTGCTCATCCAGAAAGGCCCATAATAGGGGGAAAATGGCTACAGCTGAGGGTTTGTGGATGTAGTATAACAATTTTATCCTATGACAAAGAAGTAGCAATCTAAGGGACTGGCTGGATTTGTTCAAGGCCAGCAATCACATTTGGCAATTGCTTGAAGACAAAGAAGGAACCAGCAGGAACTGCTTCTAAGTTTAATAACCAATTTTCCCTGGAGAGTGAGATAAAGCTTGAGCAGATTAAAAGCCATGGATGTGGCTGGGTAGCCTCCCTAGATCACACATTCATAATATGTCACCGTGCCCTTTATTTCCAATGTTCAGGGGCAAGTGTCATCGCTTATGTAGCCAAAATGACATCACCCATGTTTAAGAGGGAGTTATCAGCAGGATTGGCGGAACCTTGCATTTTGCAGAAATAATAATAAAAAAAGCTTTAGCAGGGGAAAAAGATTGGGGGGAACCCAAACCAGGAGAGATAAGGCAGTCAGAGGCAGTCAGCTGTGAGAGGCAGTCAGAGACAGCCTTAGGGGATAGCCCTCTGGGGCTGGAGCCTGGAATCTTTCATTTGGACCCCGAATCTCTGGGAGCCCATCTGCCCCACCACCCTGCTATCCATAGGCACTTGCTGAAATAAAGCTGCAAGGGCCCTGATGATCTCTGTTGCACTGGATCCTCCTGGATGAGCTGGCTTTTGGTGCCTCACCTCCTGCTGCCCCCCCCTTGAATCTTTCTGCCTGAGGTTCCCCCCCCCCGAAATCAAATGCCCTCCTCTCTGCTGTCCATACATCCCTTTTTACAAATAGGGGTGTCCTTAAGAAACATGCTCCTTTAAAGACACACACACACAGAGACTTTAGAGCATATGTAAATTAGCATATGCAAATGTGTTATTTACATGTGTGTGTGTGTGTGTGGGAAGATGGCCGTATCCCCCCTCCCTGCCCCGTGGACTCATCTCCATGTGGAGGAAGGGATCCACATAGCGCAGGCTTCAGTGGTATACTTGTCCCTTACTTCCTACTCCCTAACTGGCCTTCGGCCACACAAACATTGGGATGTATGAGAAATTCATTTCAGGTTTTTTCTTGACCACGATTGATTTACCCAGTTTGCACCCCCTGGAAGCAAACACAGACCTGAATCATGCAATCTGAGGTCAAAGTTGGTCCATGTCCAAGCTTCCAGTGTGATTCCCAGAAGAAGAAGAAGAAGAAGAAGAAGAAGAAGAAGAAGAGTTCGAAAAATACGTACCTTTGAAACTCCGCACATTCAGAGGATGATCTCCAAACTATCCTAAATGCTTTTTCAGAAGCATACGAAAAACTTGGTCTCTCACTTAACATAAAAAAACCCAAAGTGCTTCATCAGCAAGTGCAAGCTAACCCTTTGGTGATGCCATCTATCCAGCTTGGCGGGACAATACTGGAAAATGTCGATCATTTTCTCTATCTTGGCAGCTATCTTTCTGTTACAGCTAACATTGACACTGAAATCCAGCATCGTTTAAGCTCCGCAAGTGCTGCGTTTTCTCGAATGAAACATAGAGTGTTCGAGGATCAGGATATTTGTAAGAAGACCAAAACACTGGTTTATGAAGCCATTGTATTACCAACTTTATTGTATGCCTGCAAAACATGGACTATCTATAAACGTCACTTCCACCTCCTTGAAAGATTTCATCAACGTTGCCTCTGGAAAATCCTGCGAATTACTTGGGAAGATAGGCGAACAAATGTCAGTGTACTGGAAGAAGCAAAGACTACTAGCATTGAAAAAATGATCCTTCAATGCCAACTTCAGTGGACCGGTCATGTTGTTCGAATGTCTGACTGCTGTCTCCCAAAGCAGTTACTTTATTCCCAACTCAAGGATGGAAAGCGGAATATCGGTGGTCAATATAAGAGGTTTAAAGATGTTCTTAAGGCTAATCTAAAAAAATGCAATATAAGCATCGAAAACCGGGAAGCTCTGGCACATGAACGATCTAAATGGAGGTTGGCCTTTCACAAAGGTTCCATGGACTTTGAAGAAGCCCGAGTGCAAGGTGAAAGGGAGAAATGTGCTAAGCAAAAAGCACGTCAAACGAATCCTTTACATGACCATCTTCCATCTGGTAACCTGTGTCCTCACTGTGGGAAGCTGTGTGGATCTAGAATTGGCCTCCACAGTCACTTACGGACCCATCGCTAGAATCTACACAATTTTCTTTAGAATTTCCTCCTTTTAAAATTTTCTTTTTGTAAATTTTTATCCTGGAAGACAATCTTACTCGGTCATGAGTGATCGCATGATGATGATGATGATGATGATGATGATGATGATGACCTTTGAAACGTGTATGGGGAAAAAATGCATACTCTGAAAAATGTGCAAATGCTTTAATCAGTGGGATTTTGTACATTTCAAAAATGGAAAAACGAAGCTTGCAATCTGATAAGGACATGCCGTGTGCTGGTAGATATAGCCCTGCCAGCTATTTTTCTAAGCTTTCTATGGTGTAAAGGAAGCTGTTATTTCAAGGCACCAGGGCCAGGCCTGGGAGGCGGAATCATTCCCCGACCAGCTGTCAGATGCAGAACTAGTCTGGATCAGTGTTTTCCAGAGATGGCTTTGCCTCCTCTTGCACACTGAACAAAAAGGGTTGGGGGGTGTTGCACAGAATTCTGTAGTCAACAGTGCAAGGGAGGCAAAAAATAACCTTTTCAAAATAAATCATGCACTGCTTATCCATCCAGCAACTAAAGGCCAGTCAGTTGTGTGTTCCATAATTACCTCGAATGAAATAGGGGCCAAAGTTCTTACATTGTCTAAATTCGCACGAGCCAAGAGAGCACCTGTTCCTAGATTAGAAGACCAAGGGATCATGATAATTCATCAGTATTTTCGTAATATTTGCCACAAAGTTTCAGGTAGCTCTCTTTGTACACTGCATCCTAATAATAAAAGCTGGATCCTGCAACTACAGATGTGTAGATTATGCATTTTGTTGCTCATTGGGATTCCACCCCCCCAATTTTGCTATTTATTTAATTTACTGATTGATTGATAATACTTAATATACTAAAATCCCTAAGCAGTTCACATGGGAAGGCACATGCTAGCCACGGGGAAGCAGAAGGAACTTGTTGGAACACTGAAGACCCACTCTTAGGCCGAAAGTCCTGCTAAGGACAGCTTTGCTGGACCAGACCAAAGGCCATCTAGCCCAGCCTACTGTTTCCAACAGTGGTCAGCTAGGTGCTTCTGGAAAGCTCACACACACGGAATCGTGTCGGCAGTCACCCCTGTGGCTTGTCCTCACATCCTGAGCCCCAAATCTCTGAATGCTTGGTAACAT
Organism: Shinisaurus crocodilurus; assembly: GCA_021292165.1. Lineage (NCBI taxonomy): Eukaryota > Metazoa > Chordata > Lepidosauria > Squamata > Shinisauridae > Shinisaurus > Shinisaurus crocodilurus. The sequence continues at coordinate 278,815,468 of CM037878.1, forward strand.
TGACCTATCCTGGCAAATAGCCACTGGCACGTCCTGTCCAGCTGGCTTCTAAATTTCACCAGGCATCGCTTGAAATGTGCTCTTAAAAAAAAAAGAAGAAGAAAGCTTTGACTCTCCGGATGCTATGTATGGGTGAGCTTTGAATATGAACAGAGAGGAAAAGGCCGCATTTAAATTTGTTGCAAGGATCATCACACCCATTACGGCTTCTTCATTGGCAGATCCTTAAGAACCCCAAATCCCAGTGTTCTTACCTGTCAGCCCCACTGATTGACCAAGGCGAAACTGACACGATATGTTTGAAAGGGCTCTGATCCATGGTTTAAAACTCACAACTATAGTTAAAATCTAACTATCTTCGTTCTAGTGCTTTCCCACCACAAATTGCTCTAGCCCAGTATTGTCTGCTGTGAGAGGCAGTCAGAGACAGTCTTAGGGGATGGCCCTCTGGGGCTAAAGCCCCGAATCTTTCATTTGGACCCCGAATCTCTGGGAGCCCATCTGCCCCACCACCCTGCTATCCATAGGCATTTGCTGAAATAAAGCTGCAGGGGCCCTGATGATCTCTGCTGTGTCTGATCCCCCTGGCTGAGCTGGCTTTTGGTGCCTCACCTCCTGCTGCCCCCCCTTGAATCTTTCTGCCTGAGCTGTAGTCCAGCAACATGATGGGGACCCAAGGTTGGGGGCCCCTGCTCTACACGATCAAACATGGAAGAGGAGCTCAGCTGTGTGTGGTTGCCCCAGCCCCAGTGTCCCCATCATGGCTTGCTCCATCCCCGATTGTCATGTGCTGAGGGCAAAGTTCTGAAGGGGAAACCTTCATGCGTTTGTCTCCTCCACATGATTGAGAATGCTGCACAATCGGGGTTCCTGATCACGTGGAGGATAAAGCGCGTTCAGCCAAATGCGTGAAGTATCCCCCTTTAGATCTTTGGCCGCAATGTGTAAACATCAGAAGTGGACCTGACGGGGACATTGGGGAAAGAATAGCACGCATGGCCCCCTCCCTGTCCTGTCCATGTGTTCTTTGAAGGTATGAGAGGAAAACATCTGAAGGGGGATCTGGAAAAGAAGGCTTGTCATCCCTTTAAAAATACACAAAGAGCTATCAGGCTCTGCCTTCTTCTACAACAAGCTCCACACCTTGAGTCTTAGTGTCTGCTCTGAACCTTAGGAGATGAGCTATCCCTAACCAAGGGTCCCCAACTTTTGGGGGGCGGTTGGCACATTTGGAACTTTGAGAGAGTGCCATCGGCACTTTCGCAGAATGGCTCTCATTCTGGGGTGGGGTGGGGGCTTGCCCACTCATAAAATGACTGCCATGGTGGAGGTGGACACGGCTGGTCACAAAACACTCCTTTCCCAGAAGGCAAACTGGTGAGGCTAAAAAGGAAAGTAACTAGCCCAAGAACCTATGTACAAGGCAGAGGTGGGGTCTGAGTTCCAAAACACAAAACTACTCCTTTGAACCCAAATAAAGATGGTGCTGGAAAGCAACCCTTCACTTCTTTAGTATGCCATTCCCCCATTTAAATTTTTTGAAAAAATAAACCTTAAGAAATAAAATAAAAGTCAGGAGGGGCAGGGAGCCTTGTGGGTGCTAGGAGAGGTGTCCATGGATACATTGGTACCTATGGGAACCATGTTGTAGACCCCTGCCCTAAACCCAGAAAAGCTACCTTTTTATAGGGGGTCAAATCCTGTACTGGGGTCAAGTCCTGGGGTCCCAGGGCATGGTCTCTGAACACACATGAGGCAGCCACCTTGCTGAAGCTAAGCAGGTCTGGGTCTGGGTCCGGTCAGTGCTTGGGAAGAAGGCCACCTGGAAATCCTATGCAGCCATCTTGAATTCCACACAGGAAGAAAGGTGGGATAGAAATAGGAAAAAATAATAATTTTAAAGAGAAATAAATAATACTGAGTGTCTGAAACCCCGCTCTGGGTCCAGCCCTCCTGAAGAGCATCACTGGGAATCAGGTTTTCCTAGTGGTGCTTTACCTCACTGGTGCCCCCTTCAAGAGCTGGGAGCCACCTAGTCCTCGCAAAGTATTGGCCTATCTGGGCCCTGAGCTGACAAACCTTCCAAGTGGCTCAGAGAACATGTTATGGTTGTTGTTGTTTTTTACTGTAAGTGTGGGCGTAAGGCCACCGCTAATGGCTGCCTCTTGACTTGCCTTTGTCTCGCAGGTCTACTGGGGATTTGAGACGGAGCTCACGCCGTTCCGTGGCATATCATTTGGAGCAACTTCCATCATCGGAGGGGGGGGGGGAAGCGAGGGCTGCAAGCAGCTTGAGTCTCGCTGCGTGAATACCAAACGATAAAGGCAAGAATCATCATCATACTTGGCATGCATGTGGGGCCTTTTAAAAATCCTGAATTGCAGGATGAATATTAATCAATCAATCTCCTTGCTAAACGTGGATCGCCTCACAGACGGGTGAGAGGATACAGTGTGTGACTGGTACATGAAGCCGATTGGCTCTGGGGCCTCAGAAGTAGTGGGCGTCGGACCCCCAGAATGACAGGCCCTTTCCCACCATGTTAGCTCCATAGAAACTCCCTCCTTCCCTCCCTCCAAAAGGTCGTTATTCATTCCAAAAGGTTCCTGACCGATTCGATTGCTCTTTCCAACGTGACAAGACTGGAGAGCCCACTTTCTCTCGTCCAGAGGGCCCTATGTGGGGAGGGGTGTGTGAGAGTGATCCCTTCCTATTTTTATGGGGGAAGAATCACACAAATTGGGTTTCTGTAAATATGAACGACATGCGGAGCATCAGTCTCTCACATTAGGTTATGTGGGGGCAGAAGAGTGCTACCCCAATCCTCCACCATGGGAACAGGTTACTGGTGTTGCTGAAGTTCATAACTGCCTGGCCCACAGGGCTGGCTCAAGACAATGGGCTGCCTGAGGCGAATGACAAGATGGCTCCTCTGCTCCACCGCTCCATTCCACATACAGAAGCCTGCTGTACAGGTAGTTGAAGCTTTCTGCAACACTAGCAGTGGGATGGGGTCCTCCACCACACCTGAGGGCAGCAGGCAGTTTTGGGGGTTCAAGACAGGCTGTGTGGGCAAACATAGCTCTGTCCTCCAAGAGAGGGTAATGGCCAAGAGGCTCAGGAGGAATGGCTGCGGGGGGCGGGGGACTGCTGTTGCCGCCCCCAGCATCTGCCATCTGAAACAATTGCCTCACTCTGCATATTGGTAGGGCTGGCCCTTGCCTCTCGGAGCTGTGCCTAGGGAGGGGTGAATGAGAGATGTTTGAGTTTGCCCAGATTCTCCAAACATCAGCTCACTGCTCGTCTCTCAACGATTTGCACTTGCCTTTGCACTCGGTGCTCGTTTTGCGCAAACGGGAAAATTATTGCGTAACACGAACAGCTATCGAATGTGAAAGTTGCGCAAACGATTCCCATATCTGTGCAAATTTCCAAAAATTGTGCAGATTTCTCCGATAGACTAAACTGTGGGTGATTTAAGATACGCACATTTTGAGAAAGCTGTGCATTTTGAGAAAGTTGTGCATTCTCCAAGAACTCATTTTGCAAATGCAGGTGGAAGTTTGGGAGTTTGAAAACAATTTAGGAGAAAATGCATTCTCATTTGTGTTTGAGACTGCGAACAGGGCATTTTTGAGTGATTTGCAAACTGAAATTAAATTCTCATACATTCCTAGCCTGTGCCAACAGCTCAAGAAGTGCAGCAGAGCTCCCCGGAGTTTTAAAAAATAAACTTTGGGGACTTATGTACATCTCTGACTGAGCTTAGTGACCACTATTTGAACCAAAAAGGAAAAAAAAGAGAGAAGCAACTGAAAACATTATGAGGTCGGAGAGATCCCTCAGGAAACTGATTCGCTTTTTTCCTAAAGGCTCATTGAGAAAGTTTGTAAAAAAACTGATTCCAAATTAAGTCGAAGGGAGTTCTTCCATCACCAGAATTGGATTTCACCCAGTAAGGATCTGAACCAGGCCTGAGTCTCCTATGCTATTGGAGCCCTGACTCCATTCAATTTCTCCCGGTCACCTTTTAATTTCTATAAAGTCACATAGCAGTTTGAAGACCAGCTATAGTTGAACCCTCAGGCAAAATGTCAAGTATATTTAAGCAAACTACTTTATTATAGAAAACAACAACCCACAGACAGATGTACAGGCAAAGAATGAGGCCTAGAAAACAAGAGCATGCTAACTGGACTTTCATTTTGAATTGTGCTAACAGCCAAGGCACAAACTTAGTCTATGATGGTACAAGAATTCACATGTCCATAGTCAAAATATTTTGAGATCTTCTCCCTCTTTCATAATACTAGAACCCAGTGGGGTCATCCCATGAAGCTGATTGGTGGGAGATTCAGCACAGATCAAAGGAAGGACTTTTTCACACTATGCATGGTCAAACTATGGAATCCACTTCCACAAGATGTAGTGATGACCACCAATTTGGAGGGCTTTAAGAGGGGATTGGACAGATTCATAGAGGAGAAGGCTATCAATGGCTACTAGTCCTTATGGCTATATGCTACCTCCAGTATCAGAGGCGTTGTGCCTGTCCACACCAGTTGCTGGGGAACATGGGCAGGAGGGTGCTGTTGCACTCATGTCCTGCTTGTGGGATCCCGTGGGCAGCTGGTTGGCCAGTGTGTGAACAGAATGCTGGACTAAAATGGCTCCTTGGTCTGATCCAGCAGGGCTCTTCTTACGTTCTTAAAACAGGATTCAGCACTTTTAGGCAGAAGCAAGCCAATCTTTAACTCAGATCTTTCACGTCTCCAATCTCCAAGTGGATTTGTGTAAAGTGCAGCAAAGTTCCATAAAATTGCAGATATCTCTGCCTTCCAAAGAAAGAAAGGAACAAAAGGGCTGCTGTTACATTGTCACAACATTCATTATAGTGACACCTAAAGGCTGATTACATGTATTGCAAGTGTTACAATGTAGCCTTTTTTATTTTATTTGCCCATGCACTGTAACATAGGTAACCATGTATAGAAATACAATTGCAAAGGCTAACTGTGTAAACTCATGACCAAACTACTTGTTGCACTAAATCCCTCCCCCCCACTCCACAGCTGCAATTTGCATCGGGAGGAAAGCTCCCACTGGTGCAGCTTGTGAGGGGGATTTTTGTCAGGACCACAGCAGGGGAAATGGCTTCACATCCCTTCCCCATCTTCTGTAGAGCCTGACTGAGGTTCCCTGCAGCTTCTATTGCCATTTCTAAAAAGATTCACAGCTTAAAGCGATGCATTTCAAGTCGCAAGTAGTTTTGTCCTCACCCTCAGCCTCTGGGAGAGGAGAGCTTCACAAGTGTGCGGCAGCCAGAACCTCCAGCCCATCAACACCCTCTGTGTGGAATTGGGCCATGAGGTTCGATTCATGGAGCTCTGAGGAATCTGTTGTACAGTACATACAGGAGTGCTCAGGATAACCTTAAAGGACCAAAGAGTTGCTGTCAGTTAGACATAAAACACAGTGACAGACATCTGTTCTGTATGCCAGGAGAGATTCCAGTTTTAGTAACATCTAAAATACCCAATCGCTTGGATACTTGTCTAAAAAGCCCACAGAAGACATCAGTTTCACCGGGGAGCTTCAAACCTACCTGTCAACGAAAGCATGGTGCAGTATGAAGATAGGGTCATTAGCTGATCCTTGCACCTGGGACATCGAGCCATTCATGTAGATGTGCAATGCGTTATGCAAGCTGCTCTGAGACACATTCGATATTGCGGTACTTGGATTTGCAAAGCCTGTTGGTAAAGAGGGAATTGTGTGGTTAAAACAATGATAGTGCAACATGTTGGATTATGAATCAAGCATGAGCTTGCTTAAAGGTTTTTCTTTCAGTAAAACTTAGCCGTTGGCACTTCAGCATTGCAATGCTGAAGGTCTTTGGAACAGGTGTTCCTCGTTCCCATATCTAGATGTCCTTGGCCATCTAGTAGGAGAAAGTGGGTGTCACATAATATGACAGTTGCTATACTACTGTCATATGCCTGTCCTGATTCTCATTGGCTCTCTGGCACAGCTGGGTGTGTGTGTTTGCTGTGCTTTCTGTTTCTTCGTCCCTCTTCTTCTAATTTGGATGTCTGTGTTATGTTCTCTGAACTGACTCTGTATTAGTTTGTAGTTTGTAATTGTTTTATGAAATATAATAAAACAATTAGAATAGCAAGGCGTCTGTTCCTGATTGCTGCAACAGAGCAGGAGAACTACAAGTCAGACCGTGGGTGGAATTTACTCTATGTGTGCTGGAAGCTAAAAGCAAAGTAGCAGGTAGCAGGCACACAGGTAAAGCTCACAGGACTTTAAGCAGGCATCTAAATTCCAAACACAACATACCTAAGAACCGCCTCTTCCCTTCTGTACCTCCCCATACCATCAGATAAATATCAATACTTTTTCTATGTCCCCTTCCACTGGTAGGTGGAAGCAAGTATTGGTGGGTGTGGCTGGCATCCCTGAAATGGAATATCCTCTCCAAGGATCAGGGAATCATAGAGTTGCAGGGTGTGCTTTGTAGGTGATCTAGTCCAACTCCCTGCATCATGATGTAAATCCAGAGCTAGACCATCGCCAACAGGTGGCTGTCTGGGCTCTCTTGAAGATCTCCCGTGAGGGATAGTCCACAACCCTGCATAATCCATTATCAGGCTGCTTGTACTGTACTGTCAAGACATCACTCCTAATGTTCAACCAAAATCTGCCATCATGTATTTGAAGAGTGCTACCATGTCCCGCTCAGTCTTCTCTTCTCTTCTCTTCTCTTCTCTTCTCTTCTCTTCTCTTCTCCACTTCATTTCATTTCATTTCGTCATATATTTCTATACCACCCAATAGCTATTGCTCCCTGGGTGGTTTACAAAGATTAAAAAACTTAGAAATACAATATTTTACACAATATAAAAACAAACATAGAATCATAGAATTATAGAATAGTATAGTTGGAAGGGGCCTATATAAACAGACAAACACACACAGACACAGACACACCCACACTGTGTGTGTGTGTGTGTGTGTGTGTGTATAAATCAATTATAAGAAATCCCAAGATCCAATTAAAAACCTTATCAAATGTCTGAGACTAGAGGAAGGTCTTAATCTGGCACTGAAAAGATAACGATGTTAGCACCAGGCAGGCCTCATTGGGGGGATAGTTCCAGAATTGGGGGCCACCACTAAGAAGGCCCTCCAGACTCAATATACCCACTTCCTCCAACCTTTCCTTGTAGGGCTTGTTTTCCATACCACTGACTATCTTTATTGCTCTCCTCTGACGTCTTTCCAGTTTGTCTGTATCCTTCTTAAAATGTGGCACCTAGGATTGGCCATCCTCAATCCACCATTGTTGACCATTCTCCATAAGGTGAAGACATGGCTCTTTCCAAGAGCCTTTTGGAGTGGTGCAACTTGATTTCTGGACAATCAAAATTTGTTAATTATACATACTGCTGTTGGTTTCATTATTATTATTATTATTATTATTATTATTATTATTATTATCATAATCACCATTATTATTATTATTATTATTATTATTATTATTATTATTATTATTATTCCCCACCTTTTTTACTCCAAGGAGCCCAATCTTCTCCATTTTATCCTCACAGCAACCCTGTGAGGTAGGGTAGGCTGAGAGTCAGAGACTGGCCCAAAGTCACCCAGTGAGCTTCATGGCCGAGTGGGGACTAGAACCTGGGTCTCCTGAGTCCCAGTCCAACACTCTAACCACTACACCGCACTATAGGCTTGAGATCAGAAAATGTTTATTCATTTTGAGTTGGCTTTTGGGGAGGTATATTTGTTAATGTTTCTACGTTGGTCTAAATTTGTTAGGGACATGGGGAAAATAGGAAGCTGCCACATTATGCCATGTTAGATCACTGGTCCACCAAGCTCAGTCTATGCTGACTTACAGTGGCTCTTCAGGGTTTCAGGTAGGAATTTTTCCAGTCCTACCTGGAGACACTGGGGATTGAACCTGGGACCTTCTGCATGCAAAACAGGTACTCTACCACTGAGCTGTGATGGCCCTTCTTCGCGATTACTGTTAGCTGCCCTAGATTTCCTTGTATCCGTGGCCTGAGGATACAAGCACTGATGCAGGTGCTGAATCAAACCCTGTGATTTGCTCTAGTTCAGTGTTCTCCAGCCTTGGGTCCCCAGATGTTTTTGGCCTACAACTCCCAGCAGCTACGCTGGCTGGGGCATGCTGGGAGTTGTAGGCCAAAAACATCTGGGGACCCAAGGTTGGAGAACACTGCTCTAGTTGATATCTGCACAACCACATTTTGGACCAGCTGATGCTGCTGAACAGCTTTTAAGAGCTGCCCTAGAATGCCAGAGAATAATCTTTCAGCAGTCAACTGGAACTTGGCACGAATCTCAGATCTGCTGTAATTGACTATTTCATATTCTTTTATACGCGAGCGGCTTTACATCCAGTATTAACAACTATTGAGGCATGATTTGCTTTAGAACATGACTGGTTTTTGTCATCATGCCCATTAGGGCCGCTCATGAGGTACTCACGTGCATTAAGAAAAACAGCCGTGAATATGCTGGCTCAGCTTGTCTGAGCGCGGAAAGCTAAGCAGGGTCAGGCCTGGTTATTACTTGGGATGGGAGACCCCTCCTCTAGTTTCCTGCAATGAGCAGGGGGGTTGGACTCGATAGCCTTGTCCTTCCAACTCTATGATCTATGAACATCTATGAATCGCCGTGGCAGCATGAAACGGTGCATGGGCAATGCTGAATTATGACAGAAACGAGTACATTTTACATTTGTGCATAGGTCAGGGGTCAGCTTCCAGAGAGCTTTGTGGCACATCAGCCCCCAGAGGGATGCAACCTGGCCTTTCATTTGCCCAGGGGTGGGTAACTGTATCTCGGTGAGGGATCTGGATGACCCCCAGGGGAAGCTGGTGACCCCTGAGTCAGTGGGGCTCCCTATCCATTGCATCCTTTTGTTTGAGCTTTATAGGAGCTATCCAAGGTGCTGAACCCCACCCCCCAAAATAGGTCCACCACCATGGAGCACCATGGATAGCTCCTATAAAGCTCAAACAAAAAGCTGCAATGGATAAGGAGCCCCACTGACTCAGGGGTCACCAGCCTCCCCTGGCTCTCCCCCACCGAGCCCTCCATGCACTGGATGATGTCAAGGGTGGAGCCATGCACCCTGACACCATCCAGTCCACAGCTGAAGCGCCAGCTGGATCTTCTCCAGCCAGCACCTTGGTCAGGATCAAGCTTCACTGCACATGGGTTTTCCCAGCTGGAGGAATGCTCCTGCAGCTGGCATCTTGGCCGGGATGGCTTTGCCTACTTTGCTTGCACCTTCCCCCATTAGATAGGACACGGGGGGGGGGGCAAACCACTTAGGGTGCAATCCTATGCAAGTTTAGACAGAAAAAAAGGCCTACAACTCCCAGCATGCCCCAGCCAGTTATATTAATTCACCAATGGGGGATGGCTGGTGGGCAGATTATTTAAGGGTGGAGATATCTGCCCACCAACCATGCCCCTATTGGTGAATCAATATAACTGGCTGGGGCATGCTAGGAGTTGTAGGCCTTTTCTTTGGCTAAATTTGCTTAGGATTGTGCCTTTAAGCATAGCTTCCTGGGGCATGCTGGGAGTTGTAGGCCTTTTTCTCTGTCTAAACTTGCATAGGATTGCGCCTTTAACAACACTGGTGATAACACGGTCTCAACAAATGTTAACAACACTGGGATTCCCAAGTGGCAGGGCTTTGGGAAGGGCTCCAGGAAGGGGGAGCTCACCTGAGACCCAATGGACCAGATAGGCTGGCCTGGTGGGCCAAGTTTGGCCTTCACATCTGAAGTTCCCCATCCCTGTATTTGCAGATTGAGAAAGGCACAGAAGGAAGAGTGACCATGGCAATAGGACTCACCGCAACATCCCTTGTGGAGGCAGTGGAGCTGATGTGTGAGGCAGCTGGCCTGCCATCCCATAAATCCTTCTCAAACTCACCCTCCAGGAGAGCTACTTGTTAACAAAGGATGAAGACAGGTACCCGGTTACAATAAAGGATGAAAGAAACAGGGAGATGGTGTCAGATTGTCAGTATTTTTTTCTTTACAACCCTGGCCTGAAAAAAATGAAGATGTTTTGATGTAACCCTTGCATTGTGTTCAGGCTGTGACTTCACCAACACGCCCCTTGATCTTCCAGCATTGCACATTGATTTTAGCTGACCAACTATTTGCTCTTACTCGTTTTCAGCAGAAATTGATGGATACCCTGATACCCAATTACGCCATCCACTGCAAGTCTGCAGAATAGTACATACTAAAGCCAAGGTCTCAACAAATCAAGCGTGTTTCCCCCACCTTTCCTCTTCAGGGATTCTCATTTGTTACTGAATGGACAGTAAGAGGCATATGATCTCAGAATAAACACCGTGGGTATTAATTAGTCAGGGTTACTCGAGGGGTCATGGGAAAGGCCCACTCCATCGTTCTTTTCCTGTGTTCCTTTTGCTTGCTGTCTAAACATCCATGACCCTGTGCTGCCAGCGATGTTAAAGTGCTTCTCTTGAAACTGGCTTTCTTTCAAAACACTACAGGCTGACCCAGACAGGCTGGTTTATCACCCGATCACTACAATGTCCAATAATGACTTGGCATCTTGAATGGACCATTCCAGCAATAGCAACATAGACTGATTTTTTAAATATTACCTCACCTCACCATAAATGCACTATTTTTTCCCCACTAGGAGGTTGCCTGCCCCACTCATGTTCTGCTTGTGGGATCCCGTGGGCAGCTGGTTGGCCGCTGTGTGAACAGAATGCTGGACTAGATGGATCCTTGGTCTGATCCAGGATGGCTGTTCTTCTGTTCTTAGATTCAGCTCACATGTGCAACAGCCCATCAACTCAACTGCCAGTCATCAAGTATTGAATCACAGTGTGGAGAAATCAAGTAATAAACACATGCATAGGGACATAGGAAGCTGCCTTATACTGAGTCAGACCATTGGTCCATCTAGACTAGTATTTTGGCCTGGTTCACATGTAAGAACAATCCAGAGCATGGGTTGAGTATGGGTTGTCATTGAATCGTGAGTTGTTGTTGAATCATGGGTTGTTCTTACATGTGAACCCTGCACGATGGTTCAGCTATGGGTTGCTAACCATGAACAACCCAGAAAGAGAACCCATGATTTGTAGTTGGGTTGTGAACTCTGGTTTGTTTGTGGTTAACAACCCATAGCTAAACCATTGTGCTGGGTTCTCAAGAAACAACAACCCATGATTCAACAACCCATACTTAACCCATAATCTGGCTTGTCATTATGTGTGAACCAGGTACTGGCTGGCAGTGGCTCTCCAGAGTTGCTAGCAGGAATTTTTCCAGCCCTTCCTGGAGATGGCAGGGATTGAACTTGGGACCTTCTGCATGCAAAGCAGGCACCCTAACGCTGAGCCATGGCCCCTCCCCTGCCACAGCCCATCCCCCAACTAGTGCATCAGTACTAGTGTAAAAAGCCCTAAACAACTTGGGATCAGGGTACCTGAGAGAGTGCCTTCTCCCTTATCTACCTGCCCAGTCACTGAGGTCATCAGACGGCATGCTCCTTGTGGTTCCACATGGACCTATGGCCCAACTGCACGGAGAAGAGCCTTCAGTGTGGTGGCCCTCTTTCTATGGAACTCCCTGCCTCTGGAGGTCAGGCAGGCACCAATATTGTGTTGTTTCCAGTGCCTCCTAAAAACATCTTTATTTCTGGAAGCCTTCCTTGGTTGACCAGCCACTGTTCATACTGATATTCTGCTTTTAATATTGTGTTTGATTCTTTTTATCTTTTTTGGTCTGTGTAGATGTGGAGCTATGTATAATAAATGTTCTAAATAAAATAAATAATTAGACAGTCCAGATCTGAATGTTTAGCCTGGCATAAGACTGAAGGTCTGTCTCATTCAGCACTCTTGTCCGCAATAGTGGCCACTTAGAGGATCCTGGTAAGCTTGCGTGCACTACACAGTGGGGAAGAGTCATTCTCCTCCTGCCCTTTGCCCCAGCAGCGCCTGATCATCTGCTTCTGAACACAGAGATTCAGTTTGAGGTGTCATGGCTAATGGCCTCATAGGCCTATTCTCCATAATAACCCTTTTTTAAAAAGAACAAAGGCTGTAAGAAAAATTCCAAATTTCCAACAATTGCTCACCCTGTGCCGAGACTTCTGGTTGGGCCTGTTGCTTTTAGTGGTTAGCTATGCTTCTTCCCAGAGTCAGTTATCTGTTTGAGACTCGAGAGCCTTGTTGTAGATAAGCCTCTGGTGAGATCTGAAGGTTAGCTACTTGTTGGGAGAATAGGTGGAGTTATCTATGCTGGCTTGCTGCTGGGCATCCCAAAGTCATTGGAGTGCGGCCAGGATGGGGGTGGGATACTAGAATATCTGAATCCTTGGGACACTCTCAGGGTGGGATCTCAATGCGGGCCAATCAGGAAAGGTGCTGCATTCCAGGCTGTTACTGGAGTCATGTCCATTGCATACTCTCCAATTGCACCAAATTTGCCAGGACAGTCCCGCAAACACTTAATTTGGCCATGAAACTCACTGGGTGACTTTGGGCCAGTCACTCACTCTCAACCTAACCTACCTCACAGGGTTGTTGTGAGGACGGAGAGGAAGAGGAGAATTATGAAAGCCGCCTTGGGTTCCTTGCAGGAAAAAAGGTGGGGTATAAATATAATAAATAAATAAATAAAATAAATTTGTTAAGCAAAAGTCCCAAGCCACAAATCCCCCTGCCTCTTCCCGCAAGCTATTTAGCTTATCTGCAATTTTGCCCATGGCCCCTTTAATCAGGAAGGGAACAGACCGAGGATGTCTGTGTGTGTGTGTGTGTGTGTGTGTGTGTGCACGCACGTGTGCACATGGCGGCCGCCAGCACATCCGCTCCCTCTACCTGCTGCCTCTGACCAGGCCCCCAGGGTAAGTAAGACCCATTGAAGACATTTGTACTTACTTCCGAGTAACTGTGCGTAGGATTGCGCTGTTTGTTTTAACTTAATTCAAGTTAGTTAAATTCTGTAAGATTATTCCAGTTTAAGTGTTTCTTTAAATCTAAATTGTGTGAATAATAGAGCACAAAAAGTGCTTTAAACTGGGGTCTTTCCACAATAACAAACAACAACAAAGCTGTTCAGCCCCTGAAAGTTACTCCTGTTGTGCTTAAAAAACAGAGCGTAGAGGTGTTGGAGCAAAACCCTGAAGGGGCTCAAAACCCCAATGTGTCTTTTTGGATTCCCACCCCCACCCCAAATCTCCCCCTCTTCCGCATCTCCTTTTCTTCTCCTTCTCGAACTGCCCTGAAAATGCCGGGACCAATCCTGACAATTTTAAGACAAAAAGAAAGAGATTGCCCTGCAAGCACTGACCCCCCCCTCATGAAAAACACCAGATATCAACAATTAAGGGTTTAAGTAAGGTAAAAAATATTACAAAAGCCACTAATAAAATATTATAAAATAATATATAATATAATAATGTAATAATTATATCAGATTTTGTGTGTTTCCTCTGATAACTTTTGTATTTGACCATGCCCTTTGGCTGCCTGGCCACACCCTCTTGATCACACCTTCATGTTGCTTAACCATACCTCTTACAAATTCACACGTGTGTCCCTGTTTTCATCTGTGAAATGTTGGAGGATATGCCACTGCCATATTTTGATGAGATTCCCAGCAACTTTGACAAAATTCATTGGAAATTTATTTTCGTGACATTGATAAATGGTTTTCCTTCTGAATTTTTTGAAACGGGTTAAAATTCTGTATTTAACCTTCAGAGCCAGAGTTATGATCAAATTAATGGGTTCATCTCAGCCTTTTTTCCACTTGGGAGAGGGAATAGGGATGCCTGCTTCCTCCACTGATATTTGACTGGTGTTTGGAACCCCTGGGGTGCGCTATTAGCCAGAATACCAGTATTCATGGCTCTGTTCATAATTGTTTAGAATTCAAAATTATTTTTTATGCAGATCATAGAATCATATAATAGTAGAGTTGGAAGGGGCCTATAAGGCCATTGAGTCCAACCCCCTGCTCAAAAGCATCCCTGACAGATGGCTGTCCATCTGCATCTTGAATGCCTCCAGTCAGTGTGGGATTGCCCACGACCTCCCTAGGTCATTGTTTCCATTGCGGTATTGCTGTAACAGTCAGGAAGTTCACACATGGGAGTGACCAGCCTGCACATAAGGGGAAGCCAGGCAAATCATCTGCTGCTGTTCATGCTGGGAAGGAGTGGGTCTGTGTCACATCTTGAGAGAAAATGGCCAAGGTGTATAATAAAGAAGCAGAACCCTTTGAATCAGGACCCATGTTACAAGCCAGATAGAATCTCCATAAAAGAAGAAAAGAATCACAAAAAAGAGGACATCTGCATGACATTCACATGTGCTAATTTACACATGGAAGTGCAAATTGATAAATAATTGTTATAATTGAAATAGAAATTCAGTACATCTCGCCATGGTGTGGAAGAGCGTGACCGGGTTGCTGCTGTCCCTGCAGTATCCAGCTGTGTCATTCATTTAGTGCAGGGCTCTCCGACCTTGGCTCCCCAGATGTTGCTGGCCTACAGCTCCCAGCATACCCAGCCAGCATGGCTAATGGCAAGGGATTCTGGGAGCTGTAGCCCAGCAACATCTGGGGACCCAAGGTTGGAGAGCTCTGATTTAGTGCAAATGATGTTGCCCTAGTAGACAGTAGGTCCTGAACTCTATGCCCAAGAGGAGAATTCAACTAAAGTGACATCTGCACAAGCGTAATTGAGCGAGCGGTTGTGCACTACACTTGCATGGCCCATTGTGCAACTGGTTGAGCATAACCTGTGCGAGTGCCTGTGAAACCGCTTGTGCATTCCACTTGCACAACTGGTTGTGCAACTGATTGCGTCAGCATAATAGGCAACCAATTGCACAACGGAAAGATTCGGCAGAGCTCTGTTAGCACGATGGTCTTTGAGTAATGACACTGTCGGATATTGCCCTCAGTCTGCTATTTCATAGATAGAGTTGGAAGGGGCCTACAAGGCCATCAAGTCCAATCCCCTGCTCAATGCAGGAAACTAGAGGAGGGGTCTCCCATCCAAGTAATAGCCAGGCCTGACCCTGCTTAGCTTTCCACGCGCAGACAAGCTGAGCCAGCGTGAGCCACTATGTAGGTGTTAAGTGTGGATGAGCATCATTTCTTATAGTTCTTTGTCTTTCTTTAAACAGGACAGGACAGGACCCCCCTTCAAACAGAGGATGGTCCTCTGCAAAAGAGGACACAAGGCCACCCCAGGTGAGTGGAGTCTGGAAGGCCAACCTGGGCATCCAGTTGCCGATTCTAGTTGTAGTATTTCCCAAGCCTTGGAAACAATGCGCCTCTTAATACAATCTAAAAGGGCCCTGGACTTTTGTACATGTTGCTAGATCAAAAAAAAGCACATGACAAACCTTGCTTCCTGAATCTTCCATCATGTGCTGTTCTCCAAAAGCGCTCTTTCAATTTCTGTGGGCAATAACCGCCAAAGGCTGAAAGGATTCCTCGAAATGACCTTCTCATCATGTGCTTGGTGCATCTCGGGATGTCAGTGCCAATGGACAAGGGGGGGAAATGTGTGTGTGTGTGTGGGGGGGCATTGCCTGTTCCTGCGCTTTATATGCAGAAATCAGTTGAAGTTTTTCATGACATGGAGGTAAACTGCATCACCAGCTAATGCCTGCACATCACAATGGCACAGTTACAGAGGTTGGCTGAAAAGTTGGCAACCCTAGAGGCATCCATTCACTCTTTGAATTCATTTTCTGTTTCAATACAGACCTTAGGTTATTCATTTTGTGTGAAACTGCCCTTCATCGCATGATACCAGAGAAAAATGTAATAAAAATCCTAATATGATTTCATAGATTTCATAGATTTCATAAAACAACATCAACTACAGCAATAAATGGCAGGAAATACATAAAAAAAGGCAGCCCACATCAAGCAGCTTAATAAACCAGTTTGCCTGGGCAAACAGGTTTTGAACTGGCACCGAAAAGAATATAATGTCAGCACCAGTCACACCTCCATGTGACTTTTAGGTCCAGTTTGGAGTCTCTTCAATAGGAATAAATTTATTATTAGCTGAATAACCAAATACAGGGGATGTGAAAAGTAGTAGCAGGCAGAAAAGGGTATCAATCCAAGCTGTGTGTATTCTCTGCTAAAAATAAAAACAAAACAAAATATGCACCAAGAAAAACTGGATTCTGCAACCATGATAACTAACCAAAATTGCAGGTCACCAGAACACTATCCATCCCTCAAGGGGTCTTGGTCCTCCCTAATGCAAGATTCTGCAGCTTTTGTAAAAAGAATGCAATCTGTATAAAATATACAAATTAAGTCAACCGCATAACCTCCAACATTTCACAGCTGAGAATAGGGACACACATGTGAACTTGTAAGAGGTATGGTTAAGCAACATGAAGGTGTGATCAAGAGGGTGTGGCCAGGCAACATGAGGGCGTGGCCAAGGGTATGGCCAGGCAACCAAAGGGCATGGTCAAGTACAAAAGTTATTAGAGGAAAGGCACAAAACTGCAGTATTTTAAGCACAGAAATCTTTGAATTTATAATAATATTTAACATTTAGATATCTCTGAATGTGCAAAGTGGTTCACAGGCCCACCCTGCAAGCTCCTATTTTCTCCACTCAGAAAAAAAAAACCATGTGGTCTCTATTGTACTTTATAAAAAAAAAAAAACAAGAACAATAACACTGTGATTAAACAATAATGGAATGATGATGTTTGTTGCTGCTATTTGAGGTAGTTGGGATTTTTTTCTTTCTTTCTCTTGAGGAGGGTGTGTTTTCTGCTCTCTTCTAATGCATTTTTTTTAAAAAAAACAATCCAAAATCCCTGCAGAATAGTCCTAATCATTACTGTAGAGAGCTTTCTCCATTGCACTTCAGCATGCATTAGAAAAAGACTTTCAAATGGGGTACACAGGTAGAGCCAAGTAAAATTTACCACTGCTCTGAAAACAGAGTAACAGTACAAACAATCCTATGCATGTATATTCAGAAGTAAGTCCTATTACATTCAATGGGACTTACTCACAGGAAAGTGTGTATATTTTAAAGCAATCTACGACACTGACCATCATATCTTGTGGCAGCAAATTGATTCTGCATTGTGTGAGGAAGTCCCATGCAACTGAGGGATAATTGTGAAATGCTGCTCCTTGCTAGAAGAAGAGGTAGCAGCAGCAGCGCCAGTGCTAGATGACTTTTCTAGAATTATATTATTATATAATATCTTATATATTATACTTATTACATTATTATATTATATATCGTTTTATAATATTTTATAAGTGGCTTTTGTAATATTTATTTTTAAAACCCTTAATTGTTGGTGTCAGTGCTTGCAGGGCAATCCCTTTCTTTTTGTTTTAAAATGGTCAGGATTGGCACAAATTCAACAGGTGAAGCTTACATCCCTACCCCACACCCCCAAACACGGAGCTTCAGAGAGAAGGGGAAGTTCCTTGCATTTCCTTCTGACACTGTAAACTCATCTGTTGGAGGCACAGAGTCAGCTCTGTTAGGAAATAAAATCTGTGACAATATAAAGATAGGAATCATGTGATACATTCCCTCATTCACCTCTCCATAGGTCCAGGCCAGCTGGTGTCACCTCCACCTCCTTTTCTTTTCGGGTGCACGCGCGCGCGCGCGCACACACACGCACACACGTACACACATCCTGGCGTCTGTTCCCTCCCTTCTTATTGTTTCTTAAAGGGACCATGGGCAAAATTGCAGCTAAGCTAAAAGTTTTAGCTTAGCTTCAATTTTGCCCATGGCCCCTTTAATAGCGGTTTAAAGCAGCTTGTGGGAGGCAGGGGAGAATTCAGGACTTTGCATAACAAAGTGAGAAGCCGTGATGTCTTAAGGGTTTTCGGGACTGTCCCAGCATTTGGGGGGCAGTTGGAGACTATGCAACTAATCTCACCATGCATAAGTTGTATTGCTATTTGTCCCCTTCCATTTATTACTCCTGTTTTGCCTATTTTCCATCCCTAGGACAGAGGTGAGATGTAATTTGGGCAAACTTTTAAAAGCACAGTCTCCTGTGGCATCTTTGGGCATCTTTCCTCCTCCTGTTTGTTCTGAGACAAGAACTGAATATTACCACTGAAATCTCAGAAGATTTCACATGGCCCACAGTGTGTTCAAACCAATATTTGAAACAGTAAAGGCTAGGCACTTGCTTTGAAACAGCAAGAACAACACTAAAGGCTGAAATTCCCAGTAAACTAATTCTAGGCCCAATGCACTTGTGCTTGTGCAGAATCTGAAGGATCCACAGAACTCTTGACTGTGGCAAAGAAGCAAAGAAGCTACAGACAAGAACAAGAAGTTTAAAGGCTAATGAAAAGTTGGAATTTTCAGCCAGCTGCAAAGATTGGGAAGGAAGAAAGTCTGTGACAGCCTTTTGAGACAGATTTGTGCTGAGCAATGACAGACAGGCAGACGGTAGGCGTCTTTTTGAACACCGAAGCGCCTCAAGCAGTTGATGTTTCTAATAGCATCCAGTCAAGCAGAGCTAAGACAGCAAGCTGTACAGCTAACTATGCTGTGTGAAGGTTTGAGGAGGACACTGATGGAGGCTGAAACACTTAAAAATAGGGTCCATTTCAGGACTCTTAAAGAAATAATGCAATTTAAGGACATCTCAGTTAGAAACAGTGTGAGACCAACATGAGTTTAAACAAATGCATAAAGGACATGCCTATTTGTCAGCATTAGCCATGAACAGGACTGGTGTCAAAGGTTGGCATAGTTGGGCACTTACCAAGGTGCCACACCAGAGAAGGGCCCCACTGACAAAGCCCCCCCTGGAGTTGCTTGGTCATTTGTCTCTCTACCTGTCAGGCGTGCAAGTGGTAGCCAGGATGAGAAAGAGAATGAGGGGCGAGAGCAGTGGTGACAATGGTGGTGAGAAGCTAGAGTCCAGGGCTCTCCAACCTTGGGTCCCCAGATGTTGCTGGCCTACAGCTCCCAGAATCCCTTGCCGTTAGCCATGCTGGAGGGGTATGCTGGGAGCTGTAGGCCAGCAACATCTGGGGACCCAAGGTTGGAGAACCCTGAGCTAGACCCACTGAGGGAGGTGACTGTTGGGGGTGACTTGCCCAAGGGCCCTCAAAAAAACATGGAACCGGCACTGGCCATGATAGAACCTGCAGATTCAGATGCAGTATGCAGTATGCCATTGAACTGCATCAAGAGTGGTGGTGGTGGCATCAGGGAAAGCTGACAGGGTCAGCACAACACAATTTGCTGCCTGAGGATAAGGGCAAGATTGCCGATCTTCTAACAACATTATGTAATATGTCCCAAAGATTGGCCTTTGTTACCAGTGCATGAACCATGGCCAGGCTATCCCTACTCAGGAATGGGTGTAGTTGGTGCACCAACTGAAGCTGGTAATGGGCACTGTGGGCCACTGAGGTCACCTGGGACTCCAGTGACAAGAATGGATCCAGGAGCACCCCTAAATGACATACCTACTCCTTCAAAACAGACAAACACACCGATTCCCAAACCTGAGAACCACCCATACATAGAGCCTCTGTCTTATCAAGATTCAGCTTCAGTTTGTTAGCTCTCATCCAACCCATAACTGCATCCAGGCACTGGTTCAGAACATGCATGGCCTCTCCTGAGTCAGATGTCACAGAGAAATAGAGCTGGGACCAGTGCTTTTGAATTCGTTCATAAACCATCTGGACTTTGGGGCGAGCAGTGAGGTTGCCAAATTTGCAGACAATACCAAAATGGGGTGGTTAAAACAAAAAGGGACTGCAAAGAGCTCCACAAGGATCTCTCCAAACTGGGGCAACAGGCATTAAAATGGGAAATGCACTTTAGTGGAAGCATAAAATGATGCACATTGGGCCAAATAATCCTAACTTCACATATATGCTGATGAGGTCTGAGCTGGCAATGGCTGACCAGGAAAGGGATCTTGGGGTTATGGGATAGTGGTGGAATGAGTTGCACAGCACATGTTCAGGGGAGACTTCTGAACACAATGTGGCACCATGATTGCCACAGCGGACAGCATTGTTGGGACATTCTGGAATGGTGGACATTGTTGCAAAAATGCCGTGAGTCCTTTCTCCGCTAACTCAATTGCTCAGAGAAAGGGAAGCAGCACACACCAGCAATGAGTTTTTCAAAGTTTTATTTCTGCGCAAAAAGGACCAGCTGGGGCGCGTGCCCAAATCAAAGCTGGACAAGGATCAGTGGGGCATACAAGCCTTCTTATACATTTTTACAGCCATGGGTGTTTCTACTTTCAGCGAATCAAATACAACCATTAAACCGTGCCAACCAGTCAAATTCCGTTCCTCCTTTATGACGACAACCAACCAGATGTGTTCCTCTGAACATGGCAAGTTTTAATCTCTAATTAGATAGATGGCCACCTGGCCATCTTCTTGGCTAAAGACGTGGTTTCTCATGACCTCTTAGGTCACCTAAGATATCAGGCCTTGCTACTTTGAGCGGTACATCTTATCACTCAAAGGGACTCTTCTCTCGCTTGTATTCTGGGATTTGACACCCAGGAATAGGCTTTTGGGACTAGATAACAACTTAAGGCGAAAACATGGCGGCTAAACATACGATTCAGCAAAGAATACAATACAATCAGAACAGACCTTCAAGGTTCTTTGTCTGGAACAACAACGCAGATAAACAAAGCAGGTGCAGTGGCACATGGTATGCGGGCAGAATCTAGGTCAACTAACGGGGTGCAAAACAGTTCATGAGGCTTTTGGACCTTTTGTCTTAACAAATGCCTATTGACAGCAAAGTGGTCTTTCAGGGATTTTCATAGATTTCATAGATTTCATAGATAGAGTTGGAAGGAGCCTACAAGGCTATCGAGTCCAACCCCCTGCTCAATGCAGGAAACTAGAGGAGGGGTCTCCCATCCAAGTAATAACCAGGCCTGACCCTGCTTAGCTTTCCACACTCAGACAAGCTGAGCCAGCATCTTTGGCCTGTGTGAGGACTGTTCCTTAATGTCACTCTTGCTGGCCAGGGGATGCTGGGTCTTGCAGGACCTTTATGTTTGTCTAAACATGCAGGGACTGGGTCTTCTGTGCAGCTTTCTAACTCAGACTTCTATCATTTCAGACATGAAACTGGGAATCTTTCTGCTGTGAGGCATGTGAATCTGGGAACCTTTGTGTGTAAGGCAGGTGCCTTGTTGCTAAGCTTCTGTGTTACTTATGTGAATGGCCAATGCCTCTCTTACCTGGGGTCTTAGGTGTTTTGGGCCTGGCTGGGTCATTATTAGAATGGATCTTAAGAGTCCATTCTGTGTCTTCTGTTAATTTGCTCTTCTGCATCTTGTTTACAGCTAGTGGCGAAGCATGAAGGCCCCATTATTCTCTTGTTCATCTTGAAAGTATCTTTTTAGGGTTACTTCGGACAGACCAGCCATTTCTAAGAGGTACTTTTTCTGGGCGTATGGCCAGGCTAGCTGATAACACATTTTTGTAGGCAAGAGGCCAAAGGTATGTGTGTGCGCCTGTGTGTCTAACTTGCTTGTTTTTAAAATGAGGTTTGTGTTTTCTTCTGCAAGCTATATACCTGTCTACACGTGAAAGCTAGGCAGGAACTTTCTGCACATGCTTTGGGTCTATTTTTCTCTAACAACTTCAGTTGCCTTACATTCTAATAATGAATGATCAAGAAAAGTACTTTAACATTCAAAAGCAGAAGTCTCAGGAAGAAGTAGACATTGTTTATGTCCACTAGTTCATTGCACCAATGTCAGAAACCTGGCCAGCCACACTTGGGACAGGGGCACCATGGATGAAGAGCAAGGCTCATGATCACTACTGAGGGGGAAAGGATATCTACCCCCCCCCATCAAACCTCCATGCAGGTGAGCCCAAAGTAAGGACAACATCAATGTGAATCTTCTTTTCTCATTCTCCCAAGGTGGCAGCACATGCATCCCTCTTGGTGTTTTTGTAACATCCAAAGTTGTCCTGTGTGACAACCAATTTTCCTAGTTTTTGAGAAAGTAGTTTGGTTTTCTGAGCCTAATTGCAAACCTAACTGGAAGGTTTTACTCCATCACTCCTTGTACTCCAGCAGTGATAATGAAATCAGATAAAGCTGAATGTGAACCAGCTGTGATGATGTGATGTGGCTGCTAAAAAAGCGAATGCAATCTTAGGCTGCATTAACAAAAGTATAGTGTCCAGATCACATGAGAATGATCTGCTCTGTTCTACGTTGGTCAGGCCACAGAAGGGTTCATCAAAAATAAATAATTCCAGATCTCTGTCTCTCTCTCTTTCTTGACAGAGTTACTACTTTGGTAGATCATGGGAATGCCATGGACATCATATAACTTGATTTCGGCTGTTATCAATAACGGAGAAAGTTATTTGTGATCAAAATACGAAGGAATTAATTGTAAACTTGTTAACTGCGGCTAGGCTAATGATAGCGAGAAAATGGAAAGTACAACATGTCTTTTTAATTACTGATTGCCATAAGGAAGCATGGGATATAGCCCTAAACGATAAATTAACCTGTAATATAAAATGCAAAAAGGGACAGTTAAAGAAAAATAATTTTATGGATATTTGGAATCAGTTATTAGAGTATGTATTAATAAAGGGGAAGGGGAGTGTGCCTTGCCAGGATATGTTATAGTAAGTTTTGGAATATGGAAGGTAATTGATTAATGGGATGGAAGTATAACAATTGGTCCCTAGGAGGGGGGGGTGCACTTTATGATTTTGTGTATACAGGTTTAGTTGTGTGTTTATGTTATATTGTGTTGTATTTAGTTTATAAAAATTAAATAAAATATTTAAAAAAAAAGAAAATTGGGGGGGAAAAAGGGAAAAAAATAACTTTATTTCGGCAAAGCATTTGACAAAGTTTTCCATGATATCCTTGTTGACAAGATGGTAAAACAAACAATAAAATAATACAGTTGAAACAAAATCATCATCATCATCATCATCATCATCATCATCATCTAATAATAATAATAATAATAATAATAATAATAATAACAGAAAGCAAATAGCTTTATAGCGTGGAACTCAGTGCTAATTAATTCTTGAATGGCAATAGAAACAACCTAACTTTGGAAGGCCAGCAAAGAAGAGGCTGTATGACTTTCCCTTGGAAGGGAGTTCCAGGGCATCGGGGCTGCTACAGAAAAGGTCCTGTTTCTGGTGGAGGCAAATCTAGTCTCCCCATGAGAATCTGGTGCAGGGGGTCGGTGGGCTCACCAGAGGAACCTAAAAGCCAGGGGTGGGAGAAGCTTATACTGGAGATGCTCCCTGAGATAAGAGAACTTACCGTATCTTGTTAAAGAAAAGTTATTATGGGAACAAGCAATTCAGAGTAGAGAAATGTGAGGGTGGGTGGTTACTATTTTCCTGCCTGCTACATTTTTGCTACAATCCCTCCCCCAACTGCTTTTTCCTCACAGGTTTCCGGATAAATGTTTACCCTTACCAATATGTATCTGCAACTCCACTGGGGTGCAGGGGTGGGGAATAATACAGCGGCCAGCAGTGGTGCAAAGATTGCAGTTGAAAAAAAAGAAGGCAGGGGAAGGTTAATGTTATCTGCATTTTCATTTCCTTTCCAAAGTAGCTTTTCTCTCTAACAAAAGCAGCCCTCTGGGTTTTGTTACATGCATTTGTGCATAACATTTTGTTCAACCCTCAGATGCAAATCAGTTCCTGGGGGGAAATGTTGGGAGTTGGGAACAGCCCGGAAAAGCAACCTGATAAAAGAGAGAGAGAGAGAGAGAGAGACCTAAAAATAAAGGGATTTCCACCACCCCAACAGAAAATAAAAATAAAAATCAGGCTCCGTTAAGGCATTTACAAAGTGTCCAAGAGCAACTGCTCCTGGAAAACCATGCACAATAAATATGCATTTTGGAGACACTACCCAAGTCCCCTCACTGCCACCCACTGCTACTGCCAAAGCAGAAATAGGTGCAATTAAGTTCTGCGGACAGCATTATTTTGGTGGGGGGGGAGATGTAATTTTAACAGATCTCCACAATCAGTGCTCTCTCTCGCTCTCTCTCAGGCATCTGACCCAGCAAATGCTGAACACTCCACTTCCCCGAATCAGTGAAAGAAAGTGATAAAGAGCACTTAAACTCGGAATAGCTGAAGGCACAGTGCATAGACTGTAATATTTGTTGCTGCAAGCTTGATTTTTAAAAAAGGGGGGCAAAGCAGACAGGAGACCGGTGTGTGCTACCAAGAAATATATTTTTTTGCTTAGCACCGCACAACTCCTAAAATGCTGTCTAAAATGGTTGCTGCTGTCGGGGTTTTGTTTGTTTGTTTTCTTTTGGTTTTTTGTTGTATGTACAATGCCCCCCTCCGATCCAGTGGGAATACGGGCTACAAACTCTTCAGGAGCAGGAACTTGTTTACTTTTGCTTTTGTACCTCTGTAAGGTGCCATGTCACTGATGATGGTGATGGCAATCTTCATCACCATCGCCATCATCATCATCATCATCATCATGGAAACTTGCTTCCTCTCAATATGGCAGATTCATGGGCCCAGTTCAGAAGTACCAGGCAGCCATGGTTTCCACAACAATGCTCTGTGGTGAGTACTGTGGCTGCATTCTCTTCTTCTATCACCGTTCCTCCTCCTTTACACGTGAGGAAAGCAAGTTCAAAGCTTCTGTTTGCAATGTGGAAGAAACCAGAATGAGTCAACAAACCAGGGGGGGGGGGGCTGAAAGCATGGTTTTATCCTGATCTCTTATCACTAACTGTGGTTCAAGCCACTATTTCCTGTATTCAGATGGAATGGGAAACAACAGTTTGTCCCAAACCTAAGGGATGCATTAAATGTCCTTCTCTCTTGCAGAAGAGAGTGGGGAGTGCACAAGCTTGGGGCTCACCCTGGTGTGTTCTTGCAACAGGAAACCATATTTTCCTGTTACGTCTGAATTTGGAAGAGACCAAAGAAGGCCATCTGGTCCCATCGCTCACCTCCTGAGAAGAGGCACCATCCAATAACCAAACCTCCACGGATCAACCTAGGCCATGGGCTCTCCCACGCAGTTATGTCTCTCCCTTTTATTTTTGTTTTGTGCCTGGCAGGTGCCATGTTGTCTTCATGCATAGTCAGTACTGTGAGCTTTTTCCCCTTCAAATTAGAACAACCTAGAGACTTGCTCATGATCCTAGGAGGAAGGAACCATGGCCCTGTGGGAAATGCACGAAGAACAGCAATGGGAACAATGGAAAAGGGACACATCGTGAAACATTAATGGCGCAGATTAGTGCGCATCCTGGATAAATGGGGACAGCCTGATCTCATTCACATCAGTGGAACGTGAGTTCTATTGTGGCTCGCCATGCCTGCTGAATGCAATCCTGCAGAGTTCTGCAGACTTTAATAGGACACTGCTGGCAGCTGTTAAGTGGAACCTTCTGCCAGTGTTTGAAAAAGCAGAATCTGGCCATTAAAAAAAAAAAAATCTTAAAAATCCAGTCTACTATAATAACGTCCCCAGATGTCTGTGCATAGGGCTGTCTGTTCACCTTACATTTCGTGAACCGCTTCAATGGCATAGTCAGGAAAGGTACAGTAAGAAAGTACAAAAAGACAGAAAGGCAGGAACTGAGTTTGGGGAAATTGTGGGCTTGCTAGGGGTGGGTGAATCTGTCACTTTTACTTTCTCCCGCATCCGAAATGTCTAAATCTCAAGTTCTTTCTTTCCCAGATATGAAGAACTTTCGGAATGTGGGTCAATTCTGATCAAAACCAAACTGAAACAAAATTCTCGCCGATCTGCATCAGCCAAATTCAGTAGCTACAGCTATTGCCAGCGCAAAGAGGACCATGCTGTACCTGCCTGCCATATAGCTGTTGATGAGGAACTTGTAAAAAAAAAAAAAAGAGCCAGCGACCCTAATCAAACTCTAATGTTTATTTATTTGATACACTAATATCCTGCCTTTCCTTCAAAGAGCCAAGGGCCAAGGCAGCTTACATGGTCCTCCTCCTCTCCATTTTATCCTCACAACAACCCTGTGTGGTAGGTTATCCTGAGAGTCAGTGACTGGTCCAAAGTTATACAGTGACCTTCATGGCTGAGTGTGGACTAGAACCTGGGTCTCCTGACTCCCTCTCCAACACTCTAACCCAGGGCTCTCCAACCTTGGGTCTCCAGATGTTGCTAGCCTACAGCTCCCAGCATACCCAGCCAGCATGGCTAATGTCAAAGGATTCTGGGAGCTGTAGTCCAGCAACATCTGGGGACCCAAGGTTGGAGAGCCCTGCTCTAACCACTGGTTGAGAATATAGCATAGGGATTCAAACCCAGAGTTTTAAGTTCAAAGCACTCAATGCTCTGGGTCTAGACGGGCAAAACTGTCAGTGTTGGTTTATGCCACATTCAATTTTTTTAAAAATATATATCTCAAGTTCTTTTGGTCCCAAATATGTAGACCTTTGCAAATTTTGGTAAATTCTTATCAAAATCGAATGGAAACAAATTTCTCACCTATCCACACCTAGGGATGCGCGACACTGGAAAACTCATTCCATTTGAGCTCGATGGCCTCTCAACACATTTCTGACCTGAGAACCAAAAGCGAACCATGCCGGGGTGGGGAGGGTTCTGGCTCCGTGAAATTGCTCAAAATAATTGCGCAATTATTGCGGCTCTCCTAGCGCGATTTGCGCAAATCGCAATTTGAGCAAATTGAAGCCGACTCGTTAAATTTGTGTCATCATTGTTCTTGTTGTTGTCCTTGTTGTAGCATTTCACATGAGAAGTATATAAGCATCCTTCTCTCACTGTGTATGCACACACTCGATGGCCTGGTAGGTAGGCCCCTTCCAACTCTACTTTTCTATGATTCCCACCTTGACCACCTTGAATTTTCTAACAGTTAATTTCAGATTTGTGCAAAATTTGGGGTTCTGTTCCACAATTTGCTGAAATCTGTTCAAATTTCCCCAGCTTAAAAAAAACAATCATGCAAATCACAGCCCCTTTTATAAACAGAAGTCCATGTGCTGTGGCTCGATTCGCATCAGATTGAGTCGGTGCCAGCGCAGAGTTGATGGAACAAAATCCACGGGGCTGAGTCAAGAAAATCTGCTGGATTTTCACCCCCCTATGGGATTCCTTGCACATCCCTATAACACCAGGCAAATTCAATAAGTTCAGTTATTCCCAGGATGGAAAGGACCATGATTTACCTGCCTGCCATAGAGCTGTTAAAGATGAGGAGCTTGTCAGTAAAAAAGAGAGGCTATTATTATTATTATCATCATCATCATCATCATCATCATCATCATCATCATCATCATCCCACCTTTTTCCCAATACTGGGACTCAAGGTGGCAACCCTAATTCAGCACTAACATGATGGAATACACGGCGGTTGAAAGCCAGACTTTTAAGAGCTAAGCAGTGAAAGCTGGATGGGCCTGGATGGATGATTGTGTTAGTTTTGGTTTCTCACACATTCAGTTTTTAAAATCTGAATTTCTTTGGGTCCCAAAACCAAAACCAAAACCAAACTGAAATGAAATCCTTCCCCATCCCAACTTCCACCTGACAGAAACAACTCCCCGAGGAATACCAATAAGAAATGTGCTGTCAATGCAAAGTGAAAGGCAGCTGTGAGATCACCAGCCACTAGACCCGATCCTCTCCCTCTGCCCGCACACCATGTTGCATGCTGAACATTTCTGAGCTCCAGCAACCAAGAAAGAGTGGCAGACGCTACAGCAAGCTAAAAACAAATTGACTGTGGAAGGAGGAGGACTGAAGGAAGAGGGGAAGGAGGCACAGGCCTGAGGTAAGGATGCAGATGAGGCAGTGTAGATCCAAATGTGTAGGTCCAAAGGGATGGAGGGAGGGAAAAAGCAGGGGCCCAAGGAAAGAAAGCTGGGTGAAAAGCAGCTGGGAAGCAGTGGAGGCTGGTGGTGGCTCCAATCTCAGAGGGGGTGTATCCACTCCGGATCTTACTATGAACTTTTAAGGAGCTATCCATGGTGACGAACCTATTTTGGGGATAGCATTCAGCACCATGGATAGCACCTTTAAAGTTCAGACTAAAGTCTGGAGTGGATACACAGCCCTGCTGACACTGGAGCCTCCAACCTCCACTGCGGGGAAAGGAAAATAGTGCTGAAACCCCGATTCAGCTACAGGCAGTTTCTCATAATAGTTACATTTCCATGCGCATCCCCGATATTTGGCGGACACCTCGCCAGCTGAATATAAAATGTAACAATGGGTATTCTTCTGTTTGCAAGATAGAAAGCCACAGTGGCGTATACACCTTTCTGTTTGCATCATGGTTAAAGTTGGGTTTCAATCCCCAGGAAGATAAATCTCTTAAGAGGATCAGCAAATGGCAACTTAGGAGGTAATGGAAAGCTGGCATGAAAATGTGTCTCTTTCTCTGCTAAAACAGAGTTTTAAATACAATTATTGCTTTGCCACAGTCAAAATCCCTGTCTCCAAGCCACTGGGTCAAATCTGTTTTCCATTATCCTCTGCAAACACTGATGACCTAAGTGCTATTATTTAAGTGCAAGCATCGCCAGATGTGTAAGTTGGTTTTCCTCACAACGCAGTCACCTCCGCCTGTTGTGTTTATATTTCTGCAATCATTTCTTCCAACTGTTTCCCTACAATCTGGAAAGCCTTTGGCTGGATGGATCTCTAGAAAGCAAGCAATAAGTCCCAGGAGAGTTGCATTTAGAAAATGAACCGCATTAAAAGGAACATGGGAAGGTGAAATTTTTCATGTCAAAAAAGAACGTGAGAATTGTGCCTGTGATGTTTGTAAGGGATGCTTCATTTATGCATGTACACCGCCAATATGACACCCACAGGACAAATAGCAATTTGCAGGGATTTAAATTGGGGAAATGGAATGGTCCAGATATGAATTCCCCTTCCCCACTTAACAATTAAAAAAAAAAAAAACACAAAAAACAGGGCAGCCCAATTGCCAAGCTTGCTCATCACATCTAGCTTGGCCCTATGTCACAGAGTTTAAAAATCAGATAAAGGATATGGTTTAACCTGCACCAAACCCACTGGCAGTGGAGACTGGTGGGGTGGCTCCAATAGGGATATGTGAGGATTTTGTTTGGGGCAGTGGTGTGGCTGTGGAAATCCAGTGGACTAGCTGGGCTTGACCCCCCCCCCCCGAACTCTGTCCCGCTTACCTCTTCCCTGGCTCGACTCACGTTCTCCCGAGTCCAGCCAGGGAAGTGACTTCCAGGTTCCCGGTGGGCTGCTGTATACGTAGAAAATGCCCTAAGCTATGCCCAAAGCATAATTGCGCAAATTGCAGCCACTTTAGACGTATCTTTAGGCATTTTCTATGAAAACAGTGGCCTGCCGGGAACCCGGAAGTCCAGCGAGTGGCGCGGAACATGTGTGCTTTTGGCCTGGCTTGGTTGGCGCAGCAGTGTCATCTGCCAAGCCAGAGGCAGGTCGAGTCCCAGAGGATCGCCCACCCCTAGGCTCCAGTGTCAGTGGGGCAGTGATACTGGGCTGGATTTTGACTGTTTTGGTGGTTTATTCACCACCTTTCTGGTGGCTCCAAAATCAGTGAGGAGGTGTATCCACTCTGAACTTTTAAGGAACTATCCATGGTGCTGAAACCAGGCTGAGGGGGATAGGGTTCAGCACCATGGATAGCTCCTTTAAAGTTCAGGCTAAGCCCCGGAGTGGATACACCACCCCACTGACATTGGAGCCCCCAGCCTCCACTGCCCACCACAGGAAAAGGTGATGAATAAAGACAAAATCCAGTCCAGGTTAACCACATTTAAACCACACTGATTTCAGTGAGAGAGATTCCCAGTGAAGTGAATGGGAACAATAGTGCGCTTCCACACAAAACTGCTGTGGACTGGTGATCTAAATCAGAGTATCAATTGCCCATCAACCATGTTCAAAGGGACAACCCACTTTCCAGGCACTGCTACTCTGCATGAACCGGTAGGAGGCGAGCATCACTGGACAAAGAGCTGCAATATCCTTAGATATTGTTACAGATCAGCCTTCCCCAACCTGGTGCCCTCCAGATGTGCTGAACCGCAATTCCCATCATTCCCAGCCAGCATGGCCATTGACCATGCTGGCTGGAAATTATGGGAGTTGCAGTCCAACACATCTGGTAGGCGTGGAAGGCTGCTGTAGATTATGCAGTAAATATGCAGTTTTAGTAGTCAACACTGATACAGAAAGCATAAATCAGGAGTTTCTATCTTGTGACCCATGAAGTCGAATGCAGTCCACCAGCCACATAGTGATCTACCAGGTGCCTCATGATGTGATTCACGGACCAAAGAAAATGCATTTGACAGTGTGCATACCTCAGAGAAATGAGTGAGCAAAAATCTGTACTTTCGAAAAAAGGCGCACAGACTCGCTAATCCCTGAGAGAACAATGCGTACATTTCACAGATTCACACAACTGATGCATACATTTGGAAGAAATATGCATGGAAATATGTACAAAGAGGGGAAAACACACACCAAAGATTGCAATCTGACACAACCACAAGATGGAACGAGCTTCAAGTTAGAATTTGGAGAACTTCGAGAAGCTCGAGTTTTCCTTTTGTGCACATCCCTACATTTTATTTATTTAATTAATTTATTATATTTATACCCCGCCTTTTTTCCTGCAAGGAACCCAAGGTGGCTTACATAATCATGATGGGTATCTAAACCTATGGTAGGCTGGCATACACAGAGCTATTTGTACAGACCTGAATATGCATAACCTTCATAGAACTTCTTCATTTTTCCTGGTGTGGGGGCAAAGGTGTTCTTGAGACTGCTCCCCCTGACCTTCTTTGCCAGTTCTGCCACCTCTTCCATGGTTTAGTTAGCAGTGGCAATCACGTTCCCAGGAATCTCAGTCTCTGGGGTTCATTTTGGTGGTATGTGGGGTGGGCAAGGTCATGTGTGGGGTGAGTAGACAAACTTACCAGCAGCGGTAATGGTGCTTCCCATCATTGTTGGTGATCACATCCCCCCCGACAAGGCTACAGAGTGAGGGCTGGAAGCAGTCTTCCATCTTCACATTGTATTCAGTCCGACTCAACTTCATGATGGCATCATATCATCAGATGACATCGTAACGAAGCATTCAGAGTAAATAATGTGGCAGCCACCAACCACTGGAAGCGCAATCACCACTGCCGGTAAGTTTGTCCCCTCTTTCCCTCTGTTCATACCCTTGTGTCCCTCACACAACCAACCCAGTCACCAAAATGCACTCTCATCATTGTGAACCCTATGTTGAAACTGATGGTCAGAATGTGTCCCACCACAAACATCATCCTTGGCAAATTCCATGGCAGCTCAGCTCTGTATGTCAGTGTCCTGGCTGTCATGCCTGACCCAGGCCAGGATGATTCTTCGGATGAAGATTCAGAGACCACAAAGTCCAACAACCCTGTGGATCCTCCAGATACTATAGGCACCCCAAGCACACCCAGGGAAGCTACACCTGGTCCTTCAGTACTGGTGGACTCTGAGGCACACATTCCCTGCAGAGTCTGAGGAGGAAACCAAGCTTCCACCCGGCCCTAGACTGTGCCAGTGCCAGATAGAGATTTCAGAGAAATCTGCAATGGAGCCTGGATTTCTCAGAGTCTGCCCTGCGGATTCCACTTTCCCAGCTTTCCCAGGCCATGCTTTCCCAGGCCATGCATGGCTTTCCCAGGCCATGCAGAATCCATGGGGCTTGTGGACTGATTATTTTATTGTGTGTATTCTTTGCACAAATTTAGCTAGAGAAAAATACGCAAAATAAAAAACACAGATAAAAAAATGCTCAAATTCCCCCATAGAATAAAGCATGAAAATATGCATTGGGGGGGGGGGGATTTGTGATTTTTTTTGCCAATTTGTGCATTTTCAGGAATGCAAATTTGTGGATATATATGCAAATGCATTTGCGCAAATTCCAAGTCTGCAAAGTGGCAGATGGTGGAGTGAAACGCGCTCCCCCCCCCCAAATCTGCAAATTGCCAGTGGAGTGGCTTTCTCTCCGTTCACCTCCCCTCCCTAGTGCCAGAAGGTGGAGGCACAGGCTGCCACCTGGAAACAAAGCATGCACCTCAGCAACAGCAGCAATTGGGCTCCTCAATGAGTGAAGGACTCCTCATGAGTAAGGCCCTCCTCATGAGGAGGACTTCTTACACAGGCCTCTGATGGGATGCAGCTGGGTCCTGGGTGGGGCTCTGGAATCTCCAGCATTTAAGCCTTCAGTTTAGACCTTCCAGTTGCTAGAACAATGCTGTACTTCAGATTCTAGTGCCTTGGAGTTGTGCATTCCTGGCCTTGCTTTGTGGCTGATCCTCTGTGCAGATGGCCTTTGGACTCCAGCTAAACTCTGCTGTTTGGACTGCATATGTACTGGACTACTTACCTGTGTTTTGACCTTGGCCATGCCTCAGAGCCTTCCCTTGGAAATCTCCTTTGTGACTTGCTATTGGATTTGCTCCATAGTTGGCCCCAGGGCTGAGCCTGGGCCCAGCTATAGCAGGACAACATAATGCTAATGGCTTTGGTGGCAGCTTCACTACTGGAATGGGATATAGCTGCATTGTTATATTCCTGTGTTCAAATGCACTTTTGATAATAAACTGAATTAAGTTTCTACTGGAAGCAGCCCTGAAACTTGAAGGCCAGGATCAGAAGGGGACTTCAGATTAAAGAGTGTCCCCACCACACACACAATCCACCCCAACAAGCCACACACCAAATCACTTTTGAAACTATGGAGGGTTTCCGTAAGGCATGAATATCTTTGATTAGAAGGAATTGTGAGTTGGGAGGAGAGAAAAAATCTGACTGGCAATGCCAAAGCCATTGGCATGCCTGAATTAGATGCTGAATCCCACCCTTGGAACACATTTGTTGAGCTGCTTGTTGAGACACTTACACATATACTGTTTGATCACGATCTTTTGCCTCTTATGCAACTACAGTATGATGTTTCTATTCATGCAGAAGGAAGCGTGACATCAGTTATTTGGGCAATTACACCACATGAAATCAGGTTGTCAGGCTTTCCTGTACAATTAATTATTAAGACATATTGGGAGGGATCCAGAGATACACATGTGGAAGAAATTCAGGCAATAGAACGGTTCTTTAAAGCGTTGCACGGGGGCTAATAGAAGGTATTGCACAACACAGTGTAAGTATTCATCTTGAGACATTGGCCTGCTTTGGATGATCATATCTTGGCTTAATAAGCCAAGATATGAATGAGCCTTTTGTCCATACATGCAGTCCCTTTGCAGAATGCTGTGATTAAACCAGGAAGTCTCTGATTAACATAGTTACCCATTTTGTCAAAATGGGAAACATTGGATAGTATCCAGTACTGCCACTGCCTTCCTGCTGTTTCTGTTGCACTAGCAGGCAGGGATGTTGAAGAGTCCTTGGTCCCGAGTCCCGAGTCGAATCCCGAGTCTTTGGACCTGAGTCTAGAGTCGAGTCTAGAGTCCGAGGTTCCAAAATGGTGACTCAAGTCGAGTCCCGAGTCCCGAGTCACGAGTCCCAAAGCGGCGGCCCATGGAGAGAGCGGGAGGGTCTCCGCGAGAGGAAGAAGAGCTGCCCTTCCTCCCACGGAGACCCTCCTGCTCCCTCCACGGGCCACTGCCGCTGCCGCCACCACTCACCGTCCTTCCCTTGTCCCTACTCCTGCCGCCGCCGGGGGCAGGGATGTATTACGAGCCCTCCCTGGGCTTGTAGTTCTCTGCGGCGGAGCGGCCCAAACTCGCTCTTCTGAGTGGCGCAGAGCATTCTCTGCGCCGCTCGAGTCACTGCCGCCTCGACGCCTCACCTCGCCACCGCCCCGCTGCCGCCCTCACCTCACCGCTGCCACCCTCACCTCCACCTCCCCCTGCTCTCACCTCACCTCCGCCGCCGCCCTCACCTCGCCGCCGCCCTCGCCTCTGCCACTGCCGCCACTGCCGCCGCCACCCTCTCCTCCTCCTCCTCCTCCTCCTCCTCCTCCTCCGCCGCCGCCGCCGCCACCATCGCCATTGCACACAGCACGCCGCGTCACGCCGCCAGCGCCGTCACTCTGTTTTTGGTGGGGTTGCTGTGGTTCCTCCCGCCAAAAACAGAGCAATGGCGCTGGCGGCGTGACGTGGCATGCCGTGTCACGCCACTAGCGACGGCGCTCTGTTTTGGCAGGAGGAACCACAGCAACCCTACCAAAAAAAGAGTGACGGCGCTGGCGGCGAGATGCGGTGTGCTGTTGCGATGGCGACGGCGATGGCGAGGGGAGGAGGAAGAGGAGAGGAGGAGGAGGAGGAGGAGGAGGTAGGGCGGGCGGCGGTGGCAGAGGCGAGGGCGGCGGCGGCGGGGGTGAGGTGAGGGCGGCAGCGGTGGCGGCGGCGGCGGCAGCGGAGTCCTTGGGCTCGAGTCCCGAGTCGAGTCTCGAGTCCCACATAAATTATTGGGACTCGAGTGGGACTCGAGTCAGAGGGGGGACTCAGTCGGACTCACGAGTCGAGTCCCCGAGTCCGAGTCCCCATCCCTGCTAGCAGGACCCACCAGTAGCACAACAGGAAGCTCGCACTTCCTAAAGCAACCCAGGAAACAAGCAGAAAGACTTGTTTCTCTCTACAACAAGCTCCGCTGACCTGCCTTATTCCAGAAATGAGCATTTCTGCTCAGTTCTGTTTGCTTCAGGATCCTCTAGCTTCCCATTGCACTAGTGGTAGGTCCTTCTAGCACAGAGGCAGTATTGGATACCGCCCTATTGTTATCAGCTTTGGACTGAGCCAAGGTTTTAAACCATCTTCAAGCCATGGTTTAAGATCCTGCCTTGTTGCAAATCTGGTAATGATAATTTCCTGGTTTGGATGAAATCAGAAACCATGGTTAATTAGAAACTTCCTGGCTTATTGTGGCTTGCTGCACAGGGAGGGGTGAAGGGGCTGTGCCCATATCTTAGCTTGTTAAGCCAAGATAGGACCATCCTTGTCCTATCTTAGCTTGTCAAGCCATGATAAGACCATTCAAATGCAGTCATTGTCCAAGACCTTGTGCAAAAGATTGCACAATGCCTAGTGTTATCAGAAGCACACTGCAAAATTTTCAGTTCTCTTTTCTCATGCAAGGATCTTGCATGAAGTCAGGGGGGGGGAAGTCCTTCCCTGAGCAGTAGACTACCTCTGTATCCAACCTAGTCTCGAGTTAGGAAACTTTTCCTTGTTTGTGGGGTGAAATAACATTGATACACACAAATGCCACAGTACAAAGCATTAAAGTGAGTGGGGGTTACCTTCCAAAGTGTTCCTGAAGCTAAAGTTGGCCATTTTGTCCATGGTGCCAGCTTCATACTGCGTCAGACTTAAACAGAATTCAACGTCTGCTGAAGATGGAAGCCTAGGAGTCCTTCCTTTATCGTGGTTCCCAGGATTTCGAAGAATAGGCCCTTCATTTGTGCCATTGCAAAGTTCTCTGCGGCTATTGTACTCTTCCGACTGGCTGCAGATTACCTACAGGATATAGAGAACATTGGCACCAGTGTGTTGAGAGCTAAGGCAGCTTTTAGTAGTCTGATGTTCGGATCCAGTTAAAAAGATTGCTGCTTGTAAACAAACATACACAAGCATCACGTACTGGATCAGGAACCGTGGGCATAAATTAGACGTGTATCCAAGTATAGATTTATTTGTTTATGTTATTTGGAAACTGTATCCTGCCAAATGGGATCCTGCCAACTTTGTATTTCCACCAAACAAGTGCTGTCAATTTGCACTACATCAGTTCTGTTTAAATAAATGCACATCTCTTATCCACATTCTGGTGCAACTGGACACATGCACATGTACCTTTCCATTTTAAAAAAACTTATCTATAAGTATCTTAAAGTACTTGTAACAATATGCGATAGTAAACACACACACACACACACCCCAGATCTTGATGGATCCATCCTATCTCAGTAATACAAGGAATACAGAATAAGGCTTCCCCTGCTTATCTAACAGCATAAATAATCCCATGTATGTTTACTCAGAGGGAAGTTTCACTGTTTTCAATTCCAGGTGAATGTGCATAGAATTGCAGCCTGGGAATATACATGGTAGAGAAAGTGTTTCATAAGACGCACAGGACCAAGGCCAACAAGTCGAATTTCACTGTATTAGGGCATAATCCTATGGCCACTAGACAGAGTCTAGATGGCCATAGGGGAGGTCAGAGTCCCAGCTCCAACCTCAGAAACGTACTCCGAGGTCAGAGCTGGGACTCCGACCTTGGCGCGCCCTCCCCCCACCATCACAGCCAGCACAGAAAGTACCGCACTGGCTGCAGCTCAGAGGTCATAAGACCGACCTCAGAGATGGAGGTTTGTGGGTGGGGAAGGGGAGGGGGGGTAAGGCTCTGGCACAGTACGATGTATCCTGGTGGTGCCTCAGCATCTCCTCCTCGCACGCCGGGGCAAAAGACTTTTGCAGGTCGGGAAGAGCGCGGAGGAGAACTTCATCACCTCCATGCTCCTTCTGCCCTCGATAGGATGCCCTTAATCCTTGGAGTCTGAAGGGTTACGGGGCAGCCACATTGGACTGTGCTGTTGGACAATCAAATGTGGCGACATTTATTTATCTACTTTCAACATTTATAGGCTGCCCAATATGACGGCACTGTGCCCCTGCAAGCCCTGGCTCGGCTACACCACTGGGAGTCATCTATCAGGGACTGCATGCCATTGGGGGCACAGCATGAGCCTCAAGAGGCCAGGGGCACCCCTTTCCTCTTTCTGCCACCTCTCTCTCTCTCTCTCTCTCTCTCTCTCTTCCTCTGCACCCAGCAGGCTGCTGGGGGAGGGACAGATCACTCTTGTCCTAGGTCTGAATTGATCACTTGCAGAGGGCTTTTGAACATAGGCCAAGGGCCACATGCAGTTAGGCCGAGGGCCACATGCAGCCCCAGGGCTGGGCCCACCTCTGCTTTAGGAGGTAACTAATTCCAGAAGCTGGCTTTGGGACCACTGCACAGCCTGATCCTAATAAGCGTGGGGGTACATATGGGAGAAGTTCCTTCCTCGTGTCTGTTTGTCAAATATTTGAGTATCGGTGTATAATCCTCACCAACGTTTACAGAGAAGGTGGGAGGGGGCTGAAAGAAGAGGAGAGAACGCATTAAACATGTCTATGCGCTGGATTGGACCTGTGGCCACTTTAATTCAATATCCCTTCTCTCTCAGTGGCCATCACCAGATGCTTCGCCTTCGATAGACATTCAAGAACCTGGGGACAGGCAGATGTGAGATAATCTGCTCTCATTAAAATCTCACCATAATCCAGATCGAGTAGGAGGTTTTAGCTCTGAAGCAGGAGAATTCTTAATTCCTTCTCAAAGTCCATCGTTTTACACAGCTTGGCTCTGGAGGATGGATACATTTGTGCCCCCACCCACCCACACAGAGAGAGAAAGAGAGAGAGAGAGAGAGACAGACAGACAGACAGACAGACAGAGACACATATGGATATTCAATCCTTGCTGGAATCTGACTGAGTTATTAGCTTTAGCTTCCCCATGGTAACACATCCAACTGTTTTCACTACATACAAATGGAAGGGGCCTTTCCTTTTATCAGGTTGGACATCGGTGTCCTTTTTGTCTCCGTAAGGGTCCTTCTATGAACTTCTTGCCCAAATACACTTGTATATCTTGAAGGAATATTGTAAAACCATATATATATATATATATATATACCTGTTATTCACAGTGCAGGTTTCATCATGTACCGCTATCATGTTTTGTTAGTTAACTGTCTTGTTAATTGTTGTAAACTGCCCAGAGAGCTTCGGCTATTGGGCAGTATAAAAATGAAATGAAAAAATGAAAAAATAAATGTTTCGATGAGTTTTATACTCCCAGATTTCTGAAATTCTGTTATATTCGCCTTTAAACAAATGAGGTAGGTATTCAGGGCCTAAGTACACACACCATTAATGATGCAGTTAGCAATCATATTTATTTATGAATTACATTAATTAATTAATTATATTTATATCCTACCTTTTTTCCTGCACCCACAGTGGCTTACATAATCCTCACAGCAACCCTGGGGTTGAGAGTCAGTGACTGGCCCCTGGTCACCCAGTGAGCTTCGTGGCCGAGTGGCAGGCCTGGATTAACCATTAAGCAATATAAGCACGTGCTCAGGGCACCAGGGGAAGGGGGGGCACCACAGAGTACCACAATTTTTTGCATTTCCCCACTTATAACATTTATTTTTTAAAAAAATGAATAAAAGTGATGAAAATCTGTATTTGTTTCTGTTGCCCTAGTTATAAATACATAAGTAATTGGCTTATATTGCTTGCTGTTATTTAGTGTCAAATAAATATAATAAAAAACAGCTTATCTTTAATATGGTTGTGTGCTCTGGCGTGGGGGGATGGCCTTGAAGAAAACTGAGTTTTTAATGTCTTATTTCACCTTCAGCATTTATTGAGTCTTGTGTTGCCAGCAAAGCAATGGAAGGGCCGAGGGGGCACCATTATTGGGCTGTGCTCAGGGCATCACCTGGCCTTAATCCGGCCCTGCCAAGTGGGGACTAGAACCTAGATCTCCCCAGTCCCAGTCCAGCACTCTAACTGCTATGCCACACTGGCTCTCCATCGTGGGGTTATTGCTGCTTTTTTAATGTCTGTCCTATCAATGGTGCCAATGGGAGGTGTTTTTTTCTTTTTTCTAACTCTAATTGCTGTGGGGCGGGGGAAGGCAAGTTTCACGAAGATTGCAGTTGGGGCGGGAAAGCTTAAACCTCTCCTCACTGCATGCTGCAGTTCTGCTAACACACTCCCCCCACATTTATTTTTAATTTTAAAAAATAACTAAAGCAAACTATGACATGATTGGTAATGACATCATTAAGGTTACTTACAATAAACAGGGCTGGCAACAGATCAGATGCCATTTCACATATTACCTGTATTTGGAAAGGGCTAGCCCCACCCCTAACACCCCTCCTCCTCCTCCTCCTCCTCCTCCTCTCCATTTTATCCTCACAACAACCCTGTGAGGTAGGTTAGGCTGAGAGTCAGTGACTGGCCCAAAGTCACCCAGTGAGTTTCATGGCCGAGCGGGGACTGGAACCTGGATCTCCCGAGTCCCAGTCCAACACTCTCACCACTACACCACTTTATTTGTTTTTCTTGTTCTACTTCAGGAGGAAAAAAATGGCAATGACAGGACTCATTCTTTCTTTCCATCGCACATGGTGCAGCTTCAGAATCATCCCGACGTTGCTGTCAGAATTATTGTAGAGAAGTAAGTAAAAATCTGGTCTTTGCTTCATGTTGGTATGACAACAATATTTCTCCTAGGCACATCTTGATATCTCCCAAGGAACACCCACCTCTACATCTATTCTAACCTTTCCCTAACTAGGTATATAAAAGCACTGAATACCAAACATCTCACACACAACATCTACTGTCACTCAGTCGATATATACAGTCGGTTATAATTTTAAGGCTGCCAGCGCTCATTCGACATTCGCTACCTTGATTCATTGGGCTTAGAGAAAGCAGAACATATAGCTAAATGTTGGCCTTGAATCTGTCATTTCCGGAGGTTGCAACAAATAAGCACCTTTGTATTAATTCATTCTGTGTTGCCCTGCATTCTTGAATCCAAAGGTAATATGTTACGTTTGGGCAAGACGGCAATAACCCCAACCCTGTGAAACCCATCTGACACAGGCTTCTTCCAATAATTATTGCCAGTGATTTTGTCCACCATTGGCTCCCTTTGCTTATAGTTCAAGCAGTGTGGCTGCCACTTCTGCAAAATGAAATTCGATGCTGTAGCTCTGTGAATAACATGACCAAATAGACAGCACATGGGCCACCTTACCATGAGAGGGAGGGAAGTAGCTGTCTGAGGTAGTCCATTCCAAATTGGGACAGTATTACGGATGTCAGTCAGTTATTTGATTTACATTTGATTTACATCTGGTACAAAAATGTAGCGGCCTGAAATGCTCTTGTTCAGGTTTCCAGCCAGCCAGCCAGCCAGGCCCCCTTCCAGGATACTCCATTCCATTTCCCCGCCCCCCCTCCATTCTTCAATTCTCCCCCTCTCAACAGTCAGTCAGCATTCTGTGGCCCCAAAATATACCCAGTCCTAGGGATATATGGGAACTTCGTTGCTGCTGGCAATGTTTGCAAAACATATGAGCATGCCCCATTTGAAGCTCTGAGCATGAGTGTGAGCTAGGGATGTGTGAGGATTTTATTTGAGGGGTGGAAGTCTGGTGAACATGCCAGGCTCTTGACCCCCTGAACTCTGTCCCACCTACCTGCTTCCCCGGCTCGACTCGCGTTCTCCTGAGCCGAGCTGGGGAAGCGACTTCTGGGTTCCCGGCGGGGCACTTTTTATGTAGGAAATGGTGTGTAAGATACATTAAAATTGGACGCAATATGCACAAGTTATGGAAATTGCGGCCGCTTTTAACACATCTTACACCATTATCTACATAAAGAGCACCCCACCGGGAACCCAGAAATCCTCCGAGCCGTTCAGCTGGCGCTCGGTTTTGGCCCGATTTGGCAGGCGCAGCAGCAGCCCTCGCTGAATGCTCAGTGAGTCAGGTGGTGGGCAGATTGTCCACCACTAGACTGTGAACATATGTATGTCCACTGAAAAATATTTGTAAATTGTTCAACATGTGCTCGTGTTCGTCTTGTTCCAGATCCCCAGTTTGACTTGCGCTCATTTCCTCTGTAGACTGCATCAGTCCACTCTAGCATATGGAGGAAAGTTGAGCAAAGTAGGACATTGGCACAAATTTGGGGGAACTTGCACAAATCTCCCGTTCGATCGCTGTTCTCGATTTGCCTGAGTTTCCCATTCACGCTGCAGAGTGTGCAGTGATCGTAAACAGAAATCGAGCACAAGCTGAGCAGCGAGATGATGTTTGGAGAATCCTGGTGATCCCAAACATTGCTCATTTGTCAAAGTCCTTATTGGGCTTATTTTTGGGTGTGTGTGTGTGTGTCCTCCCTTAATTGTTTTCTAAAGATTTTTTGTGCTCCTGCAAACCATGACGTTCCCCCAAGCCTGTTGATACCTCCTTCTTGTTTGTGGGTGGTGTCCTTTTGACTGCGTTAAAGACATTCTCTGATTCTCACTCAGAGAATGAGTTTTGCTTCTAGCATATAGGATTAGTGTGTGTGTGTGTGTGTGTGTGTGTGTGTGTGCGCGCGCTTGGATTCGGGCAACATGATAACCCACACTCAAGGGTCGAGTGTGGGTTGTCATTGAAATGTGAGTTATCATGTTGTCTGGAACCAGCTGTGCTAACAAGCCATGGTGAACAACCCACAGTTCACAGTCCAACTACAAACCATGGGTTCTTTTCATGGGTTGTTTGTGGTTAACAAGCCATGACTTGTTTTCTTGGCTGGGTTCAGACAGCATGATAAGGTACATTTCAACAACAGTCCACATACAGTTCAATGACAACCCACACTCAACCCCTGAGTGTGGTTTATCATGTTGTCTGAACCCAGCCACTCTGTGTGTGTGTGTGTGTGTGTGTGTGTGTTGAAAGGTACCTCTCCCCTCAGGTGCTCAAATTTCTCAGACCAGCCCAGCTGTGAAAATATCAGTGAACCATTACCAGAAAGCTAGGGCATTTACATGGTTTAAATAAAGCATTGTAAAAGACTGGATTTAAGAAGGGGGTGAGCTGGGGAAACATAATCGGTTTTTGACAGCTTCGAGGGCAAGAGCAGCTACCTCAGTTTTAACGGGAGCCGAAACTGGGTTTGCAAATTCATTTGGCTGAAGAGTAACAACAGTTGGCTGAGGAAAAGTAAAAGGCTGAAGTGGGGTGGGGGTGGGCGGAGAAAAAAGTCAGCATTTCACCGTGCATTCACAGTTACCGTCGTTTCCATGGCAACAGCTCCACAGAATAAAGTCTGCTTTCCTTTCTTTAGAAGCCGAGTTAGAAATAGATACTTCACATATGTTGTGTGTGTGTGTGCCCCCCCCCAGCAAATTCACCACAACTCTTGCATGTACCCCGAGTCTCTCTTGTAATATTATCGGCATGATTTTATTCCGGTTTAAAAACTGATTCTCTAAGACTTCTCTCTGAGGGTGCCCCACCACCCCAGCTCTTCCTGGCTTGCAAAAGAAAGAGCTTTTTAAAAAAAAGAAAAAGAAAAAAAAAAGCTCTGTTTTGCTTATTTGCCAATCGGATTTTCCACAACACTCTGGAAAAGCCGTCTTTCTTCCTTCTTCATCCTTTCTTCGTGTTGTTGAGTGCCTGACACTGCTCCGGCATGCAGAGCAGCAGAACTGTGGCAGCTCTGACATCGAGGAGAGTCTGTTCCTTTTTTCTTTTTTTTAAATCGGGAACGAGAGTCTTCTCTTGCTTCTTGCACTGGGGTGACTCCAGTGCGAGAAGGTGCAAAAGCTATTTCAATGGATAGTACGAAAAGTTCCACCTTTTAAATTTTAAAAAATAGATAAAATAAAATTCTATATTACTTTTTGGCATGCCTAAGGCTTGGCACAAGTTCCCCCATTTGTCCTCTGACATGATGTAGGGCTCCCTGAATGGTCACACTACCTTCCCCTGATCACGAATTGTTCCTGAGCATTTTTGTGCAGTATTCCCCCCGTTCTAAAAGGCTGAGATGTCGCTCCTAAGGCTCAGTTAGTGGCGGTAAAGGCGTTTAGCAAAAATATACTGGTATTTTGGCTCCATCCCTTTCTGTCTTTGACCCCACCCCTTTTGCCTTCAGCTCCGCCCACCGCTGGAATGCGACTCCTGAGAACTTCTCCAAAATGGAATTTGGCCCTTGGGCTGAAAGAGGTTCAGCACCCCTGCCATACAGCATCCTGAGGCTGCTGCTGGGACCCAAGTGCCCTGTCAGGGCCCACTAACAATACCTTCTCTAGTTCCCCGTTAATCCCACCCACCAGGCCCAGCATCAGGTGACCTGGCAACCACCATTTTAACTTCCCATAATGTCACGTAGCATTGCTCTAGCCTGGGGTTTCTCCTGGAGGTTGTCTCTGGAGGTTCAGGTGGCCTCTGTCAGGATCTGCTCAGCTGAGAAATGCTGCAGCTCCATCTGGTGGCCACTTTTCAGGAAGCAGCCCAGCCCACACTGCTGTACTTGCAGGGTTCAGCCCCAGACCTCCAGGTGCTCCCAGGCTCGCTAATGCAGACCAACTGGGAGCTGCAGGAAGCCCTACATAAAGACTTCCTCTTCTCTCAAGCCTTTGCCACAGCAACATGAGTCATTGTGGTGTCTGTAGCTGGTTCCTGATTATGATCAGCTCTTGCCTGTGTTTGACCTTTGCTTCTTGCCTCTGGCCCCACCTTGCCTGGTACAGTGTCTGACCTCTCCTTGTTCTTGGATTCTGCTTCTTGCCTCTGGTCACCCCTTGCCTGGTATGTGCCCCTCTGCTTGTCTCTGGACTTTGTTCATGCCTCTGGCCCTGCTCTGCTGTGTACATGTTTGACTATTGCCTGCTCTGAACTCTGCTTTGTCTCTGGCCTGCATCCAATTCCATTGCCCCTGGCCCTGGCATTCCAGCCTAGGACCCTTGCTGCTCATGCCCCGGAGCTGATAGTCTCAGTATCATGGAGTGCCTTCTACCAGTTTTGGCTGGTGGCCTAGCTATTTATTTATTTATTTTATTTATTTATTTTATTTATTTATTTTATTTATTTATTTATTTATTTATTTATTTATTTATTTATTTAATTTATTTATTTATACCCCACCTTTTTTCCTGCAAGGAACCCAAGGTGGCTTACATAGTCTTCCTCCTCTCC
This sequence comes from Shinisaurus crocodilurus, assembly GCA_021292165.1. Taxonomy (NCBI): domain Eukaryota; kingdom Metazoa; phylum Chordata; class Lepidosauria; order Squamata; family Shinisauridae; genus Shinisaurus; species Shinisaurus crocodilurus. The sequence continues at coordinate 278,859,425 of CM037878.1, forward strand.
ATTTTATCCTCACAACAACCCTGTGAGGTAGGTTAGGCTGAGAGTCAAGTGACTGGCCCAAAGTCACCCAGTGGGTTTTATGGCCGAGCGGGGACTAGAACCCGGATCTCCAGAGTCCCAGTGCAGCACTCTTAACAACTACTCCCTATCTGGACAGGAAAAACCTACCCTCAGTAGTCTATGCTCCGGTAACCTCCAAGTTAAATTACTACAATGTGCTCTATGTGAGGCTGTCCTTGAAGATGGTTTGGAAGCTGCAGCTTGTGCAAAATGTAGCTGCTAAACTGACAGCAGGGACCAGAAGGTCTGAACATATAGCACCAATTCTGGCCCACTTGCACACGCTGCACATGCTGTTCATACATTTCCGAGCCCAGTTCAAGGTGCTGGTTTTGACCTATAATAAAGCAGTGGAGGCTGGTGACTCTGGTGTCAGTGGGGCTCCTTATCTTATCCACTGGATCTTTTTGTTTGAGCCTTATAGGAGCTATCCATGGTGGTGAACTTCTTGAGGGATCGAGTTCAGCACCATGGGTAGCTCTGATCAAGCTCAAACAAAAAAGATGCAATGGATAAGGAGCCCCACTGGCACAGGAGTCACCCAGCCTCCGCTGCTATAAAGCCTTACATGGCTTGGGAGCAAAATACCTGCTTGGAGCACCTCTCCCGGCATGAGCCTACCATATGGTATGATTGTCACCTGCGGCCCTCCTCCAGGTGCCGCCTCTGAGGGAGGTTCAGAGGGTGGCAACAAAGGTAGGAAGGCCTTTTCAGTGGCCTGAGCACTGGAAATAGAAGGAATCTGATAGAACTCCCTCCCCATGTCCTTTCACCCAGCACATATTTGCTGGCTTTTAGGCCCTCTGTTGTTTACCCAGGTGTTCAGTGCCGTGCTGCCCACATCGTAAACTGACTGGAATCCATACAGTGCAATACCTTGATTAGGCCAACACAAAGATCACCAAAAAATGTGCAAGCTTTTGAAAGCCTCAGATCCCTTCATCAGACAAAATGATGAAAAGCGGAGGATCAACAATTGTCTGATACTTTCTTGCTCCCAGTGGTCCTGGGGGCGCTGATACCTGAAACCATTACATCACCTGACAGAGCCCAGTTTGAATACCTGCAAACCCTCTTCCTCCATATGATCTTAAGACTCTGACTACTATGCAGGCATCCTGATTATAACATCCAGTCAGCCGTTCCCCCCTCCTCTTCTCCCCCAACCTGCTTTTTGTAACATCTTGCCTGATGAAGCGGTCTTGCACATTTTTTGTCATCTTTGAGCTGACCTGATAAAGGTATTACAGGATATGGATTTTTCTTTTCTTATGGCCAACCTGGATGCCTTTGAGGTTTATTTGGGGTGGGGGATTATTTTGTTGATGTGTTAATTTTTTTGGTGTTTTGCATTTTGATTCATTTAAGTCCCAATGGCTTCTTTGATATTGCATTGCATTGCATTTTAAATATGTTGTAAGCCACCTTGAGAACTATGGTTGGAAATCAGGGTTTCCCTGGCGCCTCCAGTTAAAATGATTTTCATAGAATTCATAGATCATAGAGTTGGAAGGAGCCTGCAAGGCCATCGAGTCCAACCCCCTGCTCAGTGCAGGAAACTAGAGGAGGAGTCTCCCATCCAAGTAATAACCAGGCTTGACCCTGCTTAGCTTTCCATGCTCAGACAAGCTGAGCCAGCGTGAGCCACAGGGCTAGGGAAGACCCCCCCCTCCCCACATCAGATGTCAGGGAGTCGCTGCCAGTCAAAAAACACAGCACTGGACTAGTATAAGTCAGCTTTACAGGATCATCTAAATATGCCAGTGTGGTGTAGTGGTGAGAGTGTTGGACTGAGACTCGGGAGATCCGGGTTCTAGTCCCTGCTCAGCCATGAAACTCACCGGGTGACTTTGGGGCCAGCCACTGACTCTCAGCCTAACCTACCTCACAGGGTTGTTGTTGTGAGGATAAAATGGAGAGGAGGAGGAGGACTATGTAAGCTGCCTTGGGTTCCTTTCAGGAAAAAAGGCAGGTATAAATATAATAAATAAAATAAAATAATGCAGGAAATCCTAGATATTTGTGGCACCGCAACCTAAAAAAAAAGGCTTAAAAGACAGTGCGATCCTGCATCACTTGGAAGAAACAAATTCCCGCTCGCTCTTTGCTTCTCATTCCATGCACCTACCTGCCATGAAGCGAAGAAAGAGTCTGGGCTCAGCAAATTTGGGTTCCCTGGGGTGCCTGCCTCCCATGTAGTCATCTGTACAGACATCACAGCCCTGGGCATCTCGCCAGTCCCAGTAGGGGATGGTGAAGTTCTCATTCCCAGATGAGTTTCTGGATCTCATGTTCCCACATGAGCAAAAAAACACGATGCCAAGGAAGGAAACCCGGTGCCTCGTGGGCAAAATCGATGTCTCGCCATACATCTGTGCCTCCAAGCAGCGTGTCCCGAGACACGTAATAATGCATCCAGACAAACAGGTCATAGAGGTTGATGTCCTGGAACATGGGAGTCGAGCCGTTGTTCATCTGGGCATATGTTCCGGTGGCGATGACGAAATCCCGGCTGGTGGTGTGCTTTGCCAGGGTGAGGTAGGCAAGGAACTGGTACTTTTCTCTGGTGCTCAGCCGGAAGATGTCTCTCCTCACCCGCAGCTTCCTTTCAGTGCAGTCGGGACCCACGAAGTTGAACTTGCAGTCACCGCAGTTGAATCCCATGAAGTTGCCGGAACATTGGCACGTCCTGTTATAGAACACCACTGGCCAGTCTTCCCTGTCATCCACTCCGGAGAAGGGGAACTGTGGACCAAGAGGGGCACTGGAAAGAAGGATCTCTCTGCAGGATCCCCTACCTGAAAGCTCTCCGCAAGGGGAACCGTCACCGGGCCAAGATGGGCAGCACTCCTTACTCAGCAGACTGTCTGAATTGGCACATGCCCGAGGGAACTGGCTCAGTCCAAGGGGAAGACTACCCAGGAGGATGCCGATGGACAAAAGAAACATCCTCCTTCAACGGCAGGAGATGTACAACCCAGAAGTTAAGTCAACTGGCAAAGAACAAGTTACGATCCTTGTCACAGCCCTGAGAAGTTCTCCCTACATACTTGGGTCCTGTACATCATTCAGTTTCACTCCCCATCCTTGCCACACACACACACACACAACTTTCTGTAATCTGATTATCACATGTTCTGGGCTACGTCCAAGTAACTTCTGACCCCTCCTCCTCTTTCGGCTTCAGTTATACAGAGACTTACTTTAAAATCCACATCTTCTGCCTCTCACATGATCACTTTTGATGTCCTCGACTGCAAAGGGCTGAAATTCTTGGTCACACACAAGAACTTGGACAGTTGACATAACACCTTATTGGGTTTCTGTGTGCAAAAATGAAGAACAATGAGGTGGGGTGGGGGAGGGGAAGGAAATTCCACAACTCAAGCTAAGTCGGCTGAGTGGCATGTGCTCCGCAAATCCCCAAACAGAGAGAAGAAAATTGGTCTGAAGTCCCCCAGTTGCTCCCTTTAGAGAAAGGTGTTATTATCTTACGAAAGTTTCTTAGATGGAAAGATGCACAGAACTATCCTGTAAGAATGGGACCAAGGGACTGGAAGTAATAAATGTAGATATTTTGGTTTTCTGCAGTTCTACTGAACTTGGATTGGTGTCCCAGGTTTACTATCAAGTGAGTTCTCCTCAAAAGTCTCCCTAGGGCCAATTCATATGTCTTTTCGGATGCTATATGAAGATCTTCTCCCTCCCTGAGCTAGTAAATTATTTTACTATGCTTAACACTGCTGGTATTTTTAAAGTGGTTCTGCTTTTTAAAACAACAACTACTACTACTACTACTACTATTATTATTATTATTACAACAACATAGCATTTTTATTGTTTGAATTATTAATGTGTATAGGCCACTCTGGAAGTTCTTTAAATACATTTCATAACAACTACATTTATATCTCACTTTATGGACTTCCAAGATAAAATTCCATATATTATAAAATTAATGATTGGTGGTGTGGTGGGCTGCTGGGGGGGGGGGGGCAGGAGCGAGCTGGGGGAAGGTTTTCCCTACAGTCTGCGCCATGGCTACTTAAAGGGAACCACGTCCCGGGCCCAGCCTCTCTTCCCGAAGCAGCCACTGTGGATTCGCCCAACCCGCCCTCCCCTTGTCCACAACAATGAACCTATGGTGGACATCAGTCAGCCACCAGTTGACGGGACTGGGAAGGAATTTTACCGGGTGAGTCTGATTGGCCTGCCTCACAGGGTTTTCACCTTCCCCGCAGCAATGCGAGTAGGTTGGAAATTAACTGGCCAGTCAGAATTGTCACTGCTTTGGAGGCGGATGGCATTGGGCTGGATCCAAGTCAAAGGGGAAGGGGGTACACCCCCCTCCCCCTAACAAGGACGGGGACTGGTTCCTGGGGGTGTGGGGCCACTGGGCTGCAGCCCAGCTCGGGGACTGTATGCCGGCACCACCCCTATGGGAGCGGAGAAGCATGCAAACAGTGCACGCCATGGCAGGATCTACCCATGCTCCGGCGAACACACACAAACCTCCCGCTAAAGGGCTGGGGTGCAGATTGGACAGCAGGCGGGCTGGCCAATCAAGGGATCCTGCCATATGCCACTGTCAAATTCTAAGCGGTAACCAATAGAGTTGTGGCCAACTTAAAACCCAGCGCTGTCTCTGCGTCTTGTATGGTTGGCTTTGCTTGCACGGCTACCCAGTTGGGCGCTCCGGCCGGGTGCCATCAGGGCTTCCAATGAAAGGCTGCCCTTAGAAAGACAAGATGAGTCAACTGTGTAGGCCTGTCCCTACTGCCTCTTGAGGCTGTCAAAAACATCCCTGCCTGCTTTAAGGTTGACATAACAGCTAGGCTAGCCATGTGTCCTACTTTACATAGGGCAGCAGTCCTCTGTTCGAAGGTGTCCAGCATCCTCTAATTGAAGGGCTGTCTGGTCCATGTCCAGTTATAAGATAAAGGATCATAAGAAAGGGAGAGTAGGGGTCCTAAAGTTACCCATCAATGAGTGAACACCTGGACAGCAGACTGGGCAGGCACCCAGGTAATCACCTCAGTGGAGGCTTCCCCGCTATGGTGAGATGTATTGTATTTCTACTTAAATTATAGCAAGGATTTTCCCTAAATTTGCATCTAGACATTAGCACAGGCAGACTTTATGCACAAATCTGCATCCTCTCTCTTGTCCTCTTTTTGGCTGTTGCGTTCTCTCCTTTTTTGGCGAAGCGAAAGTAGCCAGTAACAGCAAATCCAAGTAGCCAGCCCAGTAACAGCAAATCCCCACACAGCTCTCTGACGACTTTGGGAAGCCAAAAGCTAGAGCATCCTCTAGGAAGTGGACACTTTGCCTGGGAAATGTTGCCTTTTTGCAGGAATCAGGGGGCCATCATATGACCCCGCTGAGCAGCACGAGGAGCTTTAATCCTCTTGGCTTCAGGAAATGCAGACAGATTATCACAGGGCCTCTCTGTGCCTGCTTTCGGCCCCTAAAGCTATTTTGCTCTTGCTTTTTCTCTCTCTGTCTGTCTCTGTCTCTGTCTCTGCTTTGTTTTCCCCTTTTAAAAGTCGACTCAAACTGCAAGCAGTCATACTTGCTATGCTGTTTCAGGTTATCGCTATACAGGGAAAGACGTCACAGGTTGGATTTCTGCCTGCCGCCCAGCTATTAAAGGCATAGTGGGGAAAAGCACAACTGTGTCCTCAGAGTGGCCTACTTAATTTGCACATTCACTTCCTTTTCCATTCCTTTGTGCCAGAAAGGGGGGGGGGTATATTCAGATTCTGCTGCAGTTCATAAAATGGATTAATTGATCACTTAATCAGTTCAAGAAGCTTGGCTAATCAAGTAAAAAAAAAAAAAAACACCTACCCCAAAACTTTAATTTGTAGGCATCCCTAATTATGATATTAGTGTGCGTTATTATAAGTAGAATGTGTTATTATAATTAGAATCTGGGTGCCAAGCCTCCACTCGAAAAGAAAACAGAAGGTCAAGTGGCCAGAAATCACACCAAAAAACCCCCCTACACATCTCTAATTGTTGCCTTCTTGGAGTGGAAGAATTTGCCATTTTGATTGGCTTATTTGAGAGGTAGAACTCCACGATTACCTCAGCCCACCTTTTGTAGCCTAAGAAAAGCTTGAGCACCTGTTGGCATTTTGAAGAGGAGGCAGAGGGATGTTAGTGGTATGTTTTTTGGGTGTTTTTAGTGCACTTGCTTGGAATGTTAGAAAGGAGCAGCAGAGCATCTGTCAGTGTGTCCTAAATAGTCAACATTTCCCACAAGACTGGAATAGCTAATGTTCTCCAAGACATAGCTGATGTCTTGATTGATGGGGCTGCAGGTGCAGTTAATCAGGAAGGGGCTTCTCCTGATCCCCTGCTCTGAGTTTCAAAGTGAAGAGGATTTGGCCGGGACCTGAGAAGCAGAGAATTATGCAGATAAATGCTCCCATGCAACCCTCCTGAGGCTGCAATCCTATGCACACTTTCCTAGGAATAAGGAAAGTAAAAGTACGGTGTGGTGTAAAAGTACAGTGTGGTGTAGTGGTTAGAGTGTTGGACTGGGACTTGAGAGATCCGGGTTCTAGTCCCCGCTCGGCCATGAAACTCACTGGGTGACCTTGGGCCAGTCACGGACTCTCAGCCTGACCTACCTCACAGGGTTGTTGTGAGGATAAAATGGGGAGGAGGAGGAGGATTATGTAAGCCGCCTTGGGTTCCTTGCAGGGAAAAAAAGGTGGGGTATAAATATAATAAATAAATAAATAAATACGGAACACAGTGGGACTTACTTCTAAATACACAGGCCTAGGATGGCACTGCTAACGTTGATTCATTGTCTTAAGGCTGCAATTCTATGCATTGGAAACTAAACAGGACTTACAATTTATTGCTTATGAAATGCCTGTGTTAGAAGCCAGTTTATTTACTTGCTTACATTAAATTTATACCCCACCTTTCCACTAAAAATAGTGCTCAAGGCAGCATCTGTCAGGGGTGTTGTGGTTGTTCCCTGCATTGTAGGTCCTGCATTAAGCAGAGGTTTGTCTAAGGGGTGCAATCCTGCGCATGTTTAGACAGAAAAAAAAAGTCTGGCTGACAGGGCATGCTGGGAGTTGTAGACCTTTTCTCTGTCTAAACATGCTGATAGGACTGCACCCTTCATAAATTAGCATGAGTTTTTGTGGGTTACAACCCTCTTAATCAGAAGCTTTAAGTGAAACTGGAGTGGAGGATTTGAGTCGGAAAATACAGTTAAATGGGTACATCCTTAGCAGCAAGCATTCCATTTTCTTAAAGCAACAGTTACAAACCACAAAGTGCACTAAGAGTCATAGAATCATAGAATCATAGAAAGTAGAGGTGGAAGGGCCTACAAGGCATCGAGTCAACCCCCCCTGCTCAATGCAGGACATCTAGGTCAAAGCATCTCTGACAGATGTCTGTCACGATGCACCTTGAATGCCTCCACAGTGGGAGAGCCCACAACCTCCCTAGGTAGTGATTCCATTGTCTTATTGCCCTAATCTGGTCAGGAAATTTTTCCTGATGTTTAGGTGGAAATCTAGTTTCCTGTAACTTGAGCCCATTATTCCGTGTCCTGCAAACTGGATGACCGAGAAGAGATCTTTGCCCTCCTCTGTGTGACATCCCTTCAAATACTGGAAGAGTGCGATCATATCTCCCCTCAGTCTCCTCTTCTGAAGGCTAAACATGCCCAGTTCTTTCAGTCTCTCCTCATAGGGCCTTGTTTCCAGTTCCTTTATCATCCTTGTTGCCCTCCTCTGAACCCTCTCCAGTCTTTAAGATGTGCATAGAAACCATAGTCCCGATTGAGTCCCCATTTGCACAATCAAATTTCTGTATCATCTCTTGTTCTGCAATCTCACGTTCCAAGTGGGCCCCTGATTTCAGTTTCTTTAGAACTGCCACCCTGATATCCTTTGATGGTATGATGTTCTCTCCAGAAATGGGGTTGGGAAAGCCAGTGGATTTTACCTTCTGGTTCTTTCCCCAAGGGTCCACATTAGATTTTTGCAATCTAATGTTCGCAAACCTGCCACTGAGTCAGGAAACAAGTCTAGGATAGTCAACCTTTTTCCCAGCCCCTGTTCCTGTGTGATCACAGAGTTGGAGGGGTCTTGTAGGTCATCGAGTCCAACCCCCTGCTTGCTGCAGGAAATCCAGAGCTTTTTTTGATAGCTGCTTGATGTGCAGACATTGGGTTGTATCCAATATTAGTTCTACTTAAAGTAGACCAATTGAAATGAATGGGACTTGTTATATTCACATTGGATACAGCCCATTCACAGGAGATAATGCCTATTTATCATGTCATGACAAGTTTCAGCCTGCTGCTTTCAGTGAACCAAACTGCTGTTAAAGGCACAGGAGCATGCCAGGTGAGGTTTCTTGGTCAGTTGGCAAACCTGTCAACACCATTTCAGAAGGTGCCTGATAAAGATTGATTTCTGCCAGAAATTCCTGGGATGGTGTTGCATCCTCCTATGTCACCTGGATTCTGTTCATATTGTATATAATTAATGCTACCTTTCTCAGTTTGCAATGTATCTTTCCAGACCTCTTTTGGATGATGTTTTATGTTCTGGCACTGTAAAACAAAGTCATTTGGAGTTTGAGAGATGCTATCACTGCTGGGTCTAGCTTGCCTTAAGTTTGCCTGTTTCAAAAGCTGATCAAAATGACCTTATCTATCGACTTGATTAGCGTAACAGTCAGTAATAGTGTTCAGTTTTTGCAGCAGAGAGCGTGATTCAGAATTAATAAGCCATGCAAAGCAATGCAGACTTCTGCCATCCCTTATGCGCCTTTAGAATAGATTAGGGAATGGAAAATATAGGACATATTTTAAAAATCAGAAGGAAATTTATGAGTTTTATGCCTCCAGCAACAGTCTCCATGTTGCTTGCATGGTGAATTCCTTTTTGCACATCAAATGCTGCTGTAGCAAGAGAAGCCAAAGGATCTGGCTTCTCAGTGGTAAAATTCAAAGAACAGATGGGAAATGTCTCCACTCTGGGGCATGCTGGGAGTTGTAGGCCTTTTTTTTTTGTCTAAGCGTGTATAGGATTGGACCCATAGTTATTCAGCAAAGAATCCCACTTAGAGTGGCCATCTGTCTTCTTTACAGAGGACAGACCTCCATTTGAAATACTGTCCAGTCCTCATCCAATTTAAACATTAAGAACCATCAGAAGGAAGAGCTGGGCCTTGAAGTTGTCCATCAAGAGTTAGTACCTGGACAGCAGATGGAGCAGGCCTGCAGGTCACCTGGTTGCAGTTTTCCCCACTGTGGTGAGATGTATTTTTCTATTTAAATTATAGTAATGGTTTCTAAATTGTCATCTATACATATAATTTAGCACATGCAAATACGTGCCCTCTCTTTTGATGATGCATAAATGGCCACCCTAGTCCCACTTCCTCAGAATCTCAGCTTTCATCATGTATTTAGGAAAATCATGTTCCTGGTTCATATGGTTGCAAAGATATGCTTCTAAACGTGTAGATAATGCCTGCTGAAATCTCAGAAGCCAGCAATTTCTAAATGCTGTAATAGATTATGATAGCCTTCCTTGTCCTTACTTCCTATATTCATTTCTAACAGCCTGGTCCTATGCATGTTTACTCAGGAGTAAGCTCCTCAGTATTCAGTGGGTTTAGAAAGACAGACAGCTAAAAGAGGGGGCAGGGCCGGTGCTACCACTAGGCCAACTAGGCGGCTGCCTAGGGCGCAGGGCTAAAGGGGGCGCCAGGAGCATAGGGCTGGAGGGAGGGAGGGCTCAAGTGGGAAAGGGGGGCGCTAAATATCTGATCTTGCCTAGGGCACCAAACTGCCTTGCACTGGCCCTGATAGGGGGTATGCACATATAGAGATTTATCAAAAGATGAGAGAGAGAGAGAGAGATTGAGAGATTTACTCTTTCTCATAACACATCAAATTAAATTGATTGGCAGTAGTTTCAATATGGACAAAAGTACTTCACACAATGCATAATTAACTTATGGAACCCACTGCCACAAGTTCAATCATGATGGTCACTAGCTTTGATGGTTATTAACAGAACAATCCTATGCCCCCTAGAGAGCTTCAGGAGGGCCATAGGATTTTTTGAAGTCCCAGAGCCACAGTCGGAGAAGACCTCGGAGCTGGGACTCCATGCTCGGAGCACCACCCCTGCAGTTGATGCAGAAAGAATTGCACCTGCTACTTCTCCAAGGTCATAAGAGCAACCTCAAAGATGGGGTAAAGGGGGCGTTCTGGGGGGTGGGGAGGGGAGAAGACCAGGTCCACCAGGATAGGACTTATCCTGGTGGAGCTCCAGCCTCCTTCCCTCCTGCTCTGAAGCGCCAGAGCTAGATGGCTGGAATCGGCCACCTAGCTGACTTACAGGACTGGTGGAACACGGTGGCGACCTTTGCCCCCATGCTCCTCCTGTCCTGCATGGGATCCCTGTAATCCAGTGTTTCTCAACCTTGGGTCCCCAGATGTTTTTGGCCTACAACTCCCAGCATGCCCCAGCCAGCTATGCTGGCTGGGGCATGCTGGGAGTTGTAGGCCAAAAACATCTGTAATCCTTCAAGTTCAGAGGCTTACAGACATCCCCATTGGATTGTGCCCTAATTGGGGTTAGACAAATTCATGGCGGAAAAGTCTATCAGTGGCTACAAGTCATGATGGTTATATGCTGCTGCTCATTAGCCATGATAAGTAACCGGAACTTCTATGTTCAGAGGCCAGGTCCCTTCCTCTAAATGCTAGATAGTGGGGCAAGCCACAGAAGAAGGCGATCGCCTCTTTGCCTTTGCAGCGAGAGATCTCTGAGTGACTAGATGCTGAACTAAATGGACCCACGGTATGATTGATCCAGCAGGGCTCTGTTTATGTTAAGAACTCAAGAGCTGTGCTGAATCAGACCAAGGCCTATCTAGTCCATCATACTGTACACACAGTGGCCAACTAGATGCCCCAATGGGAACTCCACAAGCAGCACATGAGTGCAATTGCTGTTGCACCCTCCCACTCTTGTTCCCAGCAACTGCCTCCAATACTGGAGGTAATAATATATAACCATCATGATGACTAGAAGCTATTGATGGCCTTATCCTGCATGAATTTGTCTAATCCCCTTTTCAAGGTCAAGGAGCACCTGATTACTCTGAATGAGTTTAAATCTCCAGGGCCTGATGAACTGCATCCTAGAGTAATAAAGGAACTGGCAGAAGAACTCTCAGAACCACTGTCTATTATCTTTGAGAAGTCATGGAGGACAGGTGAAGTGCCAGATGACTGGAGGAGGGCAAATGTTGTTCCCATCTTCAAAAAGGACAAGAAGGAGGAACCTGGGAACTATAGGCCAGTCAGTCTGACATCAATCCCGGGGAAAATTTTGGAGCAGATTATAAAGAAGTCAGTCTGCAAGCACCTTGAAAACAATGCAGTGATTACTAGAAGCCAGCATGGATTTGTCAAGAACAAATCCTGCCAGACTAATCTGATCTCATTTTTTGATCAGGTAACCTCCCTTGTGGATTGTGGGAATGCGGTGGACATCATATATCTGGACTTCAGCAAAGCTTTCGACAAAGTGCCTCATGATATCCTGATTAGCAAGCTAGCTAAAAGTGGGCTAGATGGAACAACTATCAGGTGGATCCACAATTGGCTACAGAATCGGACTCAAAGAGTGCTTATCAATGGTTCCTTCTCAAACTGGGGAGAGGTAACAAGCGGGGTACCACAGGGCTCGGTCCTGGGCCCGGTGCTCTTCAACATTTTTATTAATGACTTGGATGAGGAGGTACAGGGAATGCTTATCAAATCTGCAGTTGACACAAAGTTGGGTGGAACAGCTAATACTCTGGAAGACAGAAACAAAATTCAAAGTGACCTCGATAGGCTGGAGCGCTGGGCCGAAAACAACAGAATGAAATTTAATAGGGATAAATGCCAAGTGCTGCACCTAGGGAGAGGAAACCAAATGCAGAGTTACAGAATGGGGGACACTTGGCTCAACAATACTACAAGTGAGAAGGATCTTGGAATTGTGGTAGATCACAAACTGAATATGAGCCAGCAATGCGATGTGGCTGCAAAGAAGGCAAATGCAGTTTTCGGCTGTATTAATAGAAGTATAGCTTCCAAATCGCGGGAAGTGCTAATTCCCCTTTACTCGGCACTGGTTAGGCCTCATCTTGAGTACTGCGTCCAGTTCTGGGCACCACACTTTAAGAAGGATGTAGACAAACTGGAGAGGATTCAGAGGAGGGCAACAAGGATGATAAAGGGACTGGAAGAAAGGCCCTATGAGGAGAGACTGAAAGAACTGGGCATGTTTAGCCTTCAGAAGAGGAGACTGAGGGGAGATATGATCGCACTCTTCCAGTACTTAAAGGGTTGTCACACAGAGGAGGGCCAGGATCTCTTCTGGATCATCCCAGTTTGCAGGACACGGAATCATGGGCTCAAGTTACAGGAACCCAGATTCCACCTAAACATCAGGAAAAATTTCCTGACTGTCAGAGCAATAAGACAATGGAATCAACTACCTATGGAGGTGGTGGGCTCTCCCAATCTGGAGGCATTCAAGCTGCAGCTGGACAGCCATCTGTCAGGGATGCTTTGACCTGGTTTCCTGCACTGAGCAGGGGGTTGGACTCGATGGCCTTGTAGGCCCCTTCCAACTCTACCTTTCTATGATTCCATGATTCTATAAAGCCATCCAGGTTGGTACCCATTAATATATCCTGTGGTAGTAAATTCTATAGTTCAATTATTTGTTGTGTGAGGAAGTACTTTTATCTGTCCTGCATATCCCACTATTCAGATTCATGGGGTTATCCCAGGTTCTAGTATAATGAGAGATAGAGATGGGGGAGGGGAGAGAGAGACTTCTTTTACTTTATTTATTATATTTATCAATTGTACATCGCCCGGCCACCCTGGGCGATGTACAATTAAAATACAGTAAAACACAATAAAATATAATAATTAAAACAATATAAAAATTCTCATTAAAAACCTAACCCACCCCATATTCCCGCCTGAACAGCCATGTTTTTAATGCACGGCGGAAGCTCATCACGGAGGGGGCATGGCGAAGGTCACTAGGGAGGGAGTTCCATAATGTGGGGGCCGCCACAGAGAAGGCCCTCTTCCTAGTCCCCACCAGCCTGGCTGCTCTGGCTGATGGGATAAGGAGAAGGCCGTCCGTGGCAGACCTTGTTGAGCGGCCTACTTGATGTTGCTGGAGGCGCTCCTTGAGATAAGCTGGGCCGGAGCCGTGTAGGGTTTTAAAGGTCAAAACCAACACCTTGAATTCGGCTCGGCAAGCAACTGGTAGCCAGTGCAACTCATTAAGCACTGGCGTGATGTGATCACGCCGGCGGCTGCCCTTAATCAGGCGAGCCGCCGCGTTCTGTACCAGCTGAAGCTTCCGGACCGTCTTCAAGGGTAACCCCACGTAGAGCGCATTACAGTAGTCTAGGCGAGAGGAGACGAAGGCATGAACCACTGATGGGAGCAGGTGATTAGGAAGGTAGGGGCGCAGCTGCCGTATCAGATGGAGTTGATACAGCGCCGCCCGGCTCACAGCTGCCACCTGAGCCTCCATGGACAGCTGGGAGTCTAGAATGACCCCCAAGCTGCGGACCTGGTCCTTCAGGGGTAGATGTACCCCATTCAGCACCAGGTCAACATCCCCTAACCATCCCTTGTCCCCCACCAGAAGTACCTCGGTCTTGTCGGGGTTCAGTTTCAGCATGTTCCTTCCCATCCAGCCAGCCACTGACTCCAGGCACTTGGACAGGGTCTCAACGGCCAACCTCGGTGAGAACTTAAAACAGAGGTAGAGCTGCGTGTCATCCGCATACTGATGACACTGCACCCCAAACCTCCTGATGATAGCTCCCAGCGTCTTGAGGTAGATGTTGAATAACATCGGGGAGAGGATGGAACCCTGCGGCACTCCACAAGTGAGCAGCCGAGGGTCCGAAGCCTCCTCCCCGAGAACTACCCTCTGATACCTTCCAGAGAGGAAGGACCGGAACCACTGCAATACAGTGCCTCCCAAGCCCAACCCCTCCAGACGGTCCAGGAGGATACCGTGGTCAACGGTATCAAAAGCCGCTGAGAGATCGAGGAGGACTAGAAAGGAGCATTCGCCCCTATCCAAAGCCCTCCTCATATCATCCACCAAGGCGACCAAGGCTGTCTCCGTCCCATGTCCAGACCTGAAGCCCGACTGGCACGGATCCAAATAATCGGCTTGGAGTGTGCCTTCAACTGAGCACCCACCACCCGCTCGATCACTTTGCCCAGAAATGGTAAATTGGAGACTGGGCGAAAGTTGTTTAAATCCTGGGGATCCAAGGAGGGCTTCTTTAGAAGCGGTCTTATTACTGCCTCCTTGAGGGCTGATGGCATCACTCCCTCCTCGAGGGAGGCATTCACCACCGCCTTGATCCCCTCACCCAGTCTCTCCCTGCAGCTCATGATGAGCCAGGATGGGCAAGGGTCAAGCAAGCAGGTGGTCGGCCTCACAGATGAAAGCACCTTGTCCACTTTCCACTCTCTCCACACCATGAACGTACACCTCTATCATGTCTCCTCATACTCACCATTTTTCTCAGCTTAACAGTCCCAGATGTTGTGACCTTTCTCGTACGGGAGTTGCACCAGTCCCTTGATCAGTTTGGTCGCCCTTTTCTGCACCTTGTTCTGTTCCACCTTACCTGCATAAGGATCCAGAAGCTTTCTACCCAAGACACGTAATTTCTAAAATTACAGTTGCTGGGTGTTAATCCTGCCTTTATTCCAAACGCCTGACATTGGTGGGTACTGGGTACAAGTGGAATGCTTTCTGCCAACAGGGAACGAAAAAGGGTGTATGACTTTAATTCTCATTCATATTCTTAATTTCCTCTAACAAGGAGATGAGCTATTGGCCCACCGGACTGCTACTGCTCTTTGTTTAGAAGTTCTGGATGCAATCACTGGTGTTTATGCTGCCCTCCTTTGGCCAGAAGGCGGTGTTTCCAGCTGCTGCTCTAATTTTATTATCTCTGGTGATCAGCTCCCTCTCTGTGTGGGCACATGCTTTAGAACTTCCCAGACACCTACGAGGTTTCGTGAAAAATAAAGATGCAATCGCTTGTTGCCTAGGTGACCTCAGCATTGGGCATGCATGCCGCTGCTAACCTGACGTGCTTCCACACTTGGCAATGCCTCTTAAGTAGCTTCTGAACCATTTGTCTGAACTGATGTCAACACAATAAAACCTTCGAGGTAAGGTCATCACCTATTGCTTGACATCAACTAAGAAGGGCTAAACCTTTCTTACTTCCATTCCCCTGGAGGTACTTCAAAGAGCAAACCTGAACATTGCTCAGAAGCGTTGGAAAATGTTTCACTTCGGTTGGGTTTGGGTGGCTGGAGTTAAAGCAAAGGTGGGCAACTTATATGCTGAAAAGTATGGAGAGCCACAACTCTCGTGATCTGTCACCATTGGCTATGCTGGCTAGGGCTGATGGGAGTTGTAGGCCAAAACATTGGGAGGGCCACAAGTTGCCCTGAATTAAAGGGAGGAGTTTTGCTCCCATGATTATGAGAAATTTAATCCCCCCCCCCCCAGTCTTTGCTCTTTAGGCTTTATTGCAGAGGTGTTGAACCTCTTTTAGCCCACGGGCCAAATTCAATTTCAGAGAAGCTCTCAAGGGCCACATTCCAGTGCTGGGCGGGCAAAGGCAAAGGGAGCAGGGCCCCAAATGCCAGCATATTGTGGCTTCAAGCTCATACTGCCAGTAACAAAGCCTTAGGAGCGGCATTTCAGCCTTTTAGAATGGGGGGGGGAACTACACAAAAGCCAGGGAACTACTACATGTTTGGAGGTCAGGGGGAAAGGCACAGGGCCAGGGGAATGGGATATGGATGTTTGGCGAAACCTGGTGTGCTAGACTGGGCAGGCCAGATTTGGCCCATGGGCCTGAGGTTCCAGTCACACCCCTGCTTTAATGCCTTCTTATTTATTTCTATCCTGCCTTTTTGTTGGAATCTGAGCTCCTGGGGGAAAAACAAAGTCAAACACTATGTTCCCCAGCAGCAGCAGATGTAGCAGTGGCGTGAACGTGGCGTTAGTGGCTTAGGCTAGTCCAGTAGGTTAAAAGAAAACACAAGCCAGTTTACTTAGCAAAGGTTTACTAAAAACTAAGACTTGTAAAACAAAACAGGAACAGAGCATATACAGAGTGCTATCTACAGAAATACTAGAGAACAGTATGTTAGACACAAAAATAACGTACAGTCTAAACACACACAACTTCCTCTTATCAATACAATGCTTACTCATAATCCAACGCCTTACTCCCAAACAAGAACACAGACACATTAATCACCTTAAATACAAATCCTGTATAGGCACACCCATGGTATGAGGTAATGCCAGCTGCAAACCTCTCGTCTTGAACGACCTTGTAGCCCGTAAGAAAAAACTGTAAGCCATGTTAACTGTGCCAAAGGTGAAATGATCTCATTCAAAGACCTTGGACATAACTGCTGTGACTAGGGCAGGCTTCCTTGCATGAAGGCAAAACCAGAATATGCAACGCCATATTCTAACACTTTTTTCCTGCAAGGCCGAGCGGGGACTAGAACCTGGATGTCCCCGAGTCCCAGTCCAACATTCTAACCCACTACGTCACGCTGGCTCTTCTTAGGGCCAGCGTGACGTGACGTATTAGCTGTTCCACCCAACTTTGTGTCATCTGCAAATTTGATAAGCATTCCCTGTACCTCCTCATCCAAGTCATTAATAACATTTTGAAGAGCACCGGGCCCAGGACCGAGCCCTGTGGTACCCCACTCGTTACCTCTCCCCAGTTTGAGAAGGAACCATTGATAAGGCACAATACTACAGTAACAGCAGAAGGAACAACTATAGATGGGTTGGCAGCAAGAACAAAAACCAAAAACCATTGAAACTCCTGGAGGGGGAGGAACTGAGTGTTTGAAAGAACGAAGAGGTTAGGGTGGCCATGTCCCTTCTTTTCTTTTCTTTTCATTTCGTTTCGTTTCGTTTTTACTGCGGACAGTCCTCTATTTGAAGGCATCCTGTATTTGAAGGACTGTCCAATACAAATCCAGTTTAAAGATAAAGAACCATCAGAAAGAAGAGCTGCCGGGCCTTGAAGCTGCCCATGAACAGCGCCTGGACAGCAGACCGAGCAGGCACACCGGTGGTCACCTGGTCACAGTCTTCCCACTATGGTGAGATGCATTGGTGCATTCCTATTTAAATGATAGCCTTTTATAGTCATCAAATGCTAGTCATTGTTTCTAAATTTGCATCTCTACATATAAGGGCATCCCTACATGAGACTTTTAACTTGCCACTTTACTGAGGCTTCCGCTTCCAGATTCTTTGTGGGACTAAGTTCGGATCCTTTACATGTGTTCCCCCCCCACCCCAGATTTTCTTTCTTTCTTTCTGTGTTTCTACATTACAAAACCACAAGGTGGCGTTGCGGTATAGCGGAATTGCAAAAACACATGAGCTGCTCATTCTGGTTCAATCCGCCATTTCCAGATAATACTACACTTTCCTCCATCTAAAAGAAGCCACGGAAATGCTTAGAAGGCACGGGAGAGGCCCTGGAGGATGACGACATCATGTAAAGCACCCGTAAACGACTGTGAGTGGGGAATCAGGAGCGCACGATAAATGCCTCGTGAAGAGAAGCCCTAAATTAGCATGTGCAAATTTCAAGCAAATTTGTGCCCTTTTTAGGCCTCTTTGGGGGGGGAGGGTGTTGGGTGATCCATTTCCACTTTTTTGGTGATGCACAAGTGACCACCCTAGACCTAATTCTCTCCCCCCTCCCCTGCCTTGCCACACAGCCCTTCTCCCTCAAGTGGAAAAACTTGCATTGGAGTCAGGAGTAGGTAGCAAGGAATGGCTGCTCCTTCAAAGAAAGTCAAGGCCTGCTGGACCTCTCTTCCTTCCCCTGCAATACTTTTAGAATGGAAGAAGATGCTGCCACCAGTGTCTTTTCCCTCCAGAGATCACGGGTGGGTGGGTGTTGAACTACAACTGCAGAGGGAGGCCGGGGAAGATATCAGCAGGTGCTTGCCCCTGTCCCAGCTGAATTCCCTCCCCCATGGGCCAGCTGATACCAACCAACTGCATTTTGGGAAGGATCCTGATGGCTTGTTATGCTTCGATGTTGCAATTGATTAATGTATTTGATGTTACTTGTTGTAAGTAGAGTGGCTGCTGGGCCTTGAAGTTGTCCATCAACAGCACCTGGGCAGTAGACTGAGTAAGCACGCAGGTCGCCTAGTCATTTTCTTCCCTACTATGGTGAGATTTCTTCTATTTTTATTTAAATTATAATAATTATTTCGAAGGATGCATCTATCCATATAAGCACATGCACATTTTATGCAAATCAGTGTCCTCTTTTATCCTCTTTTTTGATGGTACATTTCCTCCCTGGGGTGGGCAATCCTTAAATGGCCACCTTACTTGTAAGCCGTCTTGGAAGGATTTGTATCCCGAAAGGGAGGAAATACAATAAATATGTGACTGCTGAAGTCAGACTGGCTAGGAAAACCTTTGGGGACATAGGTTGTTGTTGGTTTCCCCCCAATCCAATCCAATTCAGACTGAGTGGTGCGGGGAAACTCACCCAGCAGTAATGAACACATGTTTTGAACCCTCTTTATGGTCTAGAAAATCAAAGGCGTTAATATAACTGACATCAGACTTTCCCCCTCATCTCTTCAGATTTTTATTATCACTCGCAGCTTTGTGTAAGAAATGTATCTGTCTGCCATCTCTGTAATATTTCAGCAGCTCATAACATCAGACACCAGCCTGGTGAAATGATTCTCTTTGTATTTCTAAAGGTGATTCACACTCATCATTGATAATCTCAACTTTCAGCCTGCAAAATGCTATAGAATCCATTTTTGCTTTTCAGTTGTATGCATCCTCACAACACCCTTGCATTTTACAAGTCACGTAGAGGAGATACACTTAGAGGGCAATCCTATGCATGTTTAGACAGAAAAAATATCCTCCAACTGATAAATTCCCAGCATAAATGCTAGGAGTCATAGGGCTTTTTTCCTGCCTAAACACGCATGGCACCCTTATTTTTCCAAAGTCCCATGATGGGACCCATGCTAGAGAACTGGGGCTTTAATTCAGCTTAAGCAGGTCCAGCCCTATCCAATAGGCAGTACAGGCAGTTGTCTGGTACAGCAGATTTCCAAGGAGTTTGGATGTATTTGGAAAAGCGGAATACTGAACACAGGAGGGAACACAACCTCCACTTCGCCCACTCTGTTTATTATTTATTTATTCATTCAAAATATTTATTACTAGGGCTGCCACTTATGCATTTCCAAAAGGAGAGAAAATACATCCACAATGAAGAGGGCAAGAGGACACCAATTTGCGTGGCATTTGCATGTGCAAGTGTATATGTATAGGGGCAAATTTAGAAATAATAACTATAAACAGAGATACAAGACATCTCACTGTATTAGCGAAGACTGCCTAGGTAACTTGTGTGCCTGCTCATTCTGCTGTCCAGGTGCTAACTGTTGATGGACAACTTCAAGGCTCTTGGTTGGTCTACCTTTTTAGCCTTCTTTGACTTCAAACCAGACTTGGGCTGGACAGCCTATCAGATAAAACGCACCTTCAAGCAGAAAACCATCCTCTGCCAGATCTTGAAAATAGAGGACTGTCCTCTGTAGGACACCTGGCCAACCTTTTTTTTAGGTCAAGCTCTCACAAGGTGACATACAATTTACAATGTACAACATGGAATTTACAAAGTACAATTAAGCATATCGGAATCAGATATTCTGATCAGGCGTACAATTACTAAGTGTGGAGCCAGTGTGGCGTAGTGGTGAGGGTGTTGGACTGGGATTCTATCCCCCGCTCGGCCATGAAACTCACTGGGTGACTTTGGGCCAGTCACTGCCTCTCAGCCTAACCTACCTCACAGGGTTGCTGTGAGGATAAAATGGAGAGGAGGAGGAGGATTATGTAAGCCGCCTTGGGTTCCTTGCAGGGAAAAAAGGCGGGGTTTAAATAAAATAAAATAAATAAATATCACTAAGGGGAAAACTGCTGTGAATTGCACCAGCCAGTCACATTGTTAAAGAAAGGCTACAGGGAAGAGATAAGTTTTCAAGGCCTTCTTAAAGTCTACACTGATGGGCCTAAATAGAAATCACGGGGGGGGGGGGGATATTCTACCCAACACATTTTGGAGAGAAATTTCCTTCCTTGGGGGTTGCAATTAAAATTCCACCATAAAACACAGTCAACGTTTTAGTTCTCCTCTAGTGCAATCCTATGTGGTTGCCTGTAACCCTCCGAACTGGTAGGGTTATGGGCATCTTATGGAGGTCAGGAGGAGTGTGGAGGTGAAGCTTGCCTCCGCACTTCTCCCGCCCTGCAAAAGAACTTAGATGGCCAGTTTTGGTTGTCTAATTCTTTTGCCCCCTTGTTGAGCATGAGAAGAAGAGGCTGAGGTGCTGCCAGGATAATTCATATGCTGGTGGAGCCTCTCTCCTCTCCCCTCCCCCCGAAACACCCACAAACGTCCAGCTCTGAGGTCGGTCTTCTGCAGGGACGGGGACTCAGACTCCAGGACTCGACTTGTGAGTCGGACTGAGTCCCCCCCTCTGACTCGAGTCGCACTCGAGTCCCAATATTTTTAATGGGACTCGAGACCAAGGACTCGTCAACATCCCTGCTTGATGCCACCTGCAGGTGCTGTCCGGACCTAGTTGCAGTAACAATCCAAGTTTATTTTTTTATTAAAATCATTTTCCTAATGCAACCTTTCAGACATTTTGGGTTTGGCTGCCTCTGCCTGCCTGTTTGGGGTTCCCTGCCTCCTTTGCCTGCCTGGTCTCTTCTTGACCAGTTCCACAGTTTGAATTGTCCAAGACAAAGGCCTCTGCCTGCCTGCTTTGGGGTTCCCTGCCTCCTCTGCCTGCCTGGTTATTTTGGGTTTGTCTGCCTGGTCCGTTCTTGTCAAAATCAGAGGCAGGGTTTTGAGATAAAAAGGCACACTTGTGCCTAGAATTTATTTAAGCCACACATCTGAAGTAGCCTTATTTTGTTAGGGAAAAACCCCATTGATTTTAATAGGGACTTGTGGAGTCAGCTTTGGGAGTGACTCGTGAGTCACCATTTTGGACCAAGAACTTGGACTTGAGACTCGGGTCCAAAGACTCATGACTCGACTCATGACTCGAGACCAAGGACTCTTCAACATCCCTGGTCTTCTGACCTTGGAGCTGCAGCTGATGCAGTTCTTTCCACGCTGGTTGCGAGGACAGAGGGAAGGTGCTCCAAGATCGGAGTCCCAGCTCTGACCTCAGAGTGCATTTCTGAAGTTGGAGCTGGGACTCCAACAAGCTCTCCTGTGGCTGTCTAGACTCTGTCTAGCAGCCATAGGATTGTGCCCTAAGATACAAAACATATATGAAAAGTTGTATTAATGTTCTCCTCTGAATGAATCCACAATTTGCAACATTTATAAAACATAACCATTAAAATAAATCGTTATATTAATACTATTGTTCGATATAAATTCTCCTTTTTTGCATCTACCTGTGTGGTGTGTGGAAATACCAAAATGTTAAGAGAAAAGCTTCCCATTAGTAAGGCTACTTGTAAATGTATCTGAGATAAAACGAATACATCATTGCAAAATGTTATTAATGGTTTTAAATACTGCTAAAATCTGTAAACATGTCTAAAAATTACAACAAATACTGTACTAAAATGCACCCACAGTCGGCAACATTTCTAAGACATATCCATTAAAAATTTTTTTGCTTTGGCCTGTATTAGATAAAAGTTCTAATTTATTACCTTTACCTCCTGATATGTTAAAGACTATAAATTATCTGAGATAAAATGAATACATCATTCCAAAACATTATTAATGGTTTAAAACACTACTAAAATCTATAAATACGTCTAAGAAGTTACAGCAAATACTATTCTGTCCCACAGAACTCAGCAGGAGCCACTGAACCCATTCCTATCTCAGGATACCTGAGAGAGTGCCTTATCCCTTACCAACCTGCCTGGTCACTGAGGTCATCGGATGGCATGTCCCTGGTGGTTCCACATGGACTTATGGCCCAGTTGGAGTCCACCAGGAGCAGAGCCTTCAGTGTAGCAGCTCCATTTCTCTGGAACTCCCTGCATCTGGAGGTCAGGCAGGCACCAACATTGTATTGTTTTCAGTGACTCCTGGGAACATTTTTATTTCAGGAAGCCTTCCTGATCTAACCAGCCATGGTTTTATTGATACGGTTTTACCGATCTTGTTTTTAACACATTGTTTTATTCTTTTATTTGTTTGATCTTTTATTGTTCACCGCACTGAAATCTCCCTACTTGAATATGGAGCAGTATGTAAATCTTGTAAGTAAATAAATAATAAACCCACCTCTTCCTTTGCACAGTTCCCATCCTGAATTCTTTGTCTTGGTCATCCTAGAGTGTGATGGAATGTTGGAAAGGGCTAGCCCTCTTCAGCTGTCTCTCTTACTGTATATTCAATGCATGAGTGGGTCCATGCCCTGGAGCTCTGCCCTGGATGTTATGCACATTAAATAGCCCCTCTCCCTGCCATCTGGACATACAGAACCAATGTCTACGGAGAGGATGGCTTCATATGTACAACTGTAAGTACGGAGGCTTCCATGTCAGCCAGAACCCTGATAGTGCAGTGTTATGACTCACATGGGAGGCCCTCTGAGACCTTGCCCAATCCAGGGGGAGCTATAGCTGGTGACATCAATTCGGAGTCAGAGGGGAAGCTGTAGAGTCAGACCCAGCCATGGGAAGCCAGACACCTGAGAATTCCGTTCTACAAGAGACCTCCCACCAGTTTACGAGCTGGGAGGGGGTGAGACTCAGGATGCTGATACAGCCTGTGTTTCACAGCTGGGAGACCTGGTCTTGATGGAGGCCCCTGCTTCTCAACCAGGGCCATCTTCCATGGGAACAGGGCAGCAGGGGGAGGGCTCTGTATGGGAAGGGGCTTCTCGGGAAGCTGGTGACTCCTATTTTGGTGGGGCTCCTTTTCCATTACAGGTTCTGCAGAGTGTATTTGGAGCTTCGCAGGAGCTATCCATGGTGCTCCATGGAGGTGAACCTATTTTGGGGATGGAGTTCAGCACCATGGATAGCTCCAATGAAGCTCCAAATACAGCCAGCAGAACCTCTAATGCAGTGCTTCTCAATTATTTTCTGTCATGCCCCCCCAGGAAGAAGAAAACATTTCGCGCGACTGTAAATAGTATCATTTGTCTATAAAATTGTTATAAGTACACCTCTGCATAACATTGTATCCTTATTAACGTATAAGAGAATAAAAAAAGAAAGAAATGTGGATCAAACGAGCCCCCCTTTACGGAGCCTCGCGCCCCCCCTGGGGGCCCCGCCCCACTATTTGAGAAGCACTGCTCTAATGGAAAAGGAGCCCCACCGAGATAGGAGCCACCAGCCTCCCCTGGGGCTTCTGGGTGTGTCCTAAGATGCATCGTCAACTAAAGAGGGTGGAACAGAGGCATCTGGTGAGGTGCAGCTTGCAGTTATGAGCTAGATTTCCCTGCCAGGAGGATCGAATGTCTGATAGTAATTTTTAGCGGCCACTCCCCAGATTTAAACTAGAGCAACAGGCAGTAGAGTTTTCTGGAAGCAACATCTTTGTAACCTGGGAAACTTCCCGGGTTTTATGTTGTTGTTGTTGAAGAACTATAAATGTGTTTTGATTTGTTCGGTGTGCTGAATGCAAGAATGATTGGGACTTTCATTGAGATACTCAGAAACTGATCCTGGTCAAGGAACTACATTGTAATCTGGTATTTGCAGATCCTTATTGAGACCAGAAAGGCTCATTGTTAATTACGGGAATTACTGCAATAAAAGTTTTACTGGGACTCGTCTCTCTGTATCAGGAAGTCAGGTCATGGCTATCTCCCATCCGTAACCTGTATTCACAAAAGCCCCCTCTCTGCAAACGTTTGCACTGTATGCACAGATGCCAGGATGAAGGGCTACTGAATGTGCACAATGTTAGGGGCAGTGATGTGGCATGACCCTCATCCCTGCATGTGTGTTGAATTTACCAATAAGAGAAACACCTGAACACGGCTTCTGGCCATGTCTGGAACTGGTTTTGATGGAAGACATGATTTTGCAAAGATTAGAAAAGGAGTAGGCTATTACTGTATTATGATGATGCATCATTATATTTATATCCTGCCTTTTTTCCTGCAAGAATCACCCTACAGATGTTTTGGACTACAACTTTTATAACCACTGACCATTGGCCATGCTGCCTGGGGCTGATGGGAGTTGTAGTCCAAAACTTCTGGGGGAAAGCAGATTGCCTACCACTGCATTAGAATGTTCAGGCATTTTAGTGGTAGAACACCGTTTGACCCCTCTCCTTTAACCACAGAGGCTCTCTCCTGCCTTTGTAATAAAACTTTCATGCAGTTGAGTCAAAAGAAACTTACTAGTAAAGGTTATAGAGAGATACCATTGTGGGATTATTAAACCAAGGCTTTGATATCAACTCAGTTTGGGGGGCAACCCACTTGCAGAATCTTTTAATGTTGCTGATCAAGCAAAACTAAAGTTCTCATAAAAAGACTGAGAATGCCTTTGAACAAATAAGATTTCAGATAGTATAAAATGCAATTAATAATGACATAATGGCACCTTTGGAGAACTGCTGGCAGGCAAACAGCTTTCTCAAGAATCAATGAGAAGTTTATGCTGGGGGGAAAAAGTAGAAAGAAAACACCTTGGCTTTGCACTGGTAAGCAAGGAAACCTTGGCTAGGCATCATTGGTAGGTTTTTGTTTCCCCCTCAGTGATGTATCAATAGCAACTGTGCAATTATACATGACTGCAGATCACTTTATATTCCATGTTTGCCTTCCCCTCCTGCCTCCCTTCATCAACTTGTTTCTCAAGTATATGTCTTACAGGTATGACAGTGTAAAGTAACAGAAGTAGGATAGGATCGGGCAGTCCCCACTGCAGGCCTTCAATGAACTCATGGTCATTGTTATTCCCAAACCACCAGGAAAAGTGCTCGTTGTAGTTGATGGTTTTGTTGAACTGATTCATGGGGCTTGGCGGCCTAGAGATGGGTGAATCTGTGAGTTTCACTTTCTCCCACATCCTAATTTTCTAACATCTCATGTTTTTTCCTATCCCTAATATAGAATATATATATATCCCTAAGACCTTTGAGAATTTTGATTTAAAAAAAAACACATGAGCGGTGAGGGTGTTGGACTGGGAATTGGGAGATCCGGGTTCTAGTCCCCGCTCGGCCATGAAACTCACTGGGTGACTTTGGGCCAGTCACTGTCTCTCAGCCTAACCTACCTCAGAGGGTTGTTGTGAGGATAAAATGGAGCAGAGGAGCAGGATTATGTAAGCCGCGTTGGGTTCCTTGCAGGGAAAAAGGTGGGGTATAAAATAAATAAATAATAAATTTAATTTTTTATAATGTTTTTAAAGTTTGATTTATTTTAAAGAATAAGTGTTTGTTGTTATTTTGTTGGTTTGCTGCTTGAAGAGGGGGGGGATTCTCTCAAATTCATAATTGTATGCAGTGCTGGCTCTAGGTTGGTGAGCCTACCTTTGCATGCATCACTTTGTCGCTCGCTGCTGTTGCTTGCTCCTCCTCCGCCCTCCCATTACTGCTACCACTTCCTTGCAGGCAGAGAGTCACTGAGCAACTAGGCGGCGACATCAACTGTCCCCGCTTATCACCATCACCGCAAACAGGACAGCATCTGAAATATAGGAAATGTGTTGCCAGGTGAATATTCCTGGGAAGGGAATTTCACAACAGGGGTGCCTCCGTGGTGAAGACAAAAGGAAGGAGGGGGTCATCACCACACAGCAAAAAAATATGGAAGGCGGGGATTGAATTACGGCAGGGGTGGCAAAACAGAACCCATAAGAGGCATGCATTCCCTGCCACCCCCATGCCACAGCAGGGGCAGGGAGGACTGTGTTTTTAGCCCCACAGAGCACTAAAAAGGTCAATTTTAGCTTGTTCCTGTGCCAAAAGGGTCAAATTTAGCTGGAGAACAAGCTAAATTCAGCCCTTTTAGGGCACTGTAGCTGAGCTGTGGTGGCAAAGCACAGGGATTTTTGTTTTCTTCTTCTTCTCCAGTGCCACATCCTGGGCCCCTCAAAGTTGCCCACTCCTGAATTATGGGATCACAGGTAGTAGGAGTGGTTGGATTAATGAAATCCACATAGGGAAGAGCCCTGCTGGATCAGAGCAAAGGCCTACCTAATCCAGCATTCTGTTTCCACGGTTGGCCAACCAGATGCTTCTGGGGAAGCCCACAAGTAGGACATGAATTCAATCCTCTTGGTCATGTTCCCCAGTGACTGGTATATACAGAAGAATGCTGTCTCTAACCATGGAGGTAGTATATAGCCATCATGACAAGTAGCCATTCATAGCCTTACAGCACTCCTATACATGTCTACTCAGAAGTAATTTGCATTGAATTCAATGGGCATATTCCTAGGCAAGAGGATATTGGATTGCAGCCTTTTCCTCCATGAATTTGTCTAATCATTTTTTAAAGACATCTAAGTTGATGATGATCATTGTTACATCTTGTGGCAACAATTTCATCACTGAATTTTGTACTCCCTGAAGAAGTACATCCTTTTATCTGTCCCATCTCTCTGATTTCCGCCAAATTACAACCTCCTTGTAACCTTCTGAAACAATGGCCACTGGCCACTCTCAGTGGTGCAGCTTGGGGCCAAAGTCTAGGTCCCCACACAGCCCAGGGGCCCACAAATGACCACCCAAAAAGTGACAGGCTAGGAGGGCATCAGGGTATGAGAAGCACACTCCTTTGTTATTTCTGTAGCCATGGCAGTTCCAGGATTTAAGTAAGCTTAAAATGCACAAATGCACATGCTGAGTATTTCTTTTATCAGGGTTTTTTGTCACTGTTGGTTGGTTTTGTTCTAATATACCAGGAATGGAGAAGCAGTTTTAGAGCATGAAATGGTGGCTGGATGGGGAGGGGGGAAGAAAAAGTTATTACAACTGAAGCCATCTACACATGGCTATCTAAAGGGGGATCCCAAAGGACCATTAAGTCCAGGATCTAAAATTACCTAGCTGGACCACTGGCCACTCTGTCCCCTGCCCAAGAATTGAGCACTGATCAAAAGGTAGAAATTGGACCAGGTGCATGATTTCTAAGCAAAATCCCTAACTAATTTTGAACAGAAGAGGTTTTTGGGTGGAAAGAAGATGCTTTAATAAAAGAAGTACAAGTTTTTGCTGTTCATGGGAAAGATGATTTCTCTGATCGTGGCCAGCTCTGTTATTGTCTGCACCTGCTGGCTTCTGTTTTCTCCATCGGTGTGCAGGCAGGGATCTGTACTACAGTCTCCCTGATCCTAGTCAGTCAATCTATCAATTCCATCATATTGATGCGATGAACTGGAAACCTACTTATTAAATTGTCTGGCTTAGAAGATCACAAATGTTTTATGATGCTGAGGGCATCAACACCTCCCCCCCATCTCCTCCTCATGCTTCCCTAGTAACATCTAAGAGATGACCTCATCATACTCGAGAGTTTTCCTGCCCTTTCATGGAACTTACAGAAACTGAGTAGCACTGTGAGAAATTATAAGCATATTTTTATGAAGGAGGCCACCTCCTTCAGCATCCTTCTAAGCACGGACAGTCACAGGAGAGTCCATGGGCAGCTTGTGATGGTGTTATTCAGGACTTGTCATGTTTCCCCAACATCTGCCAGTATAGAGACCGGGGTGAGAATTTATTTCAGCCCATGGTCCAGATTCAATTTCAGAGAAGCTCTTGGGGGCCACATTCAAGTGGTGAGTGGGGACCAAAGGCAAAGAGGGCAGGGCCAAAGGCAAAAGGAGTGGGGCCAGAAATACAGAAAATACTGGCATATTGTAGCTTAAATCTCTTACTGCCTGTAACTAAGCCTTAGATGTCCTGCTTTGGCTGGAGCAGACTTCAAGTTATGGGGCAATCGGTGGAGGCTGGTGTATCCACTGTGGGTTTTAATTCAAAATTTTAAGGAGCCATCCATAGTGCAGAACCACAACCCCAAAAATTAGGTTCAGCACCATGGATAGCTCCCTAAAAGTTCGGGCTGAAACCCAGAGTGGATACACCAGCCCAGTGACATTGGAGCCACCAGCCTCTGCTGAGGGCAATCCAAAAGGCAAAGTCACAGAACAGGAAAACAGCCAAGCACCAAGGTTTCATTCCAGTAAGGGAGCAGGCAGGCAGGCAGGCAGGCAGGCAGGCATGGTCAAAGTACAAGCAAAGGTCAAAACATAGTTAAGAAGCCAGATACATTACACAGTCCGAGGGCAGCGTCAAGCTGGAGTACAAGGGTCAGTAGCGCAGAGCATCAATCATCAAATCAAGGTCTGGGAAACAAGGCAGAAAGCACTGGAGCTGAAGAACAGTGTTGTTTTCAGCACTGGCTAGGTAGACACTGAAGGCTTATATTGCCAGAGCCTGCTGAGCCCCACCCAGGGCTCAGCTGCAGTACATGAGAGCTCTCTGGCCAGAGCCCTAGTTATGAGGAGTCATTTTCTCCTGAGGAGTCCTTCTCTGTAAGTGAGCACTCATTCTCACAGGAGCCCTACTTCTCTGCCACTTGAGGTGAGAATGCTCTTGTGGGTGAGGGAGTGGCTCAGCCTCTGCCTCAGAGGCAGAGTCCCCTGCCCCTGACAGAGGTGGACCTTCAGCCATTTCCCCCGTGGGGCCCAGGATCCTCCTGCTCTTCTGACATGGATGATGCAATGGCATCCATCTCTGGGAGCACTAGTTCCTCCACAGAGGAGGAGTCTTCCAGCAGGGGCATGACCTCAGGAGAGATATTTCAACCTTTCAGAATGGGGAAAAACTGCACAAAAGCCAGGAAACCAACCAACAATCAGTGGCTAGGGAGAAGGGCTGGGACCAGGGGAACCCCAAGGGGTGGACTGCGATGCCAGGAGGGCCAAATTTAGCCTCTAGGCCTGGGCCTCCCAACCTCTGATAGATACAATTTGTGCTTTTGGCTGCCACTATGGCAGGGAGAGCCAGGGATAGAATAGCTGCTGCCCCACGGGGTGATCTGCCAAAGCTACAGATCGTTGTGTGTTTCCTGAGTGAAAAAGTGTTCGTAGGCCTTGTGGGGATTCCACCCGCCAAGGCTGATGAGCAACCAGTGGAGGCGGGTGGCTGTAATGTCAGTGCGGTGGTGTATCCACTCCGGGTTTTAGTCTGTCCTTTTAAGGAGCTATCCATGGTGCTGAACCAGAACCCAAAGCTAGGTTCAGCACCATGGATAGTTCCATTAAAGTTCAGCTTGCAGACAGGATGCATCGCCCCACTGACATTGGAGTCACCAGCTACTGCTGCCAGCAACCACATATACTGTGTCTGATTCCTGGGTCATGACTCCTGCCTCTCTCTCTCTCAGTGGCTTCTTAAGTCCCTGCATTCTTCTTAAAGCCCATTCATTTCATTTTTATATTCATTTTAATTGCACTTGTTTGATTTTACTTCCATTATTGCTGCATTTGTTTTCATTTTACATTTATTTTCCCATTGCTTTCAATGGGGAACCAGCCTGGGGTCACCTGTCTAAGACTGTGTTTCCCCATTCCACTTGCATGATTATTTCAGGCATCATAGCTGCCAGATTTCGGGCAGATTGGACAAAGGGCCCCCATTCTTGGAGCAATAATAAAAAAAAGGGAGTGACGTCTTGTGCATTTCCCTTTACTTTCAATGGAGAATCAGTCTGTCTTCTGCCTCTAGCTTTGGCATTTTCCAACCAAATGGCCAAAGCTAGAGGCAGAAGACAGACAGATCTTCTGCCCAACCATTTCAAAAAGTGACCCTAGTTTGACTGGTTTCCTTCTTAACTTAGGACACAATCTGTCCCCATTGAAGTCGATGGCCAAACTTACCTTGATTCGAATGCAGCCAAATTACATCTGATTCATAATACTGAATCTAGACCTTATCAAAAGAAAATGCAGCAGGTGAATAATGTACCAGTGGATTCTCAAGGTGTAGATCTTGATGGACTTGAACCACAATTGTTTGACTTGTTAGAGAGAACGGGTCATTTTTCATAAGCAACTTTGCTGTGGTATCCTATACATCAACAGTGAAGTGAACTCATTTTCAAAGCATGAATCCTTGTGAGTGTCAGGATCCACTCCTCCAGGGTTGCGCCACAGCTCCACCTGGTGGTGAAGATACCTCCTTGCAGGAGCAAGCCCAGTGTTTCTAGCTACTCGCAGAGTTTAGCCTCCTGCTCCTGGCTGCTCTCAGGCCAGCTAATGCGGCCCAGCTGGGAGCAGCCAGAAGGACCTATATAAGAACTGCAGTTTGCTGGCCTGGCCTGGCCTGGCGTTTGACCCGTGACCGCTCTCGACCTACGTGCTTCTGCCTCTGGCCCTTGCTCTGCCTGGTACGTGCTTGGACTCTGTTTGCGCTTTGGACTTGTCTTTCTGCCTCTGACCCTTTCCTGGACTCTGCTTGTTTGTGGGACTCGCCTTCTGCCTCTGGCCCCTGTTTGGACTCTGTTGCCCTGAACCTGTGCCAAACCTTGGGCCTACTGTCTGTCTCTGCCTCCATCTTCCCCGGCGTTCCAGCCAGAGACCCTTGCCGCCCATGCCCTGGACCTTACAGTGAAAATTCTCACACAACCCTAATAGTGAGGCCAAAACAGCACCATCCTCACACAAGAGGGAACCATCAGTAGGATTGGTAGAACCCCAAGATATGCAGAAGTACAAAGAATCCTTTGGGGGGTGGGGAAGCTCAACTTGGGCTGAGCTTGCTAATTGGGTGTGGAATCCTGATTGACCTTTGGGGGGTAAATAGAAAACCAGGAGGGAGGAGAATAGAGTGCAGTTTTCTAAAAGAGGACATGGGTTGCTAGCTGGAATCCTAAGCTGGAATCCACACTACAACATTTGGTTGATGTCCCCCCTTGTCTCAGCATATTTCTAAAGTGGAAATGGTTGGATATATGCAGGATTCAGCTCTTCACACAAAGGTGCAAGCCCTCAGTTGCTGAAGAGGGTAGATTATAACACATATCCAGCTGTCTTATTCCACCTGTATCTGCAAAAGCAAATGCCAAAGGCCTTCCTTTCTGCCAGGCACTTCATGAGAAGGTTAATAACACACATTAGTTTGGCAAGTGCCAGAGCTTTCCTCCTCCATTTGATTCCGCTATGCTTTAATCTTTGATTCAGCTGTTCCGAACATCTGGCAGGGGCACTCAGAGGGGAATCTCTAAAGAGGATGACACACGCTCAGTAGCCATGATCCCATCTATGGTTGCTCTTGGTGCTGAATGTTTGTTTAGAGTTAAGTGTGGGTATGTTGAAGTCCATATAGCCCGAAAACATACTGTCCACCCACCAGCCCTATGCAGATGTTCAAAGTGCATACTGATCAATCCAATGCATGGATATGTATCGGTCAGTATCAGTATTGGTATCAAGAAGACTGCTGGTCATGTCCCAATATCAGTGCATATAATGTCCTGTCTGCACAGGAGCCTACTATTCCTATATATTCAGTTTCTTAAGGTGCAATCCTAGGCTAGTTTAGACAGACAAAAAGGCCTACAACTCCCAGCATGCTGGGAGTTGTAGGCCTTTTCTGTCTAAACTTGCCTAGGATTGCACCCTTAGACCCTTTTCTCATAAAGAATCGAGGCAACTTAAAACAAAAGTAAAACAGAAAATTTGAAACGGCTAAAATAATAATAATAATAATAATAATAATAATAATAATAATAATTCTTACCTGTCTCTCCGTCTAGATCGAGGCGGGGAACAACAAAAGTATAAAATACATAAACTAATCAAAACACAACACATACTATTAAAACATCTTAAAAACATCTTAAAAGCATCTTAAAAGCATCCTAAAATTCCGCCGGATATGCCTGCTGGAAGAGATCAGTCTTTATGGCTTTTTTAAATTCCAAAAGACTGGTAAGTTGACGAATCTCCTCCGGCAGGCCATTCCATAATCTGGGAGCAGCAGAAGAAAAGGTCCTCTGGGTAACACCCGCCAGCCTAGTTTTGGCTGGCCGAAGTAAATTCTTCCCAGAGGACCCGAGTGTGCGGGGCAGATTGTACAGGAGAAGGCGATCCCGTAGGTAGCCTGGACCCAAACCATATAGGGCTTTAAAGGTAATAACCAACACTTTATACTTTGCCCGGAAACTGATTGGCAGCCAGTGGAGTTTGGCAGCCATAAAACTCTTATCCACTAAAATACCACCACCCCATGAAACAACTAAAACATTAGCGATAAGCATAAACAATTCAACTGGAAGAAATTTGCATGCTATGCAGGAAGGGAGGAAGTGGGTTGCCCTAGCTCCTGGCAGTGTAGGCAGGGCAAAATATTACCAAGGTAGACTGCCGCCACCCTTTACGTCCACCTCAGCCAGGCCATGGGACTCTCAGACCTTGTAGGACACTCTTGAGCAGTGGAGGCTGCTGGTGGCTCCAGACAGTATCAGTGGGGTGGTGGATCCACGCCAGGCTGTAGTCGGAAGGAGCTATCCAAGGTGCTGAACATAGGCTGTGCTTAGGGTTCAGCACCATGGGCAGCTCCTTTAAAGTTCAGACTAAAACCCAGAGTGGATACACCACCCCACTGACATTGGGGTCACCGGCATCCACTGCTCTTGAGGCTTACGGAATAACGGTTCAGTCCTCCACAAGCCTGAAATGTTAAGCAGTAGCAATTAACCAAGCAGAAGGCTCTGGATATAGTACTAAGGCTTACTTGGAAGGAAGAACAGACAACTCTTGAGGCAGGTGTTAAGTTTATTTACAGCGGGGAAAGGGCAAAAAATGAATAAAAGGCATACTAGATCCAGAGCAACCTTTGGAAACAACCTTTCAGGCAAAAGAAAAAGGAAAGTTACCTAAATCTCCCCTTTACACTCCCTAAACACAGACCTTCCAATAGGACAGGGGCCAATCTGGGATCCAGAGAATCAGAAGCCCGAAAGCAGGTTGAAAAATGAAGACAAAGATAATGGGTGTCTCCGAACCTCCTCTTTTTATGCTCATGGCCCTAACAACTCAAGGAAGAGCTTTATTAGCCAATCACAGGCCAGCTGGAACAGTGTTCCCAAACTCCTACGTGGGAAGGGGGGAGGGAAAACTTCCCACAGGAATTCAGCGGAGATCATTCAATCCAATTAACTGAGTCTTACTCTGTCCTTGAAGTTAGAGACATCTCAAGATGACAGACACACGGGGTTACATCCCTATCAGTGCCACTTCTTCAGCCTGGCCAAATGGAATCTTACAGAGAGTTAGAGCACAAAAAGAAAATGTAGTTCTTGACAAGAAGAGTTTTGGGCACATCCCTATTTGAAAGGCATCTATTTCATTTTTTTTTTTAAATCATGTGTCATCTCACTGAGTATTCACTACTGTAGTACTCAGTACACACTAACAAGGCTGTGCTGTGCTATCAAGTATGCAGGGGAAACAAACTGACAGCACCAGCCAAATAGATAGCGCTATCCCCATGTAAAGGCCATTCCCACCTGTGCAAAGTCACTACTTCAAGATGTTTTTCCTGCAACACTCAGTTCTAAAATTGGCCTCCCAGATCAATCAATGAGTGCTTTAGTTGGTTGATTTACCAAATAAATCTAGTCAGGAGATTCTCACCAAAAGGAGAGGAAATCAAGTCCATCACCTCATTCCCACAGCCTACCCACAGTGAGAACTCCTTAGGGTTCAAAGGATTTCTTCAGTTGATGTATCTGGCCATGACCAAAGGAGCAGTGGTGTAGGTACTCAGTTTTTGACTTTTCGCTCCAAACCCTTTTCGGAACCCTTCCCATGTAGAACTGCCCCTCCTGTCTTTGGCTGTTTCCTGGCGAGGCTGGTGGCTCCTGTTTTGTTGGGGCTCCTAATCCATTGCAGGTTTTATTTGGAGCATCCTAGGAGCTATTCATGGTGTTGAACTCCATCCCTCAAATAGGTTCACCACCATGGAGTACTGTGGATAGCTCTGATAAAGCTCCAAATAAAACCTGCAATGGAATAGGAGCCCCACCCAAATAAGAGTAAAAACAAACACCTTAGGGTACAATCCT
The DNA here is from genome assembly GCA_021292165.1 of Shinisaurus crocodilurus. Taxonomy (NCBI): domain Eukaryota; kingdom Metazoa; phylum Chordata; class Lepidosauria; order Squamata; family Shinisauridae; genus Shinisaurus; species Shinisaurus crocodilurus. The sequence continues at coordinate 278,893,746 of CM037878.1, forward strand.
ATTCTTATTTAGACTGAAAAAAACGTCCCAGTTGTAGGCCCTTTTTCTGTCTAAGCATGCATACGATTGCATTCTTAACTATAACATAGCATCATTTAGTTTGTGATATCATCTTTAAAAGATTTAGATCTCCAGCTGGAGAAGGTTCCCAGGTAGGGGTGGCTGAGAATTTTATTTCAGTTCAGGTTTGATAAGAATTTACCAAAAACCCACGCAGTTCTCCACATTCAGGACAAAAGGAACTTGAGATTTAGAAAACAACACACACGAAAACAAATATGGGAGAAACCGAAACCAAGTTGTTTGCCCGCCCAAGCCCAGGGGGTGTGAGTGCTTAGCTCTTAAAAGTCTGGGTATGAATCCCTCTGTATTCAACCAAAATTCAGACAAAAGTATGTAGCCAGCCTTGAGATGTAAGGTTCTAGCTGTTTGCTCATGTATGTTTTAATATTGTAACATGTAAGGTTTTAGCCTTATCTGTATGAATGTTTTAAGGTGTTATGCTATTGTATTTTATGTAACGAACTGGCTAAAACCTGTATTTGGTTGCCTTCAATAAAATTGTATTGTATTGTATTCAACCATGTTAGTGCTGAATTAGGGCTGACAACTTTCTTCTGCTTCTGCTTCTGCTTCTTCTGCTTCTTCCAGGCTCATCTTTAACAGCTTTGTGGCAGGCAGGTGCATCCTGGCCCTCTCCATGCTGGGAATAGCTGTGCCTATTTGGCTGGTGCAGATGGGTGAGAATTTCATTTCAGTGCATTTTTGATAAGCAAAAATTTGCAAAGTTCTCCAAGGGGACAGAAAGAACTTGAAATGTAAAGTGTTTGACTGTGGGAGGAAGTGAAACGGGTAGATTTGCCCATCCCTGATCCCAGATCTTGCCCCCTGCCAAATCCCAGAGAAAATACTGCCCACTGCATGAGACTGTAGGGAAGCCTGGACAGGCCCGACGTCAGTTCTCTTGCTGCCTGCAGCAAAAGAACTTGCTTCGCCAGAGTGGAACCCTCCCTCTCTCTGTGGCAACCCTGGCTGCTGCCTCACCCTGCTTCATGGTTGGGCCGGCCCTGAGCCTGGAGCAGAATGATGGCTCCCACATAGGGGAGGCTGGCCAGTGAGTAGCAGCCCATGTGGGAGGGGGGAGATCACTAGAATGTGGTCTCAAAGGCTGGAGCCAGCCCAGGAGAGATTTTAAAGTAGCCCTGCCATAGCCTCCCATAGCCTATTACCGCATTTTTCCGTCTATAAGACGCCCCATGTATAAGACGCCCCCCACTGGACAGTTTCGCAACTGCAGCGGTTCTCTCCTTGGCTTACTTCCGTGTATAAGACGACCCTCAATTTTAGTCTAACAATTTTAGGAAAAAGTATAGTCTTATACATGGAAAAATACTGTAACCAGAGGACTGCAGCAATAGCAATAAAGGTGTTTTGATTTTCTTTCTTTTTTTTTTTTTAATGTTCTAGACCATCTCACTTTTCAGGAGGTGAAACAGGCTTTGCAGGTTTTTGCCTTGCTTCAAAAAGCCAGCGAAACCTGTTTTGACCAGTGGGACAAAATGCAGGTATGCCACAGGCAGTGGCACTTCTCTTGAGGTGCCTTCTACCCTTAAAAGAAAGAAAGAAAGAAAGAAAGAAATGAAGAAGAAGGTGGTTTGTCTGCAGTTTGGGAGAAGTTGTCCTCAATTTACAGGGATGTTGAAGAGTCCTTGGTTTCGAGTCACGAGTCGAAACCAAGGACTCACGAGTCACGAGTCATGAGTCACTCCCAAAGCTGACTCCATGAGTCCCTATTAAAATCAATGGGGTTTTTTCCCAACAAAATAAGGCTATTTCAGATGTGTGGCTTAAATAAATTCTAGGCACAAGTGTGCCTTTTTATTTCAAAACTCTGCCACTGATTTTGGCAAGAACAGACCAGGCAGACAAACCCAAAATAATCAGACAGGCAGAGGAGGCAGGGAACCCCTAAAGCAGGCAGGCAGAGGCCTTTGTCTTGGACAATTCAAACTGTGGATCTGGTTAAGAAGAGACCAGGCAGGCAGAGGAGGCAGGGAACCCCAAACAGGCAGGCAGAGGCAGCCAAACCCAAAATGTCTGAAAGGTTGCATTTTAGGAAAATGATTTTAAAAAATAAACTTGCTGTACTTCCTAAAACCTATCCATGTTGCATTTGAGGAATACGATTTTGGAACACGAGTCCTTGGTCTCGAGTCCCGAGTCGAGTCTCGAGTCCCATTAAAAATATTGGGACTCGAGTCTGACTCGAGTCAGAGGGGGGACTCAGTCCGACTCACGAGTCGAGTCCCCATCCCTGTCAATTTAAGAGAAGACCTTGCACTATCCTAAGAGACTGTGCTGAGTAATCTGAGAAGTGGCCGCATCTTCCTAATGCGATATTTCAAAAGGATCCTGGAGCACAGCAGCACTTGGATCAGCAGATGGCTTCATTGGGTGCTATTAGGTACATAATATGAGCTATCAACATCTGTGAGCCTGTTGACGCCTTGCAAAGGCATTCACCTGTGGTGGTATCTCACCAGCATGAATATTCTGTCTGTCTGTGGCAATCTCTGCGTACCTTCTCCTCCCCTACAAAAAGGTAGAGAAACTGACCAATTCACAACCACCTCTCCTGGTGAAACTGACCAGTTCACACATCCACCTCTCCTCAGCAGATCAGTTTTCTCCCTGGCTGGCTTCCAAGAAACCTTCCTAGAAAGGTGATTACTCCTCTCTCCTTCCTTGATCTGTCTCTGTGCCTTCCATTGATCTGTGCTGCCCTTCTCACTTCTAGTCCTGAGCTAACCTATTTCTGGGTCATCTTCCAGCCCCTTCTAGGAATGTCTCCCGGTGTTCGAGCCGTTAAAAAAAAAAAAAGAAAAAAAAAAAGCGACAGTGCCGCCTCCCATATCGATTGGTTCCCCCATCTGCCTTCGGCAGCGCGCTGCCTGGCAAAGAGGTGTCTGGCAGGGGCCAACCTGGGCGAGAGAGACGGCGGCCACTCTGGCCGCAAGGGGGCGCCGCAGCGTTCACCTTCTCCCCGCGTGCACGGCTCCCTAATCCTAGGAAGCCGAGCCAGAGGCGGCTAATGCCAGAGATGGATGCGAGGCGGCCGCCTTCACTCCCAGCTGCGCTCCCCCAGCCGCCGGCTGGAGGAAACACGTGCGGGACGCGCGCACACGCTCCCGCGTGCTTAGCGCGCGGCTTCTGCATTGGGGTGAGAGGCGGGGGCTGTTGCTTGCTTGCTTGCCTTGCCTGCCTGCTTGTCTTGCCTGGTGGGGTTTTTATCTGCTGCAGGAGACGGGGAGAGGTTGCAAAGATGTGACGCGAAAGGGGAGGGGGGCTGCGTTTGGGACCACACGCGATCTGGCTGCTAGGGAGCGAAGATCGGGCTTTGGAGAGACGAGGCTCCAGCCACTGGAGGAGGAACCCCCGTCCTCTCCCTACCGGCACCGCCACCGGGCAGGTAAGCTTCTTCAAGCTGTCTCCCGCATTTGCGCTGGAGAAAGGGAGGTGATATGAAGATGACCTCGCGTGTGTGCGTGTGCGTGTGCGCTGGATGACAGGTCCGATCCACACACTGCAAGTTTGAGAAAGTCACCTTGGGGCTGGCAAGACAGGTGCGTTTCTCTGGGTGATGAGGCGCAGGAGGTATATCCACCAGAGACACACATCCGCACAGTATTTCAGAGACACCCCCCCCCCTTTTCCGAGTTTGAAGGCTGTGGGCTTTGGTGGATGTGGGTCACCTCCTGTTCGCAAGCAGGGAAGGGGAGGGGGTGGTCGGGGTGTAAGGAGGAAGCCTAAGATTTTAATCAGAATAAACCATAATACGAGGACCCGCCGCCGCCGCCGCTTCTCTCAAGTCTGTTAATTCTCTAAAATGGATGGGGATGCTGCTGCCGCTGCTCCCTCGCCTTAATCCTCTCGCTTTGCAAAATGCATCGCGGCTGCGAGGCAGGGGGAGGAATGCGGGCATAGCCCCAAATTGCCTGATAAATGCCAGATCAGCTATTACTTAAAAGGAAGGCTCTCTCTTTTTGTTGTTGTTCGTTGGTTGTTTGGTTGTTTTACATGTAATAGCTTGCAATCCGCTGGAGATTCCCCCCCCCCCCCCGCTGTCTTCGTTTGTTGGAGAGGTTTCCCAGAAACTCCCCGCAACCTCCAGTTGCATGCGGACAAAGCAAACCTATCCGTGTACGCCCGGCTCGCTCACACAGCAGCGACCCAGATGAGCCAGTGTGTGGCATTGTGGTTAGGCTGTTGGACGGGGACTCGGGAGACCCGGGTTCGAGTCCCCGCTCAGCCATGAAACTCACTGGGTGACTTTGGGCCAGTCGCTGACTCTCAGCCTGACCCACCTTGCAGGGTTGTTGTGAGGGTAAAATGGAGAGAATGACTATGTAAGCTGCTGCCTTGGGTTCCATGCCAGAGGGGGAAAAAAAGCTGGGATATAAATGTAATAATAAATAAAACAGAAACCCTAGCTTATGTGTAGGCAAAGTTGCTGATGATGTTCTCTTTCCAGATAATGCCTGCAAAGGTTTGCAATGGGAAGAAATCATCGTTGCCGTCGTTGTCGTAGTCATCGCCATCTGTCTCTCTTTCTCTCTGTGCAATGTGTCCTGCCAGGGTATGATTTTGTGGCTGAGGGAGGGTGATGCGTAGCCGGGTAGTAGTGTTGAATGACAATCCCTACTGTGCATTCCACCTTCTTACTCACATGGGGTCCCCGAGAAGAGCTATCTTGACTTCAGCCCCATCCATTTCCCATCCATTTGCATTATAGGAATGCTATTATTAATAATAATGAGGATGATAATAATGAGTCTGCCTCGCAGGGTTGTTGTAAAAGTGGTGGCTATTTTTCCCCACGGATTTTTGAGTCCATCGTGTCTCAGATGGTTATTATTATCATGAATCTTGTCTTTGAGCATTAAGCTGTTGCGTGATGAGTTGGTGTTGTGTGAACTACTGCGAGGGGGCTCCTTCCTTCTGGCCTGAAAGGCAGTCTAAAAATATAGAAAGCAAGAAGAGATAATGGACATGAGATGCCCACTGAAACACTCATAAATGCCTAAAATGTAAATGCCAGAAAAAGTGTCCTGGATATGTCTTGACCGGCGGAAAAACCCAATCTCAGAGCTGGACCCAGATGTGTGTGCTACTGAATGGGCAAGAGGAGTCAGGGCTGCCCTAAACAGTACTGGAAGAATGTCCATAAAATCCTTTGAGCATTCAGAGGATGTTAATGGAAGAGCTGCCATTCAGTAATAGATCAATGTGCTTTGCGTGCAAATGGACCCGAGTTTAATTTCTGGCATCCGGCATCCACAGCACAGGTGGGGCTGGGAAAGACCGCTTCCATCCTGAAACCCTGGAGATCTGCTGCCGGTCAGTGCCAATGTGATACATACTGAACTAGTGAGCTTGCTCCTATAAGCTCCAAGTGCTTGTGTTGTAACGGTCATAGCTCAATGGGAGATCATCTGTGGCCCTCCAGGTGTTGGTGAACCCTACATCCCATCAGCCCCAGACAGCATGGCCAGTGGTCAAGGACAGTTTGGAGCTGGAGTCCAACATAATCTGGAGGGGTGCGCAGGATCCTCACCCCTGGTGTAGGCAGTTCTAAGCTGGATGGACCAATAGTCTGAATCAGTGTAAGACGATTGCCAGGCTTCCTAATATTTATTCTCCACCACCATCCCTCTGCTTACAGTGGGTTGGGCCCAGGCTTAGTCATGCTTAGATTAGACCCATTGAAACCAATGAGGATTTAGTCATCGTGGCCAGCTTAAGTTCCATTGATTTCAGTAGGCCTACTGTAAGCATGACTAAGTTTGGATCCAAACCCAGTGCATATTTGGGGGAGCAACCATAGCTCAGGGGGTAGAGTACCTTCTCGGGCTGGTGGCCCCAAAGTCAGTGGGGCAGAGTATCCACTCTGAGTTTTAGTCTGAACTTTAAAGGCACTATCTATGGTACAGAACCCCAACCCTAAAATAGGCTCAGCACCATGGATAGCTCCTTAACCGTTCAGACTACAACACACCACTGATATTGGCGCCACCAGCCTCCACTGCATCCACTTGTCCTGGAAAAAGCTCCCACATTTAGCCTCTGTCCGGCATCTCCAGGTTGGGCTGGGAAAGGCTCCTCCTTGAGGCCTCGAAGAGCTGCTGCTGGTCAGTGTAGGCAGTTCTGAGTTAGAAGGACCAAGAGTCTGACTCAGTAGCAGGCAGCCTCCTGTGTTAAGCCACGCCAAATAAAACACTGATTATCCCATAATGTAGAATCTAATCTACATCAATGTGTAAAAGGAGTGCTGTTGTCTTGACCAGGAACCAGATAGTTCAAGCCTACGCATGTCTCCTCAAGAGGGAGTCATACTGAATTCAGTGGGACATACTGGGTTGTTGTGTCCAATGCTAGTCTAACCTTAAGTCCTGTTCATTTCAATGGTTCTACTTAAAGTAGGACTAACCTTGGATACGACCCACTCCTAAGTAAATCTGTATAGCAACCATGCCCCCCCCCCAACCCTGGCACCTCCCAGATGTATTGGACTACAATTCCCATGCTGGCCGGGGATGATGAGAGGTGTTGTCCAATGCATCTGGAGAGCTCCAAGATAGGTAAGGCTGGCGTGTAGGGTGCAGCCACAGTATCAGAGCCTGGCTGAGGAGGAGGGGTGCAGGCCGTAAGGATGAGTTGTCAGGCACTATCTTGAACCTCAAACTTGTATGTTGCTGCATGTTGAGGGCTGTCTAGCTCTGATTTCTGGCTGGCAGTGGTGCTCACAGGTTTCAAGCTGAGGTCTTAACCCATCCCTGCTTGCTCCCTGAGATAGATACTTTCAACAGGCAGGTGTGCTAGGAATGGAACTTCTGATATTTTCCATGGGGAAGCATGCATTCTGCTACTAATCTCTGCACTCTCCCTATAAGGCCATATAGGTCCATGTAGCTTGAAGCTCTCCCCCTCCCACCCCCATATATGAGACCCTTTCCCATTTACAGGCTGACTGCTTCACCTCTGAACTGCTCTACAGCAGAAACACTCATGTCGCCCTTTGCACACAAAAACATCCAGAAAGCTGCTCCTCTTTGCAACAGCGATCGCCTGTGATTCTGCAGGCTGTTTGCTTTTTTAAAAGGGGTGTGTGTGTGTGTGTGTGTGTGTGCATGTGGGGATCCTTTAAAGCAGTGGTTCTCAACCTTTTTTTGCCCCATGCACCCTCTTCACCACATGTCAGAATGTCATTCCCCCCTTTCCAAGATTGTCTGACTTAATCTGTGCCATACAATAAGGTGTGATGTCCTGTAGATTATGTACCATCTGTAGAATTGTAATTTGTAGAGAGATCAGTGTTCCACTTCCAACAGTTTGAGTCTGTGGTCCCAATTCCCCCCCTGAAACCCTAAAATCCCCCCCTCCCGAGGAACTCCCCCCTGGTTGAGAACCCCTGCTTTAAAGGATAAACACTCCTTCCTCATGATCACTGATTTTTTTCTACCTTCCAGGGTTTTTTGTTTTTTAAAGCAGCAGACAATGGGGGCATGGATTCCCACCACCACACACTCTCACACACTCACTCACACTCGGAGAAAGAGAAACACTTTCCACGGTGTTGGAACCGATGCTGGATCAACAAATATAAAGCTAAGAGAAAAGTGCTATTTCTCAAAGTATTTGAAAAGTGATCTTTCTATATATTTAGTATAAGGCTATCTATTATTTTGTTTTGTTTTGTTAAATGATTACTGAAACATTTAAAATAATCCTAGTGCAGTATAAAGAGCAGAATAGATGGGCCCCTGTCATAGTGACTTACTTACATTGGTGCAAAGGAAAAATGCTGGTACGAAACCCTTACATAATCATTGCATAATGACAAGGTGGAATGGCCACTAATGGCAACCATCTGGGGGGGGGGGGAGCCAAGTGGCAATTGATTCAGCCAAGCTGATAGAAGGGCCCTCAGTCACTGTCCCTCCTCCTTGCTTTCTGAGAATGCGGTGCGCTGTGGGTAGGAATGCTGGCAAGCTGAACAGAAGGCTGTTTCTTCCGTGAGCTGCCTGACAAGAGTGCCATGCCAAAATACAAACCCAAAGCTCAGCTCCAACCAGAAGAGTGTGCAGTGTGGCACGGGAGAAGTGGAGTCAGAAATCTCTTACCTGAGACCAGAGGTAAGACATATACGTAATTAAGGGCATGTTAGATAGAAGAAGGGAGCTAGAAAGTGAATGTGTCTCTGGCCTTGCCTCTTGCAAGAGAGGCTGGCTGCCTTGTCCTTGGCATGGCTCCTAGAACTGTGGTGCTTTTGGGTTTCTCACTTTTGGATTTTGTGGGAGCCTTGTAGAGCTCACCTGGAAATTTGTGCAACAGAAAGGTGCCAAAAGGGGAAATGCCCGATCCCTTTTCATAGAGTTAGTCCATTCAGCAGCCAGATGCTGGCTAGCTTGGCTTCCTACAATGGGCTGAAGTCTCTGCCACCTGGAGGTGTATGGATAAACATAGTGAACCTGCCTTCTACTCAGTGGTGTAGTGGTAAATTTTGAAGTGCAAGCGCTCATTATGATGGTCCCCATCACCACGCCCTCAAGGAGAGTCTAAATATGATTCTTTTCATAGAATCATAGAATCATAGAAAAGTAGAGTTGGAAGGGGCCTACAAGGCCATCGAGTCCAACCCCCTGCTCAATGCAGGAATCCAGGTCAAAGCACCCCCGACAGATGGCTGTCCATCTGCATCTTGAATGCCTCCAGTGTGGGAGAGCCCACCACCTCCCTGGGTAATTGGCTTTCATTGTGGTATTGCTCTAACAGTCAGGAAGTTTTTCCTGATATTCAGTCGGAATCTGACTTTCTGTAACTTGAGCCCATTATTCCATGTCCTGCTCTCTGGGATGGTCAAGGAGAGATCTTGGCCCTCCTCTGTGTGACAACCTTAGTTTCAGGTACTTGAAAAGCACTATCATATCTCCCCTCAGTCTTCTCTTCTGAAGGCTAAGCATGCCCAGTTCCTTCAGTCTCTCCTCAAAAGGCTTTTCTACATGATGCATTTATTGTGCACTCGCCATTCCCTACTCACAGTTGTTTATGAGTTCTTTAGACAATGGCATGGCCCTCCAGTTTCGTTTCTGTGTCTAAAGAGCACTGTCGGTGAGGTTTTTTAGAGCAGGGGAAATGCTTGTATTATTTGTGAAAGTGAGGGAAAATGCTTTTTCCACTTGCGTATTTGTGCTGTTCCGCTATACCACAGTGCCACCTAGAAGTTGTGTAGCAGAAAAGCAGGAAAGGAAATGCTCTTCGTGAAGGGCTCAGATAGATCTCAATTCTGCAACGAAACTGAAAGTAGATACAGTGCATTAACAGTCTGAGCGTGGAAAGCTAAGCAGGGTCAGGCCTGGTTATGACTTGGATGGGAGACCCCTCCTCTAGTTTCCTGCATTGAGCAGGGGGTTGGACTCAATGGCCTCGTAGGCCCCTTCCAGCTCTATGATATATAAGCTATGAAAAGCCCTTAATTGACCATTCAAGGCCAAGTCACCGTCTCCACTGCACAACTGCTTCTATTGAGTCTGACCAGCAGCGAGTCTATGGAGTGTCAGATTGATGCCTTTCCCGGCTATGCAACCTGTGAATGTGAATCCCCGTAGCTAGAGATGGCAGGGATTCAACCTGCAGCTTCCTGCAGGCAAAGCACCTACTCGATCCCTGAAATATGCCCCCCCACACACACACACTATTTAAAGACTGAGCGCTTCCCTAAAAAGTGATGGCCCTAAATCATTACCATGAGCACCATGTTTGTCTATGGACAGCCTCCCACACCTAACTCTGAATATCTGCAAGTAGGACAGATCTGTCAGTTTCGCTTTCTTCCACATTCACATTTAAACAAACAACAAACAAATAAATAAATAAATCTCAAGTTCTTTCTATCCCATTTATGGAGAAAATGGCAGGTTTTGGTAACTTCTTAGAAAAAAATAGATCAATGCATGAAACGAAACTCTCACCCGTCAGCGCCGGCCAAATTCAGTCAGCGGGCCATTTGTGCACCGGCCTGGCATGTGGCTGTTAATGACGAGGAGCCTGTCAGAAAAAAAAAAAAAAAGAGGTGGCAACCCCCATTCAGCACCACAAACATGGTTGAATATGTAGGAATTCAAGCCCAGATTTTTAAGACCTAAGTCCCAGGCCTGGAAATAACAAGTCGACACATGTAAGTTTTGGTATAAACTTGGGCCACATTTATTTCTATGACAGACCTACGAAGGGGAAGACTAGTGCGGGTTCCTGACTAAACCGGCCCCTTGCCAGTAGGTGTATAGGGCGAGATTTCTGACACCTGAGGGGCGGAGCCTGTGAAACTGCCACCCCTCAGTTTTACACCATTGTGGTGTTGGGAAGACTTCCCAATGTTACCCACAACCAGGAGCCGCAACTCCAAGTGAGTGAGGTGAGTAAGACAGCCTCTAAGGCAGTGTTCTCCAACCTTGGGTCCCCAGATGTTTTTGGCCTACAATGCTGGGGGTTGTAGGCCAAAAACATATGGGGACCCAAGGTTGGAGAACACTGCTCTAAGGTGATCCATGTCTTCCCGCTGGGCCACAAAACCCTGAGCGGAGAGTCTCCGGAATCGCCAGTCACCTCAAAGGTGCCACCAGATGCTCACCAACCCTAATCCTACCGAATATTCCTGCACTTACCTGACAAATGTGACCAAATTAAGCAAGACCAATCAAAGTTGCCAATTGCAAAAACAACACCATCCTCTGCATAACAGTGCAGAGTAGGTGAAACACACACATTGCCCTGTACGGCCAATCGAGAAAATGAAATGAGCCAAAATTCCTACTTGCCCCCCTAACAGGCCATCAGCAAAGTCCACACTGTATACAGAGAGCCAGTGTGGCGTAGTGGTTCAAGTGTCGGACTGGGACTCGGGAGATCTGGATTCGAGTCCCCGCTCGGCCATGAAGCTCACGGGGTGACTTTGGGCCAGTCACGGACTCTCAGCCTCACCTACCTCACAGGGTTGTTGTGAGGATAAAATGGAGAGGAGGAGGAGGATTATGGAAGCCACCTTGGGTTCCTTGCAAGAGGAAAAAGGGTGGGATATAAATGTAATGTAATAATAATAATAATAATAATAATAATAATAATACAGGAAGGAGGGAGCCCAATATTGAAAGAGGCCAAGGTTGGGACTGCAAGGGCTAATATCGCCCCAGAAGCCCTGCTCTCACACAGCCCAAGCAAACAGCATGCCAGGCAATTTCTTATCATCTCAAGTTCTTCCCATCACATTTGTGAAGAAACTGGTACATTGTGGTTCCTTCTTATAACCTCCTACCCCGAACTGGGTGAAATTCTTACCTAGCCGCATGTGCAAGCTCTGCGACCTGAAAGATACAAAACGTGCAGAGGGCTAACTGAAAACTGATCAGAATATTAATTCTGGAGAGGAGGAGCAAAGCAGTCAGCCAAGAAGGTGAGAGATCTGGATGTCTAAGCTGCCATTTATCCACAGTCTGTGGGGAAAGGACCTCTTAGCCAACAAGGCATGGTGGAGACCTCACGTTTAGCAACAGGTCCAGATCGTTGAGACTATCATAGTCATTGCGCACCTGCTGAAGAAAACACCTTATCTATTTGTTTTATCTTTTGTAACAGGAGTAGGCAGCACACAGCTTGTGGGTTCCATGCAGCCCCCACTGCCCCCCCCCCAGAGTAGCCCCCACCACCCTCCACTGCCCCACCACTGCAGATTTGTGTGTGTGTGTTAAATTAATGAAGAAATGGCATCTGGAGCACTACTGAGCACTAAAAAGGTCAAATCTAGCTTGTTTGCAAACTTGATTTAAACCTTCTAGGGCTCCAGCAGCTATGGAGTCCTAAAGGGTAAAAATTTAGCATGCAAACAAGCTGTATTTAACCTTTTTGGTGCTCAGTAGTGCTCCAGACACCATTTCCCCATATATCCATATGGAATATATATATATATATATATATATATATATATATCTGTTCCATCTCTGTTTCACGGATTGTCAGGTGTCTTTTCATTCTGTCATCTGCTCATTGACGGAATCAGATTTTTCACTATTTCCTGAATGTTGGAAAGTGAGCACTTGGACAAATGTGCACTTTTGAAAATGTGCATTTGTGCAAATATGCATCCTCCCCAACCCACATGTTCACACTTTAGCCTATGCACATTTTCAGTCATTGCTTACCCCACCCTGTATTTTTCATAGCTTTGTACAACTAGATTTGTGTACAATTCTGGGAAGTAAGAAAATTGGTCCAGCACGTCCACAGCATCTGTGCAACTTGGAAAAAGCTGCTCTACTGTAGAATCTGTGGTTTGAATCCACCGAAATCTGAACTCATCTGAATCCATTGCATTTTTCTCCAACATCCCTACGGCCATCAGAGTGCAGCCCATGGCGGTGGGGTGGTCCCAGGTGGTGAAAATGCCCCACTGGACCTCGCAAAGTTAAGCTGCTTTCCCTTATACCCACAAGTCTAGTGACAGGTTCACTTGAAACCGTCTCAACATTTTCTGAGTGAATGGCATTAAGGCTACAGTCCTATACACACTTACCTGGGAGTAAGTCCCATTGAACTCAATTGGTATTCCTTCTGAGTAGACATGCATAGGAATGTGCTCTAAGGAAATGGAAGTCTCGTTTTGAAAACTGTGCATGCACGTGTGTGTGTGTGTGTGTGTGTGTGTGCATGTGAAGCATGTAAAATCATGGGAGGTTAGGTATTAAGATTTTTCTTCTCCTAGTTGTGTGGGGCAGGGAGCAGAGGAAGCGCATAAATGCAAGCCTCAAAGAGCTTAAAGACCTTTCTGCTTCTTGGAATAAAAGGCTGAAGGAGATGATACATCATGGACTGAATCCTTTCAGTATTATCTTTAATGTCTTAGCTGTTGTTTTAAGACCAGCTGGCATTGTTTTATTGTGGTTTTTCTGCCTGTGTGTGTGTGTGTGTGTGTGTGTTTAGTATGGTTCTTTTATAGTGATTTGAGTTTTCTGATTATTGCTAGTTGCTCTGTTCTCTTGGACAGAAGACTGGATGTAAATTAATTTGATCTCAAATAAACTACTACTACTACTACTACTACTTATTATTATTATTATTATTATTATTATTATTATTATTATTATTATCTGTTCCTGTTCAGTGCACAGGTCACTGTATATTGTACATCTCCACTTAACTGACTACATGTCAGTCAGACCACTTTACTGTGCAAGTTTGTAACCATGGTGCACCTCTCTTCTTGTGATCTGAATGTCATGGGCTGATGTGTTTTTGGGGAGGTTAGTAAATAGATACTCTTGCTTAATTGGCACTGGATTGGATCATATCTGTTTTGTGGTTCCCTTCCAGCCCTATGATGTGATCCATCATCTGCAGTCACCCTGGGCATCAGCAAGGTCTCACTATAATAGTGTGGGGAAGGAGAAGCAGGTTTATGTGCCATACTCCCAAGTTCATGCACACTAAGCCGATATGCCCGCTTAAGAACCTAAGAAGAGCCCTGCTGAATCAGAGCAAGGGTCCATCTAGTCCAGCATTCTGTTCACATAGTGGCCAAACAGCTGCCTGTGGGAAGCTCAGAAGTAGGACATGGGTGCAATAGCACAATCCTACTTGTGTTCCCCAGCAAGTGGTATACAGAGGAATACTGTCCCTGATACTGGAGGTAGCATATAGCCATCAGGATGAATAGCCATTGATAACTTTATCCACCATGAATTTGTCTAATCCTCCTTTAAAGCCATACAAATTGGTAGCCATCACTACATCTTGTGGTAGCAAAGGCCATAGTTTAACTATGTTCTGTTTGAAGAAGTACTTCCTGTTATCTGGTCTGAGTCTCCCACCATTCAGCTTCTTGGCATGACCCCAGGTTCAAGTATTATGGGAAACGGAGAAAATTGTCTCCCTGTCCACTTTCTCCACACCATGCATAATGTTGTACACCTCTATCATTTCTCCCCTTACTCGCCTCTTTTCGAAGCTTAACAGTCCCAGCTGTTGCAACCTTTCCTCATAGGGGAGTTGAGGAAGCCCCTTGATCATTTTGAGTGCCCTTTTCTGCACCTTGTTCTATTCCACCTTTCCACCTTAGCAGCATAAGGACCCAGAAGCTTTCTACCCAAGACACATGATTTCTAAAATGATAGCTGTTGGGTGTTAAACTTACCTTTGTCCCAAAGGCCAGATATTAATGGGTATTGAGTACAAAGTATTAGCTTTCCACTAAAAAAAAAAAAGGAAAGGAAAGGAAAGAGAAACAGGTGTTGTTGTTGTGTAGCAGTTTTTGAGGGTGAGCTGCCAAATGCCCCATTCAAATCTCACCACAGCATCAGTTCAGTAGACAGCCATAAGAACCCCACATCTCTGAACCCCAATCTGCAGTATGGCGGAGTGGATACCAACCTGCCCTATAGGGTTGTTTTGAGGATTAGTGGGATAATGTGAATGTTCAACCAGTGACATTATTGTTAACAAGACATTCTCAAAAGATGAGAGAAATCTTTCCCTTTATGATGTCCTGATCCAATTTGCTTGGGAACCTAGGAAGCTGCCTTACACGAGGTCAGAATACGGGTCCATGTATCCCACTAGATAGAGCCAGTGTGGCGTAGTGGTGAGAGTGTTGGACTGGGACTTGAGAGATCCGGGTTCTAGTCCCCGCTCGGCCATGAAACTCACTGGGTGACTTTGGGCCAGTCACTGATTCAGCCTAACCTACCTCACAGGGTTGTTGTGAGGATAAAATGGAGAGGAGGATGAGGATTATGTAAGCCACCTTGGATTCCTTGCAGGAAAAAAAGGTGGGGTATAAATATAATAAACAAATATTTCCTATTTTTACTGGCAGTAGCTCCCCAAAATTTTAGACAGATCTCCCCCCCCCCATCATCTCTTAACTCATCCTTCTCATTAGTGATGCCAAGGCTTGACCCTAGACTTTCTATTTTCAAATCGGATGCTCCCCCACTTGCTTAGAAAAAATCACTCTGCATATGCTCAAGGTCTACTTCATTGCACCTATGATTGAGCTCAGGCATCAAGGGAAAAGGAGGAGTTGTTTTTTGTGTTGTTGTTGTTGTTGTTGTTGTTGTTGATTTAGTGTTAAGCTCTGATGATCCAAGGTACAGACTGAGCCCTTGCCCCCATCACCAAACCTAATTGAAATTGTTCCAATTTCACGGCTTGAGGAACTGAGGCTGGTATATAGCGGTTTTGTTCATGAAGCCGATGCTTGGATTCCAAGAGTGGGGGCTTCAGCCCAGACTTCTGTCCTCTGGCCCACGCCACCTTTGCTCCCTGCCCCCCCTGCTAACTAGAAGCAGGGACACACACGGGTGATGGCTGGGACTGGGTGGCGAGAGCCGCGCCTGTGGCATGCCGGAGAGGAGGGGCGGACCGGGAGGAGAAGGAGGCAAACACGGTTCCTTGGATTCAGAGGCTCTGTTGCCTTGTGCCAGGAAGGGACCAAGTGGAGGCGGCAAAGCAGCATCTCTGCTATCTCCCTTGATCACCTGGCGAGGAGGAGGAGGAGGAGGAGGAGGAGGAGGATGCAAGAGAAGATTATGAGAGAAGGGAAACGCCAGTGTTAGAGAGGCAGAGAGAGATCTACATTCCCTAGGAAGGGAAGGGGAGGAGGTGGCCGAGGAGGAGGAGGAGGAGGAGGAGGAGGAGGAGGTGCCTTCCTGACTGCCTTCTGGCTCTCCTCTCTTGCCACTGGGGAAAAACGAAATCGCTGGAGAGAAGCTAGCCCAGGGAGAAGGCAAGCCTGCCCGGAGCCTGAGGACATCTGTTCTCTTTGCCTGGCAGTGAAAGAATCCCGCATCCAGGCTGGAACATCGGGTCTCTCTCTCTCTCCTGGATCCATCCTGGCTTGTCTGGACCTGACTATTGATGCCAGCAGAAGGCAGAGGCTGTGTCTGGACTCTGGAATGGGATAAGGTAAGGGTATGGGGGAAAAGGGGAGAAAAGCTTGGTGTGTGTGTGTGTGTGTATTTGTGGTTTGGGTGGGTGGGAGGTAAGCCTTTCCTAAAGCAACCTAAAGCTAAGCTTGAATGCTGAATGGGTCGGAGGAGGAGGGATGCAGCCGTCTGGGTGGGGGGAGTAGGATGCTTATCTTGCATATGTGTCTTTTCAAGGCTATCAAAAGGGTGATACTAGGGGGAATGCAGTTATTTATTTATTTATTTTAAGGGAGGGAAAAGGTGAAATGAGCTATCTGAAGTTACCTTTGAGGCTTGGGAGCTCATTGGACAGTAGAATTTGACATCCCATCCTACTTTGAATTATACGGGAGGGGGTGGACGGCGTCTTTCGAGGGATCATCCTTGAACAAGTAGCCGTGGAGGGTGGAGATGAAGATGAAGAGAGCTTCGAGAAAGTGGGTGGGTGTGTAACAGAATGGTTCATTGTGCCCCTTGAGCCGAACAGATCTCTTCCCGTGACCTTGGTGGGCAAAGCACTTCATCTACATTGTGTACAATGGGGGCTATTTTCCCCTACCTTGCAGGAGCAGCCAGGCAGTTGAAATGCCAAGTGATCACAAGTCTGATGTGATTTGTAAGGTGCAGGGAGAAGTGGGTGGGTTCTATGAACCTGTGCAATGTATACAACAACAACAACAACAACCCAAACAAAACATTAGAAATGTTCCTTCTCCCGCTCTCTCCCCCACAACAGTTAAGAAAGCAGTAGTTGTCATGGATGCCTTGGCCGCCACTTCCCTAGATTATTCCAATAGCAACCCCTTTCCATCCTTGCTCGGTACCTAATAAGCAGGGAGCTTGACTCCGTCATCCTCTAAGTCCAGTAGCTGGCTGTTCAGCACCACAGACAGCTCCTACAGGGACTAGGGCAAAGTTGGGAGAAAGCCTGCAGGGAGCTGCGGTGTTTTGTTGTGTGTGTGTGTGTGTGTGCATGTGTGCATTTTGTGGTGGTTTGGGATATGTGGTGGGTGGAGGCTTTAAAGAATTAGCCCACATCCTATTAGGGAGATCGATTGAACTTGTGGCATATCTCCTGCTGGGATGTGAGGAGATATAAGGGGATGCATTGTACCTAGCTGAACCAGTGGCCCCCCTGGGCTTCAAGATGTCTTCAGAATGGTTTTGTGGTTCCTTGCATTCTTTAACTAGCATGTTGTGTTACATTTTCATCAAGTCACACTTTTGTACTCCATTTTAATTACTGTAGAACGAACACACCCACGAACACACAGTTCCGTTTTACAATTACAAACACAAATTAGACCCCCACATATCAAGCATACACTGAGGGGTTTTTATTTTTATCGTGTGTGCTGTTGTTGTTGTTTTTTAAAAAAGATCAACATCCTTGTTAGTATGGCAGGGTAGTCGAAAGGAATTAAGGGGTCGCTAATCTGTGTTAAGTGCTGGTGAACATGCGCCCTGTTGCACATGCAATTTGGTGGCTAAAGAAGGGGAGCTGAATGGATGTTTCCCACTTTTTCATTGTATGTTTATGGGTGACACTGACATTCTAAATCCACCTCTAACCTTCAGAATCCGGGAGAGACCATTATCCCAGATTAGTTAACTCAAGTCTTTCAGGCATGAGTGTCCCCCTCTTCAAAATTATGTTTCTGGATTTTTTCTAGACTTAGGTAGTTTCCAATTCTAAACTGGGAATCTCTGCTTGTTGGTGTTGTTGTTTCTGCTGCGGCTGCATGGCTTTGCATTATGCATTTAGTGGGGGGGTAATAATCTCAGCACCCTGGAAGCAGGCCATTTTTCTTTCTGATTTTGTCAACCAAAAACCTCAGGCTCAGCAAGATAGTCTTGTCCACAAAAACAATGGGCACACATGTCACATTCGATTGTGTGTTTTTCAACTGCTGTGCCAAGATTACCACAGCATTTAAACCCAGGTAGTTGCAAAAACCTATCTCCAAGCAGTGGCTAGAAGTAACTTACTGGAAGTAACCTACCGGTAGATAACTGCAGCCAATGTAATAGCGTGGTTAAGAGCATTGCAAGGATCCTTGAATGGGGTGTGCGTGGAGGGGAAGCCATTGGGTTAAATGTTGCAAAACATAATCACCAATCTACAGAACCAGATGCATGGGAAGGAAGTGCCACTGTCCCCTTGCCAAAGTAATGATCAACACCTCTCAAGGAGTGGTGAGGTCTGCATTGAGTTTCTCTATGCAGCCAACAGGTTATTCATGCCGTCCATTTACTTTTTCAGTGGTAACTCCTGATACTAGATGCACTGAATACTGCCTGCCTATTCCTAGAGAAAGGGTAGGCAACATGGTGCCCACAGGCACCTTCCTCAGCACCCGCTGAGGTGCCCTAATCCTCTTGATTTCAATTTCTTAAAAAAAATAAAAATGTTTTAATGCTCTTACCAGCAGCTGGGATTGCTTCAAAGCAAGTGAGGTCCTTCAGCCACTGCTACAGCCATATACGCTGTGTGTGTGTGTGTGTGTGTGGTGATCCAAAGTGTGAGAGGAAAAGAGTTGGCTGGCAGAGAGGGAGGGGAGAGGGGGGGAAAAGTTTGCCTTCTATGAAATAGGTTTCTGCTGGCACAGAAAATGTGGGTTCAAAAGAGTTGTTTATGTGCTGGGCACAAACTTCAGCGTCTGCCTTGTGCTCAGTATTAAGGCAGGTTACATTTCCTTTCCGAGTAGTGACACCTCCCATGGCAGCCATTTTGTGCTGGTGCCCAGGACAGATTCTCAAATTGCCAAACATGCCCATGGGGCCCAAAAGCTTGCCTCTGTGTGCCTTAGAGCATTGGCAGTGTGGGATAGCCATGCGCAGATGCCTCTTTTTATGTGTGGATGCACCTCATTGGGATATTGTCACTGAGTTACCAAGTCCTTGGAAAATACAGGCTGAGACTGGACTATTAAACCCAACATCTCCAGGTTTAAGGTTCACACACTTGCTGCTGGAACTCCTTGAGTGTCACAATAAAAACAGTGGCCTTGGCTACCTCCCCGACCACCGTCCTCATAATTGAACCAACCCTACCAGCTCCTTGAAGCTATCCTCAAATAGCAATCCTGCAAGCAATACATACCCCTTAGCAAAGTATGTGACATCAAGCCTCCTGGTGAAACAGTTATTATTGGGAAGAAAATGTATCAGCATCCTTTCACACATATTTAAGCAGAAAAGATGTACTGTAGTTCTAATGTGAAGCATTGTTTGGATGACAATGTGGGTGAGCAGTAGGAGGCTTGCTGGCCTAATTCCCACTTGTTTTGTTAGACTCAAACGTCTCTCTTGGTCTCTTGAGCAGCTGTTGCATCTTTCCTTTTGGGAGTCTTTAGCTTAAGGAAAGGTTACGATGTTTAGCTTAGAAAAAAGGGTGAATAAGGGGAGACATGATAGAGGTCCATAAAATGATGTATGGTGTGGAGAGATTTTTTTCCCCTCCCTCTCTCATAATTGGGTCAAGCAGTGAAGCTGAATGGTGGGAGATTCAGGACAGACGATGTACGGTATTTCTTCACACAGTGCATGGTTAAATGATGGAATTCACTTCCAGCAGGTGTGATGATGGCCACGAGCTTGGATGGATTTAGTGCTCGCTTCGGCAGCACATATACTAAAATTGGAATGAATTGGATGGAAAGGGGGGTTAGATAAATTCATGGAGGTGAAGGCTGTTGATGGCTACTAGTCATGATGGCCATGTATTACATAGGAACATAGGAAGCTGCCTTATACTGAGGCAGACCATTGGTCCCATCTCGTCCAGTATTGTCGACACTGACTGGCAGCGGCTCTCCAGGGTTTCAGGCGGGATTCTTTCCAAGCCCTACCTGGAGGCCGAGGATGGAACCTGGGACCCTCTGCATGCAAAGCATGTGCTCTATCATACTGAGCTATGGTCCCTCCCTCCAGCACCTGGTATTCCAAGGCGGTCACCCATCCAAGTACTAACTAGGCCTGACCCTGCTTAGCTTCTGGGATCAGATGAGATCGGGCTGTTCAGGGCTGTTCAGATTACCTCCACTATTGGAGGAAGTATGCCTCTGAATACCAGTTGCTGGGGAACATGAGCAGTAGGGTGCTATAATTGTATTCATGCCCTACTTGTGGGCTTCCCAAGGGCATGTGGTTGGCCACTGTGTGAACAGAAGTCTGGATTAGATAGGCCTTTGGTCTGATCCAGCGTGACTCTTCTTATGTTCTTGCTATCTAACTTTTTAAAATTTGTCAATTCATGCCCCCCCTCTTCCCTGATATGTAAGAATCTCCAAGGGACAGGCTTTTACACATCCAATGTCACCAGAGAATTATGATTGGTGGTTTAAAAACACACAACAACAACAACAACAACAACAACAACTGTATATTTAGAAATATACACACTGTGTAAAGCAGGGGTGGGCACATTGTGGCCCTCCTGATGTTTTGGCCTACAACTCCCATAATCCCTCTCCATTGACTATGCTGGCTAGTGCTGATGAGAATTGTAGGTCAAAACTTCTGTAGGGCCATTAATTACCCTCCCCTGGCATAAGGCAAGAAACCAGATAGTTCCAGTCTTTAAAGCAGCACCAGTTTCTCCCATTCCCCCAAACAAACAGCCAGTGTTATTAGCTTGTCCCCTCCAAAGGTGATCCTTGCTAAGCAGCCACAAAATGTCAACTGTCTTCTTCACTAGTCATGTTCCAACAGCTTAAACTGTTTGTCCCCCACATCCGCCCAATTAGGTGGAAGAGTGTCTTGTCACTAGTAGCCAGCAGTCATCAATGCTCATTGGAGAGAGCAGCTTCTAGCCTTCAGTGACCATTGAGGAAGCATCTCTAGCTGTTAGCTCTACAAACCCTGATGAAAAGTTGTCTCATTTGCCACAACTCAGTAGCGTTCCCAATACAGGATTTTGGGTTTTTTAATTTTTGCTTTTTGCAATGAAATGGTGACACCCAAAATATTCCACTACATGTTGATTTTTCTAACTGGTTTGAGATGGCACTTCCCAAATAAAATTCCTTCTCTTCTTCTCTTATATCATTGCCTTGGGATTTAGTAGAATGTTAAGGATGCATTTTGAACTAGAATGGGAAATCCTGGTCCTTTTACTTGCCATATAATTCTTAATGGGGAACAATAATCATCTGTCTTGAGCTTTTCTAAAGGTCGCAGCAGGCAGCTTTATACTTGATCTACCCTGGATATAAGAGTGGAGATAAATCAGAAGGCGCAGATAACAATGCCCTGGAATTATTACGAACTGTAGAATACAGGCATAGTTAGTAGCATGAGTTAACCATCTACATTTGAACATTTACAAGCCCTGATAAATATTCTGAGACAGTCCTTTTGCCAGCTTTTACTTTCTTTATCAATTTGCCAGTATAACAATGTAGCAGTTTACGTCCCCCCCCCCACATTTCTTTTCAGCACTGTCATATGCCCCAGTCTTTAAAAGTCTAATCTTAAGCCCATTAAAGCGTGTGTTCAGTGCCCAACAGCTGAAGGGTTTTAGAGCTGGACTGGCAAAAGCCTTAAATGGCATTCCTGAGTGAACTGAAAGCACTCCTCCTTGAAATGCTGTGAAGTGTGTGTGTGTGTGTGTGTGGTTCAATTCACTGTTTAAGGCAGTGTTCTCCAACCTTGGGTCCCCAGAGGTTTTTGGCCTACAACTCCCAGCATGCCCCAGCCAGCATAGCTGGCTGGGGCATGCTGGGAGTTGTAGGCCAAAA
The DNA here is from genome assembly GCA_021292165.1 of Shinisaurus crocodilurus. Lineage (NCBI taxonomy): Eukaryota > Metazoa > Chordata > Lepidosauria > Squamata > Shinisauridae > Shinisaurus > Shinisaurus crocodilurus. The sequence goes on from CM037878.1 coordinate 278,915,500, forward strand.
ACCTCTGGGGACCCAAGGTTGGAGAACACTGGTTTAAGGTACCTTTGCTTCCTGTGAGCCTGCGAGATTGCCCACAAGGTTGGGATGGGCACGGATGAAACAAGGCCAGCCTTACCGTGAAGCACTGGCCTTAGGAAATGGATTCTGGAAGTGGGGGGACGACACATTTTTTTGTAGCAAGTCTCTGCCTCTGCGTGCCATTTTTAAAATGAAACCAGTCAAGAGGAGTGTTGTCTGTCTATCTTTCTGCCACACATGTGACAGACCCTGCTCTTCCTTCAAGCTGCTTAGTGCAGCTATAGCTTTCATGGGATTTCATTCCTCTTCTAGGTGGGAGGCAAGAGGATCCGGCTTACCCATCACTGATCAGAGATAACGGGGGGGGGGATTTCTCTCCCTGTTACAGAGGATGGGGTTCGGGAGAGGGGATAAAGGGAGGCAGTGAAGGTTGGTGGCTCCAATGTCTCAAGTTACGGGAACCTAGATTCCACCTAAACATCAGGAAAAATTTCCTGACTGTCAGAGCAATAAGACAATGGAACCAACAACCTAGGGAGGTGGTGGGCTCTCCCACTCTGGAGGCATTCAAGGTGCAGCTGGACAGCCATCTGTCGGGGATGCTTCGACCTGGATTCCTGCATTGAGCAGGGGGTTGGACTCGATGGCCTTGTAGGCCCCTTCCAACTCTACTTTTCTATGATTCTGTCAGTGAGGCGGCACAGCCATTCTGGGTTTCAGTTTGAACTAAAATAGGTTCAGCACGGTGGATAGTTCCTTTAAAGCTCAGACTGAAACCAGGAGTGGATACACCATCCCAGTGACATTGGAGACACCAGCCACTGCTGAAGGGAGGGGGCAGCGTCTCACCTGAGGCCCCATGGGTCAGATGGAGCAGCCTGGTAGGCCAAATTTGGCCCACAAGCCAAAGGTCCCCCATTGCTGGACTAGAGAGCAGGGCTTTAGATGCCGATCTTAAGGCTCAGGCAGGTATATATGTGCACAGAATGCCCTTCTGGTTTATTTATTCATTTATTACATTTTCTATATGGCCCAACAACCAAAACTCTCTGGACACAGTTCACAGTTAAAACCATAAAATACAAACTGGTAAAATACAATATAAATGTTTAAAAGTTTAAAACTAGTATATAAAAAAATACAAATAATAACCAAACAGAAGCTAGCAGCACTGCGAAGATTTAAAATATGGTTCCAGATTTAAAACAGAAACTGAAAAACTAAAATGCCTGGGGAAATAAAAAGGTGCCAAAAAGAGCACAATTTAGGTGCCAGGTGAGCCTCTCTGGGAAGCTCATTCCACAACCAGGGTGTCACAGCAGAAAAGGCTCTCTTCTTAGTAGCCATCCACCTAACTTCGTTTGGTGGGGACATCCAGAGACGGGCCACTGAAGATGACCTTAGAGTCTGGGTAGGTGTATATAGGAAGAGACGATCCTTCGGGTAACCTGGCCCCAAGCCATTTAGGGCTTTGGATGTTAATACCAGCACTTTCAATCTGGCGCAGAAATGGACCAGCAGCCAGTACAGATGGAAAAGTACTGGCATAATATGATCACGTTGGCCAGTCCCCATTAACAATCCTGCTGCTTATTTTGGACCAGCTGAAGTTTCTGGTCCATTTTCAAAGGCAGCCCCACATATAACGCATTGCAGTAATCCAGACAAGAGGTTATCAGAGCATGGACAACTGTAGCTAGGCTATTCCTGTCCAGATAAGGACGTAGTTGGTATATCAGCCTAAGCTGATAAAAGGTGATCCATACCACCGAGTCCACCTGTGCCTCTAGTGACAGTTCTGGATCCACGAGCATCCCCAAACTACGAACATGATCATTTAGGGGGAGTGCAACCCACTCCATAACAAGATGAATATCACTTAACCAGGCAGACAAGCCACCTACTAACAGTACCTCTGTCTTGTCTGGGTTGAGTCTAAGTTTATTGGCCCTCATCTATTTTTTTTTAAATATATTTTTTACCCCGCCTTTTTTTCCTGAAAGGAACCCAAGGCGGCTTACATAATCCTCCTCCTCCTCCTCCTCCTCCTCCTCCTCCTCCTCCTCTCCATTTTATCCTCACAAGAACCCTGTGAGGTAGGTTAGGCTGAGAGTCAGTGACTGGCCCAAAGTCACCCAGCGAGCTTCATGGCCGAGCAGGGACTAGAACCATTAGTCCATTACCGCACCCAGTTCATGGTTTGGAATGCCCACTGTCTCACCAGGATTTGATGAAAAGGAGAAATAGAGTTCAGTGTCATCTGCATAACTGCCAAGGGCCAGGAGCAATGATCTCCCAGCACCACCTTCAGAAATCAGCCATCCAAGTAGGAGTGGAACCACTGCAATGCAGGGCCTTCAACTGACTCATACAGCCTATCCCGAAGAATACCATGGTTGATGGTATGGAAAGCCACTGAGAGGTCCAAGAGAATCAATAGGGTTGCACTCCCCCTGTCCCTCTCCCAGCAAAGGTTATCCAACACTGTGACCACGGCAGTTTCTGTTCCAAAACCAGGCATGAAGCCTGACTGAAATGGATCTAGATCAGTGTACTCCAACCTTGGGTCCCCAGCATAGCTGGCTGGGGCATGCTGGGAGTTGTAGGCCAAAAACATCTGGAGACCCAAGGTTGGAGAACACTGATCTAGATAATCCATTTCATTCAAGAGTGCCTGGAGTTGACCAGCAACCACCCAATCAAGCACATTGCCCAAGAAGGGGGATATTAGCAACCGGCCTATAGTTGTTAACATCTTCTGGCTCCAAATTAGGCTTTTTCAGGAGTGGCCTAATAACTGCCTCCACTCCCTCTCTCAAGGAACATTTGATAACATCCTGGACCCAGCTGGACATCCCTCCCCATTAGATGTAATAAGCCATGACAGGCAAGGGTCAAGTACACAGATGGTTGACTGGACTTGGCCTAGCACTTCACCCACATCCTTGGGCTTCAACAACTGAAACTCACGCAATAAAACTGAAGCAGATGGTGCTCTCTGGACACCTATGCTAATGGAACTGCATTAACTGTGGCGTCCAAGTCATGACAAACGTGAGCATCTTCAAAGTGCCATGCAAACCCATCACAGCATGCTACCGAGGTTTCCACCTTCTCTCTCCCTGGCCCAGATTGCAAAAGACCATGAACCACATGGTCCCTGCCCATTCAGGGCTTTCAAGATTAATGCCAGCACCTTAAATTATGCCCAGAAATGAATAGACAGGCAACGAAATTGGTGCAGAGTAGGTGCAATATGATCAGAATACACACACACACCTCCCCTCTACCTGGTACTGTGTCTCTCTCTTGCCAAATTAACAATCTAAGGCTATCTTCCCCCCATTGCTGATACTGTCTGTAGGGCTTCAGGACATCAGTTGTTAGCTTTTGATGATGTGTTTTAGTGTGTGCAGTTTTTTAAACTGTGATTTTGTGCTATGTTGTAAGCTGCCTGGAGGCATTGTTTTATCATTTTGTATCATTTCTTCAGAAGCGTTCTGCCCTTAAAAGTCACCTTAAAATAATGTTACCGGTAAATGAAATTAAGTAAAGAAATATATGTAATCTCCCCAACACACACACACACACACACGATGCCATGTTAGTTGTGCTCTTATGCACCACAGTATGCCACCATGGCTATACCCATCTGTAAGTATCATGCTGTAAGGTTCAGACACCACGGCTATTGTAAGACAGTGTTTCACTTTTGAAATTCCAAAATCCATATAGTGTAATATCTTGATTAGGTCAAAGATCACAAAAAATGTTTAAGTTTCAAGATCTCCAGATCTCTTCCGCTAGGACAGCTGGGAACAAGAAAGTAGCAGACAATTTTTGATCCTCCATTTTTGAAAGTATAAAATCCATCTGTTAGCTCAACCATAGAATCTGTCTGGTTTGCCCAGGACGGAGACAGTTTTGAGTTAACAGCTTGATTTTATATTTTAAAAAATGGAGGATCAACAATTGTCTGCTACTTTCTTGATCCCAGTGGTCCTGTGGGCACTGTAACCTGAAACCATCCCATCACGTAGCAGAGCCCAATTTGAATGCCTGCAAACCCTCTTCCTCCATATGATTTTAGGACTCTTGACTATGCAGGCACCCTGACTATAACATCCAATCAGCCATTCCACTCATTTCCCTCTTATTACTCCCATGTGCTTTTTTTTTTTTTCCCCCAATGTCTTTCCTAATGAAGAGATCTGGAGATCTCAAAAGCTTGCACACTTTTTTTTTTTTTGATCTTTGAATTGACCTAATCAAGGTATTACACTATATGGATCTTGGAGTTTTTTCTTATGCCAAACACAGCTGCCTTTCTTTTTCATTTTGAAAGTTACTAGAATGTTGACATTAAAGTTCTTGCCTCATTTGTCTATTGTGAAAAATGTTATTCCCCTCCCCTTATGAGAGAGAGAGAGAGAGAGAGAGAGAGAGAGAGTTCCCTTCATGAATTGTTGGAGGGTTGTGAAGTTTAATGGAAAAGCAGAAAGGCTTTTATGAGGTGGTGCCACCAGTGGGCGCTCTTACAATAACATATGCTGTTTGAAGAGATGCATTAAAGCTTATGTCATAATAAATGTCTTTGTCCTTTGGGTGCCACTAGGCTCTTTGTTGTTTTCATTGTCACTGTGTTAGTTTGAGCCCAGGATATAGACATCTGGAGTGGCATCCTTGAACAGAATGCCGTAGGACCCTGTTGTTGTTTTTGAAAGCCCTTTTCAATGCTCTCAGTGCTTTTGGCCTGATGAATTAAATTGAGGTGTGTTCCATCACAATCCCCACCCCGCCATGGCAATACAACTGCAAATGCTATTGGACACACACAGTTGTGCAACAAAAATACAAATAAGACGTTCCTGAAATTGCCAACACAAAACAATCAATACATTTCTATAGACTTCTTTTGGGGAACTGTCCTTGATGCATCCTCCCACATCAGCAATGCTGCTCGCAAGGGGAGTCTGCCGACAATCTGGCTCCAAGATGGGAATTGTATCTGCATGTGCAGCTCTCCTTTTTGGCTTTGTTAGTGGCAGTGGTGGGGCCACAGTTGTAATGGAGGCACCCTTTTTGTGATGTGTGTGTGTCTGTGTCTGGTGAATGCATACAAATATGTAGAAATACAGGACAAAGCTGGTGTGTGTGTGTCTTACTCTACAAAAATGGGGGCCCCGATGTGTAATATAGGCTTCACCAACCACTCACAGGGAGTGGGAGTTTTTACCATGCCTGTACATGAATAGTAAATGGATAGGGGGACATGTCTATGGCATAGGACAAGACAAGGCTAATGTACCCTACCATAAGCCCTTTGAAGGCTTTCCCACATAGGTGGCCTATGACTCTTACATACCTACCCACCTGCAAACATACATACATACATACATGGGAAGAAGTGGGGACCCTCAACATTTCATGGAAAGCTGGGATGATTCTAAAGTTTTGGATAGGAATACTGCCAGTTCGCTAGGATTGGACTTCAGGGTAGAACAAAGCAAACTCACCTTAAAAATGTTCCCTCCCCTCTCTCCCCATTCTTCCCCCTCTGTTCCTTCTAAGCTTCTCTCCATTCCCTCTTGATGTAATGTCTATGGATTTTACACTCTTTGGAGATTCAATGGTCCACAAAAAAATATTATTAAGTGGGTACTATTTATTGAATGTGGGTGCCCTTCTTTGCCCTGGGGTTATTTTTTGGGATTGTTCAACGAAAACATGAGCTCAGTTCTCAGGAGCTGTGAAAAAGGCAAATTCTACATCAGGGATCATTAAGAAAGGGATTGAAAAGAAAAACTGCCAATCGTCGGGCTGGGGGAAGGCTGCCCCAGAGTGTAGGGCTGCCGACACAGCACTGGAATCTCCTTACAGAAAAGCAAACACAGAGATAATAAACATGAACACAGGCTCAACAGATATTATCAATAAAGCTATAAATGCATTGGCCTCATCCCTGCTTGGATGTTCTCCAGTGTGCACTCTCAGTCAGTGGAGGCTGGTGGTTTCCATGGGCAGTGGGGTGGTTTATCCACCCCGACCTGGGTTTTAGTCTGAACTTTAAAGGAGCTATCCATGGTACTGAACCTAAAACTTGGGGGCATGGTTCAGAACCATGGATAGCTCCTTAAAAGTTTAGACTTTAACCTAGAGTGGATAAACAGCCCCACTGACATGGGAGCCATCAGCCTCCGCTGCTTTCGATTATGAAAACACACAGCCAGACCTACTAGGTTCACTTCTAGGATAATGACAGTAATGAGATTCTCAGCTGAAACAAAAGGAGGAAGCATCCCCTTGGAAAATGTGTAGGAAGACAAAATGCTGTTCAGGTATAAGGCATCACTGAAGCATATTAATTTAGGGAAAGCACTTTAAATGCATAGACACTTGCAGAGGATATTGAATTGCCTTTGGAGGCATACAATAAGCAGTTAAGAGCTGCAATAGAAGAAAACAGATTGCACTGTAATTAAACGGAGCCTCGCTAATCTGAACCGCCGAGCTCCATTGCAGAGCATGGTTAGAATGATCGAGTCTCCCAAAGCCTGGCCATCTGCAGTGAGCTTCTATAACAGGTACGGCCTTGCAAATTCACAATAGCTGCACTTGTAGGAGCGGTAATCTTCAGACCTTTTAAGGATTCATGTAAAGGCCCTGTGATAATTAGGGTGCATTCCCTAATTATGCATTGCAGAAAAAGAGGACACAGAGTTGCATAAAGTATGCAGATGTATATGTAGAAATGCAAATTTAGAAATCATTACCCTGCTTTAAATACTAGAGTAATAGTGGGGAAGTCTGTGGCCAGGTGACCACCTGTGTGCCTGTTCAATTTGCTGTCCAGGTGTTAACTGCTGATGGGCAACTCCCTTCTTATAGGTTAATTATCTTTAAACCACCAGACTTGGTCCTTCAAACAGAGAACTATCCTTTGTAAAATAGGGCACATGACCATCCCACTGAACTTTTATAACAAGTACATCCTTGCAAATCCATAATAGCTGCACTGTACGAGCAGTAACCCTAGAATCTCTTAAGGATCTCTGTAAAGACCTTGTGATAATAATCTCTGTTGTTCTAGATCAGCCTTCTCTGACATGCTGCCCTGAAGATTCTTAGGGACTACAACTCCCATCATCCCCAGACAACATGGGCAAAATCTCTAGAGGGCACCAAGTTGCAAAAGGTTGTCTGTTCCTTCCTTTCAATTTAAAGGTTTGGATGGACAATGGCCAAGGGTCAGTCTTTTTCAGCAATGGCCTCCACATTTTGGAAAGGCTCCATCAATGCTGTCTTTTCAAAAAGTCTGTAAAAACCTTCCTAGTTCATCAAGTGAAGATTTAAATCTTCTGAGGCTGCTCTGTCTTATATGTGGTTTTATCGTGGTTTATATTTTACTTGTTTATTTGTTAACATTGTAAAATTTTCTTTTAGTGTAAACAACACCTTTATCTTGTGGGCAAGTGCTATAAAATGTTTAAATAAATAATTTTGCCCTAGATGAAACCTGGTAATTGATTTTAGGATGTACAGAGTTCCTCTAAAAACATTCACTAGTTTAATTGACATTTTGGGGAATGTCTCAAAATTCTCCAGATGCTTCTCTTGAAGAAGAAGAAAAAAGACACACACAGGGTTGTATGTATCCCATGTTACTCCTACTTAAAGTAGACCCATTAAAATGAATGGGACAGAAGTTATAACTAACTTAAGTCCCATTCATTTCAATGGGTTTACTCTAAGTAAGACTAACATTGGCTACAGGCCATACACAGCAAACTCACTTCAGATTCCTTTTTCCAAAATATGGGTGGTGACTCTAGATCAGGGATAAGCAGAAGGTAGGCTAGGATCTTCTGGTAGATTTCAGGGTAATTTGCAATATATCAGCAAGGGTTGTTGACTGTCATTTGTTTAATGATAGCAACACCAGAATGGCTTCTTTCATCCAAATTAGGCTGCTGAAATGAGGAGAGTGTTGGGATAGCTAGTAGCATACTTTAGTGTGAAAGGACTGAGCTCAGTTCTGATATTGCAAACAAATCCCTAGGCTCAGAATGTGCTTGGAGGCACAGTGTTCTTTAATTTTAAGTCTATGTCATTAACACCTGGTTCTGGTTGGTGGATCCGATGGAGTTCTAGGAAACAGCAAAGTAGATCTGGCAAGCCTTAGTTCTGCCCATCCCTGCTCTAGCTAGATGACGTTCTAGAAATTATTGCTTCTTTTTAAAAGCAACAACAATATTTTAATCATCTTTCTCTTGAAGGTTGTGAAGACTATGATTATACCCTCCCTTCTGAACAGAGAAAAGATGTTGGAAATCCTGTAGAAAATGTTCAGAAACATCCATGCTTCGATCCTCTGAAAGACTTGCTCGTTGCTGTTTAACGACCCCCTCATCCGGTCATCGCATCATGTTTCTCGTACTGGCTTAAACCATTTCCTAAAATGCTCCTTCTGCTTGTGATCTTGTTATTGAAGGAAGATGTCTGTGGGAACTTTGGTGTTTTGGTTTCTGCACAGTCCAACGAAAGGAGGGTGGTGGCCCATATGCCCGGCGACATTATCATTGGGGCTTTGTTCTCGGTCCATCATCAGCCAACCGTCGACAAGGTTCATGAGAGGAAATGTGGAGAGGTGAGAGAGCAATATGGGATCCAGAGAGTGGAGGCGATGCTCCATACTCTAGACAGGATTAATCAGAACCAAACACTGTTGCCAAACATTACACTAGGCTGTGAGATAAGGGACTCCTGTTGGCATTCGGCGGTAGCTCTCGAGCAAAGCATCGAGTTCATACGGGATTCTCTCATCTCAGCGGAAGAGGAGGAAGGCTTGATGAAGTGCGTGGATGGATCTTCGTCTTCCTTCCATGCCAAGAAACCCATTGTCGGAGTCATCGGACCTGGGTCCAGCTCTGTGGCGATCCAGGTCCAAAACTTGTTGCAACTTTTCAACATACCTCAGATTGCCTACTCTGCCACAAGCATGGACTTAAGTGACAAAACCCTGTTCAAATACTTCATGAGAGTGGTACCCTCCGATGCACAACAGGCCCGGGCTATGGTGGACATTGTCAAGAGATACAACTGGACCTACGTGTCTGCGGTGCATACTGAAGGTAAGGGAAGATATTTCTTCCATCTAAATATGACATTCTCATGTGATAAGGGGATGTTCCAGGTTACTGTATTTATATTTATTATATATACCATGTTCTAAGTTTTACTTAGTATTATGTAGTGTTGATTTCCCCCCCTACACATCGTGAATTTAATAATAATAATAATAATGGTGGTGATGGATGATGATGATGATGATGATGATGATGATGATGATAGCAACAACAACATATACAAGCATATCAGAGTACTGCATATCAATGCAATAAACATAGTACACTAGACGATATACTACTTACACCAAATAATTCATAAAGGCTGCATATCTAAGCACACTTACTAGGGTGTAAGCTCCATTGTACAGAGTGGGATGTACTTTTGAGGAGACATGCATAGGATTGGGATGACAATAAAGACTATACATCCAGGTTGAACCAATCCATAATGATTTTCATAATATTCTATAGGTTTGGGGCTGGGGACACCAAAAAGGTTTATTGACTGTGATCTTTGGTCTTGGTATTTCATGCAATATACTCATTTTAAGAAATTAATTATCAATTAAGATGTGTTGACCTTATATTAGATTGAAAGTAAGTCTTCTAGCTCTTTGCCATTAGAGTTCTTCCTATGAAGGCTGATTTAAAAATCAATATAATCTCTTTTGTTCCAATTTTACATCACCTAATGACTTATGGATCCTATAGGGACCACACACACACTCACACACACACACACACACACACACACACAGTCTTCAACATTGTTTATATGTGAGTGGGGTCACAAAATATGTTTTATGCCCATTCTCCATGGACATATGTTTCCATTCTCCATTTCCTGTATTTCGCATTTTCAGATCTATATGTTTTCTCGATTCTCGATGGGAGTCAAGTGCCACCTTCCATAACATTACAAATCACTTTCTTTTTTATTGACATGTGGTGATATTTTATTACCCTTTTACCCATTATAATCCCATATTCCCTTGGGAATCTGCTGTCCGGTATTTTTATTAAACGTGTTCCAGGTACTATGGGAATTGTAATTCTTCCCAGGGTTCCTGCAGATGGAATCAGAAAAAGATCAGATAATTTCGGAGCCAGTCTGAATTCAGACTGACCCCCCCCCCCCGTAGGGATGTATGAGAATTCTGTTTTAGGGGTGAAAACTCAATGGATTTTACTGGTTTGGCCCTGGCAGATTTTTTTCCATTTCTTCCCACTGGTGTCAACGTTGCAAGTCGATCTATGCATATTTGTTTAAAATGGTAGTGGAGATTTGTGCAAATGGGATCATGGGGTTTAAAAAATATATTTTTCAGTTCTTAAAATTTGTGCAACTGGGATCATGTGTCATTCCCCCCCCCCAGCTCTTTAAATGTGCACAAATGGGATCATATTTTGTTTTTGTTTTTTTAAACTATTTTTCAGGTCTTTAAATTCGCACAAATGAGGTTGTAATTGTCTTCAAAATATTTTTTTTAATTGGTGGTCTTTCCCAAGTCCATCTGTCTGCTCAGGATTTCCTTTACTCAGGAAGTGCAGAAGTGGAGGATGAAATGGACAAGTTCTTTGACAAGTACAGAACATGGCTCTACTGGGCTAAATGAAGTAGTGTGTGGAGTGGAGAGGATGAAACTGACAAGGATATTTACAACCAGAATACATAGCGGATAGGTGGACTTGTACAAGACCACCAATAAAAATAAAGAAAACCCACGATCCCATTTGCACAAATGTAAAGACCCCAAAAAATAATTTTAAAAATGATCCAATTTGCACAAATTGAAAGACCCAGAATACACACACACACACACACACACACACCTATACATACCATGATCCCATTGGTGCAAATTTAAAGAGCCAATCATCATCATCATCATCATCATCATCATCATCATGATCCCATTTGTGCAAATCACAGGAACACCCCCTCCTCCAAATGCTTCTATTTATTTAATGTGCACACAAAAATACGAACATTTCTGGAATTGTGGGGGAAGGAACGCTACAATCTGCTACCGCTTATCAGAACAAAAACACTGAGAAATCCCATTGGGCTCAAATGGATCAGAATTTCCAGTGTCTCACAGTCCTACACCCAGGCCTGCCAACCCACCCAATGGCTCTTCCCCAACCCTACAGTATCTCAAAGGCATGTCACCCTTTCCCTTCCAACCCACCTACTGAGCCGGTCTCTGTCCCAAAGAGCTTACAATGTGAACCAGGGGTGAAGAATCTCAGGCTCAGGGGCCAAATGTAACCCACATGTGACCCCAATTCAGCCGTCTAGGGTTGGCAGATGGCTATGTCCCCTTTCCCTGACCACCAATCATTTGGTGCTTTCCCGGCTTTTGCTCAGTTTTTCCCCCATTCTAAATGGTTGAAATGTCTCTCCTAAAGCTTAGTTACTGGCAGTAAGACTTTCTAAGCTAAAATATGATGGTGTTTTGGGTATTTTCAGCCTTCCCCTTTTTACCTTTGGCCCCTCTCCTTTTGCCTATGGCCCTGCCCACTGCTGGGATGTGATCCCCGAGAGCTCCTTCAAAATAGAATGTAGCCCTTGGGCTGAAAGATGTTCACCACCCTTGATGTAAATTCTGAACAAGGGTGACAACAGAGAGAGAAGAATGAAAGTTTCCAGGATAACAAGGGATAGATGTGTGCAAATGCAGCATCTTGGGCTTCATTTCCCTTCATCTGATCATGTAGTTCACTAGAATCTTGTGGAGCATCTCTCTGTGCCTGCACCAGTAGCCTTGTAGAATGTCCAGTGCATGTCGTTTGCCCCTGCGATTCCGTGCCTTCTGTAGTAAGGCATACTATTGGGAAATGAGGGATTGCCATGAGGTGTTGCTGCTGTTGGCATCCTCTCCTTCGCAAGCAGAACATGTGTCTGGCTTTGTGTTGATATGAAGAGTGCTTTCCACATCACTTACCACTTAAATAAAGTGCTTAACCCAGAAGTCCTTTAGATGACATTTTGAAAATGTCTGGCTAATTAGCTTAATGAATCTAACACTCAGGGCAACAGCTGGAATATTCATCATGTCAATGGCAGTTTAAACAATATAGGAGGAAACACTGGACAGTAATAGGGTCAAACAGAACCACAGAACAGAACCACGACACAAATGATTCCTTGTGTTGAGCATACCAAGAGTGATGGGTTTCCTTTTGGGAGGCTTGGCTCATGATCCAGATGGGCCTCATGGATAGATCACATCAGCAGGAAATAGAATATGACATAGAATCAATCTTCTTGTAAGGTTCATGAATGAATACATATTCTCCGATTTTCCTTGGAGGACCAAGTCCAGAATCTACAGGGTCCCACCTGGAACAGGGTCTTCTTGGCATTGGCAGCAAGCTTGTGGAACTCTCTCCCATCGTTCTAAGAACCCCTTTGATCTTTAGATTTCAGACAATGGCAGTGCTTTTTCCAAGAACATTTGCAATTAGGGATGTGTGAGGAATCTGTTGGGGGGGGGAATCTGTTGGATTACCTTGCTTCCCCCCCCCCCCCAATTCTGTTGCATTCCACTTCACCTGTGCTGGCTCCAACTTGCTGCAGTGTGAGTTGAGCCAGCTCATGGAATTCTGTCTGTAAAACAGACCGTAATTTGCATCCCCCCCCCCATAGCCTTTTTTGTGCAAAACAGAACCTGAAAAACACATGGCTTGGCTAGATTTGTGCAAATTGCGCAAGTCACATTAAAACCATGGGCTTGCACAAATTCTGGTGGCAATTAGGGGGAAATATGCAAATTGCAGTCCGTCTTACAGATGGAGGCCCAGAAAAAACCCTCAACTCAGCCCGCTTCTGATCATTGGATTGGAAGTGGTCAGGAAATCCAGCGTGCTCCAATGAGCTGGATTTCACTGATTCGGTACATAAATATCCCTATGAGAGGAATTTTCCTGGGTTGCTTACCCCATTGGTAGTTTCCTGCTACTGAATCTAATAATCAATCCATTCCCTCCTGTGCTCTAATGTTAATTTTGTGGCGTTTTAAATGGTGTGCCCTCCACTTTCCCTACCAGCATTTACTTTTTGTACCGGAGCCATGTTCAAATGACCGCTGAAGATTCTCCACCCTGTTTGTGGACAGAGAAATATATTTCACACACACACACACACACACACACGGCTATTTCACTGAATTTCTCCACAGGGGGAAGAAATTCTCCAATATCAGGGCTGGGGTGCACCATTCATGGTGGCTGTAACACAGCTTATTTTTTCTGAAGATTTTTTGGGGAGGGTGGGGCAGTGGCATCCTGGCCACCATTTTCCATCCTCCACAGTGCCTTGGACCATGTGTTACTCTGGGGCATTGTGTGTGTGGCGGGGGCAGGGAGAATGCCAGCCACTGTAAAAGCAAATTTGTGGAGATTTGGAGGAAATTCTGCCAAGTGGCCTTGCTTTTCTAGGAGAGGGTGAGAAGAAGAAACTCCTCAGAAATTTTCTCAGGGAAAAAAAAAAAAAAGTGTCCTGAGAAATTTTGGCTCAGCTCTATCATTAGGGATTTTTAATTTTGTTAGCCACCTTGTCGATCTTTATAGACCAAGTGTGCAGGGAATACAAATATTTTAATGTGTAAAAAACATCTTAAATAAATACAAAGCTGCTTTTTACTGAGTCAGACAGCTAGCTCATCTCTGGGCTTGAATGTCTACCCTGACTGGCAGTGTCTCTCCAGCATCTCAGGTAGGAACCTTTCCTGGCCTTATCTGGAGATGCTGCTGGGACTGAATCTGGGCCCTTCCGCTAAAATTAGCAGGAGCAACAGAGGATGCGCCACCATCCGAGGTGGGAGGACACACTCTGTCTCCCACTGCCACCTCCTCCTTAGTTAGCATTGGAGTATCTCCATGGCCGGATTAAGATAGGGGCTGTGGGAGCGGCCAGCTCCAGGCCATTAACAGATAATCGGCCCGCAATTATAGGGACACGGCGATTTTCCCCCTTCGGAGTTAGCTCTGATCGTTATCATTCAGCATAATTAATGATTTTTTCAAGATTAGAAAGGTGTTCTAAGCACATCTGCATTACAGGCTTGAGGCAAGACCTAGCAAGAACTGTTGTTCTCAAATTAGCATTTCATTATCTTTGCATTTCAATCACTGTTACTACATTTCTTTGTGAGAACGTCTAGCACATGGGGGGCTTGCTAGGGTCTGTAATATTCAGATTTAGAAGGGACCTCTTTCTCCAGCCTCGAGCAAAAGATCTTTCTGATTCGCAGCTCAATTGTCCAAATGCTAGTTTAACCACACACACAAAAAAGCAACAAGAACAACACAATTATTCTTGGTCAAGCAAAGCAAAGCTTCCTGGCTGCTTTTTTTTTTTTTTTAATAAATAATTTGGGGGAAATTGGGAAGACCCTTACTGATGAGCTGCAGGAGTTTTTGAGTTTTTGCTCCGGCTGGTCCTGATGGCCCTCCTCTGCACAGGTAAGGTTCAAAAGTTTGACTCTTTTGATCTGCAAGTTCTCCTTCTCCTTCTCCTTCTTTTCTGTAAAAGGGCTTTCCCTCTTTTGTGAGCCAAACTGAACGTAAGGGCTGTGTGTTTGTGGGTGTGGGTGTCTGCCTTTTGGGGGTGTTGATCCTCCTGCCGCCTGCAAAATGTCACCTGCTTGGCTAATACTGTGTGTGTGTGTGTGTGTGTGTGTGTGTGCACGTGCGCTTTCATGGGGAATTGTGTGGCATTTTAAGTTTTATTTTGAAAAACCCCAGAGAACAGAGTTCACCAAATATCCCTCTTGGATATTTTGGACTACAGTTCTCATTTGCCTCAGGCAGCATGGCCAGTGGCTGGGGAAGATGGGAGCTGGGGCCCCAAACATTTGGAAGGGCCCCGGTTGGGGAAGACTGCCCTAGAGGTTAAAAAACGTGGAGGTACTTATCATCAACGATATGTGATGAATGGTTTTATTGAGTTAACAAGCTTATTGTTTACAAAAAAAGAAATATTTTCAATATGTTTCTGTTTTGGCACTTTAATGGTAATTAAAATATTTAATTTGTTTTAATATAAAATTGCGTCTTCATTTTATTTATTTCCATAAAAAGGCCCACCAAAATCCTCAGCACCAGGCCCATAATGCTCTTAATCCGGCCCTGAGTATCTCAGGCTGCAATCCTATACATATTTACTTAAGAGTAAGCCCCATTGAACATGGTGGGACTTCTGATTAATTCTGCATATCATTGTGTTGTCAGATTGCTTCTGATGTTCGCACAGAATTGACTCAGGTTTTCTTTCCGTCTGGCTTAATGTAAGGATTGGTATTGACCAGGGGTGGGATTCAGGTGTGCTTGGAAAGGTCCAGTGTACCTAGTATTACCTTGAGGTTCTGCAGAAGCTTGTCCCACTTACTTCTGAGTAGATATGCAGAGGCTTGTCCTGCTTATTTGTGAGTATACATACTGCTTATACTTATTTCTGAGTAGACTATACAGAGGCTTGGGATTTTGGGATGTCGAGTAGACATGCAGAGGCTTGTCCTGCTTACTTGTGAATAGACATGCTGCTCATGCTTACTGCTGAGTAGACAGGCTTCCTGCTATAAACTGGTAACAGTGGAAGTTGGAGGAGTTGGATTTTTCAGCCCTGCTCACTTTTGCTTGTAATCCCAGCCACTTTTGCCTTTGGCCCTGCCCACCACTGGAATGTGGCCCCCAAGAGTGTCTCCCAAATGGGATTCAGCACTTGGGCTGAAAAGGTTCATCACCCCTGTGTTAAGTGAACAGCAGATAATTTAAATATTTAGAAAATTACATTTCAGTTTATTGTTTAATTTATTTGAGTCAAAGGATTATTATAGTGTATATACACACACCATTAAATGGACTCCAGCAGACTCCAGAACGCCTCTGATTTTAATTTTTATTTTCATTTTCATTTTTTTTTTTTTTTGCTTATGTTTGTTTGGCTGGCCTCTTGGTCTGGTGCTTACCCTTGCATGATGGCTGCAAGGAGCTACCACTTGACATCACTTGTAGGGTTGCATTTCTGAATTGGCAATCTGTTCACTTTGATGAGGTGTAGGCGAGCAAGCCATTTAGTGGCGAGGGAAGAATGGTATATCATATCATCCATGATGGGCCACCTTCTTCATGAGTTAGTGTCCCACCCCTGGTGTTGACATATCTCTGAATCTTCTTTTCTCTCATATGTCCTATGCAAGTACATAAAACAGTCTTCCCCCAACCTGGTGCCTTCCAGATGTTTTGGACAAGTCCCACCAGCCCTAGCTAGCATGGCCAATAGTCAGGGACACTAGGAGTTGTAGCTTGGAGGACACCAGGTTGGTGGGGAAGGCTGGCATAAGAAGTCCAAAGAGCCGTCTGCATCATAATCTCTCTAGCTGCTGTTAAAAAGAGGGCTTGCTGTAAAATAATTTTGCTGTATAATACATTTGATAGTCTAATGCTGCAGGGAAGTAAAATATAGCATGGACGCTTCTATTTTCTGAATGTGCGTAGGGGGGACCATTTCCCCTCATTTGTACCAATCCAACCAGCTTTTAGGGTTGGATAATCCTATGCATGTTTAGAAAGAAAAAAGTTCTGCAACTCCCAGCATTCCCCAGCCAGCCATAGCTGGGAGTGTTAGGACTTTTTTTGGTCTAAACATGCATAGGATTGCTCCCTTAGTTGTTGTTAAATTCCATTGAAATGATTGGGACAAATTAGTCATGAACAAGTAAAGCTCCATTGTTGCTGAAGTGCAACAAATTTCAAATGTATCAGAACCTCATGGGTTTTTTGTTGCTGTTTGTTGTTGTTTTTTTACCCTGTTTCCCCCATTTAATTCTTACATATTTATTCTCAGCCAAAAGACTCTTGAACTGGCTAATACCAAAGCTGAAACATCAAAAGTTCCATAAAACAAGTGGACATTAAAAATCACAACAACAACAACAACCAGTAATAAAACAAATTAGAGACACAGCGACAGCCCAGTCAGCCAAATGCCTTCTAGCAATAAAATGTTTCATCAGCTCACTCCCTTTTCCTAGGCGATATGCTCCAATTGCCTTCTCTCTCATCAAAGGAAATTAAGTTGATAATGGACTCTCTGAAGAACAACAAAATACCTGGTGTAGACTTTTGGCCATCTCAGATCTACAAAAGCTGCCTGAATATGGTAATCCTGTCTTAGCCAAGCACACACACACACACACACACACATATATATATATATAATGTTTGGATATTTTTATTTATTACATTTGTGAATCGCCGATCTGGCCGGTCGCCCAGCCACCTTAGGCGATATCTCAGAGAATACCTCCTCCTTCCCATATATTTGAGATCATCTAATGATACCTTGTTGCAGAGAGCCAGTGTGGCATAGTGGTTAGAGTGTTGGACTGGGACTCGGGAGATCCGAGTTCTAGTCCCCGCTTGGCCATGAAACTCACTGGGTGACTTTGGGCCAGTCACTGACTCTCAGCCTAACCTACCAGTCACAGGGTTGTTGTGAGGATAAAACAGGGGAGGAGGAGGATTATGTAAGCCGCCTTGGGTTCCTTGCAGGAAAAAAGGTGGGATATAAATATAATAAATAATATGCTTCCACTTGTAGAATAGCTTTTTTTTGTAATTGCCTCCCCCCCCCCATTTGCTAGTCTCCATATCTGTCACTGTTTCTCAAGCCAATGATGGCCCCTGGTCTAGACACGCAACAGAATGAGATGGTAGAAACTTGTGATGGTTGGATTGTACCACAGTAGGCAGGGGTGCCGTTTTTTTATTGTTATCCCAAGTTCCAAACCTCCAGGAGGGAAATAAAACCCAACAACTAGAAGATCAGGGCATGTCGAGTTCAAATTTATCTCAGTGCATTGACTTTGACTTCAGATTGCATTCTGGTCCATGTTAAGGTCCATGTTAAGAAAATTGGGTTAATTCTGGTGGAAAATGAACTGAAATGAATTTCTCATATATTCCTGTTGGGGAACCAACCACTGGAGGGAAGGGAGGAAGGCCAGTCCTGCTGTGCCTCTCCAACACTGTGGCAGCATCAGGAGCTGCACCAAATGTCTCCCAGAAAAGATGACACTAGCTAAGGACACCCACATCTGTGCAAGGTGCTCCCCCAAAGACTTAGCTCAGCAATGAGGTGAGTCCTTCCCCCACTCTACACACTCACCTATGGGAGAGAAGGCACTCAGGCACCCAGTGGTGGTACCCACAACCAGTGCTGTGCTCACTGAGGCCTTCTCTAGAGCTGGTTATAAACAAAGTGGACAGAGAAGTGTGAGACTTCTGGGGCAGAAGCAGAAGGATGTTGCCTTCTTGGTTGTGGGCGTGCTGGAAACATCTGGTTGACCACTGTTGGAAATAGGATGCTGGACTGATCCAGTAAGGTCTCCTTCTATGTTCTTATGGTCTGGTGGTGAGATGTCTCTATCTTCCTCTGTCTCTCTCTTGTCTGGGAACATTGCCTTCTTTTCTCTCCTGCCTCAGGATCTCAGGACAGATTACAGGCTCCATTCCCAGTTACTTCTGCTTCCTCTGCCCACACAGCCACTTTAGTGGCAGAAGGAGAGGTGGGGGTGGGAGGAGGGAGAGAGGGGGGGGAGAGAGAGAGAGAGAGAGAGAGAGAGAGAGTTGTCCAGAATCTCTGTTTGGTAGGGCACCAGAGCAATTATCCCTCCATTGACCTTTTCCACCCTCGGTTCAGGCAGGAAATTGTGCAGGTGACAAATGTGCACCCTGGCATTTGTTCTGTTGGAAATGTCCTTCGTAAACTGTTTGTTTACCATTGCAAAGTTTTTCAGTAAGGAATGAAACTGAGAAATTGAGAGAGAGAGAGAGAGAGAGAGAGAGAGAGATCTTCATCCAGAAATATTGGAAAGGTTAATGGGAATTACTCATGATGTAGGTGTATAAAACGATGCATGGTGTGAAGAAAATGGGTAGAGACGAGAGACGTTTTTCTCCCTCTCTCACAATACCAGAACCCAATGGGGTCATCCCATGAAACTGAATGGTGGGAGATTCAGGACAGCTTGAAAAGGGAGGACTTTTTCACATAGTGCATTGTTAAACTGTGCTATTTGCCACCACAAGATGTAGTAAGGATAGACCTCTGGGTCATATGCAGCCCTGAAAAGACAGAGAAAGGGAAATGCAGAAAAGAAAGTGGGAGTATATCTTTCGAAAAGTTTACAACCAAAGGCACAAAATTTAAGGCAATATTTGATACACCTTTTATACATACATACATACGTTGATCTGAAAAGAAATGATTTGGGTATTTTTCCCCTTCTGGGGTTAAAAGATGGATTGGAACAGAATAAAAAAATAGATAGTGTCAAATCCATCATGAACACTGCAGGACTCCAGTTCATCATGTTCCTTAGACCCTTTGGGGCTATTTATATAAAGTTCAGCATTTCAGATTGCTGTGAGGTTGCCAAAAATAGTCATTACTCATTGGCAATTTTTTAAAAAGAGTTTGACACCAGCATTTAGAATCACTTCATTGAAGACAGGAGCAACATTTGACTTCTTATTCTTATTATTGGGTAGGATCCTACAAACTGTGAGTGGATTTCCACTCATGAAACATGCTTTCTTGCTGTTTTCCTCCTGCCACAGCCCCTTGAGCCCCCCAAAGTCCACTCTTAAAGGTTGGGGGGAGGACCCTCAAGAACAGTGCTTTATCTGGCAGAGGGGGTTGCAGCTTGGATGGAGAGTGGGCAGAAATTGGGGACCTTGTCACTCACACAGGGCACCATTGGATTTATGCCATTATAATTCAAGAGCCACACCAATTTTCAGATCAGTATAAGAAAGAAACCATGAAAGAGAGAGAGAGAGAGAGAGAGAGAAGTCTCTGCCCCAAGTTTGCCATCTAAACTTGAACACTGGGGGGAACAGTTGGAGGGAGAGAGAGGCCAGAGGAGAAATAAAAGGGAAGGGAGAAAAGTAAGAGGCAAAAGCCTTGGCCAAGTTTCCATGTCTTGGTCACACCACAGTGATGCCTTCAGCCTTCCCCAACCCGGTCCCCTCCAAAAGTGTTGGATCACAGCTCCTTTTACCCCCAGCCAATAACCATGCTAGCTGAGGATGATGAGAGTTGTGGTCCAACACATCTGGAGGGCACCAGATTGGGAAGGCTAAACTCCCCTCATACACACACACGCGCGCGCACACACACACACACTTATTCATTCATTTATTTATTCATTCCCCATGCTTGTCTTTAACATCATCCATGGATTCTGACTGAAATGCAATATCATCATAATCATATCATTTCTTTATTTGAACAAAGTTATGCTTGCAATTTAAGAATCACAGCACCAAGGGATGCCATTTGGGAAGGCTGGTATCCCCTGCTTAAACTTTCAGTCATCCTACTACCTTGATCCCCCAAAGCTTACTTGAAGCAGTCTCCTTATGTGATTCACCTGTTCCTGCCACCACTGCCACAACTCTAGCATTGCACAGAGGAGGAAGAGGAGGAGGTGGAGGAGGAGGAGGAGGAGGAGGAGGAGGAGGAGGAGGTGGAGGAGGAGGAGGAGGAGGATGACGACAACTTGGAGTAAGCATCACATAGCATCATCTTGCAAGCAGGCCATGTGAAAACAACCAATCAGAAAGGGGGCACCACAATGTGGTGATGCATGAGGTCATGCAGCATCGCAAGATTCCAGACTGAAGCTCCCAAGATGCACCCTGATATTGTGCATGTGCAAAAAATCATATACATGGGAAAAGATCTCATATTAAAGGAGAACTCTCATGTGAGCTCACATGGATGAATATGTCACTTTCCGAGTAAATAATGAATTCACTCAGGGTAAGTTTACCCATCACTAGTTCTAAGTTGATAATACTGCTTGGTTTGTGAAGGATTACTTTTTACAAAGAAAAGAACTGGGCATGGTTTTATGCATACTCAAAAGGAATATTACCAAAACACAGCTGGGTTTGTGCAGAACAAGCCTGTGGCTCACGCTGGCTCGGCTTGTCTGAGCATGGAAAGCTAAGCAGGGTCAGGCCTGGTTATTACTTGGATGGGAGACCCCTCCTCTAGTTTCCTGCTCCTGCACTGAACAGGGGGTTGGACTCAATGGCCTTGTAAGCTCCTTCCAACTCTATGGTCTATGAAAGGTTCCCTCTGTGGGTTTCCTCCTCCTTTTCAAGCAATGGAGGGGGAGTTGAACCCCCTTCCCTTCCACTCTCCCTTCTACAGGGGAAAAAAAAACACTTACCTTAGGGAAGGGAGAGGGGGTAGCAAATCTCTCTTCCAGCTGCAAATGAGGCGGAGTAGAAATGGCTGATTAATCTATTTCCAGTGCTTGTCAGTTTCACATATGTTCAGTCGCAAAACTGTCCTGTTCTGTTTCCATATGAATACATGGCTAAAAACAAAAGAAAGAAAATAAAGAATTTGCATACACAAATATTTAAGTACGTGCAGATTTTCTCACAAAAATGCACATGCCTAAACATATTATGTAATAATAAAATACATTTCTAAATGTATGTTATCCAAAAGGAACATTTTGTACATGAACCTCGGTATGGTTTTTTGAACAGAAAACAGCATCACAAAATTTGGAGAAGTGTAAAATCTGTGGGAGAACCATTTTCCACTCTGCGCATGTATCTGGGAGGTGAGGACCAGGTTGTTTTGCTTCAAAATATGGACCAAGCAAGATCCTCAAGCATTCTGTGCACAGAGTGCTTTTCCACATCGGGGGTTGTTGTGAGGCATAACCACAAGCCACATCAACCTTGACAAGAATGACACTCTGAACCTCCTTTGCACCCAACAAGAGGCTGTGTGTGCTCCTGTTTGAGGTTGCTTTGATTCTTCAAACAGGGGTGCATACATTTTTGAGCACCCCTATTTTGAACAATTGCCCGATCCCTAAAAATGAAACCATAATTCAAATCAGTGTTCTTAAAATGCACTGGGGGGGTTGGGGGGGGAGGAAAATTAGGGTGCAATCCTATGCATGTTTAGAGAGAGAAAAGACCTACAACTCCCAGCATTCCCTGCCCTTGTATTGTGATTGCCTCCAAAAGCAGGCCTTTGTATGTTGCTGCAATGCATCTTGCTGCCGTTTTCCTTTCTCCAGTTTCCATGATGTATAAGAGAGAGAGACCCCATCCAAAATGGGAGTGAGGATATTATTCTAATGTTTTGCTTCAAGGGCAATCATTATTATATTTTACTATTCTCTGGAATGCATTAAAATGAGCTTTTGAACTTTTCCGCCTGATTTTACAACAATGCCCAACCAAGAGGGATTTTGTCAACTGGGGTAATTTTGTCACTTACTCATCACCAAAAAAAAGAGGACCGAAGAAGACACAGATTTTGGACAACTGTGGCATATACTATTTTATATGTACAGATGCAATTTTAGAAATCATCACTGTAATTTAAATAGAAATGCAACACATCCCATTATGGGGGGGGGGAGGCGTGACTGTAACCAGTTGACTTGTGTACCTGCTCTGTTTGCAGTGGAGGCTGGTGTGACTCCTATTTCGGTGGGGCTCCTAATCCATTGCAGCTTTCATTTGGCGCTTTATAGGAGCTATCCGTGGTGCTCCATGGCAGCGAACCTATTTTGGGGATGGAGATCAGCACCACGGATCGCTCCCATAAAGCTCCAAGTAAAACCTGCAATGGATTAGGAGCCCCACCGAAATAGGAGCCGCCAGCCAGCCTGCCCTGTCTGCTTGCCCTCCAGATGCTAACTATTAATGGGCAACTTCAAGGCCCTTGCTCTCCCTTCTTAAGGTTCTTTATCTTTAAACTGGTACTGGGCCGGACAGATGTTCAAACAGAGGTTGCCTTCCGAATAGACACCATCAACTAGGGGAGTGTCCTCTGACAGCCCTTCAAAAAGATGCCTGATTACCTGTAAAGGAGGACATGTGGGTACCTTATTTGGCAATCACTCACTGAACATCTCTTTGCAACAGGTTAAGTATGGAGCCCATTCAACAAACCCTTGAGGCTTTGGTGGAGTAATGAAGCCAAAACAACAGGATTAACAGTAACCTCATATTGAATGAAAGAATCCTGCGCTTGTGAATTTTCTTTTCTCCCCCCTCTTGATGCCAAAATTAGCCACTTAGATATTTACTGTCAACTCTCCCTGGGAAGAGAAGTTTGCCTCTTAACAAGATTTGCTGCGGAAGCTACCTAATTAAGGAAGCACCAGGGACTTTGTCCTCCAAAGCCTCCAGGGTATCCCCAGCAGATTTTCAGATTTGCCTTTTGGCAGCTTATCAACAGTAAGACAGTATTTATGCATGCAGAAAATATGGTGCCATGTAAGAAACTGTTGTTCTTAAACTGAAGGACATCACTTAACTTGAACATCAGTATGTGATGGCAGAGCACAGCAGCAGCAGCAGCAGACTTCACCCAACAAACACATGCACACACAGGACTTGTTTCTAAGTAGATGCTTTTAAAGCAAATAACAGTAACATAAGATTTCTCAGGTACTGTAAGCTTGATGGCCACAGATTTTGTAAGTGCAGTTTCTTAAATGTTACTCATACTGTGAGGAAAGGAAAACCACAGAACATGTCTCCTTTGCTAAACCCTAGCAAGCATCAGTTAAGTCAGTTAACTGTAGTACTAGTCTATCTGTCAGAGAGAGAGAGAGAGAGAATGGAATTTCTAACCTGTTGCTAGGCAATGTCCAGCATTCCCTCCCCTGATACCACTAAGTGGTTTGCTGCATTGAACCCTGCCCCCTGACTTATCTGAGAAGCTTGGTTTCTGCCTTTGCCCTTGAACTAGACTATAACAGTCTATCTTAACCCTTTACTGGGGGCAGTCAACTTAAAAAAAACTCTCCCTGCAGAGTTGAACAATCTTCTCGTTGCATATTCCAACAGATGTTCTTCATTTCAGTGAGTCCTAGTTAACAACCTGACTGCTGTACTGCAGATCAAGGATGATAATCCCTGATGATAACCCACAGATTGTGGTAATTTCTCTTCTGGAGTCTCCCTCCACCGCCATCACTGCCCCAGAACAGTCTTGCAGAACTTGTGCAAGCCTGTTCTGATTGGCCTTCCAGAAATGCTGTCTCTGGCATACAGATTGCTTGATTTCCCTTTCAGTTGTTGGTGTCTGAACGTAAAAACCCGCCGTGTTCTTACAGGCCGTGCTGTTGAATTATTCATCGGTACTTCATTATCTCCCTCTTGTGCAGTTCAAAGGACAGGGAAGACATGATGAGTTGCGGCTCTTGTTTCTCAGCAGGGCGAACGGCTTGCTACAATGTCAAGTTGATGCACTTTCTGATTATTTACCTGAACGGGGGATGCCTTCCAAAGGCACTTCTGGTTCAACCACATGCCAGAATATTCTGGACTTAGATTGGCTTGTGAAGCAAAAACACACAGAGCTCTGGCAAAGCAGCCAAATGTCACCCAAAGCAGAGATTGGGTTAAAAACGTAAAATAGTTGGCAGGATTAAAACTGCAGCTCAGGAAATTAAAAAAGATCTTTGCCTGACATTGAAAGGATGATAAGATACATGCCAGGTGAACATCTCTAGGGAGAATGTTCCATACGGGACCTAGAAGGACCTCTTTCTGACAGTCGCATGCTTCACCTCAGATGGTTATAGGGGCACCCACAGGAGGCCCTCCATTGAAGATGTTCATATATGTGAACATCTTCAATGTTCACATATCTTCACATATGTGAACATATGTGGCCCTTCAAGTATCCTGGTCTTGAGCTGTGAAGGGTTTTAAAGGTCCAAACAAGACATTTGAATTGGGCCCAGAAATGTACTGGGGGCTGGTGCAGTTTGTCACAAAACAGGCATAATATACTCATAATGCCCAAACGCAGTCAGTTATCTAGCAACCCACATTCTACAGCAGGGCTCTCCAACCTTGGGTCCCCAGAGGTTGCTGGCCTACAGCTCCCGGCATACCCAGCCAGCATGGCTAGTGGCAAGGAATTCTGGGAGCTGTAGTCCAGCAACCTCTGGGGACCCAAGGTTGGAGAGCCCTGTTCTACAGTGACCAGATTTTGAAGAGTCTTCAGGGGTAGCCCCACATACAGTGCATTATAGTAATCTAACCTGGGGGTTGCTGGAGCATGGATAGTAGAGGCCACTCCAGCTTCTATGTGCAGTGGCAGAATGGGGGGCATACCCTTTTCCAGGAAGCTCCATTCCATGCTCTGTCCCTCCTGGTTTTCCATCCCACCAACTGCCAGTCACTGAGCACCCTCAGTCCTCATTGGACCGCTTTGGGGGTCCCCACCCCTTAGATATTTTTTGCCCTAAATATTTTTTTTGTACTTCTGCAAACCTTGGAATTCCCCCCCAAGCCTGCTGATACCTCTCTCTTGTGTGTGGGCATTGCCATTTGCCTACATAAGCAACGGCACGCTCAGCCTGAATAGCAGAAATAGAGAGAATCATTGGATAAACACTAATTTACATCACTTTGACTTCAGTGGAGGCACTGAGCAGGGGCTTTTTCATGTCTTTTTATGTCACTTTGAAATTTAATTTCATTTGCTGAAGGTAAATGCTGTGTTGGGGATCATATTGGATGGCCCCTAAGGAAATATATAACACCATAGAAGCTCAATATGATTGTATTAGTTCTGGTTTCTCTCACCTGGATCCATTTAGAATAGAGGCTGAGACATTTGCTCTCTTATAGTGTGTTGTATTTATTTCTTAAATTTTTAAAATTTACTTATTTTAAATATTCTCTTAAATACGTGAAAGTATGAAGGACATAAGCAAGGAAGTCATTTTGTATTTGTGCCAGTCTTATTTCCAGACCCACCTCCTTCCTCAAATGCATTATTTTATTCTTATTCTCCTGCACTGAAAGGCCATTGTAACCTGGATAATTCCTCCAGTCAACCTTAGCCATCTAATATTGTAAGGTTGTTTCCTTGCCAGCTCACTGTGTTTTATGGCCATGTTGATTGTCCCCAGTGAATGGGATTCCGTAGGTGCTTCCAAGGATGAGCAGTAAATTAATTATTGTGATGAAGTGGTTTATCTCGCTCAAATCCACTCACCCACTTAAATGAAGGCCTCTGTATTGTATTACTACAACTCATGCGGTGGCTCTTGTTAATGTTCTAGAACATGCGGCAATGAGGTTTCTTCCTTTTAGTGCAGAGGTCAGGAACCTTTTTTTCTGTCAAGAGCTGCATTCCCTTGGGGGTAATATATCAGGGTCACATGATAAATAAATAATAATAAATTTATTTATTACCCGCCTCTCCATCTAGATCAAGGCGGGTAACAGCAGAAAATATAAAATACATAAACTAAACAACACAACACATCCTATTAAAACATCTTAAAACATCCTAAAAACATCTTAAAACATACTGACAGTGGGTGAGGCCAAAACCAGCGGTGGGCAGAGCCAGAGCCAAAAATGGGTGGGGTCCTTAGCGACCTCATTTCCTCTCTTTTTTGCCTCCTTTTTCTTTCTGTCACTCCTCTCTCTCTTTATGTCACCCCTTTTTTCTTCCACTTTCTCTGCCACCCCATTCTCTTCTCTTCTCTCTCTCTCTCTCTCTCTGCCACCCCCCCCTCTCTCTGACGGCCTCTTCTCTTGCCCTCTCCCCCCTCAGCTTCTTCCCAAGGGGTGGGACAGATTGCTCTCCCCAGAACTCTGAATTGCTTGCTTGCAGAAGGGTTTTTTAATTAGGGCCAAAATTGCCTATCCTGTTTTAGTGGCTGTATTTCCCCATCAAAGCTAAAACCGTAGCTATTGGCTAAGGAAATCCATTCCAGATCTTTTGACTGCCCAGGTCTGTGCTTCAAGAACTGGACTGTGGTAGTTTTCAAAACTGCATGTGAAGACATTCAATATCCAAAACAAGAAAATCTTCCCATCTATTTTCAGGCCTGTGGCTTACGCTGGCTCAGCTTGTCTGAGCGTGGAAAGCTAAGCAGGGTCAGGCCTGGTTATTACTTGGATGGGACACCCCTCCTCTAGTTTCTTGCAGTGAGCAGGGGGTTGGACTCGATAGACTTGTAGTCTCCTTCCAACTCTATGATCTATGAAATCTATGAATGCCGAGATTGGATGTTTGGTACACTTATACTCAAAAGCAAACATGCAGTTTTGACCCTTTCCATGGTTCTTAAATCAGTATTGTATTTCATTGGTGTGCAACACATTCAAAAGAGCTCATTGTTCCCAGTTCAAAAATACAGATTGGGTATTGTTCTGGGCTCCTGCTGGATTTGACCCATTCCCCAGCAGAAACCAGGCTGCTTTGCTTTGTTCTATTCATCTTCTGTTCAAAAGCACAGATTGAGCTATTTGGCATGTTTCTCCATTCAGGATTATGAGCAAATGCCATTTTGAATCATTACTGGGTAGTTTGGTGTATTTGTGCAACATGTTGCATGCACATTGGTTTTTATGGATCCAGTTGCCTTCTCCTATATGAGCCTATATTCCTCCAAGGCCCAGCTCCAGCATTGGGAGTACAGTGGATGGCTACCCAGGAAGGGCTGTGGCTCAGCCTCCCAAATCCCAGCACACTGTATACAAAGAGGCTTTGCATGCAGGTCCCAGGTTCAATCCCTGGCATCTCCAGGCAGCGCCAGTAAAGATTCCTGCCTGAAAACCTGGAGAGTTGCTCCCATCTTCAGTGTTGACAGAACTGGGCTCAGATGGACCAATGGTCTGACTCAGTATAAGGCAGCTTCCTATGTTCCTAGGAAAACAGCTTTGGGGGGGGGCCAGTGATTTATTTATTTTTATTTTATCTATTTATTTATTTATATCTTGCCTTTCTTCCTGCAAGGAACCCAAGGCAGCTTACATAATCCTCCTCCTCCTCTCCATTTTAGACTCACAACAACCCTGTGAGGTAGGATTAAGCTGAGAGTCAGTGACTGGCCCAAAGTCACCCAGTGAGCTTCATGGCCTAAGTGGGGACTAGAACCCGGACCTCCCGAATCCCAGGCCAACACTCTCACCACTATGAGTGATACCATGGAATTATCTCATTGGGGAGGTTCATTCCACTCCTATGCTCCTGAGAAGTCCTGGCTCCAGGCTTTGGGGGACTCTTGGTTCATGGCACAATCAGTTCCCCCCTTAACCTGGAAGAGCTGGGACATGCAAACTGAGAATTCTCTTGGTCTGTGTCTGTTCTTCTTGGATATTCTGTGCAAATTGGAAACAGTAGCACTGTTAGAGTAATGGGCTCTCTGCTGGCTTGGGCCCTGGTCAAACTCCCAACAATTCCACCCTCTGGAGTCTGTCCTGTTCCTGGTCTTTAGACACTTTGGTAAGGCAGTCCTCTTTCAGAGAGCCTTTGGGGTTCTCTAATTGTTTTTAAGGGGGATTGCTTGCTCAGGTCCTGGTTGCCTTCCTCCCCCCTTGCTCATTTGATTCTGTCATTTTTTAATTGATTATTCTTTTCAAATGTCTTTTTTTAAAATCAGGTAAGCCTCCTAGTAGATGCTTTGGGCCAACATTTGCTGTCAACATATTTTTAAAAAGATAAACAAAACTATCTGCAAAGCTGTTACTACTTGAAGAGTTATTAAAACATCTGGTTTTCAGTTCAGGAGCAGGGAAAATCATATTAATGGTATCTCTTGATTGGTAGTATTCTTAAAAGATACATTCTAGCTTGGAGCATAGCAAAGGAAACCAACCAGATAGAGAAAATGGAAAGTTGTCTTGAATGGCTCATCCTAGTATATTTTTTTGTGGCTAATGATGCTGTCATCAGGCACACTCCCTCCATCCAGGGGATCATGTCATCTCCCACTGCTACCTCTAAGAATAACAACTTGACTACATAAATATAACCACTATAAACTTTATTGATCCTGGGTACCTCATGGAATCATTATAGTCCATTGTTGCAGAATGAGGACCACTTTTTAGCTTACTATGCAAGTATTCACCGGATAAGGCAGCAATATTGGTAAGTGGTTACAGGGCCAGGATTAATGTCTGTGGGTGATACTAGTAGTAAGTACTTGCAGGACTAGGCTGAAGTTTCACTGAGTAAGGTAAGTGGCTACAGGACCCAGCAAGCAACGTACCAATGGGTGATGTGGGTAAGTACCTGCAGGATCAGAATGATTTCCTACATCATGGAGTAAGTTGGCAGTGAGTAGTTACAGGATCAGAATGGCTGATTACCAAATTTGCTGGGAAAGTGGCTAAGTCTTTCTATGTACACACCTTTTTGTATCTGTCCCTTCGCTGCTGTCTCTGCTGGAGCCTGGAAGGTCTTTCCTAGCAGCCAGGCACCTGTCCTGTCTGAGTTCCTTGTCTCTCATGAGAGCCAGCATGTGCCTTTCCTAATTTTCTACCTTCTGGGCTCCATTCCTTTCAGTTTGCTTTCTCCCAGCTGCCCTTCCCAGGACTTCCTTCTCTTCCCTCCTGTCTCCAGCATCCAGACTTTTATCCTTTGCTTCTGCCCCACCTCTTCCACCCCTCTCTCAGAGTCCTTGAGCCATTTAAAGAGCCCTTGTCCTGATCCCCTTATGTTTTGTTCAACTAGCCCTAAATGTTGCAGGCTCTTATTACTGGAGGACCTGGAGGCCTGCACAGTGACTCCAACTGCTCCTGGAAGATACCTACCACATTCCTTTCCCCTGCTGCCCAAGATGCAAGTTTGCGGGGAATATTTAACACGGTCCTTTCTCATCAATCTCTCATACGATAAATACAGTATAACCTATAATTGGCCTTCTCTTTTGTGGGGAGAGGTGAAGTGAGAAAAATAAAATCTCAAATCCTCTGAGAATGATTTGTCTTCTGCAGAATTTCATCTCAGCTATCGTTTGTAATAGCGAAATAATTTTAAAATAGCCCTAAATTTATGGAGGAGGGGGAGCCATTTATCGGCAATTGAAAAAAAAATATAATTCTGGTGCAGAAATTAATATTTATTCATGTTTGTTTCCCTGTCTCATAATAATTGGTGTGATTTCAAGTAGTTATTGATGCTTTGTGATTTTTATCCTACTTAGGATGAGCGATTTATATATGTGACATTGCGTAGTGTGTGTGTGTGTAGGAGTTATCATTTAATTGAGGGATTAGATTAATAGTAATGAATATTTTAGTCAAAGAAGAACAGTAAAATAAAATAGAATACCCCTTAATGCAACAGAAAACTAACGGATGCTGTTTGGGGTTGATAACGGAGAGAGTAACTTGAAACGTTAAATCTATTTTGCAGGTATTTAGGAGTGCGACTTCTGTTCGCAACTGAGTAAGAGGGGGAGCTGCATTTTACACAAAAACTGCCACTGTTTGCCTCTGTGTTAATTATGAAACACATTTGTGGGGGGGTGGGGGTGGCGTGAGAGGAAACCCTCGCAGGCAGGTTGGAATTTGTCATCTCAGATGCAAGGACAGAACCACTCATTGTGTGCATATGTGTGAGTTTTCACTTGTATCCTACTGTCATCTCCAGAAATGAGGCAATCTGCCCACTTCCATAAATAAATCATCAAAGTGAAATGGAGAAGCGTGTTTTGGGGGAAGCATCAGATACGTCGATCATATACATCGATCTGAAGCTACCTTACACTTGGTTAGGACATTGGCCTTTCTAGCCCGGTATGATTTATGTCAGGACCTCTTTCAGCCTAAGGGCCAAATTCCATCTCAGAGCAGCACTTGAGGGCCGCATGCCCATGGTGGGTGGGACCAAAAGCAAAATGGGCGGGGCCACCAATACCAAAAATACCTGCATGTTTTAGCTTCAAGCTCTTCCTGCCAGTTACTAAGCTTTCAGGGAGGCATTTCAACCTATTAGAATGGAGGAAAAACCAAGCAAAACCACAAAACCATTTTAAAAAATAGGTGGTTGAGGGGAAAGGAGTGGGGCCAGGGAAGAGGGCATTGCCATCTGTGGAACCCTGGAGGGTCAGATTGGGATCTCAGGGGGCCAGATATAGATCACAGGCTTGAGGTTCCCCACCCCTGAGCTACACAGATTGGCAGCAATGATCCAAGCCATCTGGCTGAGGCCTTTCACAGGCTTTGACGCAGAGAGAGGTCAGGGATTGAACCTGGAACCTTCTCAGGGGAGGCTGGTGGCTCCAATGTCACGGCCAACTTAAGTCCCATTGATTTCAGTGGGCCTACTGTAAGCATGACTAAGTTTGGATCCAACCCAGTACATATTTGGGGGAACAACCATAGGTCAGGGGTGGAGCACCAGTGGAGACTGGTGGCTCGAATGTCAGTGGGCCGGTGTATCCACTCTGACTTGTCGTCTGAACTTTAATGGCACTGTCCATGGCCTGGAAGCACAACCACAAAGTAGGTTCAGCACCATGGATAGCTAAAAGTTCAGGATGAAACTTGGCATGGATACACCACCCCACTGACATTCGAGCCACCAGCCACTGCTGGACCTTCTGTATACAAAGCAGGTGCTCTGCCTGCTGAACTACCGCTTCTCTCCTAGCAGTGCCTGGAGAGTTAAGGCAGAATGTTACACATCGCTAACTAGTGGCCATCATCATATCTCATGACAGCAAATTCAAGAGGTCAGTTCTGCATGGTGTATTTAATTCAATCAGGGATGTGTGAAGAATCTGACGGGGGGGGGGCAAAAATCCAATGGATTTTCATGATTTGGCCCCCTGGAATCCAGCTTGTCAGCCAGCCCTGCACTTGTGCCAACTTGCTCTGGTGCAAGTCGAGCCAGCTCACAGACTTCCATCTCTAAGACAGGCTGTGATCTGCACTATATATATATATACACACACACACACACACACACACACAAAGGAAATTTGCGCAAAATCGGCTGATTTTGCACAAATTGCACTAGATCTACGGGATTTCCAGCTTCTGATTTGTGCAAATCAGTTGATTTTCCACAAATTTCCTTAGCGTTTTTTTTAAAATGCACAAATTGCAGCCCATCCTAGAAATGGAAGTCCATGGAAAAACAAACAAACATCAGATCGGAAGCAGGCAGGAAGTCCATTGAGCTCAAACGAACCAGATTTCCCTGTTTCAGCACATCCGTAAATGCAATAAATTAATGATGTGCATTATTTTCCTGAATCTCCTGCCAGTTGGATTCATTGGATGACATTGGTTCTAGTCTTCTGAGAGAGGAGTTGCAATGTGCCCCTAATTTATTCCATTGGAAATGTCGCAGGGAATGAGGACACATCCTTGGGAGCAAAGAGAAGGAATCAGATGGAAATCAGGTTGCTGCTCACTGCCCACTCTTTGCTGCCTCTCTGCAGGAATGCTTGTCATTTTTAAGCCTCACTGGCTTAATCTCTAGAGAATTAGAGGTCTATTATGTAAATTACTTCTTTACAATTCAAACCCATGGTGTATGACTACAGAGCAATCTGCAATGGCACATAAAAGCAAAGATTTATGTGTGCTTTTTGGAGACGCACACATCTTCCAACCCTTTGCTTTCGTCCAAGGAGCTAGGGTGAAATTGACAAGGACAAGGACCAAATGAAAGCTGCTTTATATCTTAGAATTGGGATATAAATTAGCCCCAATGTAATGGGGAGGGTGCTGTTGCACTCATGTCCTGCTTGTGGGATCCAGTGGGCAGCTGGTTGGCCACTGTGTGAATAGAATGCTGGACTAGATGGACCCTTGGTCTGATCCAGCAGGGCTCTTCTGATGTTCTTAATACAGTATGGTGAAAAGCAAAAACAGAAATTAAAAAAAAACAAACCCACCACCTTTGCCTGAAAGGATCATGATTGCATAGTGCAGGTTTATGGTGCAATCCCAGGCAGCAGAAGCGAGGACTCACAAATAGCGATGCCGGCGAAACTTGGAATTAGGTGGTGTCAAGGTTCCACCTGTACCAGGACACCTTGTCCTGGATCAGCTCCTTAAAGATATTCTGCCTCTTTAAGAGCCCCTCCAGTATCAGGATGCCAATTCTCTGCCTTTTACCTTCTCTTCCCAGTAACGTGGGATTAGGCCTTAGGCGTGGTGCAAAAGGCACTCCAACAACCAAATGTTAACAATAACTGTTTACTTTAGTAAATTTGGTATATTAGATGCACAATAACTTAAGGTAATTACACAAATAGAGCTGTATACTTTCAAAAAGCAGGTATAATAGAAATCAAAGAAATAATAATGCAGTTCTCTCCTAACCTAGGTACTCTTTCACCTAGACATGGAAATAAGGCTGGGCGCGCTGCCTGAGCCCTTATTTCTCCCCTCCCCCTCCTCGCCCCGTTTTTTTCGAGCTGGCGCAGCTCGAACGATTTTCCTACCGGTCTCGGCGTCTTCGGGCCTGGAAATGGACCCTGCGCAGGCGCAGAATGGACCATAGGGTCCATTCTGTGCCTGCGCAGGGTTCCGTCGCATCATTTCCGGTACCGGAAGTGACGCGACGGACCAGATCGAGCGGCTGCGGGCGGCTCTCCGCGGAGAGCACGCCGGATCGAGCAGGCGCAGGCGGCTCTCCGCGGAGTGCACGAGCCACCCCCGAAGAAACGGTAAGGCCTTGTCGGGGCGTGAGCGGGGCCATGTTCGGCCTCGTTCTGCCCCGACGAGGCTCGATTGCACAAGCCTACCGGACCTGTAACCTTAATAGGGATTTCTTCTCAGCCTACCCCTGGCTGTTCTGCATACTTCAGTGATATTCAGACTGTGCTTCTCTAGTCTGCTCTCTGCTTCTTGGTGCCTGCAGAACCTCTCCTCTCTCTCCAATATTCGCTCTCTCACTTCTGCTGCTTCTGCCTCCCCTGTATATACACTCCCACAGAACTAGAAGGTTACAATCATGTGACCTAAAACTGTGGAAATGAGACTTAACTCCATTAGGGGGAAAAGGAGACTTATCTCAATGAAAAGGAAACTTTAACTCCATGAGGGGAAAATGAAACTCATGAATGCCCCCCTCCCGTCAGGAGATGTTTGGGCCTACAGGCTTCAAGCTAACTCAAGCCTGTGTAGGCCTCAATCCTTCACAGGTAGATTCATAAGTAGAATCTCCTGTGTTCATAACCCTCAGATGTTTACTGAGCTTGTATGGCTATCGAACAGACTTAGCTCTTCAAATCAAGATTGATTATGAGTGTGTAAACCTCCTGGAATGCCCACATGCCAGCCCCCTGGTTTAGTCGCATGATGTTTCCAGGAGGTGCCTGATGGGCTGTACCACTTTCTCTGACTATAACCACACAGTGAGCATTTCTAAAGCTCCTACTATTTTAGAAAACCTCATTTCTAAAGTAATAAGAGCTTTAGAATCCGGCTGTCTTCACACATCGTGTTTTCAGCTACATGGATGGCCACATAGGCATTGCAGGAAGTGCCTTCCAGCTGAAACGCCATCTGTGTAGTCAGTGGCACTTGCTAGGAGCACTTGCACATGGCATTTCAGGGGGGGAATGGTCGAGAGGGGAATGATGCAGGCTGGGGTGGCTGGCTGCTGGGTAAGAAGGAGGCCTGGGCCTTTCTTGTAGTTCATATAAACAAAATGGGAATTCAGCATACTGGAGAACTTTCATCCAAGATTAGACATATGCCACGCTGGATTCCTTGGAGGAAAAGGTAAGAGATAAATGTAAACAGACAGACAAACAAATGTTTCCAAGCTTAAGTTAAGTTTGTCCCCAACACCGAGATTTCTTAAAAGTTTGCATGAAAATTTGTATACATTTTTGTGTGCGTTTCTCCTAATGCATGTATTTCTGTATGCAGTTTTGCTTTTTGCATTTTAGCAGGGATGTTGAAGAGTCCTTGGTCTCGAGTCACGAGTCGAGTCACAAGTCTTTGGACCTGAGTCTTGAGTCCGAGTCCGAGTCCTTGGTCCAAAATGGTGACTCACGAGTCACGAGTCACTCCCAAAGCTGACTCCACGAGTCCCTATTAAAATCAATGGGTTTTTTCCCCAACAAAATAAGGCTACTTCAGATGTGTGGTTTAAATAAATTCTAGGCACAAGTGTGCCTTTTTATTTCAAAACTCTGCAACTGATTTTGGCAAGAACAGACCAGGCAGAAAAACCCAAAATAACCAGGCAGGCAGAGGAGGCAGGGAACCCCAAAGCAGGTAGGCAGAGGCCTTTGTCTTGGACAATTCAACTGTTGAATTGGTCAAGAAGAGACCAGGCAGGCAGAGGAGGCTGGGAACCCCAGACAGGCAGGCAGAGGCAGCCAAACCCAAAATGCCTGAAAGGTTGCATTTTAGAAAAATGATTTTAAAAAATAAACTTGCTGTACTTCCTAAAACGTATCCATGTTGCATTTGAGGAACATGATTTTTTCTAATGTTTGGCCCCCATTCTGGAATGGTGAGATCTCATCACAATTCCACCCTCACTGAACACCCGCTCCACTGGTGATGAACTTGCTGGAACCAGAAACACACTCAGAGCAGCCACACAGAGTAATCTCAGGTCCAGGGCCGGTGCTACCATTAGGCCAACTAGGCAGCTGCCTAGGGCGCAGGGCTAAAGGGGGCACCAGAAACGCCTTGGAAAAAAAATACAGCACTCTCAAGTGGGAAGGGGGGCGCTAAATATCTGATCTTGCCTAGGGCACCAAACTGCCTTGCACCGGTCCTGCTCAGGTCCTTCTTCTGCCTCTCTCAAGTACGCAACACATCAATCAAAATAAATCTTGACACACTGTTGGGGCTGCACTCCTGGTAGCCGTCCATAGTGGCCGAGCAGTGGCACACCTCGCTTCCCTGCGCTCTTCGCTGGCAATCACGCTCCTCTCCACTCTTTCTGGCACAGCCCAGGGATGTTGAAGAGTCCTTGGTCTCGAGTCCCGAGTCGAGTCTCGAGTCCCATTAAAAATATTGGGACTCGAGTCCGAGTCGAGTCAGAGGGGGGACTCAGTCCGACTCACGAGTCGAGTCCTCGAGTCCGAGTCCCCATCCCTGCATTTTAGCAAGCAATTTTCCAAATATAATGCTGTTTGAATATAATTTTCAATGATCCACACATTTTTGTGTGCACATTCCCCTAAAGTATGCATTTTTGTATGCATTTTTTGACTGGAGAACTCACTGCAAACTTCGGAGAAGTGCAAATTTCAAAGAACTGAAATTCAGTTTGTGTATTGGTTCAAAGATGCAAAATCAGGTAAGTTCACGTTAAAATGCATACCAAACCAATATCTCACTCATCCCTACCCATAAAAGCCATCGAGCTGGAGCGCTGGGCCGAAAACAACAGAATGAAATTTAATAGGGATAAATGCCAAGTGCTGCACCTAGGGAGAGGAAATGCAGAGTTACAGAATGGGGGACACTTGGCTCAACAATACTACGAGTGAGAAGGATCTTGGAATTGTGGTAGATCACAAACTGAATATGAGCCAGCAATGCGATGTGGCTGCAAAGAAGGCAAATGCTATTTTGGGCTGCATTAATAGAAGTATAGCTTCCAAATCGCAGAAGTGATAATTCCCCTTTACTCAGCACTGGTTAGGCCTCATCTTGAGTACTGCGTCCAGTTCTGGGCACCACACTTTAAGAAGGACGTAGACAAACTGGAGAGGGTTCAGAGGAGGGCAACAAGGATGATA
The DNA here is from genome assembly GCA_021292165.1 of Shinisaurus crocodilurus. NCBI lineage: Eukaryota > Metazoa > Chordata > Lepidosauria > Squamata > Shinisauridae > Shinisaurus > Shinisaurus crocodilurus. Next base: position 278,952,200 of record CM037878.1, read on the forward strand.
AAGGGACTGGAAACAAGGCCCTATGAGGAGAGACTGAAAGAACTGGGCATGTTTAGCCTTCAGAAGAGGAGACTGAGGGGAGATATGATCGCACTCTTCCAGTACTTAAAGGGTTGTCACACAGAGGAGGGCCAGGATCTCTTCTCGATCATCCCAGTTTGCAGGACACGGAATCATGGGCTCAAGTTACAGGAACCCAGATTCCACCTAAACATCAGGAAAAATTTCCTGACTGTCAGAGCAATAAGACAATGGAACCAACTACCTAGGGAGGTGGTGGGCTCTCCCAATCTGGAGGCATTCAATGTGCAGCTGGACAGCCATCTGTCGGAGTCAGGGATGCTTTGACCTGGATTCCTGTATTGAGCAGGGGGTTGGACTTGATGGCCTTGTAGGCCCGTTCCAACTCTACTTTTCTATGATTCTATGACTATTAATCAGAACTGAAGAATATGCATGCACAGATCATTCAGATGATGTCTGTCTGTCTCCCACTTCCCGTGCTGCAGAAAATACACACACACACACACACACACACACACAGTCAGGCCACAATCCAATGGGTTCCACCCATGATGCTCATAAGCCTCCCAACATATGAACATCCAGCTCAGAGCGGGGGAACTGGTGGTGCAGATCTTCACCTCCCCACTCCTCCTGCTCTGCAATTCAACTAGACAGCCAATTTTGACCATCGAGCTGCAGCGCTTTGGAAGAGGAGGGAAAGAGCCTGGAGCACCTCCATGATACATCATATCCTGGTGGGCCCAGTCCCCCCCCTCCCTGCCCCCTTTACCCCCTCCCTGAGTTTGATGTTCTGAAACAGGCCTGTGGCTCACGCTGGCTCAGCTTGTCTGAGCGTGGAAAGCTAAGTAGGGTCAGGCCTGGTTATTACTTGGATGGGAGACCCCTCCTCTAGTTTCCTGCATTGAGCAGGGGGTTGGACTCGATAGCCTTGTAGGCTCCTTCCAACTCTATTCTATTATCTAAATACCTTGAAGAGGCAGCCAGCATGGTTTTTTCTGTGCCCGCTGCAAGGGGGTTGGGGATCAGAGCATGGATCCCCAGCTCTGAGGTTGGAGCTCTGCTTTCAACCTCGGAGAAGGGAATCTAAAGTATCCTATAGCCACAGGATCACTCTCTGCATGAATAAAACATTTTTATTTTAACTTAAAGCACCCTGAACCACCTTATCTCTATAATCTCTACTCAAAGCATGAGTGGCCCATGTTGCTTGTCAGATCAATAACTGGGGAACAATGCTCTTGGCAAACGTTATTAATAACACCACCAATAATACACCATTGTTTTTCATCATTGTCATCATCATCATCATCATCATCATCTATTTATTTGTATGTTGCTTTTGCACAAAATTATGCCCTAATTGGCTCCCAACGTAACAAATGGACAGCAGTAGATATCATTTGCAACAAAGTATCAAGAGCAGTAAATGTACCTACAATATTGAAGGGGAAAAAACACACAAATAGCCATAATGTTGGTAGGTGCATGCATAACCGAAATATCAAAGCATACAATATTGACTAAATCAGTACAAATAAATTAACCTAACCCAACAGCTGAACACTAAACTGGAGAGAGAATGAAGTGTAAGAAGATGTGAATATAAGAAGCACCTCCCTACAAGGATAAATAATCTTTCATTCCACATTGGATTTTCCACAAGTAGCCTACAAACATTGGTTGGCAGCCACACCTCTCACTTCCTTCCTCCCAGCTTTCACCTGGGTCTCCTCTCACAGTCTCTTCCCCATGCTGGCAGAGCAAATTTAGTGAAGATCTTTGTGCTAGGAATTGAACAGAGCCTCCAAAGGAGAAAGATTCAGCAGGCAATGTTGATTGATCAGCTGAAACTCAATATCAATGTAAAGGATGAGATTAAACAAGCCATGATGTTTATTATTATGGCTTGATTGGCTGTTGAATAGAGATGGTGATTGTTAATCTTGGTTTCCCTAACTGATTGGCCTGTTCCTGATTGGTTCTGGCTCAGCTCAAGGGGGGGGGGGACACCTTAGGTCAGTGGAAGAGCACATGATAACCCTGGAGAGCCACTGCGGTCAGTGTCGACAACACTGGGCAAGACAGACCAATGGTCTTACTCAGTATAAGGCAGCTTCCACTGTTCATATCTTTCTTTCCTGTTTTTCCCAAGCTATTGATGATGGGATGTAATATGGTAGCTGTTTGGGATGGGTCAGAAATTCGTTCGGTTTGCATTTGAATGTGATCTTTCCAAAATCACACTTCCTGGACCTAAACATAAACCGGAATGAAATTTGCCACTGAAATCTGTACATTTCCAAAGTTTGCGATGTAGTTTGCTGAAACGAAGAAAAAAGCCATGTACAAAATAGTGTACATTTAAAAAAACAAAAACAACTATGCACAAAAATGCATATATTTTTTTAAAAAAATGAATGTAGTTGCAAAAATATGTACAAATGAATTTATTTGATGAAGGAAAAATACATGCATTTGCAAAAGTGCGCACAAACATGTACACATTTGGAAAAAAATATGCACAGAAATGTGTACAGACGTTTGCGTGGACTAAAAAGAAAAATCTGCAATATGATGTGGAATCAGTACAGTATAAACCTAGCACTGGAAAACCTAGAAACCAAAAATTAGAAATTCACCCATTCCTAGGAACTTTTGATCACCTAGCTGTTGTCTTGTCCACTTATGGTTTTCCTTCGATCTTTGTTTCTTCCCTTGGGGAGAGAGGGAGAGAGAGAGAGAGAGAGAGAGAGGGAGAGAGAGAGAGAGATCGCCAATATATTAGACAAGCTGCTTTGAAGACCAATTGGTGGAAAGGTGTGGGTAGTAATCCTGCAAATAGATAGACAGATGCTATGAGGTTGCTGTATATATATATATATATATATATATATATATATAGTCTCAAAAGCAAATTGGTGAAGGCACCAAATAACACAGCTCTTGCTGGAGCAAGAGCCCTCTGTCCAATTTCAGGTAATGCCCCCCTCCTCACAGTGGAGACCTGTACAACACCATGGCCCACATTGTTCAGGAGGGCCCCCTGGCCCACTGGAGAGGGTTTTCTTGTGGGGCTGTGGAGGGGTGGCTGAAGAAGGGAGGAGTGGAAGAGAAAGATTAGTTGTATGTGCTGCCTTCCTCTTGCACAACCATTAGATACAACCCCCCTGTGTTTTTGTTTCGTTTAATGGTACTGAAGCAGTTGCCAATCAGACAACGAAGAGGCTGTAAACAACATCAAAAGGGTGAGGTGTGGGTGAATTGGATGTTACCTTCCCTAAGTGCACATGTTCACATGTAAACATCTGGTACAACCTTCATTTGAATGAAGTCCAGATCCAAAGAGCTAATACTGGTTCTTCTTGAGTTGTATTTTACTTACATGTGATGTGATGAGTACTTCCTTACCTGCAGCCTGGGCCTATCCACATTTCCTTGGAAGTAAATCACTGGGACCTACTCCCAAATAACATGCGTAGGATTTTGCTTATATAGTTATATTTTCTCTGAGTGACTTTTGTTTCCCTTGTAACATCTGCAGTAACTTGCTTGAACCTGTTTCATTGAGACATGGCACTTAGTGTAAGGCCTCTCCAGGTAACCCATTCCTTTCCTTTTGCACTCCATACTGGGAATGGCTGCCCTAGTCAGCATATTTCCCTTCAAGTTGTAGATCCAGTAGTACAGCATTGAACAAAAGCTAACACCATGGAACTCTCTTCTGATTTCATTGTCCTCCACACTGCTGTCATTTAGGAACCAGCGAAAGGCCTACTGATTTGTGCAGGCTTTGGGGGTGTAGGCATGTGCTCTATTGGTTTTGTTTTGTTTTTATCAATGGTGTTATGGTGTGTTGATGATGTTTTATTAATATATTTGTGATTTTAGAGTCTTTAAACAACTTTAAAATCATGATATTAAAATGATATCATGATTTTAAAGTTGTTTATGTGGTATACTGAGTTTTATATTGGTTATATTGGTTACATCAAATAAATAAAATTAAATTAAATTTAAAAGCTCCCCTTATACACTGCTTCACTCTGGTTCACATGGGTACACACACACACACACACACACACACACACACAATGAATTTCATATTCAACATTTCTTTCTGCCTTACATTTCTGATATCGATCGATATTCTCCTCTGCTCAATCTGGGTCAAACAGTAGGATGCTAATCAGTGTGTACATTACATTTCCTGTTCTTAACTATTAAGATATTTAGCAGCCTCTCCTTTCTTCAGATGCAATGCAAGTTACTTCACTTGCAAGAAAAAACAACATTTGGGAAGACAAGCAAGATGGCTTCATCAAGTTCCCCCAATCATGCCCCAGCACCAAAGTGACCAAAAGTAATGAATCAAGTTAATTTCATTAGGTTTTCATAGAGTGCAGATTCCAGCACCACACATCTCCATAACAATAGCATCTCCTGCCATGACATCGAAGTTCCTCTTCTGTTCTCAGCGCCAAGATGGAAAGTACAACCAAGGCAGCCTTTGTTACAAATGCACTCTAAGAACTTTCTCTAATGTGCACTCTCTTTAATTAGCCAGATTCTACTTAGCATTTCAGCCAACATTAGGAAAAGTTCACACGCTCAACGTGAATCGAGAATTACATTTAAATTACCACCGTCGCTTCCTTTTTGCAGGTCCGTGATCTATGATTATGAGCTCAAATTGTTATAATCAAAGCATCATTAGGTTCCCAAATTAACACGTAGCAAATAAATGGGAAGGATGGCATTCTATGTTGCACACGATCGCGCGGTCCCACGAACAGCAGTTAGAGCTCGTCCTGCTGTGACCTACATAGAACTGGTGGGAACTCAGTGACGGCAATGCAGTTTGACACATACCGCACAAATACCATCAAGCAAGGAGAGAACACAGAAAAATAAAATCAACATGTTTGAGAATCAATGCTCACTCACCAAGGAATCCAAGTGTGACTTGGCAAAGCCAACCAGGCACCTTTGTAGACTAGGGGTAGGAAAGACATTCATTCAGTTTGCATTTTAATGAGAATTTATGTAATTTCGTACTTTCAAACCATTATGTGAACTGAAACACAGTTCTCCTTCGAAGTTCACACTTCTCCCAGTTTTGCAATGGAGCTCTCCAATGGAAAATGTGTACCAAAATGAATATATAAGGGAAAATAACATTCAAAAAATGAATTATATTTGGGAAATTGCTTGCCAAATATGGCTACAATTCTTACAACAATGCATGTATTAAGAGAAATGTGCCCCAAAATGTTTTGCATTTTCATGCAAACTTGTTTAAAAAAAAAAAAAAAAAATTCTCCATGATTGGGACGAACCGAACGGAAGACTGGAGAAAGTCTCAAGGTTCGAGATGAACCGAATTTAAGATTAGGAAAATGAGAATCTGAGAGAAACTGAAATGGACAGATTTGTCCATCCTTAGGGCTCACACCTGTGGCTGACTGCAGCCAAGGCCAGTCGACCTTGGACAGGCCCCCCTCCCCTGGGGAGCAGGAGCAGAGAGAGCCGATTGAGAATTCTCAGTTGCAGGCTCTGGCCTTGGCTTGTCATGAGGGCTCAGGGGAGGAGGGCCCCTCAGGGTTGCGGCTGGCCCAAAGACGCCAGGAGAGAAACGCCTGGCTGAAAGGCACGTGAGCAGAAGGAGGCATAGTAGGCGTCTCCTGGCTCGGTACCCGTGCCAAGATCCAGAATCGGACTCAGACTGAGACCGAGGCTGGGTCAGGGTTTTATAGTCTAGCTGCTGACCCATGTTCAGTGTAGAAAGCAACAGCGCTGTTTCTACGCTCCTTGATTCCCTTGATCTGAACTCTTGGCTGCTACGATTCTGGACTTGGACTTTGGACTCTTGAACCCTTATCTCTTACCCTCTGGACCGTGGACTGTCTCGACTTTGGCTTGTTTCTTGGACTGGTGTCTGCTGCATGGACTTTTCGTTATTGCTTGTAGCAATAAAGAATCTGTTTGCAACTGCCTTGTCTGGCATGATCAAGTGGGACACAACAGGTGGAGACATTTTCTGAGTTGGAGGCCTTACAGGATTCTCTTCGCTTTACAGACCCTGCAGCAGTTACTTGTGACTTTGTTTTACTGAATTAAATTTTTAGACCACTCTCTCACTTTAGCCATTTTTAGATTTGAGGAAAAACAGCTTTGCTTGCTGCCCTCCCACTTCTCCAGCTTGCATATGCATATACCGCAAGTATAAACTGAGGCCTACACACAATTTTCATGACAGATAGGTTGCATGTGATGGTCTACTCACATATGTGCATGTAGGCCTGAGGAGGCAGGGAATGCACAACCTTGAGGTTCAGTCCCATGCTCCAGCCTGGGCCATTGGTGGGCCCTGTGTCATAGTCCTATCTGCAGATAGCATGGATCTCTCGGCAGTGAGGTCAGATTACCTGGAGCCTTCTAGAACAGGAGTGTCAAAGCACTTTCAGCCTGAGGGCCAAAGTTAATTTCAGAGAAGCTATCAGGGGCTGCATTTCAGTGGTCAGTGGGGCCAGAGGCAAAAGTGTAGGACCAAAGTTATCAAGGTTCTTCACCACTATTCTGGAGGAATGCTATCAAATGAAGATGCAGGCCTGTGGCCCACGCTGGCTCAGCTTGTCTGAGTGTGGAAAGCTAAGCTACTTGGATGGGAGACCCCTACTCTAGTTTCCTGCATTGAGCAGGAGGTTGGACTTGATGGCCTTGTAGGCCCCTTCCAACTCTACAATCTATGAATCTATAAGTCTGCTTTTTGGTTATTCTAAAGCAGTGTTCTGGCTGGGGCATGCTGGGAGTTGTAGGCCAAAAACATCTGGGCACCCAAGGTTGGAGAACACTGTTCTAAAGCCAACAACATAAGCAATAAGCAACATTTTCTATTGCTGAGAGTTTTATGGAGCTCTTTCTCAGGGGTATATTTTTAAAAACCTAAGATTCTTTTCCCACAGGCTTTCCCTGAGGTGACCCAGCCAGCTGTGGTTTGCAGCCTGCAGTGGAGTGTGTGGTTTTATTGCTGATTAATTTGTATTGTGCTGTTTTTATTGCTATATTTATTGTTGGTTTTATGCCATTGGGAAGCATCCAATGGGGGTGCTGCACCTCCACTGATTTGGTTCCACAAGTGCCCCCCCCTTCCAAGTCTATTGAGCAGGCAGGACCCACCAGTTGTACTACAGAGATTTGATGCTTCCTAGAGGAAACCCCAAAGCAAGAAGAAACACTCATTTTTTGATTGGGACAGGCTGACGACGAGCTCCCTTATGTGAGCTCCACTGACCTGAAACAAGGGTTAGTGGAAGCTGGCGACTCCTATTTCGGTGGGGATCCTAATTCATTGCAGATTTTATTTGGAACTTTACAGGAGCTGTCCATGGTGCTCCATTGTGGTGAACCTATCTTGGGGATGGAGTACAGCACCGTGGATGGCACTTGGTCCAAGCAGTTGTCTTTTGCAAACATATTCAGTGTACGCTACGTACATTACATCTTTGTAGGGATGGACAAATCTGTCATTTTTGTTTCTCATTTTTCCACTTGTAAAGTTTAGCTCATCCTGAATTTTGAGTATTATTTTTTTTAAAGTTTGCATGAAAATCCATACACATTTTTGTGTGCATTTCTTCTCACACGTGCATTTTTGTAGACAATTTTGCGTAAAATGCACACATATTTTTTTTTGCAAACGAGTTTCCTGATGCAATGCATTTTGCATGTTATTTTTTCACTGCTATACAAAATTGTGTGTGCACGTTTCCCTAAAATGCGCATTTTGTATGTATTTATTCATTTACTGGAGAATGCCACTGCAACATTCTGAATTTCTGAGAAGTGTGCATTTTGAAGGATAATGGAGTTTCAGTATGCATGTTGGTCCTAAAGTATAAAATCAGGCAAGTTCAGATTAAAATGTGAACCAAATGCATTTCTTCCCCATCCCTACCTCTGTGTGAATTGAGTTGATATGTAACGCTGTGTGGCTTCAGAAATTAACTACCCAACTCTCTCTTACTCAATCTCTCTCTCTCTCTGAAGAAGTTCACGGGAGTGAAGTTGGCACAAGTTCAATTTGCCCTGTAGCGATTTATTCTTCACATTACAGCTCTCTCCATTAAACAACATGAGTCAAAACTATTGATCTACTAAGCCATTTTTTGAACTGCATGGCCCTTCTGCTTTGCTCTGTCTTGCTGAAAGTCTGGATGAAGCAGAGTGAGCTAATGTGGCTGGAGTCATCAAACATCAAAGCAAACCGCACAAAGTGGAAACGTGAAGCAGTTTCCGCAATGCAGAAATACTAGGTGGCTGAAAATCATAGGTGTAGGGATGGGCAACTTGTGGCCCTCCGGTTAATTTGGCCTGCAACTCTCATCATTGGCTATGCTGCCTAGGGCTGATGGGATAGGCCAATTGGCTATGCTGCCTAGGGCTGATGGGATAGGCCAAATCATGTGAAGGGTCACAAGTTGCCTACCCCTGGTATAGTAGGGTGAGCAGTGGAATTGTTATTAAGTAGGGATGTGGATGGAGCTTGATTGTGGGGGTGGAAGTCCAGCAAACTCACCGGGCTCGATCCGCCGAGCTTTGCTCACCCTACCTTTTCCCCGGCTTGACTCGCGTTCTCGTGAGCCGAGCTGGGGAAAGAAACTTCCGGGTTCCGGCGCTACGTTGTTTACGTAGAAAGTGGCCTAATTTGCGCAAAATTACGACCAAATTTGCACAAATTATGGCCAAATTTGTGCGAATTACAGCTGTTTTCTATGTAAGCTGGGGATCCGGAAGTCCGGCGAGTGCCTCAGCTGGTGCTCGCTCTCGGCTCGCATGGCAGGGGCGCTCGGCTCTTGCGCTGTGAGTCGAGTGCCAGGCGGGTCATCCATAATAAGAAACAAATTGTAGGGATATATTTGGATGAATGAACATACCTTTGGCCTAGGGCTCAAATATATTTGCTTCCAAAAAAACCTCATGATCTTTCCCAAGAATGTTGACGTCAAATAGTCCATTTATATTCTCTGAATGTTCAAATATGCCTTGAACATGCCATTAACATTTGATATTGATATTTAGCATTTGATGACCTTTGGGATCAATATTTTATATTTGGCAGTATTTGATAGTGGACATAGTGGCGTTACATATTGAGCGACGGGCGGTACATGAGATTTCCTATTTGACACCCCATCCGAAAGCAAAGCAATTCAAGAGATACCAACAAGCCTGGAATTTCTCATTCATATTTTGAATTTGGAATTTGAAACTTCAGAATGTGATGAATACTGGTGAAATCACATTTCAGCTCTCCGTATACCCACGAGTTTCCATAAATAATGCTGTTGTAAATCTGGAGTAGTTGATCTTCGGGTAGTGAGCTAGAATCTGGGTCTTGGTTAACCTTCAGATTAGACTGCTGTCATGTGTTGTATGTGGGACTATCTTTGAAGACCCTTTGGAAGCTGCCAGTAATTCAAAATACAGACTGGGAAATGGAGCATAACTTGCCATTTCTTGAACAACATCACCGGCTCCTGGTCTCCTGTCAGGCACAATTCAAAGTGTCTTTAAATCCCTGGAATGCTTAGGGAAGTGTTCTCCAACCTTGGGTCCCCAGATGTTTTTGGCCTACAACTCCCATCATGCCCCAGCCGGTGTAGCGTAGCTGGCTGGGGCATGCTGGGAGTTGTAGGCCAAAAACATCTGGGGACCCAAGGTTGGAGAACACTGGCTTAGGGCCTAGGGTACCTGAAGGATGACCTTCTCCAGCATGAGACTGCCAGTACATTGAGAACACCTTCAGCATCCCACCTCCAGGTGCCTCCATCATCAGAGGTCAGGCAGGTCATGACTGGGGAGAGAGCCTTCACCATGGTGCCACCTTGCTTGTGGAATACTCCCTCCAGAGAGGCTAACCTGGCAACTGCTCTGATGTCTGCTTGGTGCCAAGCAAATACCATTCTTTCCCCAGGACTGACAGATAAATCTATGCTATTTAATGTTGTCTTTCACAATTGGCTTTCTATTTTATTTAGCAGTGTCATATAAGCCATCGAGTAGTGGCAGTGGAGGCTGGTGACTCCTGTTTCAGTGGGGCTCCTAATCCATTCAGCTTTTATTTGGAGCTTTAAAGGAGCTATCCATGGTGCTCCATAGCAGTGAGCCCATGTTGGGGATTGAGTTCAGCACCATGGGTAGCTCCTATGAAGCTCCAAATAAAGCCTGCAATGGATTAGGAGCCCACCAAAATAGGAGTCACCAGCCTTCCTTGAGTAGTGATGCTCTCTTAGGCTGGCAGTGGCTCCTGAAAGGCAGGTACTCGGGTTGCAAACCATCAAGTTTTTTCTCAGGTTTAGAATCAGATACTATGTTGAATAAAGTAAACCACAAATGTGGTTTCTGTGTTTGTGTGCGTGCGTGCGTGCGTGTAAGACATTTTTCAGTTGACCTCCAATTCCTGTTCCCCAATGTAAAATGTAAATTTTACAATGTACAATTCTCCAATTTTATTGAATCCATACTGTCTGTGTTTTCACAGACTGCCAGGCATCTTTCATTCTTTTGCCTGCTCATTGACAGAATCAGATATTATTATTTTTTTACTAGACTCTTGTTCTGCTTGCGCTAATGCACATTAGTGCATTGGCACTAGTGTGCACTTGTACAAATTAGCACCATTGTGAATTAGTGCAACCCCCCCCCCAAAAAAAAGTGAAAAACTGGTCCACAGAATCCACATGAATGGGGAAAAAAGCCCGTCCTACTGCAGATTCCGCAGGTTGGATTCATAGAAACATGAACTCATTTGAATCCGTTCTGGATTTCTCCAACATCCTGGCCCCCAATCTCCACTCCTTGATGCACCAGAGTGATCACCACCACCACCACCACCACCACTTTGAACGTATTTTACAAAGTATAAGTGAATAGGTACCTACCACTTACAATAAAAAAATTGACACAGGAGAGGAAGGGGAGGAAAAGTAGGGGTAAACTGGGAGACCAGCACACATCAGCTTAAGCCTCATAAACTCATTCCCTCTCATGCGATTAACAATGGGCCTAGGTACCTGAAGAAGTGGAGTAAGGCCATACCTGCTTTGAGAGTAAGGCCACACCTGAAGAGATGGAGAATAAGGCCTTACCTGCTTTGAGAGTAAGGCCACACCTGAAGAGGTGAAGAGTAAGGCCATACCTGCTGCCCCCTGCCTCCGCATCCCCCGATGCCCCCCCTGCACATATTGGGGGAGCCTGTACATATTTAAGCTTCCCAAATATTTGGCACCATGTGAGGTCAGAGTTATAAATTGGGGCAGGGGTGGAAGGTACACATATAGAGTAAGTTCCCTTCTTCAGAACCTCCTCCAGTGCATGGATTTGGTGGTGATGGCCAGGATAGGACCAGCAGCCATGCCGCCGCTCTCTCTCCTTTGAACAATTATTAATCATGAGAGGGGGAATGAGTGAATAAGGCTTTAGCTACAGTAGAATCTGGTGACCAAGTCCCCAGTCCTATGCATGCTTAGACGGAAACATGTATAGGATGTAAACATGAATAGGATGCTGCCCTTTGGCTTGTACCAAATCCACCAAGCCCCCAACCCGGGCACATCAAAACCTTTCAAGCCCTGCGTCTGACCCATCAAATATGGCCAGCCTCACTCCATGATTCTCTAAATGTAGCTCTGGCTTCACCCACTGACACAAAGTATCATTGTTACATCAAAATGTGGACAACCTTAGCTACCCCAGTAATCCTGGGGACAGGTACAGCTGAAAATATTTTGCTGCCTCAGTCTAAGGACAAGGTGCCCCCTCCTATTCATAGAATCATAGAAAAGTAGAGTTGGAAGGGGCCTACAAGGCCATCAAGTCCAACCCCCTGCTCAATGCAGGAATCCAGGTCAAAGTATCCCTGACAGATGGCTGTCCAGCTGCACCTTGAATGCCTCCAGAGTGGAAGAGCTCACCACCTCCCTAGGTAATTGGTTCCATTGTCTTATTGCTCTAACAGTCAATATTTTTTTCCTGATGTTTAGGTGGAATCTGGGTTCCTGTAACTTGAGCCCATGATTCCGTGTCCTGCAAACTGGGATGATCGAGAAGAGATCCTGGCCCTCCTCTGTGTGACAACCCTTCATGTACTGGAAGAGTGCAATCATATCTCCCCTCAGTCTCCTCTTCTGAAGGCTAAACATGCCCAGTTCTTTCAGTCTCTCCTCATAGGACATTGTTTCCAGTCCCTTAATCATCATCTTTGTACAAAAGCTGGCTAGACTGGCAGATGAATCTGTCTTCAACACTGGTGAGGGAACAGTATCCTCCCCTGCACCCGAAGGAAGCAGGGTAACTTAGGGGGTCCGGAGCAGGGAAAATGGCACACAGGTCTCTCCTCCAATATGTTGCTGCCACCTTCCAGGATCTGCCACCTGAGGAAACAGCTTCACTCTGCCTCATGGTAGGGCTGGCCCTGCCAGGAGAGTTTTTCAGCTACTGTGTGTGCAAATTAGGGGTGGGGAGTTTCTTTCAGCTTGAGGGCTGCATTCCAGTGATGGTTGGAAACAAAGGTAAAGGGGTGGGGCCAAAGGCAAAAGGTGTGAGTCCAAAAATACAATATATATATATATATATATACCAGGACAGTGTAATTTAAGCTCTTCCTGCCAGTCCCTAAGCCATAGGAGAGGCATTTCAATCTTTTAGAATGGGAAAAGAAATGGCACAAAAGCTTGGAAACCATTGAATGATCGGTGGTTGAAGAAAAGGTGGTGAGTCAGGGGCAGTGCTAGATATTGAAAAGATCCGGGGCTCAGGCCCACAGGACAAAACAACAACAACAACAAAAAACACAAATTTGCATATGTTAATTTACATATGCTCTAAAGTCTCTCTCTGTGGGTGTGTCTGTCTGTCTGTCTTTAAAGGACCCTGCCTCCTAAGGTAAGAACACCCCTATTTGTAAAAAGGGATGTATGGACAGGTGAGAGGAGGGCATTTGATTTCAGGAAAAAAAACTCAGGCAGAAAGATTCAAAGGGGGGAGCAGGAGGGGAAGCACATGTGGGCAAAAAGCCAGCTAATCCGGGGGGGGGGGTCAGATGCAACAGAGATCATCAGGGCCCCTGGACCTTTAATCAGCAAGTGCCCCATGGACAGCAGGATGGTGGGGCAGTTGGCCTCCCAGAGAGATTTGGAGCTCCAAATGAAAGATTCAGGGCTCCAGCCCTAGTGGGCCACCCCCTAACACCACCTCAGTGGTATTCCAGGGGAATGGGACATGGCTGTCTGGGGAATTCCAAAGCGCCACTCCTAGTGTAAATGAATTATCTGCAGCAGACTAGAATCATACAGAGCCTGTTATTGTCTACCGGGCAATTTTATGACCCCCTTTAATTCAGGCTTCCGAGTAGGGCTGTTTATCCAGGAAGTCAGCTTGACAGCATTAATTCAGAGACTTTGGCAGCAACTGGAAGCACAGATCACCTTCTTTTTTGCACTGAAATTCTCTGTTCGTGTGCCCGATGGGCAGCTTGTGCTTCCTTGAAGCCTTGAAGATATTCACAGATCTGAAGGAGGAATCCAAGTGCAATGGATACTTTCCTTAGGGCAGTTTTGTTTTGTTTTGTTTTTGTTTTCATTCTTGGATTTAACCTGAAAGGCAACCTTTCTGTAGCAGTGAGAGGACAGGGGTAGTAACAGACACAACCTAATCTACAGGCTACTCCAGAACAATGTATGTGTTTTAGTGTACTTATTAAACGTATCGATAAACCACTTCTTCTGCTGCAAAGGCACCCAAACAGTAGGCAGACAAAACACAGTAGTATAAAGTTGCTGTTTTTTTAAAAACACACACCACAGTAACAAATATTTAAACCTAACAAGCTTAGGGTGCAATCCTATGGCTGCTAGACACTGTCTAGATGGCCATAGCATAGGTCACAGTCCCAGCTCCAACCTCGGAAACGCACCCCGAGGTCAGAGCTGGGACATTGACTGCAGATAATTCCCCTTTACTCAGCACTGGTTAGGCCTCATCTTGAGTACTGTGTCCAGTTCTGGGACACCACACTTTAAGAAGGACGTAGACAAACTGGAGAGGGTTCAGAGGAGGGCAACAAGGATGATGAAGGGACTGGAAACAAGGCCCTATGAGGAGAGACTGAAAGAACTGGGCATGATTAGTCTTCAGAAGAGGAGACTGAGGGGAGATATGATCGCACTCTTCCAGTACTTGAAGGGTTGCCACACAGAGGAGGGCCAGGATCTCTTCTCCATCATCCCAGTTTGCAGGACACGGAATAATGGGCTCAAGTTACGGGAACCTAGATTCCACCTAAACATCAGGAAAATTTCCTGACTGTCAGAGCAATAAGACAATGGAACCAACAACCTAGGGAGGTGGTGGGCTCTCCCACTCTGCAGGCATTCAAAGTGCAGCTGGACAGCCATCTGTCGGGGATGCTTTGACCTGGATTCCTGCATTGAGCAGGGGGTTGGACTCAATGGCCTGGTAGGCCCCTTCCAACTCTACTTTTCTATGATTTTATGAGAGTGTCCTCCCTCTGCCCTCACAGCTGGTGTGGTTCTTTCCACACCAGCTGTGTCCCTGAAGTCACAAGTGTGACTTTGGAGCTGGTGCTCGGGGGACATTCCAGGGGGTGGGGAGGGGGTTAGGGAGGTTCCACTGGGATGCAACAGTATCTCAGCAGGGCCTCAGCCCCTCCTCTTTGCAAGCAGGGGCAAAAGACATAGCTGGCCGAAATCGGCTATCTGTGTCTTTTGCAGGGTGAGGAAAGCGCGGAGGCAATCCTTGCCTCCACACTCTTCCCAATCCTCCGAGTTTGGGCAGTTACAGGCAGCCACATTGGATGGTGTGGTTAGAAAAGACAAACTCAGAACTTAGTAAAACAAGCAAGTACTAATAGTCCTTTGTGATAATATATGTCCCTGTCCCATCCCTGTCTGGCTCTCTGTTTATATATATATTTATCTATTATATTTATATCCCGCCTTTTTCCCTGCAAGGAACCCAAGGCCGCTTACATAATCCTCCTCCTCCTCCCCATTTTATCCTCACATCAACCCTGTGAGGTAGGTTAGGCTGAGAGTCAGTGACTGGCCCAAAGTCACTCAGTGAGCTTCATGGCCGAGCTGGGGACTAGAACCCGGATCTCCCGAGTCCCAGTCCAACACTCTCACCACTATGTCACACTGGCTCTCTTCCATCTGATTCAAATATACCCTTGAATTCTATTTTGCAGCTAGTGCAACCTCTATTTCTAGTTCCTCTCCCTCTCTTGTCCTTATTCTCTGCATTTCTGAGGCACTTATATAATAACTTTATAATGAGTTCTGTGCATTCTCACCAAATTTTTAATGAGGAGCTCACCAAAATGCATGTCCTTTTAAGGGTTTCCAAATGCAATTAAATGCCATACATTGTGCTACTGTGTTTTTTCCCCCCTTGCCAATGCCAACATGCATTACTTTGCATGCATTGATCCTGCATTTTATTTGTCACCACTCATCTGAGTTTCAAAGGAGTCCCATGCTCTTTTGAAGATTGTAAATATCCTTGTATGCACAATTCACTCCAGTTATCTCTGGCATTAGGGTGGATTACTTCAGACTCTGTCTTAATTTGGCCTACTTTTAATTATTTTGCATCGCATGGATGTTCAGCAAGTCAAACTGATGGTCTCGGTGTTTATTATAACATCACCTCTGAAGTATGGTTTCAGCCTCCCAATCTGAAACAAAAAGAAGAAAAAAGCTTAGTTGATTAGTGTATGCATTTTAATAAATCAATGGAATCTGCATACATTTCTATATGAGTAAGGGAATGATCCTATGGCCCCTAGACATTGTCAGGAGGGGGAGGTAGGATAGTTTGGATTCCCAGCTCCAAGGTCAAAGACAGCGCTCCAACCTTGGAGTTGAGAACCAGAGCTCTGACCCACACACACCCATGCCCTTCTTGCAGCCAGCATGGAAAGAGCTGCTCTCCAAGGTCGGGAACTCGACCTCAGAGTGGGGGGAAAGAGGGCAGTTCAGGAGGAGGGAAGGAGACTGGAGCGGCCAGAAATTATATGAGGTATCCTGAACTCACTCCAGCCTCCTTCCCTCCCCCTCTAAGACACCATCGCTAGATGGCTGTGAACAGCTGTCTAGTGACGATACAGAGCGGGAGGAGCGGGGGAGGCAAGAATTGCCTCCACCTCTCTTCTCATTCTGCATGGGATTCACAGATTCACAGATATAGAGGTGGCATGCCGCGTCACGCCGCTAGTGACGGCGCTCTGTTTTTGGCGGGAGGAACCACAGCAACCCCGCCAAAAACAGAGCGACGGCGCTGGCGGCGTGACGCGGCATGCGATGGCGACGAGGTCGACGGAGGAGGAGGAGGAGGTGAGGGCGGCGGCGGCGGCAGAGGCAAGAGCGGCGGCGGAGGCGGAGGCGTCCTTGGGCTCGAGTCCCGAGTCGAGTCTCGAGTCCCACATAAATTATTGGGACTCGAGTGGGACTCGAGTCAGAGGGGGGACTCAGTCGGACTCACGAGTCGAGTCCCCGAGTCCGAGTCCCCATCCCTGCCCCCCCCAAAAGGTGAGACGTTCCAGGAGCACTTATCCAGGTTTGGTTTCCTTTGGAAGGAGCTCCCTGGAGGCTGATTGGTATTTTTGTAATAATTGTGTTCATTTACAAAGGGACCTTGGGCATAGGTGGAGATGCAGCTTAAATACTCTAACAAGACACACACACACCCAAAGGCCACTGCTATCACATCAGGTCTTCTATGTCACATATGGGCAACCTGCGTGTAGCCCTAAGCTTCCATGTGGCCCGAGAACCAACCTGCAGCTGATGTGCCTCCTTCTTCCCTGCTGCCCGGCTGATTGGCACTGGAAATACCTGAGGAGTGGACCTATTGGTCTTTTGCTGTTCCCATTGCCGATCAGCCAGGGACCACGAGCAGGTGCATGACAAGATCCTTATGTTCCCATTGCAGACCTCCCTCCAGCTGATTGGCATAGAAAACAGATCTGTGTGTTTATCCGTGGTGAGGGCAGGATGTGCGACAGGATCTAACTGTGCTGGAGGGGAGGTTTAAAACTCTCCATTCTGTCGCACTGAGATGGGGATGAAGGGTGTGTGTGGGTGCTGGGGGAAAGGGTGTTTGTGTGTGCGTGAGAGTGAAAGGGGGAAAGTGTTGGGAAAGTCCTCCACCTGAGATCCTGGAAAGCCGCTACCAGTCAGAGTAGTTAGTACTGGACTAGATGAATCAATGGTCTGACGTGGTATGGTACAAGGCAGTCTCCTTTGTTCTTTGTGTCATGACCCAGGACCGAAAGTCCTCTGAGATGGAGATTTCTAGTGGCAGTGATGCCAGGTCAGAACAACCAGGACCTCTACAAGTGGGCCCTCCGCCTTAGATCCTGCACCCTGCCCTCTCCACCCAGGAGGCACTGCTGCTCTCTGACTCCAAGGAGTGGACCTCAGATCTCTCCGGAGATCAGGGAGGCTCTGGGGAGCATTCTCAGCCAGGTCCTCAATCCCCAGACCCTCCAACACCCAGAAGAAGCTAGCAACTGCAGGAAAGGACGCTGACCCTTTCAGAAAACCAGATTCTGCACTTGAGGAGGTGAATCTCCCCGAAGGACTCTTTTGGCCTGGCTGTAAAACCCTGCCAGTTCCTCTTAGCCAGTGTTGGGGTAATTTGTCAGCACTCTAGATGCAGGGCTGCTCTCCGTGGTCCTGAACTCACTCCAGGTCCTGGGATGGAAAATGTGATGCTGGCTGTGGTGCTGAAACTCCTCTTGTTCATGGATTCATTATAGATCATAGAGTTGGAAGGGGTCTACAAGGCCATCGAGTCCAACCACCTGCTCAATGCAGGAAACTAGAGGAGAGGTCTCCCATCCAAGTAATAACCAGGCCTGACCCTGCTTAGCTTTCCACGCCCAGACAAGCTGAGCCACAGGGCTTCTTCTTCCATCCCAGCTGACCCATGTCATGTGTCCTCACCTGAGCCCTTGCCTGGAGCAGATGATGGAACCCCACCTGAAGCAAGACACATAACTGGAGCCATGATTCTAACCAGTCTAAGGTTTCTTTTAATGAAATAATTTAACTGATGAATCGACCGGACATGGCAACCGTAATGATTTTCTGGGAAGAAGGGCTGGCTCTACAATCTTTATACAACCAGATGTCCCCAGATTTGCCTGAAATTGCATCAAATAGCTGCTGCTATGGACCATTGCATGGCACCCCCTGTCCTGACTGACACTGAAAGTGTCTTTGCTCATGCACACCATCATAGTTATGCATATGGGCAGCATCAGTGCACTAGCATACCAAATATTTCGGCTATTTTCAAACAGCACTCTGAGGGTGGCATCTGTGAAAGGCTTTCACATTTTTAGAAGTACCAGCTGCTTCTGTCTACTTGCCTAGCAAATAACATAAAGCACATTATTATCCACCTGCTATCCTGAGGGGAGTTCAAATGAGCCCCTTGTACATTAAAAGCAGAGATGAGGGGAATGTGGGTTCATGGGGGGCTGGGTCGCTCCCTATTTCCGATGTGCCCTCTGACCACACACCCCACCAGACACACATTTGGTGAGAGTGTGAAGCAGCCCTACACATTTTATTTATTTATTTATTTATTTATTACATTTCTGTATTGCCCAACTGCCAAAGCTCTCTGGGTGGTTCACAACAATTAAAACCACAAATACAACATAAAATACACCATAGAAATTTTAAAATTTAAAACTACAGTATAAAATAGGAGTGAAAGCCAAAATAGAACCTAGCAGCAGTACAGAGATTTAAAATACAGTAAAAGAGTTTAAAAAAAAAACAAAAAAAAAACCAGAGACTAAAAGACTACAATTCCTGGGAAAATAAGGTCTTCACCTGGCACCGGAAAGAGCACAACTCAGGTACCAGGTGAGCCTCTCTGGGAAGTTCATTCCACAACCCGGGTGCCACAGCTGAAAAGGCCCTCTTCCTAGTAGCCCCCCCACCTCACTTCCTTTGGCAGGGGCTCCCAGAGGAGGAGCACTGGGACGATCTTAGGGACTGGGCAGATCTATATGGGAGGAGACAATCCTTCAGGTAACCTGGCCCCAAGCTGTTTAGGGCTTTGTAAGTTAATACCAGCACTTTGAATCGGGCCCAAACATGGCAGAGGGTAAAGTAATGGCCTAATATGTGAGCCAGTGTGGCGTAGTGGTTAGAGTGTTGGACTGGGACTCGGGAGATCCGGGTTCGAGTCCCCGCTCTGCCATGAAACTCACTGGGTGACTTTGGGCCAGTCACTGACTCTCAGCCTCACCTACCTCACAGGGTTGTTGTGAGGATAAAATGGAGAGGAGGATGATGATTATGTAAGCTGCCTTGGGTTCCTTGCAGGAAAAAAGGCGGGGTATAAATATAATAATAAATAAATAAATATGATTATGATCGTGCTACTCTATTTTGAACCAGCTGGAGTTTCCAGACTGTTGTACCAGGTGATTTGGCCCAGGATTTCCCCCGCCCTCATATGGGAGTTGCTCTAGCTGCATACACTGCTGTGGTCACAGGGCCCCTTCTCATGCTTGCAGAACACGCAGCGTGGCCAGAGGGTGTGGTGGCACAATGGGGTAGCTTGTATAGCCCCATGACCTCCGCACACTTGCTTTTAAATTAAGTCGTCCCCCCCCCCCGCTCCACCACCAAGCACACTTACTTGAAATATCTGAACTCAGAAGCATTTCCTTCCGGATAGATGTGCTTAATGCTGGGGTGAGAATCGTATGGCATGCTTTCGGGTGTATTGCGGTAGGCCTCACTGCTTCCTTGTGAGGAAAGGTGCTAGTATTATTGTCCTTAAATTCCCCAGAGGTAAAATTAAGAATGATTTGACCAAGGACACCCAGCGAGTTCATAGCAAAGTTGAGTAAACTGAGTCGTTACCCAAGGCCCAAATCGAATCCCTTTGGCAGGATCCAAAGACTTCTGTTAATAGGTGCAGATGTTTCAATCTACAACAATGTTCTCCAACCTTGGGTCCCCAGATGTTTTTGGCCTACAACTCCCAGCATGCCCCAGCCAGCTATGCTGGCTGGGGCATGCTGGGAGTTGTAGGCCAAAAACATCTGGGGACCCAAGGTTGGAGAACACTGATCTACAAGGAGATTATTTTTATATTCACTCTGGCACTATCTCGATTTCCCTTCCAACTGCGTTGGAGTCAACTCTGGAAAAAACTAGAGTTTGACCAAAATGTTCAAACCAGCAGTTTTTTTTAACCCTTTGTTGGGGCTGGGGGGGGGGGCAAACAAAGTCTTCCCCAGAGGTTCAAAGGGTGCAGTAGAAATCTCCATGCATTCTTTGGGGGGGGGTGTTGCCTTACATATTGGCTAGAGGGGTGTTATTTTCTTCTTTTTTTACCCTTTAAAAAAAGGCTGGTCACAGGTCACAGGTGACAAAGCTCTCTTGTCTCCTCATCCTTCTTGAGTCCCAGCCGCATTTCCTTTTCCTGTGCCGGCCAGATCACCATGCATATGAGCTTCATTTTCATGGGTATCTGGTTGCCATGGGCAAAGGAAGTGTGGCCAGGATATTGGAGGCTGCAGAGTACATAGAGCAGGAGTGGGGAACCTCTGGCCCACCAGGCTGGCCCATCTGGCCCATGGGGACTCAGCCAAGGCCAGTCCCCGCTCCCTAGCCCCCAGCCCCTCAGGGTTAGTGGGAAGAGGAATCCCTGCTGTCATATCCAACTTTTTTTCAAGTAAAAAAATGAAAAAATAATAACCCCTCATATTAAGTCAACTCTCCACCCCAATTTATTTATTTATTTATTTACTTACTTATTGCATTTATATCCTGCTTTTTCCCCTTCTTGCAAGGAGGGAAAAAAAAAAAAAGCATGGTTCTCCTCCTCGCCAATTTTGATCCTCACAATGACCCAGTGAGGTAGGTAAGTCTGAGTATCAGTGACTGGCTCCAAAGTCACCCAGTGAGCTTCATGGCATAGTGGGGACTTGAAACGGGATCTCCCGAGTCCCAGTCCAACACTCTAAGCACTACGCCACACTGACTCTCAAATGAGGCACATTTCTCCTGCTTCCCTGAAAGTAGCAGAAATGCAGCCTTCATCTTTGCAGGGGATGGAGCAGTGAAAATGAAGGGCCGTTTTCAGTTCACCGTTGCACCAGACTTCCTTAGGTGACTTTTGTGGGGAGCAAAAGGGTGTGCATTAGGAAACAGCCCCGGCTGGGCTCCACCACGTGACCTACCAAAAGCTATTCACCAGGCCCCACCCTCTGACCTATCAAAATCTACCTCCTGGTTCCACCCACTGCCCTGTTTTTTTTGTTTTTTTTTGCTTTTTGTCTTTTTTAAATCATAGCTTGGCATGCGTAGGTGGCTTAGAGGTTAACTTCAACACTTGATGTCCATATTCGTCTTTCATGTGCCTTGAGCTCAATTTGTAAACAAAAGTTGAGTCATTGGCAATGGCATTTGTGGGGGGGGGATAAAATCTGAAAATCTGTCCTAGTGATACTAAAATTGTATAATAATTCCAATGAGTCAGGAAAAAAAAAATTCTTGGGCATTGACTCATTCTCCAAACGATGAGTCAGAAACTAAATATACCAAGTAGGCTAAAGTTATGAAAAAATAATTTTGACAGTAGGAGGCAAAAGGAAGAAAATGGTTGCTTTAAACTGCAGGACTCTTAACCTAATTCAGTCACTGGTTAACATGATCAAAAAACCCTAGAACCTCTTGCGTAGAAAGGCAAGCTACTTCAATTCCTTAGGGCAGTTATTACCATTTAAAAAGAAAGAAAGAAAAGAAATAATCAGCTTTGGAAAAATTACTGTCTGAGCAAATGAGTCAATTTTTGCATGGCTTTGAGAAAATGAAAGCAGAAGAGATTTAAGAAATAACAGAAGAGGGTTTCAGCTAATTGCATTGCATCCTTCTGAGTTCACGGAGCCCCCTGCAGAAGCGGACTCACCACCTGTTGTTTTTTTATAGAGATGTGCGAATCAGCAAAACATGAGCTCGCTAGAATTCTCCGAATTCCATCTTGAAGCCCGAGCTTCTTCTTTTCTTTTCGCACAAAAATCTATATTTTCACGCGTATTTTTTTCCAAATGTAAGCATAAATTGTGCACATCTTTGAAGTGCAGGCATTCTTCTCCCATGGATTAAAGTGCATTTGTGCACATTTCTCAAAAGTATGCACTACAAGGCCCTCTCTCTTGTAGCCACCCGCCTAGCTTCCTTTGCCAGGGGCACCCAAAGAAAGAGGGGGTGTGGGAGGGAGAGAGAGAGAGAGAGAGAGAGAGAGAGAGAGAGCAAGAGAGAAAAAGTGGTGGCCCGACCTATTTTTGCCTCTGGCCCTGCCCACCACTGACATGCAGCTCCTGATTTCCCCTGAGTGAATGCAGCCCTCAAAAGAGGCAGGGGGAATGATTCTCTATTCCTTGTGTATAGTATCACAGAGGAAAGCATTGCTGGCTTGAGCACCATTTTCTTGTTGGAAAGGCAGGGTATAAATTGAATAAATAAATAATACACTGCAACATTTTGTTGCATGTCACATGTGTATTGTTTTACGGGTCGGGCAGAGTGATTCTATGGGCCCTAGACAGTGTCTAGGGGGGCCATGGGATTCTTCAGATTCCCAGATCTGAAGCCAAAGACAGAGCTCCAACCTTGGAGATCTGTGATCCGATCTGCCTCCACCGCACTGCGCGCCCCCCGCAGTTGGTGTGGAAAGTACTGCGGTGGCTGCTTCTCCAAGGTCTGTGGTAGCCCCCCAGCTCTGGAACAAGCTCCCCCCTGAGGCCCGCCTGGCGCCAACTCTGTCATCTTTTCGGTGCCAGGTTAAGACTGCCCTCTATGTCGAGGGTTCTAACAATTCTAAATAGTGCATGGTGAGAGGTGGGTTATTTTTTAACTTTTCTACTGGTCATGTTGTATAAACTTGTTTTTAGCTATTTGTGTCATTTTAAATTTGGTTTTTAAATTTTTTATAATGTTTTACTGTGTATTTATATTGTATTTTTTTAATTGTTGTACACTGCCCAGAGAGCTTCAGCTATTGGGTGGTATAGGAATAATAATAATAATAATAATAATAATAATAATAATAATAATAATAATAATAGCAGCAACCTCAGAGAGGGGTAAAGGGGGTGTTCCAGGGGGTGGGGAGGGAAGGAGACCGGGGCCGCCCAGGATATGACATCCCTCCTCCAAAGTGCCACAGCTGGATGGCCAAAATTGGCCGTCTATTTTTATTTATTTATTTATTTATTTAATACATTTTTATTCCGCCCAATAGCTGAAGCTCTCTGGGTGGTTTACAACAGTTAAAACCATAATACACAATATAAAATAAATATAAAATTTAAAACCACAGATTAAAAACAAACAGCAGAGCTAGCAGCAGCAGTTACAATAACAGTTAAAAACAACTACAAGATTAAAATGATTAAGATGATTAAAATGACTTGCAGGGCAGGAGGAATGGGGAGGTGGAGATCACCTCTGCCGCTTCCCCTGCCCTGCATAGGATGCCCGTAACCCTCCAAGTTCAGCGGTGGACAGGCATCCCAACTGGATTGTACCCATACACAGTTTAGCTTCTCTGTTGCACTCTCCAGTCTCCTGTATAATTCATAAAAGATGGGATCCAGATTAAATAAGTTGCACTTAGATCCCATTGAAATCAGTGGGGCTTCAGTTACTCATAGGAATGTGTGCAGAGCTCGCTTGGGGGGTGGAAGTCTGGCGAACTGGCCGGGCTCGACCCCCGACCCCCCAAGCTCTGCTCAGCCTACCTGCTTCCCCGGCTCGACTCGTGTTCTCTTGGGCCAAGTTGGGGAAGTGACTTCCGGGTTCCCGACGGTACACTTTTTACATAGAAAATGGCGTAAGATACTTTAAAAACAGCCGCGATTTGCACAAGTTATGCACATTGCAGTCACTTTTAACGTATATTATTACACCATTTTCTACATAAAAAGCGTACCGCCAGGAACCCGGAAGTCCGCCGAGCAGCTCGGTTGGCGCACGCTTTTGGCCCAGCTTGAAAGTGTGGCAGCAGCGCTCGCCAAGTGCCCAGCAAGTCGGGTAGTGGGCAGATTGCCCACCCCTAGATAGATTTCATAGATTATAGAGTTGGAAGGAGCCTACAAGGCCATCTAGTCCAACCCCCTGCTCAATGCAGGAAACTAGAGGAGGGAGGGGTCTCCCATTCAAGTAACAACCAGGCCTGACCCTGCTTCGCTTTCCACGCTCAGACAAGCTGAGCCAGTGTGAGCCACAGGCCTGTCTTGTTTCTCATGACTAACTTTTCATATTTCTAACTTTTCACATTTCACATGACTAACTTTTCACTTTTCAAAGGGACCCAAGTGTGCTAAATTACTCTGGATCTAACCTAACATTCACAGCAGCAAATATCACACACACACTCCTCTGTTGTTTCCCACCTCACACGCAATTACATCTCAATACCAAGAGAAGTTGCATCCACATAGATTGCACCCTTAATCATCAAAACATTGCTAGTACAACCCACTTTTACATTTATTCAAACAAACCTATAGCGGTGAAACAAGTTATTGTCAAAAATATGCACAGATTAGAGACCAACATCAAAGGGATCTATGGGAAGAAGAAAATCATTAAGAGAGCTGATTTTCAAGAACTATGCATGTGTGTGTGTGTGTGTGTGTGTGCGTGTGTGCGTGTATAAAAGAATACACTGAAATATCCAAAGAACAACCAAAAAACTATTTTTAAAAAATTGGGAGCCCAAAAAGCTAACCCCATTAGTTTGATGTGACTTGCGTATGAGTTAATTGGAAGGGAACTCTACTTGGGAGACAGGGAAATGAGCACCTTAAGAGCCATTGCCTAACTGCAGATTATTATGGGTATGCGTGTGTATAAGAAAGAATTTAAATGACTTACAGCAATGTTCCATTCTCACCAGAGATTACTGTAACACTGTGCATTAAAAAGGAGCCAGCTAAAGCTTTCTAGAGCAGAGATGGCAAATGTCTGTCTTCTCAGCAGTTACGCTATTCTCCAGACAGCCATTCCAGGGGGTGAGGGCAAAGTCTGCAGGACAAATTGATTCCCAATTACGGATGCTTCCACAATTCTCCCCCTCCAAATTTCTACTTAATTACCTGGTTTTGCTTCCAGCGTAGGATCCCAGTGTTTGGGGAATTCCATGTTTTATTTTCACACACACACACACACACACCTATTCTGTTCAGAGCACTGTGCATATATACAGAGATAGAACATGGCAAGAATGTTATGACTGCACCAAGATTCTTTCTGTGTGGTGTTTTTACTGTAGTAGAGTAACCCACTGCAAAAAAAAGCAATCTTGCTGTGGCTGCACATCATGTTGGTTGAATTGTGCTTCTGTGTGTGTGTGTGTGTGTGTGTGTGTGTGTGTGTGTTTACTGGTGCACCAGAGTAAATGTGAGCAGCAGTAAAACATGCACAAAAAGAACTGTAAGGCAGTCATAAATACAACCACATCAAGATGGGTTTGCAATGTATTATCAGAGCATACATGCATGTTGCTAATGGAGAGCAGGGAAAGTAGGAACATAGGAAGCTGAGTCAAGCTCACTGACCAACAGTGGCTCTCCTGGGTTTCAGACAGGTGTCTTTTCCAGCACTAGCTGGAGATGCCAGGGATTGATGACCTTCTGTGTGCAAAGCACATGCCCTTCCCCAAGATGAGTTGGGGCAATCCACCTGCCCCCGGTGTGCCTGATGGGCCTTGAACTTTTTTTCTTTTGCTTCCCAACACCCTGTCCTCTGCAGTGGACCACCTGAAGTTGCTGCTGAATGAACTGGAGGAAGTAGAAATTATTGAGGCAAGCTGTGTGTGTGCCACTTCCTCTCCTGAACTGCTTTGAAAGTCAAGAGGGCAGTTGTTCGTTTGGTTAAACATAGACTGCGAAACATAACTCTCTTTGAAAACGATAATCAACAGTTCAGAACATAGCATGGCAGCTGCAGCATGTGAAATGGCTTGCTGTGCATAAAGATGATGGATCAGTCAATTTCCAGTCTGTGTCAGTTTCACATGTGTACCTTCATAAGTCCGTTCTGTCCCATTTCTGCATTAATGCACAACTTTTAAAAAAAAAAGTCCCCAGGGAAATTCATACATACATACATATAAGTACATATATTTTAATGGACTTTCTCCTAAGATGCACATTTTAACATTTTTGAGCCAACAACTGTATTGCAAAATTCAGGGAAGTTCAAAATCCAAGGGGATAAGTATGCTCCGGTCAGTGCATTAGCCCAGGAGGTTGAGATCAATTCAGTTTGCATTGGAATTCACAAAGATTAAATTCCACAAAAATTCCTAGCTGTGAGCTGCACGGTGCCTTAGTGTTCACATCAATGCATTTACCTCCATGTGCACTAAAGACAAGGTGCATCTATCCCACCCAATCCCAACTCAGAAATTTAGGAAACAATCCTACAGCCCCTAGACAGAATCTTAGGGGCCATAGGATAGTTATATTTTATTTATTTATTTATTAGATTTATACCCCGCCTTTTCCTGCAAGGAACCCAAGGAGGCTTACATAATCCCCCTCCTCCTCCTCTCCACTTTATCCTCACAACAGCCCTGTGAGGTAGGTTAGGCTGAGAGTCAGTGACTGGCCCAAAGTCACCCAGTGAATTTCATGGCCAAGTGGGGACTAGAACCCGGATCTCCCGAGTCCCAGCCCAACACTCTCACCACTACGCCACGCTGGCCACACTAGTTCAGATTCCCAGCTCCAAGGATCGGGGACAGCACTCTGACTTCAGAGCTAGGAATTGGCACTCCAACTCCACTCCCCAACCCCTCACAACTGATGCAGAAAGACCCATGCTGGACTCTCTCTCTGAAGTCATGAAAGTGACCTTGGAAAGGGAGAAAAGGGGGCATTTCAGGGGGAGGGAAGGAGGCTGTGGAGAGGCCAGGATATGAGGTATCCAGTTTCCTTTCCTCCTCCTCCAAAACACTTTTGCTAGATGGGCAAAAAATGCAGGGTGAGAGGACAAGAAGGCAAAGATTGCCTCCGCCACTCCTGCTGTTCTGCACTGGGTGCTCATAAGCCTCCGAGTTTGGGGGCTTACGGCCATCACCATAGGATTGCACACCCTTAATTCCTAGAGACTCTGGGGAGGGAGCAAAGAATGAAAATGTTAGCAACTTGCACTAAGAACATTTTAAGAAGTGGTCCCCCAAAGGCAAAAAAAATAATAAAATAGAGTGATGGTAGGGATGAAGATTTGCCATGGATGGGTTGGGTATAAGAAAGCAGGAGCTATCATTGGTAAATAGGAGCAGTTGGAATATAGATTGCTAGTAGAAATGTACAAATCAGCAAAACTCATGCTTATCAGGGTTCTCCAAATTCCACCTCGAAGCTCATTCCGATTGTCCATACCAGTTTGTATGCATATTTCCGTGCACCCCCCCCCATGGATGCGTGCGTCAAGCAACAGACCCAAACACCCCAGTGAGGTCTGATTGTGCACAGTGGTCACGGAATGCTGACTTACTGTTGGGGAGGGAGGGAAGTAAAACTGGGTGGGAGAGGGAATGTAATGGAGTATTGTGGAGGAGGTCATCATGGCTGGCTGGCCGCCTGGAACAGTGAACAGGAGCACTCATACTGCAATATTTTGAAGCAGATCCCACTTGTATAAATATCATCAGTAAGTGCAATGCTTTATTTATTCCCCTTGGGAATGGCTGGCATAGCTCCTACTCCTTTCCCCATAACTATGGGAAACCAAGTGGAGAGGAGGGACTATGCAAATAGGCAAATTTGCATAAGAGGATATTTCAGGAGTGTAAATGCAGGTTCTTCCCGTGCAGATTTTTTTTTTTTAAATGCAGGATATATATCTCCTATGACAGTGATGGTGAACCTTTTTGAGCCCGAGTGCCCAAACTGCAACACAAAACCAACTTATTTATTTCAAAGTGCCAACACTGCAATTAAACCTGAATACCAAGGTTTTAGTTTTAGAAAAACAACTCATACAGTTGTCTGAACTAATTAACATCTTTTGTCTTAAAAGAAAAACACAATAACAGAGCTTTCAATGATACAGTTTTTTGTTGAAAAAAAAATCAACTCAAAAAATTATTATAGTACTACATTGTACACATAGCCTGAAAGGAATTTATACAAGCTTTTTAAATAATTAGGCACATGTATTTTTGAATAAGGGATTCTCAACTTGTAATATGATTATATGCCAGACTGAAATTGTATGGGGCAAGCTTTACCCCGGGTCCTTTCCCTGCTTCTACAGCAGGGAAAGGACCTGTCGGATTAGTAAAAGTAAAAGTCACCTTGTACTAGGATGAGCAAGATAAACAAGAAAACTAAACGTGCTTAACACATTTTAAACACTTTATGTCTTGGACTGCAAACACTGCATTAGGTAAAAGTTTGCATTGGGCGTGCTTTTGCACAATTAATGTGATTTTTGCTATTGCATGCATGCTGATAATTTGTCAAACCTTGGCTCATACTCCGTTAGTTTGAGAGCAACACATGCAGCACTCGGGTCAACTGTTAGGGCTTTACATCCAAGCCATGCTCTGTGCATCATTCTTCAAAATCTTTTAAATGTGATAACAATGCAAAAAAGAATTCTGTAACAGGAGTTCTAGAATAAAATCATTCTGTTCAACAGTGTGAGAAAGAACAAGATCATTAGTGTTTTGCAGAAGGGGACAGTCTTTTCGCGATCTGGTGACCAATGGCTTGAGTGCCCACAGAGAGGTCCCTGCGTGCCAGCTGTGGCACCCGTGCCATAGGTTCGCCATCACTGTCCTATGAGCAAAAACCCTCTCACAAAGCCTTTCTTGGCAAGAAGTGTTTCTTTTATGGCCGTGTGCAGATGCTACTACTAACTAAAGACAGGGATTTCTTTAAAAACAAACAAAGCAAAAACCCCAACAACTTCTTTTTAACAAATTCTTCACCTTCTACAGGATGTTAAGTAAATACAGGAGCATGCAAGAGACAGCTGTGAAGAAAACTGATGATTCTGCAGCAAAGGTGATATTCATCAGCGGCTCTTGTGCCTCAGTCAGGCCTCTGGCTCCCAGATGCTGGCCTCTTCCTTTATCATCGCTGGTTTTTCATCTTCATCATGATAATTTACTGCCAGTTTCCTTCCCATTGCCTCTCTCTCCCCACCCCACCCCATGAACCAGACAGCACTAGCATCTGAATGAATACTTTGAGGGTGGATATAGTGGTAGACCATCCATACGCAGATAGTTTCTGCAGAGCATGACACAGAGGAAATGGAAGGAAGGCATGTCAGGACTAGCAGTCTGGGCTGACTTGTAGGGATGGGGAGCATGTGGGGCAAGCATGGGCCCCACCCACTGATGCCATCCAATCTGTGGAGGGAGGGGTTGGTGGGCAGTACTCCATCCCGCCACCTCAAAACAGATCGGCACTCCTGACCTAGGCAACTGGACGGCACTCCCTATCAGCCTGCTGGATGCAGGCCAGTATGAGAAAGTAGGGAATTGACCCAATTGCCTAGACAGGTTA
Organism: Shinisaurus crocodilurus; assembly: GCA_021292165.1. Lineage (NCBI taxonomy): Eukaryota > Metazoa > Chordata > Lepidosauria > Squamata > Shinisauridae > Shinisaurus > Shinisaurus crocodilurus. The sequence goes on from CM037878.1 coordinate 278,981,874, forward strand.
GCAATCCCACTATGGTCCACCACTGTTCCAGTCCAATAGCTGTGGAACAGTTCTAGTATAATTTCAAAATTATTTTTTTTTCATGCTCATTGAGGTTCTTCAAATTCCTCCTCGATGCTTGTTTTGCCTTGTTCTCATTCCCAAATTTGAGATTATTATTATTATCCCATTATCATCATTATCATTATTTGCATGGATCAGGAAAAATCTCATTTTTAAGAGTTTGCACCCAAAATGCACACCCCCCCCATAGGCTGAAGCATGAAAATGCAGATGGGGGGGAATGCACATTAGTGCAAGTGTGCACTTGCACGAGTGCATATTATCAAAAGCGAACGCAAGTTCAGGAAAATGCAAAAATTTCCCAAGAATTGCACTCCTGCTCACGGTCATGTTCCGGGTTGCAAATGAGACATGTTCACATGATTTACGAACGAAAATGAAATCCTCATCCATCCCTTGGGCCAAGGTACTTGTCCTTAAGCAATCTGTTACTCAGAGGGACTAGCTGGAGGCTTGTTGGAAGATTTATAGGACCAGCTGGAACCCTATTGGCCCTCTATTGTCACCTGATAACTATGGAACTAGAAGCTGCAGTAGCACTGTCTGGCCAGCTACCGAAAGCTGGAGTTCAGCAGCACTGCCACAGTGGCGCAGAGAATAAGCCATTTGGGTCAGGTCACCAAAGTTTCTCGTTCAAGACTTCTGATGTGAAAACCGCGAGAAGGAGTTGTTTGGCAGGGGATGGAGGAGCACTCATCCTGCTGGTGATGGGCTTCACTGCTTGCAGGCCTTCCCCAGTCAGGGAAAATCTGTGCACAGTGAAGTTAGGTCCCTGACCAAATTGTCAGCTGGGGTTCCAGCCAGGACTTTGACCAGGGAATGCATGGCGTCAGCAAGCATGGGCCCCACCCACTGATGTCATCCAATCTGTGGAGGGAGGGGTTGGTGGGCAGTACTCCATCCCGCCACCTCAAAACAGATCGGCACTCCTGACCTAGGCAACTGGACGGCACTCCCTATCAGCCTGCTGGATGCAGGCCAGTATGAGAAAGTAGGGAATTGACCCAATTGCCTAGACAGGTTAGCAATCCCACTATGGTCCACCACTGTTCCAGTCCAATAGCTGTGAAACAGTTCTAGTATAATTTCAAAATTATTTTTTTTTCTAGTTTGGAAAGGGGTTTCATCACCTTCTCAGTAGGCTTGTAACAAGCTTTCTTAGAGCGTTTTCACACATGACATCTCAGTTTTATGTATTTATTTATTCATTATATTTATATCCCGCCTTGTTTCCTGCAAGAAACCCAAGGCAGCTTACATGGTCCTCCTCCTCCTCCATTTTTCCCCTCACAACAACCCTGTGAGGTAGGTTAGGCTGAGAGTCAGTGACTGGCCCCAGAGTCACCCAGTGAGCTTCATGGCCAAGTGGGGACTTGAACCCGGATCTCCCAAGTCCCAGTCCAACACTCTGACCACTATGCCACACTGGCTCAAATTGCCTTTGAGCCTCTCCTGTACTAGCTGTGTGAATATGTGCGATCGTTGTTCATGCAGAAAACAGAAGAGAGTTGTTTGTAATGCAAGTGAGCATTCTGGCCAATGTCCCATTGGTTATAATAAGCAATTGAAGCAACTACTTCTTTAAGGATGCAATCATATAGCCACTTACCTGGGAGTAAGTCCCAATGAACTCAGCACACCTTACTTCTGAGTAGACATGCACAGGATTGCTGTGTAAGCCCCATTTGTGAAGAATGCCTCTAGTATCCCTCACTGAGCTTTGGACTTGTATGATATATGTTGGATTCATTTTCAAAATTGTCTCAAGATTGCACTGTTGAGTATGCATTCTTAACCTTTCTGGTTTGTCCATTTTGAAAGATGATCACTGAAATGTAGTCATTTAATTACTGTTGCTCAGAGGTGCATGCCCACTTAATGGTTCCTCCACGCAGAGGCCACCCATCATTTCTTGCATAATTCTGAAGTCAATGTAGGATTTTTTTTCAAAAAGAAATAAATGTAGGAAAGATCGCTTATTTAGGAAATCAATGTTGGTACTGCAGACCATCTTTGTATTTGTGTGAATGTAAGGTATATTTCTTAAACCAATGCTTAATAAACAGTGAATTGAGATTTTCAGGGGGGCTGAGAGAATTTATGGACCCCAAGGGGGAGAAAAGCATCTCTAAGCATGAATCAATGTAGTGCAGTGTGAAGCCAGTGTGCTCTTAGTGTAGAGATGTATGAGCACTTATTCCAGTTCATTTTTTGATAAGAACATACCCAAGTCCTCCAATTTTTTCATAAATGGGATGCAAAGCTCTTGAGATTTCAAGAATTCTAAATGTAGGAGAAAGTGAAATTGACACATTCATCCATCCAGGCATGAAGATCTGAGTGCTTAGCTCTTAAAACGCTGGGTATGGAATCCTGACCCTGGGTATTCCCCCATGTTTGTGGTGCTGAATTTGGGTAGCTGCTGCCTCTTTTTTTTTTTTCCCCTGACAGGCTTCTCTGACAGCTACATGGCAGGCAGATACAACACGGCCCTCCCCATGCTTGGAAGAGCTGTCACTATTGAATTTGGGGCTGATCCAGATGGGTGGACATTTCCTTTCAGTTCATTTTTGATAAGAATTGATCAAAGTTTACACATTTCTTCATATATGGAACCAGAAGAACTTGAGATTTAATGAATGTGGAGAAACTAAAACTGACAGATTTGACCATCCCTGTTTTAGTGTGGCCTTGAATGTTGAGCTTGGCTATGGGAACAGTCAATTCCTACTAAGCTATGGAGTTAATTGGATGACTTTGGCCAAGATGCTATCTATCTCTTATCCTAACCTTCTTCAAAAATATGGTGCGAACCTAATTGTTATAAAGCTCTGGTGAATGTCTGCCCCCACTTCTTGTTGTTTTTTTGCAAATTGATTTTTTTAAATTATAAAAAGAAAAAAAGCACACCAAAAACAAACAACAAACACAACAAATACATATAACAACAAACAGAACAAAAATGGGCTTCCCCTTTTCTCCACAACAAAACTTAAGCAAAAGCAAAAAAAAAAAAAAAATCACACACACTTTCCCTTACTCTATAATTACACAAAAAATCAGACTTCTTCCCGTTAATCCAAATTTTTGTTCTTACTCATCAAACCCACAAATAAGCAACTCATTATTTTCTAGACTCTGCAAAAAGTCTATTAAAGGTTTCCACTCAACCATAAACCCAGATGTTGACTTTTCTCCAAGTACAGATGTAAGTTTAACCATCTCCACCAACTCCAGCATCTTCACCATCCATTCTTGTACTGATGGTATAGTTGAACATTTCCATTTTTGCGCATAAAGTAATCTCGCTGCCATTATCATATATAAAAGTAAAGTTCCATGGGTTCTTTCCAGCTGATCATCATTCCCATGAGGAACAACTCTGGTTTCAATTGTAACTCAATCCGTAGGATTTATTTTCTGAATTGTTAAGTGGATTTGTATCCACCACATATGGTAAAAGTCCACCACATATGGTAAAAAGTTCCTTCTTGTTGTTGACATTTCCAACACGTAGTCGGAGTGCCCCTATAGATTTTGGACAATTTCTCTAGAGACATATACCAGTGATACATCATCTTATAAAAGTTTTCCTTGAGACTAGAACATAATGTAAATTTCAGACCTTTTAAGCACATATTTTCCCACTGTTTCATATAAATATTATATCCAAAATTTTGAGCCCATTTTATCATGCATTCTTTCACTTGTTCATCTTCTGTCTCAAGATGACAGAAGATGATGGCCCCCACTTATGATGGGCCATTCACCCCCACAAAAGTATGTCTGTGTGTGTCAAGAATCCTGTTTTCTTTTTTGTGCTCTAGCTGTCTGAAAGACTCAGTTTGGCCAGGCTGAAGTTGCACGTAGTGATGCAACCACCAGTGTGTGTGTGTGTGTGTGTGTGTGTTATCTTGAGATGTCTCTAGCACCAGAGTAAGGCTCAATTAATTGGACTGAATGATCTCAGCTGTGTTTCTGTGGGACTTTTACCACAACCCCTTATGGGTTTGGGAATGCTGTTCCAGCCAGCCTGTGATGGGCTAACAGAGATCTCCTTGGAGTTGTCAGGGGCTTGAACATAAAAAGAGCTGCCCATTGTCTTCATCTTCATCTTTCATTTTGCTCACCTTTTGGCCCCTGTTCTATGTGAAGTCCTATACTTAGGTATGTATGGAGAGGAATCCAAATTTTTCTGCTTAGTTAATTGCTACTGTTTAACATTTCAGGCTTGAGGCTTGGGAATAGCATGCAGTGGATTGAACCCCTACTCCATAAGCAATATTAGACAGTCCCTGCCCTCAGACTTACAATCTAAAATACATGGCACAAAAGGAAAAGGGATTGGGAGGGAGGAGGAAGAAAGCAAAATTCAGGCACCAGTTCTTAGTTACAAGGTTCTTACAGATTTTTTCCCTCTTTTTTTTTTCTGGCAGAGAAGGGCAAAACAGCTCCCTGCAGCTGTTCCTTCTTTGGCAGATGCATGGGGCCAGGCTGGTCTCCCCCTTGACATGATGTTAATCCTGGGAGGCATGGGGTGCAGCCTCCCAGTGGCCCAGGCCCTTGGTTCTCTGGCCGATGGATCAGTCCTGCTCTGAAAAAAGTCACAGAGCTGTGCTCCCCTGCATTCTCACACTATGGTGTGTGTCACTGTCTTATATCAAGTTTCTCCTGGCATAAATCTAGCAGCTTTTTAAAAAAAACATACTTTGAAGGGATTTTTTTTCTTCTTCGTAGCGGCAGCTCTAAAATATGAAATGGCCACAAGGCTGCCTGTTTTATGCTTTCTTCCTCATGCACCAAGAAGAGGTGATCAATCTAGCACAAAGGCCTCTCCATCTTCCTCAGCATCTGTCACTGAAGGTCATTTCTCTAATCCAAGACATGGCTTTCATTTATTTAAAAAATCAAAAAGAAAAAAAGAAAAAGGCTACTGAAGCTTACAGAGATTTCAGAGTATATGATGGAACACTTGCTTTTCTTGGAAAAGGATACTTCAACCTCATAAGACATGCCTCTCTCTCTGTGCTTCGGTTTTAGGTCTCATAATTTGAGACATGCAATTTCATTTGAACATTCCCCATCCTATATGGGCATATCTATGTAGCCCACCTATTGTGGTTTCATACCACTTTAGTAGTCATCATGACAAGGGATGGTCAAATTGGACAGTTTTGTTTTCTTCCACAATTGGGTCTCTTTAATTTCAAATCCATCCTATCATGTTTGTGAAGAAATGTGTACATTTTGGCAAATCCTTACACACACACATACACACAAACAGAGTTGAATTCTCACCCATCTGCACTGGCCAAATTCAATAGCTACAGCTACTCCCAGCGTGGAGAGAATGTACCCGCCTGCAATATAACTGTTAAAGGTAAGGAGCATGTCAGAAAAAAAAGACTTGGCAGCATTACAAACATGGTTGAATACACATGGATTTGAACCCAGACTTTTAAGGACTAAACACTCAAAGCCTCCTTCCTGGATGGACCAATCTCTCCGTTTTGGTTTCTCTCACATTCATTAAAAAACAAAATCTCAACTTCTTTCCTTCCTGTTTATGAAGAAATGTGTACATTTTAGTAAGTTCTTATCAAAAATGAAGCAAATAAAATTCTCACCCATCCCTAAAAAAAACTGCTCCCAGCAAAGAATTTTGGAATCGTTGTACATTGAGGTTGCTGAGAATTTTCTGTTAGGTATCCCTAATCCTACTCACAGGCCTAGAGTTCCCAGGGTTGCCTTGGCAAAGAACGTAAGAAGAGACATCCTGTATCAGCCCAAAAGGCTATTTAGTCTGGTGTCCTGTTCCCCACAGTGTTTCCCACAGGGGTCACCCAGGTGCCCCTGAGAAGCCCACAAGCAGGACATGAGGGTGGCAGCTCTTTTGCAGAACACGGTGGAAAAGAAGACAGACAACTACACATTGGGTTGCATCCTAAATAAGTTAGTTGAACTTTGATCCTACTGAAATCAATGGGGACATGTAGTCTAGACTTAAGTCCCATTGACTTCAAAGAGAATGAAGTTCAATTAAGTCTTGAATGGATCCAACCCAGTGTTTGGGTGTTAAACAGGCCAAAATCTTATTTTAGACTCTTGCAGAATGTTCAAGGTAGATACGTAGGGATGTATGAGACATTAATTTCAGTTCATTTTTTTAATCAGGATTTGATGCAGCCCTCAGAGCCAAGATGGTTGTGCACACCTGCCCTAAGAAGAAGTGCACTCCATACTTGTTCAAAGTCTCTCCACCAATAGTCAAAACCAAGTAGAATGTTGAGCGTTATCTTTGTGGCAAAGGAACAGCATGTGTTTTCAAGCAAGATTGTGAAGGACCCGAAATGGTACCTTTCCATAATGCAACACTTTAGCTTATTAAATCTGTAGAAAGGGTTGAAGAGAAAAATGTGTTATTTAAAAAACCTTAAATGTCTTTTAATTATACATAATTTATACATAAGAAAAAGGAAAGTTCTTTTCCCTCCTCCATCTGTTGAATCATGAATCAAACTTTCAACCTTTTTAATGCCTCATTAACACTGTGCTCTATTACTTTTACATGAAAGGCTTACTACAATCACCACAAATAATGAATAATAAAGGAGAAGAAAGAAGCCCCAAGAACAATGCTACTGTATATTCCCGGAATCTTCTCCAGGGTTTCTTCCTCTCTTTCATAGTGTTCCTTTTAAAGTGCCAAGACATGCTTTATCACTTCATTAGTTTTTTCAAAAGTTATACAGGTATTAATATGTAAATGAAAGATGAACACTTCAAGCAATTTCACTGCTGATAACACACAGGCCCTTTTCAAGGCTCTAGATGTCATTACCACTTTTTATTCTTTATTGGTAGTGTTCAATGATGAAAGAAAAAGCCTACACCATAGCTAGTGAGGCCTGCCAAAGTCCAGAAGTAATTGGATTTTGGCAGCAGATTCTAGGATCCGTCCAGCAGGGGGCCACTGACAAGAATTGCTCCTCCCCTTTGCCAGTGCAACCTGCTTGTTCACCTGCCTCTTGCCCTGGCCCAACAATGGAGCTGGTGAGGAGGAGGAGCAGGAGATGCCACTGCCGACTTGCACACTGGCTCTCTGCCTGCCAAGCAAGCAAGTGGTCGCAATGAGGAGGAAGAAGATGAGGAGCAAGAGCAACTGGTGACAACGGCGGTGAGAAGGTAGATTCATTAAGCAGTGGGCCCACTGAGGATGTCTTGCCCAAGGGCCCTCAAAAACCCGGCGCCAACACTGCTCTTTACTTTTAAATTCTCTCCATACGCTCATGTGTGTGTTCCCTTGACTTGAGAGTTGTTGACTTCCACTACCCAGATAGTGTGCCATTGCGGTGCTTTGTTTGTTTCTTTGTTTTATTTTGTGATACCTTCATATAAATTGAGAGCCACAACAGTCCATTTCGGTAACTTTCCTACCGAAACATTTGCAGTTTATTCATTGAGGATTTGATTTGAGAGAGGACATCAAGTTCTTTGAGCTGATCCTCAGTCCAGATGCTGGTTATTATGCAGACATATTTATTTATTTATTTATTTATTTTCTATACCGCCCAATAGCTGAAGCTCTCTGGGCGGTGTACAACAAGCTCTCTGGGCGGTGTACAACATATCTCATTCATGGCTAAATGTAGCTCTTCTGTACTCTGTGATGATACTCTTTCAATACTCTTTCAATAAGAGTAAGTCCTATACAGTAATACCTTGGATTGCAAGTAACTTGGTTTGAGAGCGTTTTGCAAGACAAGCAAATTTTAAAATATTTATTAAAAATTTTTGACTTGGTATACAAGCGACGTCTTGCAATACAAGTACTGTAGTACGGCTTAAATTAAAAATCTCTATACAAATTTTTTTGGGGGGAATTATCTTGAGATGTCGCCCCCAAAGACATCGTTATTCGTTTTGATATACAAGTGTTTTGGATTACAAGCACATTTCTGGAACGAATTATGCTCTCAATCTAAGGCATGACTGTACTACTTACAACATCTGAAAATAATAAGCCTTAACATGAAGCCTCCGGGTAGGACATCAGCATACTATGTATCTGTGGGGGAGGGGGGTAGTGAGCTCTGGCTATGTGACAAGGTAAACAATGATCCTTGCATTGAAAAAAATGCATGCATCTTGTAAAAATGTGGTTTCCTATAGATGCAGAAGATACAAGTACAAATGGAGGTCTACTCCTCCTCCTATGGTCTGACCCACTCATTTTGATGGAGCTGGGTGATCCACATGGGCATTCCTTCACATGTGTGGATCTCTTCTCTTTCCTCATTTGAAACAAATGGGAAGACCCTAGAGTCAAGAGATCTGTTTGCACTTGTGAACACAGGCACACAGATGTATCCCAGTGGACTGGGACAATTTCAGAAATTATGAAGAAACTGTTGTTTATTTGTTTGTTTATTTTCTGGATTTCTTTTTAATTCAAATGTGTATACCATCCAACTGGCAAATGCCCTGGAGACAGTTTGAAATAATAAAGCCAGAAAACCACCACCACCACCACCACCACCAAAATAATAATAATAATAATAATAAGAATAAGATACAACAATGTAAGTATCAAAACTATTTTTAGACTTTAAAAATATTGAAAACATTGAGGGGGGAAAATATGATTCCATCAATGAGCAGATGATGGAATGAAAGATGCCTGACAGTCCGCAAAGCTGAATGAAACAAAACAAAAATCTGTACATCCCTAACACTGACTCATTTTTCCTCCCCAAAATGGTATACTGGAGCAAAAGAATGGTAGTTGCATTGTAATGGAGCATGAGTGCAAATGTAGAGGAGCAATGACCACATTTGTTGCCACTGGAACAGATTCAGGAGTAAAATGGAGCACAAGTAGGACCTGCAACCAAGTGTTGCAGTGTGCAGTGACTCTGTTCATGACTGACTGGCTGGCTGGAACCCTGCCCTCTTCCATGATACTAAATCCCATTCCCTCTTTCCCTCTGATTTTCCTTTCCCCCAGTCAGCAATCCATGGCCACTGTGCATGCTCAATCCTTGTTGTTCTGGGGAGGGGAGTGGGGTTCCCCCCCCTCAGGGTTTTTTGCTAAAGCTTTTTTGTATTTCTGCACACCTCAGGGTTTCCCCAAGGCCTACAGATACTCCCCCCCCTCTTGTGCATGGACTTAAAGAACTGAGATGACTATTAGTTTATATGATATTCAGATACAGCCTCTGTTGAGGAATAGAACTTGAAGGGGTATGGAAATCTAAATTTATGAGGCAGGGGGTGAGGAAAGTGAGAGATGGATTGTGTGAACAGAATGTAGATGACTCAGCTAAAGAGATGTTTCTAGAGCATAATAGCAAAAAAGTTATGCTTTCTGAAACCATATTTCTCTCCCCCCCCCCCCCCCGCCCTCCGCTTCTCGGTTTCCCTGCCCTTTTGCAATTTCAGCAAAAGAAAAAATTAAAAGAAAAGATCATCATTTGACATGACGCGTTCTATGGGAGAATGTCAGAACGTTTTGAAAATGGATTTGGAAAGCTGGACTAATCCCACCCCCCTTTCCTTAATACTTCCCCCCCCACCCCAAATTAATCTGAAATGGAGGATTAACTTTAAAGGCACACCATCATCATCATCATCATCATCATCATCATCATCATCATCCACCTAACACTGTCTTACAGGGAACAACCCACAGCCTGCTCTCTTCACTTTTTAAACCAATGGCTGATAGTGAGTCATTTTCTGTCATCGTTTGATGGAGACTGTCCAGCACAGTCACAACTTTTTAAAGTTCGCTTCCTCCCCCCCCCTCCCCAGGATAGTTACAATGGTCCTGTGATTGGGTCCCATCTGGTGATTTAGGGGAAGTGATAATTGGAAGAAAAGACAACTAACATGGATGAAAATTCAGTCAAGATCCAATTCACACAACCCTTTCTCTGTCTTTGGATACAGCTTGACTTGATCTGTCTTACAATCTGTAGTGGGGTGAAGTGATTCTCTGATTGCTTGCCTGTGCTCTCTCAGATAATTGGGCATATCACGAGGAGCTCTAAATAGAGGAAGTCAGTGCTTGCAAATGATGGGCCACGGGCAGTAGTCTCAGCTGAGCCAGGAGGGACAACCCAGTAGACAGGACTGAGGAGTTAGTCAGAACCAAAGAACAAACTAGGAGACAGGGTGAATGAGCAAGCCAGAAGACATGGCTGAAGGACAAACCTGGGGGCAGGATCAAGACACAAGCCAGAAGTCAAGATTTCATAGATCGTAGATTTGGAAGGAGCCTACAAGGCTATCGAGTCCAACCCCCTGCTCAATGCAGGAAACTAGGGAAGGGGTCTCCCATCCAAGTAATAACCAGGCTTGACCCTGCTTAGCTTTCCATGCTCAGACAAGCTGAGCCACCTCAGCCCATTGGCTGGAGAGCAAGTTGGAACCAGAAGACAAACCAGGAGACAGAAATGAGGATCAAGCCAATAGTTAGGACTTGTCAGGATCTGCTCAGCTGGCTCAGTGCTGCAGCTCCACCTGGTGGCCTGATGGAGAAGGCAGGCAAGGCCTCCCACAAATACTTGCAGGACTAGCACCGGACTTGTAGGTGCTTGCTGGACTAGAGCAGTCCACTCGTGGTGACCAGCTGGGACCCACAGGAAGCCCTATAAAAGGCTTCCTGTTCCTGCTCAGCTTTGCCACAGCAACATGAGTCTCTATGGTGGTAGCATTGTGTTTTTTGCCTCTTGTCTCCAGTCTTGCTATGCTTTGCTGAAATGTGACCCTTGCCTGTTCCCAATTATGCCTCTGCCTTTGGCCCCACAGCCTTGCTGGTATTTGACTTTGCTTCTGATTGACTAGCCCTTTGCCTCTGGCCCTGCCCCACCTTGTTTGTATCTGACCTGAGCCTGCTCTGGACTCTGATCTCACCTCACCAGTATCCAACCCTTGCCCAAGTAGCCTCAGTTTTCTGTCCACCTCTATCATCCCTGGCCCTGGTGTTCTAGTTGAGGATACCTGCCACTCACATCCCAAACCTGACAGGACTGAAGAACAACCAAGAATACAGGAGCACACCAGATCTCAAGAAGGCTTTGGTGCTCAAGCAAGGCTCAACTGGAACAAGAAGACCTCTTATGCATTTCGATGTGACATTGGTGTCAAGATATCACATTGCAGTGACAGCTTGACACTTCATTGCAGTGGTTTTTACATCTAACCTGTGTGATGAAAGGGTTAACATCTAGCATTGCCAGGCAGAGTGGATGCACCTGGCAACCTATCAGGGCTTGCCTGTAGAAAGTTCTGATGGGAGGGGGAGCTCTGTATATATGTGCGTGTGTGACAGAGAGGAGTTAGAGTGTTAGAGAGTTAGGGTGTTAGAGTTAGAGAGATGAGTTAGAGAGATGAGTTAGGAAGAAGTGAGATGAGAGAAGTGAGTTGGAGGGAAGTGAGTTAGGAGGATTCTAGTCCGTCAGTCAGATAAAAGTCATAAAGATAATTCAACATAAACTATTGCCTTTATGGAAAAGAAGTTGTTCCTGTTTGAAGAAATGTTTTACTTAAGGAAATAAAGAACCATTTGTTGGGTTACTGAATAGACTGATTTATAACTGTTACTATCCTGAAGCTCACACACCTAATCACTTGGTACAGCTGCTAAGAGCAAGATAAACAATATCTACCCAGCGTAAACACCACAATAACCAGAAATTGTATTTTGACAGAGTTTATCTCCCACAGACAGATTGTCCGCTCGGGTTTGTCTGGGAGTGAGTGAAGACTTGTGACAGAGTTGGAATAGGGATAGTTTAAAATAGGGTGAACTAGTACCCTGGAGCTACCATATCTCAGCCACTGGGTTAGTGAAGAAAGTGAACTAACAGCCAAGTGGTAGTGAGAGAAATAAAAGTAAATAACCGGCCACGTTATCGTCACAACCTGCCCCCCTTGTTGAAAATGTGTGTGGAGGTTGAGCTGGGATCCATACTTAACATGTACAATCATGTGCTGAGCATGCTCACCAAGTTTCATTCCAGTACTTTGGTCTCCAAAGCGTCATCATTGCCTTTCCCTTGCTTGTCAGCTTGCTGTTAATAGTCCAGGATAGTTGGTCTATGGTTCATCAGTGGGAGTTGATAGCTAGGGGATGGAGTCTGCATCATCGAATGAGATACCCACCCAACTGGGAAACGGCAATTGACATTGTGGAAGAGAGAAAGGCAGAGAGAGAAAGCTAGTTTCAAGCTAGAGTGCCCAAGTTGCTCTCTGAGAGTTCTGCTACCTTGTAGAAGCACTTAGGATCATAGAGTTGGAAGGGGCCTACAAGGCCATCAAGTCCAACCCCCTGCTCAATGTAGGAAACTAGAGGAGGGTGTCTCCCATCCAAGTAATACTTCACCTCCGCTTATGTTCTCTTTGCATATTTGTAAATAAAAGAAACATTACAAGACACCTTAAGTCTCATCCAGAGCTCTCTCAAAAGGAACTAAATCCAGTAGCTCTTCCTCTGGAACATCCTGCTGCTTCAGGAAATGGGAAGTATGTGACAATAATTTGTATTTCCATTCTCACACCCACCCCACACACAAAGATGTGAGGATCAAGCTGGGGTTTGAACTTGAAATGACCCAAGTGTGTCCTGACCATGCATAGCACCAAATGTCATTCCGGCCTCTCCATGTTCAAGAGGGATGTTGTGATATAAACATACAAACCAGCAGAATACCAGACTGGTGAGTTAAACATAAAGGCTCACTCTGTGCTCTGTCAGTAAGCTGTTCTCCAAGATCTGATTGCATTGAACCGACAACCCAGCTCTGCTTAACACCCTCTACAATGAGCCCTTCAGAAAATATGCTTGAGTGCCTTCATCTTCAATCCCTCCTAATACAGCTGACAAAAGACACACTTCTTGAGTTCCATCAAGGAGGCCCTTTGTCTGCGTACTGAAAGGCCTGGAGTGCTAATCACAGCTTCCTTTCTGTCCATGCGATTCCTTGTCCTGTAGCATTTACACATCTGAGACTTGCTGAAAAGCAACACGTTTCTCTGGTTTCACTCAAGCACCCTCCCGTGACAGTGCTCTCAGCCATGCTAACACAGATTAATTTCCTATGCATTATTAGCAACATGACAGGCTGCAGTGCCAATGCACTGACTGAGTACGAGACAAGAGCATGAGGAAACGAATGTGGGCTGCTGGTGGTGAGAACCTTGGAAGTCTTCACTCGAGGTTTTGGGGAGCCCTTGGGTGACAGCAAGGAGCACTAGGGACAAGCAGCTCTGCGGGCTGGAAATACCCCCTGCTGGAGGAGATATTTCAGCAGATGACTCATCATGGTGCTGACCCCTGAGTCAGCTAGGGATAGGAGCCCCAGCGATGTTTGATCTCAATGAAATTCTCTGAACTTCTCTTTGAAGCTTGGTTTGTCTTGCTCCCATTTTCATTTGAGATCTCTTTTCCAGTTCATTCAAATGGGAAAGGTGTGCATTTCTCTGCACATTTTTCAACAGTGTGCACTTTCACTGCATTGATAAAAGTGTGAAAATGCATCTTTAATATATATATATATATATGTGTGCATGTTTCAAAGTGTACATTTTTTAAAAAACAGTTTTTGAATGTGAAGTTCAGGAATGTTTGGACACTTTGTGAAAAAATGCACTCCCGTTCGCGTTCACATTCAAGGGTTGCTAATGGGGCATGTTCGGAAGATGAACTGAAGCAATTTTTTCATACATTCTTACGCCTGACTCTGGGGCCCTGACATTTTGCTCCTTGTGGTGAATTCAGTTGCCCCTTGGATGCAAAAAGAAGCTCCTACATACCTGATCTGGAGAGGATGTTTCCATGCATGCAGTGTGTCCAAATCATTCAAGGTGAATGGGGGGGGGGGGTCATTCCTCTGATCTCCAGATGTGTCAGATGAACTATGAAAGCTAGGAAGCATCTGAGTCTGCCTTGCAGCTTGTGCCCCTCCCAGCATAAACAGGACCCTCATCCCCACCCTTACCTCTGGCAAATGGTGCAAAGTAAGGGGAGGATCTCGGCCAGATCAGGGGGAGTCCAGCAGATGATGCTGTGGTATTGTGGTAAGTGAATTGCATGCTGGGAGTTGTAGCAGAAGCATGAAAAGGAGCTGGGGGTGGAATGGAAGAAGAAGGGTCAGGGTGGTTGGAGAGTGTGTGTGTTGGTTTCAGTTTCAGTTTCAGTGTTGGTGAATGCCTGGGCTAAGAAGCTTTTAGGTATCTGTTGCTTGTGTTTTGGAATTCTTATACTTCAAGAAGTGCCAAAAAATCCTTTCTTTGGGCTGCATAGATGCTTATGATATGGGGCCAGTCCCCACGAAAGGCCAGGTCTGTTTTGAGAAACTGGAGCAGTGCCTGTGCGTCCTTTAGCTTTTTTTGAACTACCTTTGTTTAAACTCCTTACATTTCTGGATGATTTATATTCAGAGCACACACCGTGCCAGTACGGCTTGCATGCATATTAAGTAGACATGAGTGACAACTATGAAGTGTTGAGTTCATTTCAGTTCTGATCTTGAGTCTGTAATCCTTGTCCATAGTCCAGCTTTATCCACTGGGTGAAAATTCAACCTCAGGTTAACACTTCCGATACTGGATTGTGATCATGGTTTTCAATTCCAGCTTGCAGGAGAAGGGAAAATAATAGTGCACAAGGGAAAGGAGGGGGGAAAACAGGAGGCACCAGTAGTGTTGTGCCAAAAATTTCCCCCACATTTTTTTTTCAGCCATTCTCATTCAGTTTGATAAGAAAAGAAGCGGCTTTTGAAAATAAATTCAATAGTGAAGAAAATTTTGGAGATGTTCTCATGGGTTGGGGTTGGGTTTCTTGTGCTTACCTTACTTGGAAGGTGGCCAAAGAATATGCATAAGTGCCCTATCTTTCATTGTACATTCATCTCTCCGGTACCCTGTAGCCTCCTCGACTTCCCACGTTTCAATTAAAGGCCAGGGGAAGACATAATGAGGTAGTTCTTCCCATAGATCAGGAAGCACGGGCAGCCCTGGGAAGCTAGCAGTGATTAAAGCAGCTCAAAAACACCACAAAAATTAAATTCTAAAACGCCTTGAGAATGAGGCAGGACAATAGACGCCTCTTTCATGGGGGAAGAAAACGTTCACCTCTTCCCTGGAGCTAGACATAACACTGTACCTGCTCTCACCAGCATTGTAGAGGATGCAAAACGGGGACCAGCCAGCGTGCCCACACAGCTGATGCTGTTTCAGCACAACCACCCCCAAAAAAACCTTATGGGGAAAAAAAAGAAAGAAGCTGTGCTACAACCCCTGCCAATGGTGAACCCTATCGGTGAGAAACTGTTGAGTGTTTCTCCTCCCCCTGGAAAAAAAAATATGGTGAAATTCTCCCCTCAATTTCTCTGCCCACAAACAGAATGGTGAATTTTGAGAGGCCATTTGTGTAGAGTTCTCAGTGCACACAAGGCAGGCTCCGTAGCTCAGTGGCAGAGCAGCTGCTTTGCATGCAGAAGGTCCCAGGTTCAATCTCCGCCATCTCCAGGTAGGGCTAGAAAAATTCCTGCCTGAAACCCTGAAAAACGGCCACCAGACCATGTCGACAATACTGGGCTAGGCGGACTAATAGTCTGACTCAGTATAAGGCAGCTTCCTATGTTTCTATGTTATTGTTCCTAATCCTAAGGCTCCCCCCCCCCGCTCATTCACATTTTTACCATGCCTATGACTTTGCCGGAAAATAAAATCACATCACTCCAGTGCCCAAAGAAAAGAGTTGCACTGGCTACCAGTTGCTTGCCGAGCCGAATTCAAGGTGTTGGCGTTGACCTTTAAAACCCTGTACGGCTCCGGTCCAGTTTATCTCAAGGAGCGCCTCCAGCAACATCAAGTAGGTCGCTCAACAAGATCTGCCACGGACGGCCTTCTCCCTGTCCCATCACCCAGAGAAACCAGGCTGGTGGGGACGAGGAGGAGGAGGAGGGCCTTTTTTGTGGCAGGCCCCAATTCATGGAGCTCTCTCCCCAGTGACCTCTGCCAGCCATGCCCCTTCCTTGATTAGCTTCCGCTGTGCATTAAAAATGTGGCTTTTCAGGTGGGAATATGGGGTGGGTTAGGATTTTTAAGTTTTGTACTGTTTTTAATTGTGTTTTACACTCTGTTTTTTTCCCCCTTGTATTTTATTGGACTGTACATCGCTCAGAGTGACAACAAAAATATAAAACAAGGGACTATGTTTAAAATCCTGACAGAAACAAAGCATAGAAACTTAAAAGTCAAGAAAAATATATATATAAAATATAACCATGAAAATATAATGAAATAGACTAAATTTTATATAAAAATTTCCAGAAATATTTTTTTTAAATATATATATATAAAACATGTATAAGATAGAGACAATTAGACATGTAAAATACAGCTTCTCTAGGCTGAAGATGATAATAAATGTCCTTTCAGATTTGAGGACCTTTATCTCTAGACGAAGTGTTGTTAATGCCAATGTTTTTTGTTTATGCTTCCAGAGAAAGGTCCTCACAGCATGTAAGCTTTCTTACTCTCTTGTGTGGAAGCCAAACGCGTTTCGGCCCAACGGCCTTCTTCAGTGGCTTAGAAAAGATAAAAAACTTACAATAAATCAAACTACAGTCAGCTAGTCTTTCTAAAAAAAATTAATAGTAATATAAAACATAATTAAATGATGTCATGCTCACCCCTGTAGTTTCCACTCTATTCAGTATACAAGCTATTGCTCTGTATTTCTCAATTCTATATAAAATATACATTTACTTTATTAGCACATACATTGATAAAAGAATTTTAAATTTAAAAAGATAGAAAAGATAACAATGTAAGAAAACCCTTTCAGAAGGAGTATATTGATTCACCAATGCTGGTTTCATTTACCAAGCTCCTGAGGCAGTGCTCCAGAGTTTGGCAGATGGAATAATTTATCTGGTGTGTTGCTCTTGCACACACCTGGTAATCATCTTCATTTAGAAGTTACCTGATAGTATGGCTATACATCTAGTATTCTGAACAAACTTACACTAAAGTTGGTCTTTATACATAACTTATTTCAACAAAACCGTGGCAAAAATAGTGTACTCTAAACCAATTGATAACCAATCTATGTTCTCATTTAATCCATATGGAGCTACTGTATTTAGATTAAATATCCATCTGGACTCTTGGTTTTTAAGTGTTGCTATTTGTTGTTTTCCTATACCTCGCACTCTTTCTATGCACCAAAACCTGACAGAGTTTTCATCATGCTCATGTTCCATGTAATGTTTGACCATTGGTGCGTGAATCTTTTTGGTTCTGATGCAACTTTTGTGTTCAGCTATTCTTAATTTTATTTTTCTAGTCGTCATGCCTATGTATAATAAAGAGCAGGGACATTGGATAGCATATACAACACTTGGTGTGTTACAGTTGAAAAATTCTTTAGGGTATATTCTTTATTGTTAGTAGGGTTTCTAAAAGACTTAAGGGTCAAACAATTGTCACAAACTGCAATTCCCACATTTGTGATGTCCCACAGGTACTATTCCAGTGATAGTTGTCTGATTCATGTTATGTCCTAATCTTGAATGGACCAGAATGTCTTTTAAACTGGCAGTACGTTTATAGGCAAACATAGGTGGTTGTGCACACTTGGGGATGTCTTTCAAAAGGTGCCAATGTTTTAGGATAATATTTTTAATATATACAGTTTTGCTATCAAATGTTATGGGGGTGATCATTCTATTGTTTTGTGTTAAAATTTTTTGGGGGTTTTAGCAATTCTGTCCTTTTTACTGTTTTGGCTTTATGCAGAGCCTGTTTTAATATTCTACAGGGGTAGCCTCTGTTTTCTAATTGTCGCATTAATTGTCCAGCTTGTAGATGGAATTCACTGCTTTGACTACAACTTCTTCTAATCCTTAAGAATTGTGAATAAGATAAATTTCTCTTTAAAGAGACAGTGTGATGACTTTCATAGTTCAAGTAGGAGTTCACGTCTGTTGGTTTCTTATATGTAGATGTTAGTAGAGATCCCTCATGCACTGTTAGGTATATATCCAAAAATTGAATTTGGCGCTTGTCATATTTCATGTCAAATTTTATAGTGGTATGTTGATTATTAATGAAATGCTCAAAATCTCGAAGAGTGTTTTCAGAACCCTGCCAAACCATAAAAATATCATCCAGATATCGTTTGTAGAATGTTATATGGTGTCTGAATGGGTTATCCATATTCAAAATATGCTGTTCTTCAAAAGTTTGCATGTATAGGTTAGCCAATTCCGGGGCAAATCTACATCCCATGGCTGTGCCTGATATTTGCCAAAAAAAACTATTTTCAAACTGGAAATTTTTTTCTTTAAGACTAGTTGAGCCAGGGCCATAATAAAGTTAGTCGGTGGATTTAACTCCTTTCTCATATTTAGTGTCTCTTCAATAACTAGTATAGCCTCTTCCTGTGGGATGTTTGTATTGAGAGCATTAACATCCAAGGTAACTAGCCATGAATCAGTTGCTTCTAGCTGTAGCTTGTGAATTAGATTCAAAAAGTGAGTTGTATCTTTTATATATGAATTATTTTGTTCCATAAATGGTTTTAAAAATGGTCTACATACACAGCTAGGGGCTCTAGGATAGATCCACAGCCGGAGACTATGGGTCTTCCTGGTACAGGGAAAATCCCTTTGTGGATTTTAGGTAATAGATAGAATTGTGGAATCCTATCATCCGTGTCTGTAAAAAACTCATACGTAGATTTTGAAATACCGTATATCCTAGTAAGAAGGCTTCATCTATTAAGTAGACTATCTCTTTTTTTATATTTCGTGTGGGGTTATCTAAACATGGCCTATAGTGTGTATTATTCCCCAACTGCCTCTTGACTTCTTGGATGTAGTCCTTTCTGTCCCAGATAACAACTGCCCCTCCTTTGTCGGCTGGTTTTATCACTATATCCTTGTTGGTTCTAAGTTTTTCCAAACTGTTTTTTTCAGCCCTTGTTAGGTTGTGCCAGATGTGTGAATCTTGGCATTCCATTACTTGGATCTCTTGTGTGACTAAATCCTGAAAAACTTGAATGTGGGGATTGTTGGATATCGGGTTAAAGCTGGATCTGGATTTAAAGAAAATTGGTTCTGTTGTGTGTACACTTTGGTATTTAAAGAAATCTGCTAACCTGATCTTTCTGAAAGATATTTCTGAAAGAGTGGCCAGATGACTGGCCAGATGGGCAATTCAAAAATATAATAAATAAATAAATAAATAAATAAAATGATTTGGGATATGATGGAGGCATTTAGCGCTGAAACAAATTTGCTCACCCCCCAAAAAATCCTGTGTAATTGCACCTTGGTTATGGATTGCTCTGAGCATGTGTGAACTTGTCCTTGTTGTCTCAAAGGAAAGGTTGGGGAGAATTTCTCAGGACATCCTAGTGCCATCTTTCTCTTTTGAAGACACCCTCTCACAAAGTACTTGAAAACATTAAAGGCTTGGTTAGTCACCTGCTGTTGAGGTTAAGACAATCATCCACCATTCTTCATTGCTGAATGTCACTTCCAGTTATCTCAGGAGGGGTTTTCGAGAAGTCATTTCACAGAACTGCACATAATTATGTCATTTGCTTTTCTGTTCTATGTGAATCAAGTAAGGACACCTGTAGCCTTTCTTTTTTGGAATCCCGCTATAGATGAATCCTATCCTAGACTAATTTGGCTTCTCCTGGGGAGTGAATGTTGGAGGGATGAGGAATCATCCCACAGGCCTGTGGCTCACGCTGGCTCAGCTTGTCTGAGCGTGGAAAGCTAAGCAGGGTGAGGCCTGGTCATTACTTGGATGGGAGACCCCTCCTCTAGTTTCCTGCATTGAGCAGGGGGTTGGACTCGATGGCCTTGTAGGCCCCTTCCAACTCTATGATCTATGAATCACTATGAAAGAAGAAGAACTCACAATCTGATACAGACTCGAGTTGGAACGTGCTTCGAGATGGAATTCGGAGAACTTCAGTGAGCTCAGGTTTTGCTGATTGGCACATTGCTATCATAGGATCATAGGGTTCTGTTCATACAGTGGCCCACGGGAAACCCACAAGCATGACATGAGTGCAACACCACCCTCCCACCCATGTTCCCCATTAGCTGGTATACATAGGCATACTGCCTCTGATACTGGAGGGAGCATATAGCCATCAGGACTGGTAGCCATTGATAGCCCTCTCCTCCATGATTTTGTCCAGTCCCCTTGCAAAGCCTTCCAAACTACATCTTATGGAAGTGAATGCCATAGTTTCATTATGTGCTGTGTGCTGTGCTGTGTTGTAGGGCTTGCACACGGTGGTGGAAGCGTGATCATGATGGTGTTGTTTAGTACACAGATTCATGTTGTTGTACAACATTCTGCAGACAGCCTCTGTTTCAGGCACTGACCACACTACTTGGCCTCATACCAGGAAACATGCTGATTCCAGACCTAATCTTTTGAGTAGCATCCAACTGGGAGTATCATTGCTTCAAATCAAATGCATTTTACATGAAGGTTAGCACCCCAGGATGCCTCTTTGTTTTGATCATTTATGTATACAGCATTGGATCAGCATTTTGCAGTTGTTACCTGAGCATAATATGGAGCCACTGTAGGAATCAATCTGAATTTGGTGTTGTAGGGCACAATCATAGGCATGTTTAGGACATTTTCTGTCGAAACATGCATAGGATTGCACCCTTAGAAAATAATATGCCACTATAACACAACTGAAAGGCTTCTATAAACCAACAAGGTTCTCCTATCCCAGATCTAAGAGCTCCTTTTAATGTTATTTAAACAATGAAAGCAATGAAGAATGGCTTTCCACACTCAGACAATCTGAGCCAAAAGGGCACATTTTTCATGAGCATTCTCATGCTGTCGAACACATTTTTGGCGGGTCCGTGAATCACACTGCAAGCTTGCATATGTATGGACTTCGACCGCAGATTGCGTCCGAGTGTGTTTTCAGCCCAGAAGTATGAATCCTGATAAAAATGAACTATAATGAATTTCTTATACATTCCTACTAATGGTACATACTTCATGAGTATGCCCAGCTTATGCAGGGGGTGGTTCATTTTCTGTCCTCCTTCTGGACTTCCCAGAGAAATTTGTTTGGCCACCGTGGGAAGCAGAATGCTGGAGCAGCAGGATCTTGGGTCTGACTCAGCAGGGCTTTTCTTCTGTTCTCTGCTTCTCAGTTCTAGTCCCTGCCTCAAAAGTTGGCTCTGGGAGAAATTGGCAGACATTAGGACCCAGGGGAAGCTGACCGAAGAAGGTGTTGTGACAACCAGCAGCAAAACTAGGGCTGGAGATCAGATTTCCCAGTCCTGGATGCATCTGCAGTTGTCAAGGCACCTCGCTCCGTCATTTCCCTCTGGTTCCTAATATCTGTTGATATCTCCTGTTTCCCAGAGCAACTTGACAGCTCTTGCCACCACCAACAGAGACATCCTCAGTGAAGTGTCACCTCCATGTCACCATTTCCACAGGGGTAACTGTGTTATTTTCTTGCAGGAAAACCAAACAAGAGTCTTTTGGCACCTTAAAGACTTAACACTTTTTAGGGTGGTGGGGGGGATAAGTTTCCATGGAACAGAATCCACCATGCGTAATCCTCAGTTGGGAGGTAAATAGACACATGGTTACAAAGGGGGTTGGATGCAGAAATTGGTGCTAAATGATAACGAAATCTGAGAGCATCAAGTCCGTGATCATTCCATGAGATCAGGGGTAGAGAAATCTGGACCTCTCGGGTTCTCCAGATGACCACACACCCTTCTTCTGGCCACTCCACAACCATCAATCATTTCCCAGCTTTTGTGCCATCTCCCCCCCCCCTTCTGAAAGCTTGAAATGCCTCTGCAAAGGTTTTGTTACTGGAAGTAAGAGATTTAAACTAAAATTTGCTGGTATTTTTGTCCCCACACCTTCTGCTCCGTCCACCACTAGGATGCAGCCTGTGAAAGCGTCTCCAAAATGGAACCTGGCCCTCAGACTGGAAGTGCTTCTGCAGCCCTGCATCAGAGATTAAGGGTGCAATCCTGCACATGTTTAGACAGGAAAAAGTCCTACAACTCCCAGCATTCCCCAGCCAGTGAAGCTTTGCTGGCTGGTGAATGCTGGGAGTTGTAGGACTTTTTCCTGCCTAAACGTGCATAGGATTGCACCCTAAATGTATGCAAAATAAGCACAGTAACCCATGTCACAAGTATCATCACATTTTCTTTCCTCCTTCCTGCAACAGACAAGCTCAACAGACAAGCTCTTGGAATGTGTGCCCTAAGCTTTCTGAGGATTCATTTCCATGTTCTGTGGGCAGAAGCATTTCCAGCGCTTCCTTTTAAAAAAAAAACATTTTCTCAGTCATTTTCCTCCCAGATGTCTCAGCTGCAGACAGGCAGGGAATCAAACAATAAATCTGTCCCGCTCTGTTCCAATATTAGTTGTAGTATCCTTGTCTATAGCACCGGGGCGGGTGTGTGTGTGAAGGAGTGCATGTGGACTCAATCTGATGAAATGTGCAGTAGAGACATAGAGGGCCTGGAGCGACCATTAGTCTGCCATGCCAAAAACATCAAAGATGTTGTGGTGGCACACGCTATCATGTGCAAACTGATGAAAACTGAAATACATGATCATGGGCACCTGTGGTGTCACACATGGCATTTTTGCAAAACAGATTTTCCTTGGAGAAGATTTCATAGATCATCGAGTTGGAAGGGGCCTACAAGGCTATCGAGTCCAACCCCCTGCTCAATGCAGCAAACTAGAGGAGGGGGTCTCCCATCCAAGTAATCACCAGACCTGACCCTGCTTAGCTTTCCACACTCAGATAAGCTGAGCCAGCATAAGCGAGTCGCTTCATAGAATCCAAGGGATGAAAATAAGAACTGGAGATGGTCAAATCAGTCTATCTCAGGCCCGTGATCCGTGTCAGTTTCTCTTAAATTCGCTTATGTTCCATCCTGTTTCTGCATTAATCTGTATATGCATGTGTGTGTGTGTGTGTGTGTGTGTGCGTAATATTATATCAGTTTGTGTTTTTGTATGAATTGTTGCGAACCATGCAGAGAGCTTAGGCTATTGGGCAGTATAGAAATGAAATAAATGGATGATGATGATGATGATGATGATGATGATGATGATGATGAGAAAAATCTACATGAAAATTCATATTTAAATACATATTTAAGTAACCAAAATCCACAGTTTGGCAATACCTTTATCAGGACCAATCAAAATGTCACCTAGCCTAATCTGGAGGATTTGAAAGATTGCACTGCACACACTGTGTTGTGGTAGTTTGGTTGGTCCTAACAAAGATAGGAATGTCAGAGAAATATGAAATTGATTCAAATGACTTTGGATTTCTATGAATCCAATCTATGGATTCTAGAGCAGGTTGGCAACTTCCGAGTTGTGAGGATTCCTTGGACTTCTGGAATGCTTTTGTTTTGTTATGTTTTTTATTTTCCAGAATTGTATGCAAATTTAGTCATATGAATATACGAAAGTTACTGGAAAATACACTAATGCATATGCTATTAACAGCCTCATCCTATGCGGCTTCCCATAACCCTCCAAACCCGGAGGATTATGGGCATCCAACTGAGTGCAGGAGGAGCATGGCAGATAGGATTGCCACCGCACTCCCCTCTCCCTCAAAAACATCTAGATGGGCCAGTTTTGGACATCTAAATGTTTTATACCTCCTCCTGAGGAGGAGAGACTGAGGCACCTCCTGGATTCTGCAGAAGCTGGAGGTGCCTCACTCCTCCCCTCCCTGCCCACAGGATCACCCCCCCCCGGGTCTTCCATCTTCGGTTCCCAGCCAGCACGGAAAGAACCGCGCCAGCTACAAGGTGGGGGGGTGCTCTGCGCTCGGACTCGCCACTGTGACCTCGGAAGGTCAGGCAAGGTCAGAGGGCCATAGGATTGCACCCTAAAAACAAAACATTTTATACATCGCTGATCTCTCTTCAGCCTCCGCTGCATAGCAACTCTTTGTGTGTGTGTGTGCTCTCTGCTTATTGCTTGTATGCTGAGCGAAGAAAAATGGGCAAAATGTTATGTGCCAGCAGAAGT
This sequence comes from Shinisaurus crocodilurus, assembly GCA_021292165.1. Lineage (NCBI taxonomy): Eukaryota > Metazoa > Chordata > Lepidosauria > Squamata > Shinisauridae > Shinisaurus > Shinisaurus crocodilurus. The sequence goes on from CM037878.1 coordinate 279,006,048, forward strand.
TACATGAATTGCCATGGACTTTTTGCATACTGTTTCGAATGGGTGGGGTGGGGAATCTGATCCCATCAGTGAACAGATGACAGATGCCTAACAATCCGTGAAACACACAGAGAATTGATTAAACAAAATGCATACATCCTTAAATAAAGGCATTGCCCAACTCACTGTTTCTTCTTCTCGTGGACCTATCTTCCTATCTTTCTGTTTTATATTGAAGTGCAGCTATCTTTCTGTTTTATATTGAAATACCAGGGATGGGGACTCGGACTCGAGGACTCGACTCATGAGTCGGACTGAGTCCCCCCTCTGACTCGACTCGGACTCGAGTCCCAATATTTTTAATGGGACTTGAGACTCGACTCGGGACTCGAGACCAAAGACTCTTCAACATCCCTGGGCTGTGCCAGAAGGAGTGGAGAGGAGTGTGATTGCCGGCGAAGAGCACATGGAAGCGAGGTGTGACGCTGCTCGGCCACTATGGATGGCTACCAGGAGTGCGGCCCCAACAGTGTGTCAAGATTTATTTTGATTGATGTGTTGTGTACTTGGGGGAGGCAGAAGAAGGACCTGAGATTACTCTGTGTGGCTGCTCTGAGTGTGTTTCTGGTTCCAGCAAGTTCATCACCAGTGGAGCGGGTGTTCAGTGAGGGTGGAATTGTGATGAGACCTCACCGTTTCAGAATGGGGGCCAAACATTTAGAAAAAAACGTGTTCCTCAAATTCAACATGGATAAGTTTTAGGAAGTACAGCAAGTTTATTTTTTAAAATCATTTTTCTAAAATGCAACCTTTCAGACATTTTGGGTTTGGCTGCCTCTGCCTGCCTGTCTGGGGTTCCCAGCCTCCTCTGCCTGCCTGGTCTCTTCTTGACCAGTTCAACAGTTGAATTGTCCAAGACAAAGGCCTCTGCCTGCCTGCTTTGGGGTTCCCTGCCTCCTCTGCCTGCCTGGTTATTTTGGGTTTTTCTGCCTGGTCTGTTCTTGCCAAAATCAGTTGCAGAGTTTTGAAATAAAAAGGCACACTTGTGCCTAGAATTTATTTAAACCACACATCTGAAGTAGCCTTATTTTGTTGGGAACCCCCCCCCCATTGATTTTAATAGGGACTCGTGGAGTCAGCTTTGGGAGTGACTCGTGACTTGTGACTCGTGAGTCACCATTTTGCACCAAGGACTCGGACTCGGACTCGAGACTCGGGTCCAAAGACTCGTGACTCGACTCGTGACTCGAGACCAAGGACTCTTCAACATCCCTGTGAAATACATGTTTTAAATCTATTTCCTCTTGAAGTTTTCTCTCAAAATCGCCATTTCTAAACATATCGTCTCTCAAAATAGGCATTTTTCATCATTTTGATGTGTTCTTTGAGCTGAGAACTGTGTTGGAACATTCAAGAACTGAAAAAGCTAGTGGATAAATAAGTTCACTCTGATCAAGTCCGTTCATATTATAATTCACTAGGATCTAAGCATCTGTATCAACAGGGCTGACATCAAAGGTAGGTACAGTTGGGCTTATGCTGAGGGCCCACACCCCAGGAGGGGGCTGGTTGATGAGATCCCCCTGGAGTTGCTCCTCTTCTTCACCATTGCAAACTGCTTGTTCACCTGCCTCTTGCTCTGGCCCAGGCAATGGTGGTGGTGAGAAGGAGGAGCAGCAGATGCCACGGCCTACTTGCTCACTGACTCTCTGCCTGTCAAGGAAGCAAGTGGCAGAAATGATGGGAAAGAGGATGAGGACCAAGAGCAGCTGGTGGCAATGGTGGTGAGAAGGTAGACTCACTGAGGGAGGAGGCCCATTAAGGGTGCCTTGCCCAAGGGATCTCCAAAACCTGAAGGTAGCACTGTGGACTAACATCTTCTGTGACAATGGTCCATGCCTTCTACATCATGTTACTCAACATGCAGGAAACAGGAGTAAGCTTCATGCAAGGTATAACCAGCATTGCCACAGGATGCTGTGGAGGAGGCAGGCAACTAGCATAGATGGCTTCTAAAATTTAATTAGAGGAATACATGGAAATAGTGCTGTCCATGGCAATGGGCTTTGCTAGCCAAAAGTATCCATTGCTTGGTGGTGAGGTGAACACACGGTTTGCATATATGTGGTCCAAGGTTCAACCCCTACAATCTTTGCTTAGGAATAGACTGGGAATAGACCACCAATCTGACTCAGTGACTGGGTTCAGACAAAGCAATAACTCAAGGGTTGAGTATGAGTTGAGTGTGGGTTGTTGTTGAAACGTGGGTTATCGTGTTGTCTGAACCCAGTCAAGATAACAAACCCACACTTCGCAACCCGACAACAAACCATGGGTTCTCTTCATGGGTTGTTCGTGGTTAACAAGCCATGGCTCATTAGCGCAGCTGGAATCAGAGAACAATTTCCCAGGGGTAGGTGGGTGGGATGCTGCGCAAGCAGGAAGTGGAAGTTGCAGGGCAAGTGCTGGCTTTATACAGGCCCCAGCTCTGCAGTCCCTGGATTGAAGGAAGATACCTGTGTGGTGACACAATGTCCTCCTGATGTGCCCCTGTCCCAGGCTCAAATCCGAGGTGGGGCAAAGTCCATTCCCATCCTAAAGATGGGAGAACAGGGTTTTTTTCAGAGGAACTTTCTAGTGGCTGTGGATTAACAACATAAATGCTGTTGCTGCTGATAAGGATCACATACAAGAGTGGTTAAGGGCACAATCCTATGCATGTTTAGACAGAAAAAAAATCCTACAACTTCCAGCATGGCTGGCTGGGGAATGCTGGGAGTTGTAGGACCTTTCCCTGTCTAAATATGCATAGGATTGTACCCTAAGCCGATTGTGCGACAATTATATGATTCTGAAAGGGAAACCAGATGTACAATGGGATCGTGATCCACTGAGATCAACATGTGTTTAAACTACTAACCATATTATTATAATTTAAATAGAAATACAGCACATCTATCTCACCATAGTGTAGAAGACTGTGGCCAAGTGACCAGTGCACCTTTTTCACTGGGGAACATGATGCACAAGTAAGACAACTGGCAATTATTGATATCTCTGCTGTGCTTTTGGATTGGGAATGCGATTGCAGCTGCAGATAATAAACATGCAATGCACGATGATCTGGATCTGCTCAGAGCTGCCTTTAAACAGTCGTGTCTGCTTTTCAGTGGAGAACATGATGTGCAATTAAACCAATTGTGCATGCAATATGCAAGAGTGGTTCATAACTGCACCGCTGTCTGTGCTGTTGAATGGGGAACACATAACACAATAGCAGATGTTAACACACATAGGATGTATGGCTGTGTTTCCATTCCACTTGGTGAACATTACAGATAGATTTCATAGATTCTAGAGTTGGAAGGGGCCTACAAGGCCATCGAGTCCAACCCCCTGCTCAATGCAGGAAACTAGAGGAGGGGTCTCCCATCCAAGAAATAACCAGGTCTGACCCTGCTTAGCTTTCCACTCTCAGACTAGCTGAGCCAGCGTAAGCCACAGGCCTGTATTATAGATACATTCCCCAAAGATGCAATACCAGTGTGAAAGGAAGAAAAAAATATTGTGAGGGGCGGAATTAGCAGCTTATACACATCCTTAGATATTGTGGTCATGGGCTGCTTGTGAAGCTTCCTGCCTTGGCATCTTAGGATCAAGTGGCAGATACAAGCCCAAAGGCTGTGGCTCCAATGTCAGTGGGACTGTTTATCCACTCCAGGTTTCACTCTGAATTTTTAAGGAGCTATCCATGGTGCTGAACCCCATCCCAAACCTAGGTTCAGCACCATGGATAGCTCCTTTGATGTTCATGCTGAAGCCCTGAGTGGATACACAGCCCTGCTGACATTGGAACCACCAGCCTCCACTGTTTATATCTTTGCAGAACGTACCTGTCAGGACATTCTCCAGACTGACCATTGTTGCTCTGAGTCATCAGATGCCTGGCCATGCAAGTGGCTAAGCCAATAAGCCCTAACTTAACATGTAATGCCTGTGAGAAGATATGCCTGCTTCAGAAAGAATCATACACACACGTCCCTGCAGAATGGAGACTCAAAGGCTTTCCCTGAAGTGCTGCTAATATCTCCCATGATCCCCTAATGTTATCCCCTTTTCAGAAACCTCCCAGCTCACCCCACGGCCAAGTGCTTGACATATTCAAGTCCCGACATCCAATTGTCACTTCAAATGCACAGCAGTTCCACCAAGACCTCACTGCTCCGGCTGCTCTAATACCGTTCAGATCAGGAGAGTAATCGGATCCAGCTTCACTCAGAAGGTGCCCATTAGATAGGGAAATGTGACTTGCATTTTCTCCAGACAATTAAGAGAGGCTGCGATGTGGTGCATGGACTGGCGTGCCTCTGGAAAACACGGCACGGAGCAGCCGTGTTTTCCAGAATAATGAAAAGAGCCATGTAAATAATTGCATTCCCACCACCAAGTAGCTAATTTGCAAAACGACTAGCCAGCATTATTCAATTTTGGCATCAGCATTCCTAGCTGTGAATATTGAACAGGTCTGTCTGGCTAGAGGTGTCCTGACCATCTAGTTAAGGATCCTGTCATATTTGCTCCCACTTTAAAAAATAATAATAATCCAGAGTGAATCCAATGATCTCACAGAATTCACAAATGAAAATGAAGATGATGATGATGATGATGATGATGATGATGATGATGTGATGATGATGATGTCAAGGCCAGGATGGGGACTGTGAGCCCCCAGCCTAAAATCCAAACCTGGGATGGATTTCCCTCCCCCCATCTTAGCATCCCTGCTGACAATTGGAATGATGCACTGGGGGGAATGTATCCATTTTTGGAGAAACACTGTCTGTGTCCCTCTGAATCTCATATCTTCAGGATTGTTCTGGTTCGGATATGGGTGAGCTTCAGAGGAGCCCTGCTTTGATTTGGACATCTCCTGAATCCATCTGAATCAAATCAATTCAGCTCAGGATGTGGTGAAATCTGATGCATGCCCCATATATATATATATATATATATATATGGGGGGTGGGGGGAAACCAGTTATGAAAGAGCAATGCATTAACCATTATTTCAGTAACCCACATGAAATTAAGCACTCATTTCAAACAGAACTACCCATTTTCACACATGTTCCTCTTTTCAGAGTTAGCAGGCATAACACTCATTGAAAGTTGAACACATAATATATTAAAATCCCCATAAATTCCCACTGCGGTCCGCCAAGTGTCTTGGTTATCCTTTGGCGCCAGGTTAAGACTGCCCTCTTCTTCGAGGCATTCATTGGCATTTAATGGCATATTGGGGGCATTTATGTTGGTCTAGTTGTATTGAAATTGTTTTAGCTGCTCAAATTGTTTGAAATTCTGTTTTAAATTTTGCATATTGGATTTTTAATTCTATTTTTATTGTATCTTTTGTTTGCGTGTTTTATGAATTGTTGTGAACTGCCCAGAGAGCTTTGGCTGTTGGGCAGTATAGAAATGAAATAATAATAATAATAATAATAATAATAATAATAATAATAATAATAATAGGGATTGAATTTAGGAGGCCTTTTACACATCCCCTTTTTATAGTCACCCCAGAAACAAGAACCATTTCCCCAAGAATTTTTTCTTGAAGTTAGTTAGGATGCAAAGCATTCCTAATTTGCACGGATATTTTGCTCATTATAAGCAATTCCTCTACTTTGTCAAACCATTCCTCTCATACTTTATCAAACCCCATTTCCTTCACAAAGCTCTGTTGAAATTTGGCTGATGTTAAGAAGAGGCCTGTTAATTCATATGGTATACGTGGGATATTCTCTTTCTCTGAGCAACTCAACAGAACAGTGACTGGTTTGAGGGGACTGTCATGGACTTTATATTGCTACGGATCCTTGCACATTATGTGATTACCTTTGAGCATGACTACCAAATATGTAAACGGTTGCTCTGTTGCCACACCTCTTCCAACATTTATTAGACATTTATCATTGCTGTTTTAACAATTCACACTTACCTAGGAAAATAGTGGACAGTGTAGCAAAATACCAGTCAGGCTGGTTTACAACTAATTAAGAGGTAACACTCAGCCCGTCCTCATCCTAATCATGCATAACAGGAAGCTAGTCTAGGCCAACATGAGTTAGAAAGCTTTGCTTGGAATGTCTATTTTTTGAATCAGTAGGCAAGGCACTGTATTGTCTCTGTTCCCATTGGACCAATGAATTTTAATGAAGCAGTGGGAAGCTTTCCCAATCTTAGCCATGCCGTGCTGATACCCTGACATGGCTTACCTAGGAAGCAAGGGGATGAATGGAATTGTGTGTGCAGCTTTTTCCTGTCCATTAAAAACACACACACACAAATTTCACTTTCCAAGTTAGGGGGGTGGGAAATCCTTCTTGACAGGTAGGATTATCATTGGACAAATAAGTGATAGAATGAACCTCTTCAACTTATTTTGACCCTTCTCTTGTCTCCCTCTGATACACACACACACACACACACACACACACACTGTTTCCTTCCTCCTTTTTATATCTGTGTTATAGCTTTGGCTACTTCTAATGGCTTGTTTTTGCTCTCAACATATATAGCAATGATTTTAAAACCAGCCAGAAGCCTGACAGCAATTTGAGTCTATGGATCACAACTACACAAAAGTGAAAGATGAAAACAATTTGGGTCACCTCAGTACAAGAGGCACAGGCTTTCATTCTACTGGAGATGTTTTCTTTATTGTTCAGTGATCTTCCTGTAATCTGACAGACACCAAAGCCATCATATTTGGCTTACTCTTTTGAAGAATAAACTCTTGGAGGCTTGCTTCACAGTACAAACCAAATATGTGGGATCAAATTGCTTAAATCAAATTGCTTCCTGGATAGGAAAAAAGAAGAAGACAACACTGAAGATGTTGCAGAACTGAGCACAGTTTGTGGTTTCTCAACCCTATAAAACTGGTGGAATGATCTATTATCTATTATCTTTGTATTTTATTTATTATTTCTTTATTTAAAACATTTATCCTTCATCCAATTGAGATTCCAGGGCAGTGTACACACACACACACACACACGTGTGTGTATATGTATATATATATACATCGGGAGCTATATACTCGGGAGCTATATACTCCCGGTAGGGTCACCCATGGCGGTAAGGTCCGGGGAGAGGAACCAGACAAAGAACGATCCAAAACAAAAAGTCCTTAACGGCAGAACAGGCGGAAGATAATTTAAACCTACATTACAACGGCTGTGAAGGCGGATGAAGGCTGCAGCAGAGAATGGTTCAGGGTAACCGTGCCATTGGATCATTGCCGTCCTCTGTCAAGTTTGTGTGGTGATTCGTTATGCACCGATCTCCCCACAGAAAACAGCTTCACGCACAGGCGTCCTCCAACCCAACCCAACCCAACCAACCCAACCCAACCCAACCCAACCCAACCAACCAACCAACCAACCAACCAAAAAAGTCCCATGGCGACTGGCGAATGGCGACGGGGGCAGGACTGTGAATCTGGAAGCCCCTAGTGACGGACCAGCACATGGGCGGTGGATGCAGACTCAGTCGCCCTGTTCAAGGAATGAGGTAGTCTAGCAGCTCGGCAGCTGTATCCGTAACTGAGCAGCCCTATTTAGGATCCACTCTGCTCACCCCATATGGGGAGGGGGCTAGAAAAGGTGCCCTAAACATAGTCTACCTCTTTCTCCCCTGACTGGATTACCGCGTCCAGTGGGGTCACCATTTTAGTGGTCGAAAAAGACATTTGAATTTTGGAACATGGAATATACGGACACTGCTGGATAACATAGATAGTGAACGCCCTGAGCGTAGGACTGATATTATTGCAAGGGAGCTGAGACGGTTTAAAATTGACATAGCAGCACTTCAAGAAACTCGAAGGGCAGGAGAGGGACAGTTGAAGGAAGAAAAAGGAGGCTATACCTTCTTCTGGAAAGGACTACCTGAGCAGGACTGACGAATACATGGAGTAGGCTTTGCCATAAAAAATGAGCTAGTGAACTCTTTGTCAGAAGTTCCTACTGGCATTAACGAATGCCTGATAACTCTTCGATTAAAGCTCGCCAATAACCAGCAGGTAACTATCTTGAGCGCTTATGCGCCAACATTAGATGCTGATGAAGACGTCAAGGAAAACCTTTATACCCAGTTGGACACTCTCCTGTCAGTGATACCTAAGGAGGATAAAATTATCCTCCTGGGCGATTTTAACGCAAGAGTCGGGCGTGACTTTGATTTATGGCCAGAAACTATTAGAAAAGACGGAGTTGGTAATAGCAACCCGAACAGAATCTTACTTTTGTCTATATGTGCAGAGCACAATCTCACTATCACAAACACGCTCTTTCGACAAAAGAATAAGTTTAAAACATCATGGCAGCACCCACGGTCAAAGCACTGGCATCTTCTGGATTATGTAATTGTCCGTGTTAGAGATCACCGCGATGTACTTCTTACTAGGGCCATGGTGAGTGCCGACGACTGCTGGACAGACCACCGACTAATCCGGTACACTATGGTTATCAACATTGCTCCCCAACGTAGGCTTCAAGGAAGGAAACCAAGGTGTAAAATGAACATCCACGCCCTTCAAGATCCTATTAAGCAAACTCGTCTTCAATCACTTCTTAAGGAACATCTACCTACGGAACCTCCTGACAACATTGAGGACCATTGGTCTAAGCTGAAAACCTCCATTACTGCAGCTTGTGAACAAACTATTGGATATGAAACTAAGAAACATCAGGATTGGTTTGATGAAAATGATAATGAGATTAAATATATAATTGACCCAAAAAGGAAAGCCTTCCAAATACGGCAAAATGATATTAACTGCGCTGCCAAGAAAAAAATCTACACTAGTGCAAAGGCTGAGGTCCAAAGAAGAACAAGGGAACTTAAGAACACCTGGTGGAAAAAGAAAGCTGAAGAAATTCAACAACTTGCAGAATCTCATGATGCACTGGGCTTTTTTAAGGCCACAAGGGCCATTTATGGACCAAAAACCTATGGTACAAACCCTTTACAATCAAAAGATGGCACCAAACTCTTAAAAGACAAAGAGTCTATTGCACTGCGTTGGAAAGAGCATTATTATGACCTTTTAAATCATAAATCTAAGGTGGATAATGAGATTTTTTCGCAAATCCCGCAAAAACAAATTAGAGAGGAACTTGCAATACTCCCCACTTTGGATGAAGTAAAAAAAAGCCATTAATCAAATGAAGAATAACAAAGCTAGTGGACCAGATGGGATTCCTGCTGAAATCTTTAAAGAAGGGGGCCCCAAACTTGTACAACATCTTCATAAACTCATCGAAAAAATCTGGATAAGAGAAGAGATCCCAGAAGACTTCAAGGATGCCATAATTATCACCCTCTTTAAGAAAGGTGATAGAACAGACTGTGGAAATTATCGGGGTATTTCTCTCTTAGCTACCGCAGGTAAAATATTTGCCAGGATTCTCGCAAACCGTCTTCTATCTATTTCAGAAGAGATCCTCCCTGAAACTCAATATGGTTTCCGCCCCTCTAGAGGGACAGTAGACATGATTTTTAGTGCACGTCAGCTCCAAGAAAAATGCCAGAATCAACCCCTTTATATGGCATTTATTGATCTGGCTTAGGCCTTTGATACTGTAGACCGAACAGCTCTCTGGACTATCCTTATGAAAATTGGATGCCCCAATAAATTTGTGAATATCTTGCAACTTTTCCATGACAACATGACGGCTATGGTCTTGGACAACAACGGCTCTCATGGTGCTCCATTTAAAGTGGGATCAGGTGTTAAACAGGGATTGTTATCGCCCCAACATTATTTGCTATTTTCATCACCATGATTTTACATCTTGTCGAGGGGAAACTTCCCACTGGTGTGGGAATTATATATCGAACAGATGGAAAGCTTTTTAATCTCAGCAGGCTGAAAGCAAAAAGTAAGGTAATTACAACCTCCATTGTGGAACTTCATTATGCTGATGATAATGTGGTCTCTGCACATTCAGAGGATGATCTCCAAACTATCCTAAATGCTTTTGCAGAAGCATACGGAAAACTTGGTCTCTCACTTAACATCAAAAAAACCAAGGTGCTTCATCAGCAAGTGCAAGCTAACCCTTTGGTGATGCCATCTATCCAGCTTGGCGAGATAATACTGGAAAATGTCGATCATAACATCGACAGTGAAATCCAGCATCGTCTGAGCTCCGCAAGTGCCGCGTTTTCTCAAATGAAACATAGAGTGTTCGAGGATCGGGATATTTGTAAGAAGACCAAAACACTGGTTTATGAAGCCATTTTATTACCAACTTTATTGTATGCCTGCGAAACATGGATTATCTATAAACGTCACTTCCAACTCCTTGAAAGATTTCATCAACGTTGCCTCCGGAAAATCCTGCGAATTACTTGGGAACATAGGCGAACAAATGTCAGTGTACTGGAAGAAGCAAAGACTACTAGCGTTGAAAAAATGATCCTTCAACACCAACTTCAGTGGACCAGTCATGTTGTTCGAATGCCTGACTGCCGTCTCACCTTGAAGTGGTGAGTGGGTTACTTGGGAAGATAGGCAAACAAATGTCAGTGTACTGGAAGAAGCAAAGACTACTAGCATTGAAAAAATGATCCTTCAACGCCAACTTCAGTGGACCGGTCATGTTGTTCGAATGCCTGACTGCTGTCTCCCAAAGCAGTTACTTTATTCCCAACTCAAGGATGGAAAGCGGAATATCGGTGGTCAATATAAGAGGTTTAAAGATGTTCTTAAGGCTAATCTAAAAAAATGCAATATAAACATCAAAAACTGGGAAGCTCTGGCCCATGAACGATCTAACTGGAGGTTGGCCTTTCACGAAGGTTCTATGGACTTTGAAGAAGCTCGAGTGCAAGGTGAAAGGGAGAAACGTGCTAAGCGAAAAGCACGTCAAACGAATCCTTTACAGGACCATCTTCCATCTGGTAACCTGTGTCCTCACTGTGGGAAGCTGTGTGGATCTAGAATTGGCCTCCACAGTCACTTACGGACCCATCGCTAGAGTCTACACAATTTTCTTTAGAATTCTCCTCCTTTTAAAATCTTCTTTTTGTAAATTTTCTTTTTTTTTTATCCTGGAAGACAATCTTACTCGGTCACGAGTGATCGCCTGACTATCACAAACACGCTCTTTCGACAAAAGAATAAGTTTAAAACATCATGGCAGCACCCACGGTCAAAGCACTGGCATCTTCTGGATTATGTAATTGTCCGTGCTAGAGATCGCCGCGATGTACTTCTTACTAGGGCCATGGTGAGTGCCGACGACTGCTGGACAGACCACCGACTAATCCGGTCCACTATGGTTATCAACATTGCTCCCCAACGTAGGCTTCAAGGAAGGAAACCAAGGCGTAAAATGAACATCCAAGTCCTTCAAGATCCTATTAAGCAAACTCATCTTCAATCACTTCTTAAGGAACATCTACCTACGGAACCTCCTGACAACATTGAGGACCATTGGTCTAAGCTGAAAACCTCCATTACTGCAGCTTGTGAACAAACTATTGGATATGAAACTAAGAAACATCAGGATTGGTTTGATGAAAATGACAATGAGATTAAATATATAATTGACCAAAAAAGGAAAGCCTTCCAAATATGGCAAAATGATATTAACTGCGCTGCCAAGAAAAAAACCTACGCTAGCGCAAAGGCTGAGGTCCAAAGAAGAACAAGAGAACTTAAGAACGCTTGGTGGAAAAAGAAAGCTGAAGAAATTTCAACAACTTGCAGAATCTCATGATGCATGGGGCTTTTTTAAGGCCACAAGGGCCATTTATGGACCAAAAACCTATGGTACAAACCCTTTACAATCAAAAGATGGCACCAAACTCTTAAAAGACAAAGAGTCTATTGCACTGCGTTGGAAAGAGCATTATTATGACCTTTTAAATCGTAAGTCTAAGGTGGATAATGAGATTTTTTCGCAAATCCCGCAAAAACAAATTAAAGAGGAACTTGCAATACTCCCCACTTTGGATGAAGTAAAAAAAGCCATTAATCAAATGAAGAACAACAAAGCTAGTGGACCAGATGGGATTCCTGCTGAAATCTTTAAAGAAGGGGGGCCCGAACTTGTACAACATCTTCATAAACTCATCGAAAAAATCTGGATAAGAGAAGAGATCCCAGAAGACTTCAGGGATGCCATAATTATCACCCTCTTTAAGAAGGGTGATAGAACAGACTGTGGAAACTATCGGGGCATTTCTCTCTTAGCAACCGCAGGTAAAATATTTGCTAGGATTCTCGCAAACCGTCTTCTATCTATTTCAGAAGAGATCCTCCCTGAAACTCAATATGGTTTCCGCCCCTCTAGAGGGACAGTAGACATGATTTTTACTGCACGTCAGCTCCAAGAAAAATGCCGGGAGCAAAATCAACCCCTTTATATGGCATTTATCGATTTGGCTAAGGCCTTTGATACTGTAGACCGTACAGCTCTCTGGACTATCCTTATGAAAATTGGATGCCCCAATAAATTTGTGAATATCTTGCGACTTCTCCATGACAACATGACGGCAACGGTTTTGGACAACAACGGCTCTCATGGTGCTCCATTTAAAGTGGGATCAGGTGTTAAACAGGGATGTGTTATCGCCCCAACATTATTTGCCATTTTCATCACCATGGTTTTACATCTTGTCGAGGGGAAACTTCCCACCGGTGTGGGAATTATATATCTAACAGATGGAAAGCTTTTTAATCTCAGCAGGCTGAAAGCAAAAAGTAAGGTAATTACAACCTCCGTTGTGGAACTTCAGTATGCTGATGATAATGTGGTCTCCGCACATTCAGAGGATGATCTCCAAACTATCCTAAATGCTTTTGCAGAAGCATACGAAAAACTTGGTCTCTCACTTAACATCAAAAAAACCAAAGTGCTTCATCAGCAAGTGCAAGCCAATCCTTTGGTGATGCCATCTATCCAGCTTGGCGGGACAATACTGGAAAATGTCGATCATTTTCTCTATCTTGGCAGCTATCTTTCTGTTACAGCTAACATCGACAGTGAAATCCAGCATCGTCTGAGCTCTGCAAGTGCCGCATTTTCTCGAATGAAACATAGAGTGTTCGAGGATCAGGATATTTGTAAGAAGACCAAAACACTGGTTTATGAAGCCATTGTATTACCAACTTTATTGTATGCCTGCGAAACATGGACTATCTATAAACGTCACTTCCACCTCCTTGAAAGGTTTCATCAACGTTGCCTCCGGAAAATCCTGCAAATTACTTGGGAAGATAGGCGAACAAATGTCAGTGTACTGGAAGAAGCAAAGACTACTAGCATTGAAAAAATGATCCTTCAACGCCAACTTCAGTGGACCGGTCATGTTGTTCGAATGCCTGACTGCCGTCTCCCAAAGCAGTTACTTTACTCCCAACTCAAGGATGGAAAGCGGAATATCGGTGGTCAATATAAGAGGTTTAAAGATGTTCATAAGGCTAATCTAAAAAAATGCAATATAAACATCGAAAACTGGGAAGCTCTGGCCCATGAACGATCTAAATGGAGGTTGGCCTTTCACAAAGGTTCCATGGACTTTGAAGAAGCCCGAGTGCAAGGTGAAAGGGAGAAACGTGCTAAGCGAAAAGCACGTCAAATGAATCCTTTACAGGACCATCTTCTATCTGGTAACCTGTGTCCTCACTGTCGGAAGCTGTGTGGATCTAGAATTGGCCTCCACAGTCACTTACGGACCCATCGCTAGAGTCTACACAATCTTCTTTAGAATCTCCTCCTTTTATCCCGGAAGACAATCTTACTCGGTCACGAGTGATCGCCTGATGATGATGATGATATATATGCATTGCATTGCATTGCATTGCATTGCATTGCATTGCATTGCATTGCATTGCATTGCATTGCATTGCATCTATCTATCTATCTATCTATCTATCTAAGGAAATTTGCACTGATGAGAAAGACCTGCAGAGCAGTAATAGGAGTTAGGTGATGTGTCATACACATGATTGGATTGTTATCAGGGCTGGCCCTACCATTAGGTAGATTGAGGAGGTCGACTCAGGGAGCTGGTTGAGATGTTATGAAAAGGGAGCAAAATGTTAGTTATTGAACGTATTATTGTTGCATTTTTATTTCCACAGAGGGGGTGAGGTGCTTGTGGATTTTTCTGCTTCGGGTGCCAAAATAATTTGACCAGTCTTGGGAAGGAGACTTTTAGGGAAGGGAGAATGAGTGATGTTCGAGCTTGTGGAGGTTCTCCATTTTCCACCTCGATGCTCATCTCGCTTGGTTCTCACTCCCAAATGCGAGTGTGTTTTTTTTCCGAACGGGAAAAGTTTTGCATTTTTAATACAAAAAAATACACACTAACAAGCACACACCCCAAATGCACACTTCCCCCGATAGGCTAAAGTGTGAAAATGCAGGTTTAGGGGGGAATGTGCATTTCTGTAAGTGAGCACTTCCACGGCCTGAACTTTCAAATATGAACATAAGCTTAGGAAATTGCAAAAAAATTCCCAAGAATTACACTCCTTGCTCACATTTGCATTTGGGGTTGTGAATGGGACATGTTCACATGATTTGCGAACAGGAACAAAATTCTCAATTGCTGTGCCAGTAATTGGGGGTGTAGAGTAGGCTTAATTATTCCTGGTTTTGAAACTTGATATATGCTGTCATTAGAGGCTTAGTTCCTATACTAGGCTACTAGAGGCTGGTACAAAAGTATGCATTACCCCATCAGAATTGCTTAGGTGCACCCAAGCCTCACACCACATGCAGGAAGGTGAGTAATGAATTCTGATAGATACAGGGATTTGTTGGTGTGACGATCAGGGTACATTTCTCTATCGGAATTGTTTAGGTGTGCCCAGCCTAATGAATTCTGACAAAACAAGAAAATTGATGGCCTGGACATCAGAAAGGTTCCCTTAATATTGAAATATGACAGGGTACAGAAAAATGATGTTCATGGGCATTCTGAAATCATTACTGTGAAAGGAATACGATGGGGGTAAGGAAAAATGATGCTACAATGGCTCGCCATTAGACAGAGTGAGGCAGCGATCTCAGGCAGCTGGTTTGGAATGTCATGAAAGGGCAGAAAATTGTTAGTTCTTGAATTTATTATTACTGTATTTTTTGCTGCCGGGGAAGTGGGGAGATGTTTGCAATATTTTCTGACTCACTTTCCAAATAACTTGACCATCCTTGGGTACTACCTTGGCACAAATATTTGAAGGAGCACTTCCTCCCATATCAACCTGCCCATGAATTAAGATAATTAGAGGAGGCCTTTCTCATTACTCTTTATACATACATATATATATATATATATATATAATTATGGCAACCCAACTTGGGTTTTAGCCATAATATATTTAATATATTGCTGTATGCGGACGATATGGTGATATTATCACAAAACCTAGTGGGCATGAGAAGATCGTTCAAAGCCTTTGGGGAGATATGTAGGAAGGAACTACTCTGTACAAACTATCTCAAAACTAAAGTAATGGTGTTTGGTTTATATCCTCCTAAACACAAGTGGACTCTAAATGGATATCCCTTGGAACAAACGAATCTATTTAACTATCTAGGTATTTTGTTTTAAGCAAAATGGATCCTGGTCTAACCATTTGGAGGCAATAAAGTTGAAAGCAAATAGATCAATGCATTCCTCTTTCTATAAGGGAAGTACATTTAACATTTACAAAAGAGAGGGCCTCGACTCTGGAATGCACTCCCACAGGAGATACACCTGGTGCCGACGTTGCACTCCTTTTGGTGCCAGTTGAAAAACTTATTATTTGCACAGGCAATTTAAAACACACTTTCAACATGATCTTCACATTTTAGGTTGTTTTTATGGTACTGTATTGCATTGTATTGTTTATATGACCATTTGTGTACACTGCCCTGAAATCCATTTCGGGATGCAGGTGTGGTTTATAAGTGTTTAAAATAAATAACTACTATACAGAGATAGATAGATAGATGAATAAAGACTGGAAGACCATTTGCTACTCCACCACAGGCCACCAGATATGATCTTGCATCCATATACAGGCCTGTGGCGCACGCTGGCTCAGCTTGCCTGAGCGTGGAAAGCTAAGCAGGGTCAGGCCTGGTTATTACTTGGATGGGAGACCCCTCCTCTAGTTTCCTGCATTGAGCAGGGGTTGGACTCGATGGCCTTGTAGGCCCCTTCCAACTCTGTGATCTATGAAATCCAGAGTTTGTTTTGTACTGAGTTACCTACACCTGAATTCCTGATGCCCAGGTATTTCTAATGAACAACAGAAGTGGGAGTGAGCTGATGTTCAGAGAATCTTGGCAAGCTCAAATATCTCTCCTTCACCCATCTCTGCCTCTGTCTTTCTATTGTCCATTGGCAGAGAGACAGGGCACAGAATTCCAGCATTAAACCAGCTAGAGATGGAAGAACCAGAGAGAGGGTTGTGCTTACTGAGATTCTGTGAACTTAATTTTGAAGCTCAGCTCACCTCAGTCAAATTTTAATTTGCAACCTTTTTTTTTTTTTTTTTCCCTTGAACGGGAGAAGTGTGCATTTTGAACAGGAAAAGTGCACATTTCTGTGCACAATTTTCAAAAGTGTGCACTTCCCCCCATTGACTAAAGCATGAAAATGCATGTTTTTTTATCAAGGCATTCTGAAGTGCACATAATTTTTTAAAAATTGAATTTTTCAAATGCGATCACAACAAGTAGGGATGTGTGAGGATTTCTTTCAGGGGGTGGAAATCCAGCGGCCTAGCTGGGCTCGACCTCCCCGAATTCCATCCTGCTTACTTCTTCCCTGGTGTTGACTCATGTTTTCCCAAGTCAAGTCGTGGAAACAACTTCTGGGTTCCCAGTGGGCCACTGTTTACTTAGGAAATGCCTTAAGATACACCCAAAGCGGCCGTAATTTGCGTAACCTGAGCACATTGTGGCCGTTTTCGATGCATCTTAAGGCATTTTCTAAATAAAAAGCGGCCTGCCGGGAACTCAGAATTCTGGTGAGCAGTGTGGTTTGCTCCAGCTTTCAGCCCAGCTCGGAGGGTGCAGCAGCGGCCTCCACCAAGCCAGAGGCGGGGCGGGTCCTAGCAGGTCGACCACAAGTCACAAGTTCAGAATGCGCGAGCTTTTCCTGAAAAACTGTTCTGCCCCCCCACAGTTCCCGTGTCGTGCGAACACACCCTCTCTCTCTCTCGTAAATCTTTTTAAATTTTTAGAACCAATCCAGTGCATTTTAGGCTAACTGATTTGGTACTGCTTCTGCAGCAGGTGAAAAGCCAGTTGCTTCTTGTTAAAATGGGAGACATGTCAAAAACAACAAAAATTCTGCATAAATGTCATTGCTAGTGCTTTCTCCCTCATCAGCACTTGCAAAATTCAGCAGAAAAACCCTTCCCTGCGACCGCACTTCCACCTGGTTCTATTGTGTTTTGGTGGTGGTAATAATAATGATGATAATTTATTACGGTCAATTGACCCGCACATAATAAATACAGTTCAAAAGCGACTTAAGAACAGCTGTGGCACAATAAAACAGCTATGTAATGCAAACAAACAAAGGACAACAGCTCCCATAATAAATAAATAATCATTGTTTAAAATAAAATAACCACTGAGATAACTTTAGCTAGTAGACATGGTGAGTTGTTCTCTAAGTCTAACAGCTATTGGCAGATATTTTGCAACTTTCAAGGACACCCTGGGATTTTTGTCTTCCAGTAAATATTTTACATAAAAACAAATTGACCTCCCTGGTATATCAGCCAATAATTGACTAATCGTATGTTGTCGAACTTCTGTATAAAATTTACAAAATAAAAGAACATGTTTGATTGATTCAATCTATTGGCTATTACAATGGGCATAATCTTAAGGAAAAAGGAGTGCCAGCAAATCTGCCACTAAGCACTTGAGAGGGTAAAGCATTAAATCTGGCCAAAGTGAAGGCTCTTTGATATTTGGGTACAAACAAATTCTCTAGGAATGCAGCTTGACAAAAGGAGCTAGGGTACCATATACCCAGGGAGCACGAGGAACAAGATGTATACAATTGAGACAAGAGATCCTGAAAAGCAATATCCCATAGACTTTGACTAATTAGTTTAAATGCATCACTGTAACCCAAATAGAGTAAAGAAAATGGTGATAAACCAATAGAAGTGGCTTTTTGTGCAACAAACTTTGTCCAACAGTTCTGATACGTATCCCTAGATAGATATACTAAAAGTTCTGCACCCAACTTAAAAACAAAAACCTTCAGCCAGAGTTTTAAAGTTGCCAACCATGCTCTTGTTATAACTGGGCATTCACCCGTTTCCAATAGAACAACTAAATTAGGAACACATCTCGGAATCTGGAGAAGAGTTCTCAAAAATATAACCTGGACTGTATTCACATGAGATTAACTAAATAGAGGTGCTTTCGGTAGTGGAAACCTAGTTTGTTTGTTTGGGGTTTTGTTTGGTTTTTTTTTTACAAAGATTTATACTCCTACCTTTCCTCAAAAAAAGCACTCAAGTGTAGAGATGTACAGATTTTGTTAAATCCATTCCATCTGTGTTTCAGGGATTGTCAGGTGTCTTTCATTCCATCATCCATGCATTGACGGAACTTGATTTTTTTTAAAAAAACCCAGAATTTAATTCTACTTGCACAAATTCACATTAGCGTTAATACGCATCAGCACATTATCGGTACAAATGTGCACTTGCACAAATGTGCACTTGCACATCAGTTAATGCTAATTAGTCAATGTGCATAAGTGCTGATGCAAATTGACACTAATGCAAATTAACGCAAATCCCCTCCCAACTCTGCAGGTGCCAACCCCTGATGCTAGGCCTACCCACTCCTGTAGAATTAAGTGCCTGTTCTCACAACTGTTGTAGGGGCCGCACATCCCCTCCTCCTTCCGAGAAGATCCAGACAATGGCTTTTAACTGGAAAGCTTTATTAGAAAAGATGCCAGCCTAGCAAACTGGCCGAGAAGTACAAAAGAAGTGGATTGCAGAATCAATCGCAAGAGAAACAAGCTTAGTTAGAATGCCAGCCATTAAGGAAGATTGCCCTAGTGTTGAGAAGTTGATTCCAAACTGGAAACCTCTCCTGCCTTCCAGAGTGCCTGACACTGCTCAGCTGGTCCATCCTCCTTAGCTGACATCTGACCCGGGGATGATTGATGCTTAATTTGCCCTCCTCCCCAATCAGTGAGCTCAGGTTGCTTTCCCAAGGAATTTGACACCGACTGATCCTCCCTGACTTTTGGGTCTATCTTTAAGTCCGCTGGCCTTGGGGAACCAGCTGCAGGTTCCCTCCCCTCCATCTACTCCTCCCCATCATACTCAGAATCTTTTCCCAGATCCTCCTCTGTAGGAAGAGTGGGCCCAATCCCTACAACTGCGTCTATGAATTATGGCCACTAGAAAAGGTCTGGTGTAAGGTAAGCCAATGAGGTGCAACCCAATGGCAGGAAGAGAAAACACTTTGCAGCGTGTGTTTTGAAACCTCAGAAAGCCAAATCCTTTTCAATGTAATGGTTGAATACGAAATCCATTCCCATTGCCTAGGAGTGGCTGGGAGCCCACCTGAGTAGCCATTTCATTGCCTCTGGCCACTGCATATTGATGTGGTCATTCGACTAAGTCTCATGGCACTTTCTAGTCTATTCCAAACCAGGAGGCTGGTGACTCCTAGGTCAGTGGGGCTCCTTATCCATTGCATCTTTTTGTTTGAGCCTTATAGGAGCGATCCGTGGTGCTCCATGGTGGTGAACCTACCATGAAGCTCAAACAAAAAAGATGTAATGGCTAAAGGAGTCACACATCTACCTAGGAGTCACCGGCCTCCCTTGTTCTAAACACTTCTGATGATAGAGTTCTCTGTGTATAGGAGAGTGAGACTGGGGAAACAAAAACAACAACAAAAATGGGCATTTCTTTCCCTGTAATGAAACATTGTCATTACTTCCTCCCATATAACTGCAATTAAATATACATGTGTTCTCTCAAAAATTCTCCCTCACCGCCAGGATAATTTAGATGAAAAATTAATTAGGCAACGCTTATTCATGACTAGTGCTTTTGGAATGGAAACCTCTGGATTGCAAAGCTGTGTTGTGTTTTTCTCCATGTCCCCTCAAGCACATATATCCAAAACTATTCCCAGTTGGAGGAACTGATTAACTTCTTCTTTAAATTTTGGCTAGCCTAGATGTACAGTTCTAGAGGTATATCCCTTCCTCCAATGCTGAAAATTGTAACACCTCAGTAAGAGGTCTCATTATTTTTGAAGCATCTTCTATGAGGCAGCATCGCTTACTACGCTGCATACGAAAATGACTGTGCATCAAACCATCCGTTTCGCACATCTGAGGCAACAGCTGCATTTTATCTGACACCAAAAAAGATTCAGTTGGTCTAGAAATTTGGGAAACAGCTGCTTCGCTCAATGCTTAGATGCCAATAATAGTTCACAACTTCTCACCTTTGCTGCTCTGAACTGTGGATGCAGGATGGATGTCATGAAAGGCTTAGAGGTCATGGTGGTCAGGAAGCTAGACAAGAACTTTATTGACTCTTTCCCACTAGAACAGAACAGCAACAGGAAATGCTTGACTCCGCCCAGATACAGCTAAGTCTACTGCCACCTAATGACTAAAGGAGAGAATGACACTAGTTACACACTGGGAAATTGTCTCTGAGACCGTCAATGAACCACAGTGGGTAGAGCGACCAGATGTGTGCATTCTGACCATTGTGCATTCAGATGTGCATTCAAAATGTGCATTCAGATGTGCATTCAGATGTGCATTCAGATTCACATTGTGCATTCTGACCATTGCAGATCCACTCACCTGCTCTGTGTGATAAGCTGTGCTTGCTGAAATCTCCTCTTCTATTTATTTATTATTTAATTTATTTATTATATTTATACCCCACCTTTTTTCCTGAAAGGAACCCAAGGCGGCTTACATAATCCTCCTCCTCCTCCTCTCCATTTTATCCTCACAACAGCCCTGTGAGGTAGGTTAGGCCGAGAGTCAGTGTCTGGCCCAAAGTCACCCTGTGAGCTTCATGGCCGAGCAGGGACTAGAACCCAGATCTCCCGCATCCCAGCCCAACACTCTCACAAGTTCAATGATTACGCCACACTGGCTCTCACAAGTTCAATGATTACACAAGTTTAATGATAAAAACTGGTCCCCCTACTAGTAGAATTATACATGCACAAATGAAGGCCCATAAACATTTGCAAATGTATTTATTATTTGCAAAAAAAAAATTCCGTATCCAGTCATTCTCCCACCCATATTCATGAGCTACACACTCATGCACATCATATGTCCCTTTGATATATGTCATAGTTATATCATATGTCCCTTTCATTCATGTACCACTTTAGCTCCCTTTGGACATAAGGTACCCCTTTCAGACATCCAGTCTCAATGCACGGACATCAGGGGGGTGGAACCGGTACTGTGTGTGACTTTAGGGATAGAGCCAGTGGTGTGCCATTCTGCCCCCCCCCCAATTATCCACATGTGTAATGTATACATGCATAACTTCTGAAGGTGGATTCTCTCTCATGAACATAAACTTGTCAACGCTATTCCACCTTTCCTCACACTTTTCCTGTTCAGCTCTCTCTCTCTCTCTCTCTCTGGCATGCGTACACATAAGTGGTGTTGGGGACTGCATTCCCTCACAGATAATGTGGCAGGAATTCAAATGAGGTGAAAAGACGTTTGAGGAAGAATTCAGAGAACCTCAAGGAGCTCGAACATCACATGTCTGCCCATCCCTAAAATCCCATTCATGCCGTTTTAAGCCCGTTCACTGAATCACACTTGCAGTATATGTAATAACCCCATGGGAATCTTCAGGGATGGGGACTCGGACTCGAGAACTCGACTCATGAGTCGGACTCAGTCCCCCCTCTGACTCGACTCAGACTCGAGTCCCAATATTTTTAATGGGACTCGAGACTCGACTCGGGACTCGAGACCAAGGACTCGTCAACATCCCTGGGCTGTTGACGAGCCTTCTGGCTGTGCCAGAAGGAGCGCGATCACCGGTGAAGAGCGCATGGAAGCGAGGCGCGCTGCTGCTCGGCCACTATGGACAGCTACCAGGAGCGCAGCCCCAACTATGTTTTGAGATTTATTTTGATTGATGTGTTGTTGTGGGGGGCTTGGGTTAGGGTCAGACATTTTGGGTTTGGCTGCCTCTGCCTGCCTGTTTGGGGTTCCCAGCCTCCTCTGCCTGCCTGGTCTCTTCTTGACCTGTTCAACAGTTGAATTGTCCAAGACAAAGGCCTCTGCCTGCCTGCTTTGGGGTTCCCTGCCTCCTCTGCCTGCCTGGTTATTTTGGGTTTGTCTGCCTGGTCTGTTCTTGCCAAAATCAGTTGCAGAGTTTTGAAATAAAAAGGCACACTTGTGCCTAGAATTTATTTAAGCCACACATCTGAAGTAGCCTTATTTTGTTGGGGGGAAACCCATTGATTTTAATAGGGACTCGTGGAGTCAGTTTTGGGAGTGACTCAGGACTCGTGACTCATGAGTCACCATTTTGGACCAAGGACTCGGACTCGGACTCGAGATTCGGGTCCAAAGACTCGTGACTTGACTCGTGACTCGAGACCAAGGACTTTTCAATATCCCTGGGAATCTTATTGCTAATGTCCATGTATGTGTTTGTATTCACTAAGGAAACTATGGCGAGAGTGGAATGGAAGCCTTCAAAGATATGTCGGCCAAAGAAGGGATCTGTATCGCCCATTCCTACAAGATCTACAGCAATGCCGGGGAGCAGAGCTTTGATAAGCTGTTGGAGAAGCTAAGGAGCCATTTACCCAAGGCAAGAGTCGTGGCGTGCTTCTGCGAGGGCATGACTGTGCGAGGGCTACTTATGGCTATGAGACGCCTGGGACTGGCTGGAGAATTTTTGCTGCTAGGCAGGTGAGTAAATCTGCAGATAATCATGGCCTTTTCCATATGAACAAAATGCAATTAAAAAATTACATTCTGTGCTATTCAAACTCAGACTGTTATCTGACTAAAGAAATCTTGGCTGATTAATTGTAGGAGGTGTAATCCAATGTGTATAGATTTTCATATCCATACAATACTTTGGATGGGAAAAGCAGACTGGCTTTGCTTTTAGATATTGCACACATGAGTCGTCGCAGGCAAGCATCATCTTAGAAGAGGCATTGTTTCCTGTGCATGAGAGAAAGAGGAATGCCTCTTCTCAGATGGTAAAATCTGCTGCTTAATCAATTGGGGGAATTAATTGTTAGTTGATTAAAAGGGGTTTAAACAATGACTCTGACAGAGCGGAAGCAAAGGGAACTGGGCCAGCTTGACTTTGCCTACCCCATGTTCTCCGTAATCCACCTGGTGCTTCAGTTGGAGACCAAATGACATCAAGGCGCATGGCCGTGCCCACTGATGTTAGGGAACGGCCATGTCCCATGATGCCATTTGCCCACAGAGGGCTGCCTGGGGAGGGGGGGGTCATCCATCCCCACCCCACCCCAAATCAAGTTCCGCACTCCTGCTCTAACTTGATATCATTAGATAGTCGATAATTCTGGAAATGTTAAAAGCAGACACAAACGCATCCACCTGAATCCGGCAAAGGAGATCCACACATGGAAAGGGATTTTTGGGGTTGGAGACATCACCTGCTTCGCGATCCTCATCTGGGTCCCATTGAGCCAACTGGGTGTGTCTTTTGATGGGGATGATGCATGCATCTCTGATTATTTCTGTAGGGCTGGAGTTGGATTGCAGCCAGTGTCTTTTCATTTTATTTTTAGTGACGGATTTGGTGAAAACACGTAATATTTGCAGTTAAAAATGGGCACTTGGTAATATCTTTTGGGGATCAAAAGGTATGCATTAAATAGAGCTGGTTGGCTATTATCATGAAAATAAACTTGTAGAGAAGCATTTGAGAAATTCACTCAGCCAGCTTTTCACTGTATTAAAAAAGTATGTCATGGAAGAGTTGCTTTTCTAGTTCTCCATACCAAGATGTGAGATAAACAACAACATGGGGGGGGGGACACAACTTTTTCTGACCCTCTCCCTTTCACACACACACACACACACCACACTTGCAGGGATACTGATCTCAATAGGTACTATTATAAATTGTGGATGAGAAAACCCCCAATGCTATTGGGTGGTATAGAAATGTAATAGATGATGATGATGATGATGATGATGATGATGATGATGATGATGATGATGATGAATCTTGAGTTATCATAGGCAATACGTTTGTCTGCATACATTGTCTCTACCAGTAGTACAGTTAGGGAATTTTAGACTCTGGATTTATGGGGGTGGGTGGGACTCTTTTACATAGTAATGTGTCTTGTTTCGCTTACTTCAAAATCCGGTACGCAAGCCCTGTTGTGTTTGGGGGCCCTCCTCTCATTCTGGTGACTGGGGCCCTGCACAGCTGCCCCCAAAGTCCTGCCCTGATGGCACCACTGGTCCCTACTTTGAGAGTGCTGGTTCTTCACCTTGTAATACTTAAAAACATGTAAGCCCCATTTTATTTCTACAAGTGTCTCAAGCAGTATTGAATGTGACCAATAGAGAGAGATCCTATGGCCCCTATACCAGGGATTCCCAACCCCCGGGCTGCGGACCGGTACCAGTCTGTGGCCTGTTAGGAACCGGGCCAGGACACCCAGTCGCCGCGCTGCCGGGATACGCCGCGAGCACCCCACCTGGCTCTCGGGGTCGAGCGGCGGCAGGAAAGCCGCAGAGTCTCAGGGGGGAGGTCGAGCGGGGTGAGTTTGACTTGTTTCAGCCCCCTCGAGACTCTCGGATACATCCCCGCTGCACACAACAGGAGGTGAGCGGAGGGCGACCCCCCCCCCGGTCCATGGAAAAATTGTCTTCCACGAAACCGGTCCCTGGTGCCAAAAAGGTTGGGGGCCGCTACCCTAGACCTCATCAGCGGGGGTAGGATAATTTTGGATTTCCAGTTCTGAGCTCGGAAACAGAACTCCAACTTTGGAGCTGGGAATCCGCATTCCGTTCCCTCTCCCCACTCACACAGCTGGCGCAGAAAGAACTCTACTGCCTGTCTCTCTGAGGTTGGAAAAGCAACCTCAGAGAGGGGGTAAAGAGGGCGATGTGAGAGGGGGCGGTGAGGGGAGGAAACTGGGGTCACCAGGATATGATATATCCTGACGGTGCACCACCAGCCAGCCTCCTTCCCTCCTGCACCGAAGTGCCTCAGCTGGATGGCCAAAAATGGCCATCTAACTAAACTGGCTGTCTAGTGGGAGCAGTGGGGAGGCAGAGACTGCCTTCGCCACTCCCTCTGCTCTGCATTGGATGGCCGTAAGTTTACAAGCATCGAGGGTGCAATCGACAGGATTGCACCCTAAACGGTAAAGATGATAGATGGAGACTAGAAAGCAGATCCCCATCAGTGCACCGTGCCATGAAGATAAGCACTGCATTTGGATGCGCATTGTGATGCACCTGTGTGCTTGGATGTTGCACACCACTCTGTGTAGGCTGGGCTTTGGCTTGTTTTTACTGCCTCGATTGATATGGCTTAGATGTGTGAGGCGGCTACGGTGACCAAACTGGAGACTGCCATGCATGTGGTCCCGACATGCTTTCTGGACTCAGAGTGCATGGATCCAGACCACTGGCAATGTCCTAATGTGAATTTGTCAGGTTAGTAGGCACTGAAGGCACCACCATCAGCATCCTGCCCCACAAGAAATCCAGTGAAAAGGCACAAAAGGGCAACCAAAATGATCAAGCAGTTGGAGCTAAGGATGGACAAATCAGTCTATTTCTGGTTTATGTCACTTTTGGATGTTGTCAAGAAATCCATCTTGTGTTCTAGCTGCCTGTAAAAACTCCATTTCGTGAAGATGCGCTGCCCGCACTGCGTACATTATCTCATGCCGTTCTATTCTCAATGCCCTTCAGGGCTGGAGCAGAACTCTTGGCAATTAGACTGAATAATTTCAGCTGGGCTTCTGTGAGAACTCCCTCCTGCCACCCACGAAAGCCTGGGGAAACTATTCAGCCACCTAGTGATTGGCTAAGGAGGCTCACCTCACATTTGTCAAAGCCTTCTGAGTTTAAAATAAGGGGGGTTACAGCTGCCCCTTGTCTTTGTTTTCTTTTGGTTTGGTTTGTTTTCATCTCCGTCTTGCTTGTGATTCTGAAACTTATTTTTTTGGCCCTATTCTATCTGAAGACCCGTGCTTAGGTGCATTTAGACAGGTTCAGGTAACTTTGTTATTTCTTTGCCTTGAAGTATTGTTTCCAAAAAATGCTCTGTCTTGTTGCGTTGTTATCTTTTCCCTCCTTTCCTCTTGTAAATAAACCTACCACCTGTTATAATTGAAAGTGTGTACTTTATTCCAATTAAGCCTTGGTACTAAATCCAGGGCCTTCTGCTTGGTTATTGGTACTGTTTATGGTTTATGGTTTCACCTTGCAGACTCAGAAATGTACAGACTTCAACCGTAGATGGCGTCTGAGTCCATATTCAGTACAGAAGGTGCGAACTGGGTAAAATCCTGATTAAAAAAACAAACTGAAACAAATTTCTCAAACATCCCTAGCTGACACCTGCGGTTCAACAGTTCATCAGACACATGGATGCTACACACAGATCCAGCAGTTCCTGACAGCATCTGAGGATCCCCAGGATTCCTCAGCTCAGACATCATTCATTTAACCAAGTGAATGATGGAATTTACATCAGGTGGTGGGAATACAATAACACTACATTTTCAGGATGGACCCCACTGCTTATCAAGTTAGAATTCTCTTAGTTCCGCCACCATCTCAGGCATGCCTGGCAGGAACTCGGCAGAGGGCCTTCTTGGTGGTTGCTCCAACACTCTGGAATTCCCTTGCCAGGGAGGCTAGAATGGCGCCCTCCTTGGTATGTTTTCGAAGGCAGACAAAAACTTTCTTGTTCCAGCAGGCCTTTGGGGAATAAATTTGGACCTATGAGAAAGCGATGGATTTGCACTATTCCTATAGTTATTGTTGTTTTTACCTTTGATATTTTATATAACTTGAATACTATTGCTGATTTAATTATATTTTTAACTTTTGCATTTCGCTATTTATATGTTTTAACTGTACAAATTTTTAATGTTATAAAGCCACCTTGAGTCCCAATATTGGGAAAAAGGTGGGTTATAAATAAAATAATAATAATAATAATAATAATAATAATAATAATAATGTCAAGCCTCAAGCTTATTATAGCGTAGTTGCCAGGAAATCTGCAGAGCATTGGATTCCTTTGGACCAGTGTTCTCCAACCTTGGGTCTCCAGATGTTTTTGGCCTACAACTCCCAGCATGCCCCAGCTACGCTGGCTGGGGCATGCTGGGAGTTGTAGGCCAAAAACATCTGGGGACCCAAGGTTGGAGAACACTGCTTTGGACAATCTCATTCTACAGGATTCTCAGGACTCAATGATCAACACAGTCATTTGCAGGCATTTAAGATTATCCTATATAGGCTTTGATGGTGATTCTTCTGTTTAATTATGCCACAGTGCCTCTTTTAAATCTAATTTTTACTTTATATTGGGTGTGTTTGTTTTGTTGTTTTTTTGAATGTTTGAAGCTTTTTAAAGAATATACTGTTAGCCACCTCAGATGCTTTACCTTTCTGAGGAAAGGCAGGATATCAACTACCCAAAATAAAAATATTTTTTAAAAGGTGTTCATTGGAAAGTTGTCTGGATCCATCTTCTATGGCTAAACCATCTGTGGGCTATGTAAAATTGGTAGATCATGATGATAATGATGCCAATCAGTCTGCATAGCACTTTGTAGAGTCCAAGAGAATAAGACCCTGCCCCAAAGAGCTTACAAGCTAAAATTTGCCACAGGGGAAGGGAAGGGGAGGATAGAATATGTGATTGTTTCACCTAGAGCTGATTCAAAATTATTCAGAATACATTTTTAGTGAGAAAATATCTGAGAATTTTCTTTTTCTCACCTTCCCAGAAAAAGCCACTTTGCATAATTTTCTACAATTATTCTCCACCATTTTTTGATTTCTTTTTGTCATTATCCTCCCACAATGCCTCAGAATGATGCCTGGTCTGGGGTTGTGGAGGAAACAAAATGGTGGCCTTGCAGGAGTGACAACAAACAAACAAACAACAAAAAACACCTTAGGGGAAAGGAAGAAAGCAAGCAGCTATGCTACTGCCACTGCTAATACTGAACTCCACCCCTGAGCAACCGTTGGAGAATTTGTTCTCTCCCTGGAGAAATAAGGCGAAACAGTTTCTGCAATTTATCTGGCCACAAGTAGGCAGAGTGAATTCTGAGAGGTCATTTTTGCGCAGCTCTAGTCTCAGTTCCATGTAGTTGGGCTGGAGTCCTCTGGTGGGAGATGCAGCCTCTTCCCGTTTCATACGGTCTGGAAGATGGAGCTGGTCTGTTTCCAGCCAGCCCCACTTGACAGCGACACAGGGGATCAGCTGTTTTGCAGAAGTTATGATACAGTGCAAGGCTGATTACTGAAGCTGGGAGTATATCCAGCCTGTTCACCGCTGCTTCCAGCAGAATGAATGATTGTCCACTCCCCGTCAGTGGACTGAGGCTGCAGATCAGTAAAAGGCAGTGCAGCGGAACACTGCTGTCTCTTTATATTAGGACAATAAAACTTTGACTGGATCGTCAAGTTTCCCCTGCTGGGGGGAAAGGGGAACTGAAACAGATATTCAGACTGAAATTCTAATGCAGTTACTCCCTACGTATTTGCATGGAGCATTTGCTAGAAGGAAACAAAAGTGTGTTGCACTTTATTTGCAGATTTGAAAGGCAATGTAGTAGTTGCTGCCTCTCTTCTCAAAACCTAGAGAGGTGGAAAGATGGCCATGGTGTTTTGGCCGGTGCCAAGGGTAGGCTCAGTCGGGCACCTGTTGAGGGCCCATATCCCAGCAGGGGCCCACTGACAAGACCCCCCCCCTGGAATTACTCTTCCTCTTCTCCACTGCAGCCTGCTTGTTGCACTGCAGTTCCCATCATTCTCAGCTGGCATGACGAATGGCCATGCTGGCTGGGAATGGTGGGGGAGTTGTAGTCTAATACAACTGGACGGCCCAGGCTGGGGAGCGCCAGCATGGAAGGAACACACGTAGGCAAACAAAGCTCTATTTATGACATCAATATCCTGTCTTTCCTCCAAGGAGCTCAAGGTAACAAACATGGTTCTTCTTTTCTCCATTTTAGCCTCACAACAACCTTGCACGGTAGGTCAGGCTGAGAGAGACTGATCTAAGGTCACATAATGACCTGAGTGGGGATTTCATAGCTGAGTGGGGATTTGAAGCTGGGTCTCCCCAGCTCTACTCTGACACTTTAACCACTACACCACCCTGACAGGGATGTGTGAGGAATCCCTTAGCGGGGTGAAAATTGAATGGATGTTCATGTTTCAGGGGCCCAGATTCTGATTCGCCAGCCCTCCATTGGTGCCAACTCGCTATGTTGTGAGTTGAGCCAGCTCACAGACTTCAGTCTCTAAGACGGGCCATGGGGGGGGGGGAACGCTAAGGAAATTTGCATAAATTTATGCAATTTGTGCAAATTGGCAACCAAAGAGCATGTGGATCTAGCTTGCTTTGTGTAAAATCAGCCAATGTGTGCAAATCAGCACTTGGAAACACGTGGTCCTTCCCTGATTTGTGCAAATCAGCCGATTTTATGCAAAGCACGCTAGATCCACATGCTTTTAGGGTGCTGATTTGCGCAAAATGTGCAAAATACCCCAATGTGCACAATTTGCGTGAATATGCACAAATTGTATAAATTTATGCAAATTGCATGATTTGCACAAATCTCCTTAGCATTTTTTTTTAAAAAAATGCGCAAACCATGGCTCGTCTTAGAGATGGGAGTCCGTAGGAAGCCCCCCGACTCGACCTGCTTCCAATCATTGGATCAGAAGTGAGCAGGAGGTCTGTCGAGCTCAAACAAGCTGAACTCCCCAGCATCAGCACATTTTATTTATTTATTTTATTTATTATATTTATACCCCGCCTTATTTCCTGCAAGGAACCCAAAGCGGCTTACAGAATCCTCCTCCTCCTCTCCGTTTTATCCTCACAACAACCCTGTGAGGTAGGTTAGGCTGAGAGTCAGTGACTGGCCCAAAGTCACCCAGTGAGTTTCATGGCTGAGCGGGGACTAGAACCCGGATCTCCCGAGTCCCATCCCTACGACCACATGCCCACCGCGGCAGCGGAGGGCAGAGTTCAGGCTTGTGGTGGGACCGACTTTGCTGAAGGTCCCAGGTTCAATCCCTCCCATCTCCAGCCAAAAGGATTAGGTTGCAGGTGTTGGGAAGCACCTGTTGGAGTAAACCAGAGGTGCAGAACCTCTTTCAGCCCGAGGGCCAACTTCCATTTCAGAGAAACTCTCTCTCTCTCTCTCTCTCTCGAGAGAGAGAGAGAGAGAGAGAGAGGGAGAGGGAGGCACATGCCAGTGGTGGGTGGGACTGAAGCCAAAAGGGGTGGGGCCAAATGCAACAGAGACAGGCAAGCTCTTACTGCCAGTAACTATGCTTTGGGAGAGCCATTTCAACCTTTTAGAATTGGGGGGACGACGACGCACAAATGCTGGGAAATCACCAATGTTCGGTGCTTGGGGTGAAAGGCTGTGGGGCCTGGGGAAGGGGACATGAACTTCTGGGGATGCCCAGAGAGCCAGACTGGGATCCCTGGAGGGCTGGATGTGGGTCCCAGGTACGAAGTTCGGCATCCCTGAAAAAGGCAATACTGGGCTAGGTGTTATATGGCAGCTTCCGATGTATGCAAGACCTACGGAGCTCCATTTAAACATTCCGAAAGTAAACCAGCTGTCTGCACCTCTTTTTTCGAAAACACAAGGTTATGTCTCACTCAGGGTTAAACTCTTTATATTCTCCGTGGCTCCTGTTATTACCTTCCACGTCCGGGGTTCTGGTCTGTGCAGATGAAAGATAGCTGCTGTTTAAGCGGCAACGCAGCCCTGGGGCATCCGCAACGCACCGACAATGTTTGAAATGTTCAGCAAATGTTTACCTCCAATGCTCTGGTGGAATTGGATTCCATCCTGCCTGACACAGGTGAGTTTGCTGAATTTCAGCCCTTAAAAGATGCATTATCGACTTGTTTAACCTCACAATTATTTTACTTAATAGGCAGGCAGACACGCGGCTGAACACACCTGCGTTCGTGATTCAGAGCATTCCTCAGGTCACCAAAGTGGAGTTAACATGATATGTGGCTGGCTCCGATTAGACTCCGGGAAGTAGATTCCTGAAATAATTTGGCTGCCTTCTGAACATATTGCAGAAGAAAGGGGGGGGGGGTTACTAATTGAGTTAATCTAAATGAATTTTATTCCTTGTTAGCTGGACAAATTACACCATCCTGGAAATCAGACCTTATTAGTCACTGAGATATTTCTCATTTCATTCCATGCTTAGCTTTAACAGTGCCAAAAAAGAAGACGTCGGAATCCTTATGTCTTTATAGATATGCACAATTTCTCTTTGCATTTCATATTCTGAAGAGGGTGAGACTGGTTTTAGAGCTGAGCTGAAATTTCTCAAGACAGTTTTCTGAGAAAACTTCTGAGAGTTGCTTTTTCTCTAACAACCCTCCAAAAAAAGAAGGCCGCTTTGCAGTCTTTTCTCTGAATATTTTCCACCATTTTTCATGATCCCCCCCCCCCATAATGAATTGGGTGGAGTTTTGTCTCCAAAATACTATGTAACCACAGTATGCATTATTTTAAAAAAATCAGAATGAAAAAATAAATGAATGAATGCCATTCATTTGTTCTAGTGACAGAAACAAATGAGTTGCAAGTGAAAATCCATTTGATTCTCATGTGTTTCTTAATCTTTTCAATTGGACCAATAATGGAACAGCCTGGACAGATCAGAACAAGGTTACAGGGAGGAGGAGGAAGAGGAGGAGGAGAGAGAACAGCATATGACCATTTAGGCTGCATCTGTGTGCTTTCTTTTACTGCCTATAAAATGCGGACATTTGGTCCCATCTATCTGATATTTGGCAGGCCTGATTTTTTGGGGGGGAGGGATAGTGCAAATGTCATGCCAATCGCATGGAAAACATAGAAATTAGAGGCAGCAGAAGACTGGGTGGGTCTCCCACAGAGTCCCACGAAAATCAGTGGCAATCAAAAATGATGGGAGTTTTGGAAACAAATGCACTACCTCCAAATCAGTAATGAAACTAATGTGATTCTAACAAATAAATCACAAAATGGGTGAGATTAATAATAAAAATATATGGAGTAACTGAACCATTGTTTTCCTTGCATACTTCCTATGCATGGGCACATTGAGCATGTTACATGGGTCATAATGTCACAACTCAGGCCACCCGATGTCAAGTACTACCTAGTGCAGCAGGAAGCCACCAGAACAGAACTGGACATTACTGAATATCTATTCTGTTCTAGGAGTGGTTCCATTCTGTCTGAAATGGAGAAATGCAGTGACAAAGCACAATTTGGAGGCACAAGAACCTGGTCCAGAAGCTGGTAGTGCAGAAAAAGAGCAACCAAAATAATCAAGGGGCTGAAAGAACTCCCCTATGAGAAAAGAGTTACAACATCTGGGACTGTTTAGTACGGTATATAAAAAAGGCAAGTATGGGGGGACATGATAGAAATGTAGAAAATTATGTATGGTGTGGAAAAAGTGGATAGGGAGACGTTTTTCTCCTTCTCTCATAATGTTAGAAACCAGGGCCATCCCATGAAGATGAATGGTGGGAGATTCACAACAGACAAAAGGAAGTATTTCTTCACAAAGCACATAGTTTTATTTATTTATTTATTTATTTATTTATTATATTTATATCCCGCCTTTTTTTTACTACCACAAGATGTAGTGATGGGCACCA
This sequence comes from Shinisaurus crocodilurus, assembly GCA_021292165.1. Lineage (NCBI taxonomy): Eukaryota > Metazoa > Chordata > Lepidosauria > Squamata > Shinisauridae > Shinisaurus > Shinisaurus crocodilurus. Next base: position 279,039,021 of record CM037878.1, read on the forward strand.
ACTTGGATGGCTTTAAAAGGGGATTAGATGAATTCAGGGAGGATAAGGCTAGGATTCATAGATAGAGTTGGAAGGGGCCTACAAGGCCATCGAGTCCAACCCCCTGCTCAATGCAGGAGACTAGAAGAGGGGTCTCCCATCCAAGTAATAACCAGGCCTGACCCTGCTTAGCTTTCCATGCTCAGACAAGCTGAGCCAGCATGAGCCACAGGCTATCAAGTGTTATGAGTCCTGATGGCTATATACTGCCTCCAGTATCAGAGACAGTATGCCTAGGTGCACACCAGTTGCTTCAGAACATGGCCAGGAGGGTGCTGTTGCACTCATGTCCTGATAGTGGGCTTCCCATGGGCAGCTGGTTGGCTGCTGTATGAACAGAATGCTGGACTAGATGGACCCATGGTCTGATCCAACATGGCTCTTCTTGTGTTCTTAACATCATGGGTTGGGGCCTTAACCTCAGTTTGGGCTAAAGAGAAGGATGTGGACCTTATCTGTCCCCACCATTTTATAATCCAGAGCCAACCATCCCCACACCCCAACACACAGTCCCCCTTCCATAATGGATTAACGAATGTTCACTTCTCGGAATGGTATACATGAATTTCTATTGAAAGGACTATTTTGTTCCTACTACAACTTAACTGAACTCCATGGCAACTGTTGTTATGCATATTTGAGATACCTAGCATATTATGGTCAATTAATGTAGTACTTAGGAACATCTTCCAGCATAGTTTTATTGTGAAGAAGCACTGACTATTCATTCAGGAGTCATCATGAAGTAGACTTTTATGCTTGCCCTATGCTGATCCTTGATTCTCAGCCAATTGTTGTACAGATCCCATCATTCCATAACTAGGATATTTTACATGTCTCTAGATACCCGGGGACTCAAACGTCTGATCCATTATATACTGATCTAAATTTAAACACATAGATCTGGTTGATGGCTTTTAAGTTTCACTGATCTAAATGGGCAGCATCCAACTGTGTCATCCCACTAGTGCAAATGATGTTGCACCAGTGGGAAGTAGATTCCAAACTGTGCCCAAAGGGGAGGATCCAACTAAAGTCCTTCTCGCGCAGCTGCGTGTGCAAGAGCTTGAACTTTCAGGAGTGGGTTATGTGCTTTGCTAGCACATGCTCTGCTAGCACATGTTCTGCTAGTGCAATGTGCAAGCACTTGGACAACTGAAAAGTTCAGTGGAACGCCACTAGCGCTCTTGGACTTTGCAGACGGACACTGCTGGATACTGCCCAATGGATCCAAAACCTCCCCCAGAATATGCCCAACAACCCCGCTTTTTGTTGTTACTGACAGAGCACCAACAGCAGAGTGGCAAGGTTAACAGATATTTCTGCAGGTGGAACGGGGAGGCTTGTGAGGGTGAACGCACCTGGGCAGAGAGGGAGATCTGCTATACCCTATGGCCTGTAGGCAGGGATATATGGGATTTGTTAAATCTGTTCTTTCTGTGTTTCATGGCTTCCATCATTCTGTCATCCACTCATTGAGGGAATCAGTTTTATTTTTTTACCAGAATTTTGTTCTACATGCAGTAATCCGCATTATTGCAAGTGCACACTTGCACAAATGCACTAATTCACATTAGTTAGCTAATGCTAAGACAATCGAACACAGGTTAGAGCTGCATCTTCAACCTACCGGGTGGCGGTGAAGGCAGCAAAAAAGAATTTCTATGCTGCCTCCATTGCGTCTGCGGAGTGCTGCCCCAGGAGGCTGTTCCAAGTGGTCCGGAGTCTGGTCGGTCCAGTCGCTCTGGACCCATTGGAACATTCTAAAGCCTCCTGTGAGGCTTTAGCGAAGCACTTCGCAGATAAAATCGATCGGATTAGGAGTGGGATATCGTGCATCGTGGACACAGGGAGTGAGCGGGAGGAGGCCAATGGCAGACCGGTTTTGTGGGATCGGTTTCGGCTTCTTCCTTCTGATGAAGTGGACAAGGTGCTTTCATCTGTGAGGCCGACCACCTGCTTGCTTGATCCTTGCCCGTCCTGGCTCATCATGAGCTGCAGGGAGAGACTGGGTGAGGGGATCAAGGCGGTGGTGAATGCCTCCCTCGAGGAGGCAGTGATGCCATCAGCCCTCAAGGAGGCAGTAATAAGACCGCTTCTAAAGAAGCCCTCCTTGGATCCCCAGGATTTAAACAACTTTCGCCCAGTCTCCAATTTACCATTTTTGGGCAAGGTGATCGAGTGGGTGGTGGGTGCTCAGTTGAAGGCACACTTGGATGAAGCCGATTATTTAGATCCGTGCCAGTCGGGCTTCAGGTCTGGACATGGGACGGAGACGGCCTTGGTCGCCTTGGTGGATGATATGAGGAGGGCTTTGGATGGGGGCGAATGCTCCTTTCTAGTCCTCCTCGATCTCTCGGCGGCTTTTGATACCGTTGACCACGGTATCCTCCTGGACCGCCTGGAGGGGTTGGGGTTGGGAGGCACTGTATTGCAGTGGTTCCGGTCCTTCCTCTCTGGAAGGTATCAGAGGGTAGTTCTCGGGGAAGAGGCTTCGGACCCTCGTCTGCTCATTTGTGGAGTGCCGCAGGGTTCCATCCTCTCCCCAATGTTATTCAACATCTACCTCAAGCCGCTGGGAGCTATCATCAGGAGGTTTGGGGTGCACTGTCATCAGTATGCGGATGACACGCAGCTCTACCTCTCTTTCAAGTCCTCACCGAGGTTGGCCGTTGAGACCCTGTCCAAGTGCCTGGAGGCAGTGGCTGGCTGGATGGGAAGGAACATGTTGAAACTGAACCCTGACAAGACCGAGGTACTGCTGGTGGGGGACAAGGGGAGGTTAGGAGATGTTGACCTGGTGCTGAATGGGGTACATCTACCCCTGAAGGACCAGGTCCGCAGCTTGGGGGTCATTCTAGACTCCCAGCTGTCCATGGAGGCTCAGGTGGCAGCTGTGAGCCGGGCAGCGCTGTATCAACTCCATCTGATACGGCAGCTGCGCCCCTACCTTCCTAATCACCTGCTCCCATCAGTGGTTCATGCCTTGGTCTCCTCTCACCTAGACTACTGTAATGCGCTCTACGTGGGGTTACCCTTGAAGACGGTTCGGAAGCTACAGCTGGTACAGAACGCGGCGGCTCGCCTGGTTAAAGGCAGCCGCCGGTGGGATCACATCACGCCAGTGCTGAAGGATTTGCACTGGCTACCAGTTGCTTGCCTGAGCCGAATTCAAGGTGTTGGTTTTGACCTTTAAAACCCTATACGGCTCCGGTCCAGTCTATCTCAAGGAGCGTCTCCAGCAACACCAAGTGGGCCGCTCAACAAGATCTGCCACGGATGGCCTTCTCCTTGTCCCTTCAGCCAGAGCAGCTAGACTGGTGGGGACGAGGAAGAGGGCCTTTTTTGTGGCGGCCCCCGTACTGTGGAACTCTCTCCTGAGTGACCTCCACCATGCCCCCTCTCTGATGAGCTTCCGTCGCTCATTAAAAACCTAGTTGTTCAGGCGGGAATATGGGGTGGGTTAAGATTTTAAAATTTTTATATTGTTTAAATGTATTTTATTGCTTTTGTTCTGTGTGCATCTCCCAGGGTGGCCAGTTGCCGGCCAGATAGGGCGATAAATAAATATTAATAATAATAAATAATAAATAAAAATGCAAATTAGCACTAATTTGAATGAGTGCAAATCCCTCCCACCCCTAGAAATGGGGGGGGGGGAAACAGTGTGTAAGTCTTCGGAATCCGCATGACTCGGAAAACGCCGGCCCGCTGCAGCATCTGCAGGTTGGATTCATAGAAATCCCAACTCATTTTTTTTTTTAAATTTAATACATTTTTATACCTCCCAATAGCTGAAGCTCTCTGGGCTGTTTACAACAGCTAAAACCATAAAATGCAATATAATATAAATATAAGATTTAAAGCTACAGATTAAAAACAAACAGCAAAGCTAGCAGCAGCAGTTCAAATTACAATAACAGATTCAATAGCTCATTTGAATCTGTTGTGGATTCCTCCAACAGCCCTACCTGTGGGACACCCTCCGTCCCGCTTGCCTGCTTCCCCAGCTCGACTCGCGTTCTCCCGAGTTGAGCTGGGGAAGTGACTTCAGGGTTCCCAGCGGGCCACTGTTTATGTAGGAAAATGCCATGATATGCCAAAAGCGGCCACAATTTGCGTAACTTGCACAAATTGCAGCCGCTTTTGACATATTTTATGGCATTATCTATGTAAAAAGTGGCCCGCCGGGAACCCAGTAGGTCCGACGAGTGGCGAGGTGAGTGTCCGCTTTTGGCCCAGCTCGACATCCGCTTTTGTCCCGGCTCAACAGGCACAGCAACAGCATCCGCCAAGCCGGAGGCAGGTCAGGTCTCGGTGGATCGCCCACTGCCCACCCCTATAATTGCAGCCTAAAACAATGCATTGAAAGAAAAGGTGTAAATAACCCAAGTAGTGTAAATAAGGTGTAAATAACCCAAGTCATATACAAACAGTAATGGCACAATGGAAATTTACACCACCAACTCTTATTTTTATTGATTGATTTTAGCACATTGCTATCCTGTCTTTTATCCAAGGTGCTCAAGGCAGGACACACGATTCTCCTCCCCTTGCCCATTTCACACTCACAACAACCCTGTGAGGTAGGTTAGTCTGAGAGGGAGAGAGAGAGACGCACAGGGTCATTGTGGCCAAGTGAGCTTTTGAACTGAGGTCTCCCCAGTCCCCGCCCAATGCTAACCATTACACTGCACTGTATGAAAGCTGGCCGAATCAAAATCAGGACAACTTCTGATTTGTAAAATAGGAGATGTGATTAATTTCCCTACAACCGGATTAAAATGATAAAGCAGCGAACAGCAAACACATTTCTCCCTCATTCTGACTGATGGATTGTTTGTCACGAAGCTGTTGTGTCTCCGGAGGTTAAAGCTGAAGGCGACTGATAACGTGGATGAAATACCAAAAACCTTGAAATCCTCAATCTGCTCAGAAGAGCTCAGAGGATGCCTCGTAAATCTTGGCAAAAAGGGACCATCTTCAGGAAGCAAAGTGGTGTGTGTGTGTGTGTGTGAGAGAGAGAGAGAGAGAGAGAGAGACTGCGGCACTTTTCCAAATGACAGGAGCCAAACAGCATTCTTTTGATCTTTGATCTTATTAATTAGGGAAAAATATCCTGTAATAACCAAAATGGGTTATTGAATTGAAAGATACTTTGAGCTACAGAAGCAGTAGCTCTGAAAATGGGAAGGAATAAAAAAAAACAAAAACAAATAACTGCAATCCTATAAAAATCTACTCAGAAGCAAGCCTCACTGAGTTCAATGGGGCTTACTCATAGGTAAATGCTTAGATAGGATTGCAGCTGGTAATTGTGTTACCTCTTTCCTGAGCCATCTCTATATCAATACAAGATCCTTTATCTTCTGGTGCATCCAGTATAAGCTCCTTGACTTTACTATTAAAGTAATCTACCGCTTTATTCCCCATCTTTCCGTTCTCACTCTCAGCTTCAGTTCTACCATCCCAAACCATCTGAGAATCTCCTTGTCTCCAAAATGACTCAGTCCATTCACCATGGCTGCCCCCCCCCCGCAATGCCTACAGCTCCCTCTCTGAACACCTGTGTGTTGCTACCTCTCTCCTTTCCTTCCCCCAGATCAAAACCCACCTGTGGTGGCTTCAGCCTCTTAGTCTGCATCCCTAATTGACCTAAGGACGTGTAATTGCAGTTGTTCACATGCATCCCTTGTTAGCCTGTCTTCTCACTCCAATGCATTATAGGGGTGGGGAGGAATGCATAGAAAAATGCATATGGGGGGAGGGAAATGTGTACACAAATGCATATTTGGGGGGGGAATGCACACAATTTAACTGCAAATTTTCATGCAATAAAAAAAATCACAGGAAACAGGATGGAATGGATTGTGTGAGAATTTTGGGGGAACCGTTCAGGAAGTGCGAACAGTAGCGAACTCGCCTTGTTCAGCTCACGCGAGTCTGTTTGCGATCGTTCTCCTTTTAGCTCTGTTCGGCGCACCGTTTGCGAACGCAAAAACACAGAACGGTTACGTATGATTGAACACATGTGAAACTGACATGGGTTATCCATAATGGAGCCACCCCTTCTCTCTCTTCCCCTCTCTCTCTGACACCCCTTTCTCTCTCCCTCTTCCTCCCTCCCCTCTGTCTGAAATGCCGGAAAGCTGTTACCAGTCAGTGTAGACCTGGGATGCAGAACTTCAGCCCTCTGTGCCAAATCTGCCCCTCTGGAGGTCCCAATCTGCCTCTCTGATGTTCACCTGGCACCAACACCTTCCCCCCAACTATTGATAGTGATCTGATTTTTGTGCATCCCCCCCCCCACATTCTAAAAAGTTGAAATGCTTCTCCTAAGGCTTAGCTACTGGCACCAAGAGCTTTAAGCTACAATATACTGGTATTTGTTTGGTTTCGTAGCCCCACCCTTTTGCAGCTTCCCTCAAATGGAGTTTGGCCCTTGGGCTGAAAGAGGTTCTGCACCCTGGCTGTATTCAATACTTAGCTAGATAGGTCAATGGTCTGAGTCAGAAATAAGGCTGCTTTCGATGTTCCCCTTATCTACCTATTCCTGTCTTTAGGACAGGGCTCTCCACCCTTGGGTCCCCAGATGTTGCTGGACTACAGCTCCCAGAATCCCTTGCCATTAGCCATGCTGGCTGGGTATGCTGGGAACTGTAGGCCAGCAACATCTGGGGACCCAAGGTTGGAGAGCCCTGCTTTTAGGAAGTGTGTTACCAAAGGGCAGCGGTTCTTTTCTCTTTAAGAGGATTCGGAGGCAATAAACAAACCAGCAGAGTGAAGGCAAAAAGACTTTATTAAACAAACCATAAGGCATGGAGCAAAAGAAAAACGTTTCAGAGTACAATGCAAAAGAGCAGTGTTTAAGTACACAAAGCAAAAGAGTTCAGCTTAAAGTACAAAGTATAAAGAAAGAGCAAGAAAGAGAAATGCTTAAGTCCCTACTGCTGTCGGGAACCCCTCGGAGAAGCGACAATGGATGGACCCCTGGAACGGGCTGGCACGTAGCACCTTTGAAGTTCAGATCTATACTGAGGTTCAATGTAACTGCAGTTTCTCTGGGACTTATATACTATAACATCCTCCATCAATCGCCTATTGTTCTGAGTAGAGTTATCATCAGTCTTTGATTAGCTCCTGCATTCCCTCAAGGCCAACTGCTTAGCCTTGCCAAGGCCAACACAGATAACTGGTGCCTCTACTCTCTCACCAGGTGTCCACCTTGCCACTTGCCAGGAACATCTCTATCTTAAATATAAGGAATGTACTTAAATATATGGAATACACTTAACCATTTAAGAACCCAGGCCCTGAAGGAGATGCAGGTACGAAGGGAGATATGGCAGCATACCCCCTAACTCCTCGAAATACAAATCATGTCTTACGCATTTCCACTACAGGAGGCTGTATAATTCTTTGGATATATATATAGTTTAGCCATTGACTGTTACAACTTACTCATGAATCACTGGGATATATATGGCAAATACCCTGTACGTTAAGCATAAACACATCTCTGTGTACAGTATGGAATTATCAGGGGAAGGAGGAGGAAATCTATCAGACATCTCACCCGTAACTGTCATAATTGGTGCCCATTGAACAGTAGTAGTTCCGGCAGGGGAAGTAACTGATTGTTCTCTTTCCTCCAACTGTGAATGCTATTATTTTTATTTCTGAACTCAGAGAAGTGTCCCCAAATCCCACACGTGCTGGTCTTCCTCCCCACACAACTCACTTTAGAGAGCATAGCGTGTATATATAGGGCATGTTCTATGTGTATACATAGGGCCAGCACTAAAAATTGAGAATTGGGGGTTGCTGGTTTTTTTGGAGGATGTTTTTAGAGGATGTGGTTGTTTGTTTGGTCCAGCATATCTGCTGTACGTAGGTTCATGGTTTATCAGCCCAAGATCTAGCCGTGTGCCCATACGCCCTCCTGGCTCCTTCTCTTTCCTCCTCACCTCATGAACCCAGAAGGATACCACAATTCATTGCCGACAGTTTTCCATCCAGACTGGGAAACTGGTTTCAGTCCCACTTATAAACCAGGATATCAAACCATGATTGACTCCTGGTTTGCAAGCAACTCTTAATATCCTGATCTGGAAGCCGTGCTTAAACCACAGTTTCCTGGTTTCCCGGTTCAGATGACATGGGAAACTGTAGCTTAACAAACCAAAACTGCTTCCTCAAGGCCAGCCGCATGCAGGAAGGAGAGAAGGAAAGGGGTGAGCAGGATGGTCACTTATGCATCACCAAAAAAAAAGAAGACAGAAGAGGTTAGAAATTTGCATAAATTTTGCATGTGATGATTACATGCATAAATGAAAACTTAGAAATAAGTATTGTAATTTAAATAGAAATATAATTTCATAGTGAGGAAGACTGCGACCAGGTGACCTGCTGCCCAGGTGTTTTACTGTTGATGGGCATCTTCAAGGCCCAGCTCTTCCTTCTTCTGGTTACTTATCATTAAACCAGATTGGACTGGAAAGCACTTCAAATGAAGGACACCTTCAAGCAGAGGACAGTCCTCTCGCAGCAGAGGACTGTCCTCTGTAAACAAAGGATACATGGCCACCTTAGGGGCGAGGAGGGAGTGCATAGGCATAAAGCTCATTCTCAGTCTGGCCTTTGCATCTGGACCAGTTCATAAAAACCTGAGTGAGACCTGTAGGAGTACCATAATACCAGCATTCCTATGGGGGAGGCCTTCACAGCAAGTGAAGTACATAGCCTGTCAGCACTGTACAATGGCATATCAAGAACTGACTGGGAATGCATATGTCTGTGGCAGAGAGCAGCTGGCAGACCATAACACATGGCTGGTGGGGTGGATTTGGCTTGTTGGGCTGCAAGTTGTGGGTGTGGGTGTGTGAGTCATCCATGAATTGAAACACGTGATCAGGGATGAATATACTAAGAAGGGATGTTCTCTATCTCACAACTGGGTTGCTTTTAATGGGCTTTTCCTGGTTAATTTAGGGCCTACGGTCTGGGTTTATTTCAGTGGTGGTTGTTTGACTGCAGCAAGATGGTCTTTTACTAATACCTTACTGACCTTGAAATGTAAAACTCAAAACTAGAGCCAACATGAAAAAGATTTAGTAGATGTTCTTGCAAAATGTGAGAAGCTCAGCCAAAACAACCCAAAGTTTGGCTTTGGTTAAAGAACTGTGTGTAGTTCTGGGTACCACAGTTTAAGATGCATATTGGAAAGGATTCTGTGGAAAGTTCTAAAGTTAATCAAATTCTAGAGCTGAGAGGAAGACGTAGAGATAAGGATTAGTGCTGAGCTGAAACTATTCAAAGTAATTTCGTGTACATATTCAATGAGGCCAAAATGTGTTTTTCGTTCCCTTTGGGGGTGATTCTTCCCTCCCCCCTCTGCCATCACTCCTTGTGAAAATGTTTGATTATGTATGTATATTGCCCTCTGCCACAATCTCAGTTGTCCCCATGTGTCCTTAGTGATGTCATCACATAGGCATCATGTACACTGTATGGTCCCTGATTGGAAAGGGTTGGTTGTGACTAATCCAGAAAGGAAGCAGCAGCTGCTGTTCTGTGTGTGTGTGTGTGTGTGTGTGTGTGTGTGTGTGTGCGTGCGCGAGGGACCAAAAAGAATTGAAAACCAATACATATTTTTCACAATCTAACTGTCCCCCCCCCCCCGGAAAAATTATCACCCCACCAAAACAGCTAGTTTTGACCTGAAAATAGAAATGGGAGAATATTAGGCACAATTCTATAAAGGATAGACCAACGGATCTGGCTCTAGTTTTGAAAGCACCCTTGACAAAGTGCAGTCTGGTGTAGGCTCTCCTACTCGTTGGGCCCATTTATATGTGACCAAGCTGTGGTGGGTTTATCAGGTGACGGAGGCCGGTGGTGGGCAGCACCACACTGAACAGGGCTGCGTGACTGGGAGCTATTCTAATATCCCAGCATGCCCCTGTTGTAGTGTTCCTTCCGGGCATTGGCAGAAATTTATATTAGTGATGCCGTCAAATTTCATAATTCATAAAACTTTTCCGAAATGCAGACCGTTGTAGTGTGCCTTATAGGATTGATGTATTACGGATTTCTATTCAGTTTAGAATTGACTGTAAGCTTCGGAACATGTGCAGGAAAGTAGTACACAGATCCCACCCACCCCCAAAAAATCAGTCATCCTACCACCTAGCCCCCCCCCCCAAAAATTACTTGAGGTGCTCTCCTCTGCTGCTTCCCTTCTCATTGTTGTTGCCACCACCACAGCTCTGACTCCAAGGAGGAGGAGAGGGACTCTGCAGATCCATCTTTATACCAGCGATCAGCGGCAGCGCGTAAATATCACATTACATCATCATGCAGGCCGGCCACATGAAAACAACTAATCGGAAAGGGGCCACATAACGTCATGACACACGAGATCATGCCGCACTGTGCAATCCCAAACTACAGCTCCCCAGATGCACCTTGATACTGTGCATATGTGAAAAGACGTGTAGAGAGAACAAGATGTCATATTAAAGGAGAAGTCTCATCTGAGCTCACATGGACAAATTCATTACTTTTTGAGTAAATAACAGCTTCACTCAGGGTAAGTGGGTCCAACACTAATTTAAATGGAAGCTCCTAGTGACCCAGCACCAGAGCACATCTTTAAAAAATAGTTAAATGGGGCCCTGGCTGCTGCACAAATGCTGACACCAGACCTGGATGCTGACAGCTCTTCAGTATTTACCAAGATATTGGAAAGAAGATGTCAAAAATGTTTCACCCTACCTACTGAGGATAAGCCTAACATTTATTTTTAAAATGCATGTCCCGTCTTACTTCCAAGAGGAACTCTAGGAGGCTAAGAAACCAGAAAACATCACATCGTATATAAAACCATATGTAGCACTCCCTGTTCCTAATAAGAACAATAAGAACGCATATTGACATAAGCTGACATAGAGTTCTTTTTCTTCTGTATGTGAAGAATTCTGCAGATTTTGATAAATTCTTGTCAAAAATGAACTGGAATGAAATTCTCACACATCTGCACCAGCCCAAATTCAATAGATGCAGCTATTCCCAACATGGAGAAGACCATGTTGTCCATGCCTGCCATGTAGCTGTTAAAGAAGAGAAGCCTGTTGGAAAAAAAGAGGTGGCGACCCTAATTCAGCACCAAAATATGGTTAAATATACAGGGATTCAAACCCCAGCTTTTCGGAGATATCCACTCAAAGCCCTGGGCCTGGAAGAATAAATCTGTCATTATTGGTTTCTCCCACATTTGATGTCTTTAAAATCTCAAGTTCTTTCTGTCCTGAATATGGAGAACTTTCCAAATTTTGGTAAAAATTCTTATCAAAACTGAACTGGAATGAAATTCTCACCCATCCCTTGCCAAAGCCAAGATACAAACTGGTGCAATGGATAACAGTTAGGTATGAAAATTTACATGAGCTGGTGTGGGCACAGTGACTTATACAAGCCAGACTTGAGAACATCCTTTTTTACCAGTGCTTAAATCTCACCAGGTTTCTTCTAACAGAAGGGTATTTTGCATTTCCCCACTAGGCTCCAAGCTGGAGAAGAGAGTTCGTGAAGGAGGGCGGGGGGACCAGAAGAACCTTTTTGATGTGATACAAGCTGCCCATCTAATCTCTTGCTCTCACTTGGCACCTGTAATAATGATCTCAATGAATCAAACAAGCCAAGAGTCTGGGGCCACATTACCAGGCTGACAAATAGGAATGGATGTCTGCTGCCAAGAGGCCATCTGCGAGTATGAAATGGGTTTGATGGTTGCTCAAAGTCCAGCCAAGGCTTGGCCTGTGTTAGGGGAAATAACCCATTGTGTTATGAAAGCCTGCTCTCTCTCTCTCTCTCTCTCTCTCTCTCTTGCATGCACAGGCACAAATAGAGAAACAATTAAAAAAAACCCACACATTTCTGAAACTACTGAACTCAAAGCTTCATAAGAACATAAGAAGAGCCAGGCTGGATCAAACCAAGGTTCATCCTGTTCACACACAGTGGCCAACCAGCTGCCCACAGGATCCCACAAGCAGGACATGAGTATAATTGCACCCTCCTCCCCATGTTCCCCAGCTACTGATGTGCATAGGCATACTGCCTCTGATACTGGAAGTAGCATATAGCCATCGGGACTAGTAGCCATCGATAGCCTTCTCCTCCATACATTTGTCCAGTCCCCTTTTAAAGCCCTCCAAATTGGTGACCATCACTACATCTTGTGGAAGTGAATCCCATAGTTTAACTATGCACTGTGTGAAGAAGCGCTTCCTTTGATCTGTCCTGAATCTCCCACCAGTCATCTTCATGCGATGACACCTTTGGGTTCTCGTATTATGAGAGGGGGAGAAAAATGTCTCCCTATCCGTTTTCTCCGCACCATGCATAATCATGTTTCCCCTCTATCATGTCTCCCCTTACTCGCCCTTTTTCTAAGCTAAACAATCCCAGCTGCTGTAACCTTTCCTCACTGGTTGCTCTGGCCCCGTGATCATTTTAGTTGCCCTTTCCTGCACTTTTCCCAACTCTGCAATATCCCCTTTTAGGTGCGGTGACCAGAACTGCACACAGTGTTCTAAGTGTGGTCACACCATAGATTTGTATAAGAGCAATATGATATTGGCAGTTTTATTTTCAATTCCTTTCCCTAATTATGCCCAACATGGAGTTTGCCTTTTTCACAGCAGGAGTGGGGAAACATGATTATGCGTGGTGTGGAGAAAACGGACAGGGAGACATTTTTCTCCCCCTCTCATAATACGAGAACCCAAAGGTGTCATCGCATGAAGATGACTGGTGGGAGATTCAGGACAGACAAAAGGAAGGGCTCCTCCACACAGGACATAGTTAAACTATGGGGTTCACTTCCACAAGATGTACTGAGGACTGAAGGGGTCTAGGAAAATGCCATTTCTCAGGGACCCTGCCACTGCAGCATCCAAAGTGTAAGGGAGGGCGGGAGGCAAGCCAGTTTGCATTGTAATCTGAGCCAAAGAAGAACCCCAAGGAAGAGGGGAATGGAGCTGATTTTGTAAGGTGGCCAAGCTTTATGAGCTGAGTAAACTGATATGGCTGGACCAGGAAATTATTAATTTTGTTGATATCTCTAGCTGGTACAGACATTTTTGCTCCTGGTTTAGCTGGTGTTATCCCAGGTCTGTCTCAGGAGGTAGCCTGGCTCTGAACACCATATCTTCCCTTCTCAGACTTCAGCACTCTGACTTCAATATTCTGCTCATTCACAGAAGATCCACTTTGCTCTGAAATGCCCTCCATGGCACACGGCCATCATGGCATTGTCAATTCACGGGGGGGGGGGGGGAGCGACACAATCCTGGCTGGCTCCATTCTGGCAAACGATAAGAGCTGTAATTCATACCACTTGGATGGCTCTTCATTCCTGCATTATCTGAATTGCGGTGGGTTCTATTTGCACAATGTTATGCAACATGAGCAGGGGTAGGTACCTCCTCTCTGTTTGCACAATCTGATCCCAGTGCAGAATGTGGCTCTGCTTGGCGTGTGTGTGTGTGAGAGAGAGGGGGGGGCAATCCACCCGCCACTTGACTTACGCCACGCTCGGCAAGGCGAGCCAGGTGGGCCAATAGCGAGCATCAGCTGAAGCACTTGCCGGACTTCCGGGTTCCCGGCGCTACGTTGTTTACATAGAAAATGGTGTACGATATGTTAAAAGCAGCCGTGATTTGTGTAACTTGCTTGCCAGAGAGTTAGTCGAGCCGGGGAAGTAAGTAGGGCGAGCGGAGCTCGGGGGGGGGGGTCAAGCCCGGTGAGTTCGCTGAACTTCCACATTCCACCCCCCAATCGGGCTCCGCACACATCCCTAGTGTGTGTCCATATGTGTATATGTGTGTGTGTGTATATATATAAAATATTTTTGCTTATTATGGTTTTTTTGTCTTTGTGTGTGCAAGTTGCTTTGGTGCTGTTATTTTTGCAGTGGCAAGTGACATATCTTATTATTAATCATTATTATTAATGATGATGATGATTAATTATAATATATTATTATTATTACAGTCATGCCTTGGATTGAGAGCATAATTCGTTCCGGAAACGTGCTTGTAATCCAAAACACTCTTATATCAAAATGAAATCCCCCCCAAAAAAACGTGTACAGAGATTTTTAATTTAAGCCGTACTACAGTACTTGTATTGCAAGACGTCGCTTGTATATCAAGTAAAAAAAAATTAAATAAATATTTAAGAATTTGCTTGTCTTGCAAAACGCTCTCAAACCAAGTTACTTGCAATCCAAGGTATTACTGTATTATTATTATTATTATTATTATTATTATTGACAGCTTCCCTGAATATGTCTTTGCTAAATAATCTCCCTTTCCCCAGTTGAGGCATTCAGTCCCCTTGATATGAGTCATTTAGCAGCAAGCAAGGCTGATTTTCCTCTCTCAGGCTTCCTTCACCGGGCGAGATGGTGGCATTTCGCTGCGAAGGGGCAGCGCGTTTAATCTGCTTCTGTGCTACGGGCATGAATGGCTCATGAAGGCAAAGGAGACGACTGTGATGATGCTCTAACAATGACCAAAGGAGAAAAGGAGGTGGAAAAATGTCACAGGCTGGGATAGTGCAAGGGGTGTCATTTATTTATTATTTATTTATTTTAACAATATTAATATACTGCTTAATATTTAAAAAAAACAAAAACTCCAAGGGTTGATGAGAAGGATTCTGCAGGTGTCTGAGGCACCTCTGCGATCAAATCAAACATTTCTGTCTTATCAGTGGCTTCGGTCCTAAGAAGAGTAAATTTAAGGATGTTCACGGAAGGAAAGTTTCCTATCCCATCATGTTCCCCCCTGCAGCACCCGAGAACCCTGAAAAACATATCTGGAGAGTCCTGAACTATGTGAGGAGGGATGCATCAGGGTAGAGGGAGTGACGCAGGGAACAAGAAATTTTCCTTCCATTAACTTCCTTAACACTGTAGTCCTAGCTAGGCATGTCTACTCAAAGACAGAGCTGTGCACAGAGGGCCTTTCAAAATTATCCATACTATTTGTGGACAGGGAAACTGAGGGGACCATTTTGCTGAATTTCTGTAAGAGAGGAGATATTCCCTGAATGGTTTCTCCGGGACTGGGCTCACCATTCACAGTTGCGATCGCTCAGTTTCTTTTTCTTTTCCTAAAGGTGTTTGTTTTTGCTGCCACTGTAAGTGTTTCTTCGACAATGCCCTGGTACCTAGCACCATTCCAGAGCATTGTGGGTGGAAAATGGTGGCCACCATAAAAAATGGTGGAGAATAAAAAAGGAGAAAATTATGCAAAGTGGCCTTTTTCTAGGGAGGAATTGAGGGGGAAACAACTTAGAACACTGTCTTATGAAACATAAGCCCTCCTTGGAAGTAAATCCCATTTTTCTCAGTGGGGCTGACTCCCAGGAAACATGGACACGATTGCTGCATAAGTTAACTTATCTTAGGATCCATGCCGCTGACTGGGTTCAAACAACAGAATAACCCACACTCAAGGGTTGAGTATGGGTTGAGTGTGGGTTGTCATTGAACTGTGGGTCTGAACCCAGCCGAGATAACAAACCATGGTGAACAACCCACAGTTAACCCATCAACAAACCATGGGTTCTCTTCATGGGTTGTTCATGGTAGACAAGCCATTTATTTTATTTATTTATTTATTTATTATATTTATGCCCCGCCTTTTTTCCTGCAAGGAACCCAAGGCGGCTTACATAATCCTCCTCTCCATTTTATCCTCACAACAACCCTGTGAGGTAGGTTAGGCTGAGAGTCAGTGACTGGTCACCCAGTGAGCTTTATGGCTGAGCGGGAACTAGAACCTGGATCTCCCAAGTCCCAGTCCAACACTCTCACCACTATGCCACGCTGGCTCTAACTAACATGATAACCCATGTTTCAGCAACAACCCACAGTTTAATGACAACCCACACTCAACCCATACTCAACCCATGAGTGTGTGTTATCTTGTTGTCTGAACCCAGTCTATGTGTTCTACTTCTGTCCATGCCTCAAACCAGGAGGCTTTGCCACCAGCCACTTTTAAATTTCTTTTTCTGTGGGTGTGACAGTCATGTAAGGAGGTATTGACTCCACATGTATGGAGGCTAGGAAACCATGCCCTGATGGGAGCTAAGTTTCTGAAGCCTGTCCAAGAGAATGGGAACATCCATAGACTGACCTTTCCCTATCTAAATATGATTAACTGAGTGTACTGAACTTATTGCATTATTTTTTTTTGTAAAAAAAGAACACTTTGGGTAGTTAATTTTA
Source organism: Shinisaurus crocodilurus (assembly GCA_021292165.1). Lineage (NCBI taxonomy): Eukaryota > Metazoa > Chordata > Lepidosauria > Squamata > Shinisauridae > Shinisaurus > Shinisaurus crocodilurus. The sequence goes on from CM037878.1 coordinate 279,055,366, forward strand.
ATCATGGGAGACTGCGCCCCCAAATATATTTTTTTAGGTGCAGAGGACCTGCACATGTATAAATATTGTAAATATATAAAATGAAGGATCTGCCCTCATAATTCACGGTGGGTGATAATCACTTACTGAATGCATCATTGCCCTAAATCTGCAATTCTTATTTTCAGCTAGCTGTAAACTTGTCATATTTATGCCTTTTAGCAACCTGATGTACAACCCAGTCAGGGCATGCTGGGGATAAACACAATCTAGAGGAGAATGTCAGCAGATGAATCTTGCCTGTATCCAAATTCAGGAGCTCAATTTCCATGAAATTCACAATTCTCTTGGATTCATTCTGAACAAAACTGGGGAGCAACTAAAATGATCAAGGGGACTCCCATGTGAAGAAAGGTTACAACAGCTGAGCTGGGGTTGTTTAGCTTAGAAAAAAGGCAAGTAAAGGGAGACGTGATAGAGGTGTACAAAATTATGCGTGGAGTGGAGAAAGTGGATAGGGAGACATTTTTCTCTCTCCCTAAAAATACTGGAACTCGGGGTCATCCCATGAAGCCGATTGGTGGGAGATTCAGGACAGAAAAAAGGGATGAACTTCTACACACAGTTCGTTGTTAAACTATGGAATTCACTTCCACAAGATGTAGTGATGACCACCAATCTGGACGGCTTTAACAGAGGATTGGACAAATTCATGGAGGAGAAGGCTATCCTGATGGCTATATGCTACCTCCAGTCTGCCTATGTACACCAGTTGCTGGGGAACATGGGTGGGAGGGTTCTGTTGCACTTATGTCCTTGCTTGTGGGTTTCCCGTGAGCAGCTGGTTGGCCACTGTGAGAACAGAATCCTGGACTAGATGGACCCTTGGTCTGATCCAACATGGCTCTTCTTATGTTCTTAAGGGAAAACATGCAGGTCCCATGACAGATTCCTGGGAGTCTGTGAGCCACATCAGGCCTGTCCAACGAGCTCTACAGTTGCGCAGCACATGAGCTACACAATCCTGGATGCTTCCATGCCTGTACAGATGCTTTTGAGCTGTAAGGTATGCATTAGTCGGTCCATCCCTTCCATTCCAGCCCCCCTGAATAACATGTTCTGGCAGGGAGGGCCTGCCTAGTACTACCTTGTCGCACTGGCTGTCAGGTGGCCACTCATGAATCACCAAAAAAAAGGCAGAAAAGAGAATATAAATTTGCATAAAATTTGCATATGTCAGTTGATACGTAGAGCTGCAGATTTAGACATTATTATTAGAATTTAATTGTAAATGCAGTAGCAAATGCAGCAATAACCATTATAAGTTAAATAGAAATACAGCGCATCTATCTCACCTGATAGTGTGGGACACTGACTAGGTGACCAGTGTGCCTTGCCCAGTCTGCTGTCCAGGTGCTGTTGATGGGGAACGTCAAGGCCCCAAAATGCTCCCCTCCCCACTTTTACAGGGCCATTCCATTGGCCAGTGAGGGCAGACATATCTCCCCCTCCGCTCCAAGAATGGCATGCCCCAGGAACCCTGCATCATGATGTGCCATTTTTCCCATTGGGCCACCTTGAGGAAAATGGGAACACATGAGGGATGGACAAATCTTTCACTTTCAGTTTCTCATTTTCCCAGTCTTAAGTCCATTCTATCCCATTGCTACATCCATCTGCAACTTTTTTAAAAAAAAAGAAACTTGCACAAAACTCCGTACGCATTTTCGTGCACACTGGGCAGTATCCAGTGGGGCTGTTGGGCAAGTGGACCCTTCTGCCAATTCTGTTGCGTAAGCGGTCCCTCCCGCTGATTCTGTGGCACTAGCGGGATCCACTGATTGCGCAACAGAGATTTAATGCTTCCTATAGGAAGCCCTGAAATGGGCAGAAACATTCATTTGTGTATTGATTCGGGACATCCCGGCAGATCTCCCTTATGCAAGCTCCACTGAGCTGCCCAGTTCCAGAAATGAGCATTTTCTGCTCATTTCTGGTCGCTCCCAGAAGTGCTAAATCTTTGTTGCACAAGTGGCGGGTCTTGCTGGCAGAACAGAATTGGTGTGGGCACAACGGAATCAGTGGGGGCATCCCATTGGATACTCATAATCATCATCATCAGGTGATCACTCGTGACCGAGTAAGATTGTCTTCCACTCATCCAGGGTAAAAAATTTACAAAGAAAAATTTTAAAGGAGGAAATTCTAGAGAAAATTGTGTAGACTCTAGCGATGGGTCCCTAAGTGACTGTGGAGGCCAATTCTAGATCCACACAGCTTCCCACAGTGAGGACACAGGTTACCAGATGGAAGATGGTCCTGTAAAGGGTTTGTTTGACGTGCTTTTTGCTTAGCACGTTTCTCCCTTTCGCCTTGCACTCGGGCTTCTTCAAAGTCCATGGAACCTTTGTGAGAGGCCAACCTCCATTTAGATCGTTCATGGGCCAGAGCTTCCCAGTTTTCGATGTTTATATTGCATTTTTTTAGATTAGCCTTATGAACATCTTTAAACCTCTTATATTGACCACTGATATTCTGCTTTCCATCCTTGAGTTGGGAATAAAGTAACTGCTTTGGGAGACGGCAGTGAGACATTCGAACAACACTGTTCGACATTCGACCGGTCCACTGAAGTTGGCGTTGAAGGATCATTTTTTCAACGCTAGTAGTCTTTGCTTCTTCCAGTACACTGACATTTGCTTGCCTATCTTCCCAGGTAATTTTCAGGATTTTCTGGAGGCAACGTTGATGAAATCTTTCAAGGAGGTGGAAGTGACATTTATAGATAGTCCATGTTTCGCAGGCATACAATAAAGTTGGTAATACAATGGCCTCATAAACCAATGTTTTGGTCTTCTTACAAATATCCCGATCCTCGAACACTCTATGTTTCATTTGAGAAAACGCGGCACTTGCGGAGCTCAGACGATGCTGGATTTCACTGTCGATGTTAGCTGTAACAGAAAGATAGCTGCCAAGATAGAGAATGTTCGACATTTTCCAGTATTGTCCCACCAAGCTGGATAGATGGCATCACCAAAGGGTTTGCTTGCACTTGCTGATGAAGCACTTTGGGGGTTTTTATGTTAAGTGAGAGACCAAGTTTTTCGTATGCTTCTGCAAAAGCATTTAGGATAGTTTGGAGATCATCCTCTGAAAGTGCAGAGACCACATTATCATCAGCATACTGAAGTTCCACGACGGAGGTTGTAATTACTTTACTTTTTGCTTTCAGCCTGCTGAGATTAAAAAGCTTTCCATCTGTTCGATATATAATTCCCACACCAGTGGGAAGTTTCCCCTCGACAAGATGTAAAATCATGGCGATGAAAATAGCAAATAATGTTGGGGCGATAACACATCCCTGTTTAACACCCGATCCCACTTTAAATGGAGCACCATGAGAGCAGTTGTTGTCCAAAACCGTTGCCATCATGTTGTCATGGAGAAGTCGCAAGATATTCACAAATTTATTGGGGCATCCAATTTTCATAAGGATAGTCCAGAGAGCTGTTCGGTCTACAGTATCAAAGGCCTTAGCCAGATCAATAAATGCCATTTAAAGGGGTTGCTCCTGGCATTTTGCTCCCGGCATTTTTCTTGGAGCTGACGTGCAGTAAAAATAATGTCTACTGTCCCTCTAGAGGGGCGGAAACCATATTGAGTTTCAGGGAGGATCTCTTCTGAAATAGATAGAAGACAGTTTGCAAGAATCCTAGCAAATATTTTACCTCTGGTAGCTAAGAAAGAAATGCCCTGGTAGTTTCCACAGTCTGTTCTATCACCCTTCTTAAAGAGGGTGATAATTATCCCTGAAGTCTTCTGGGATCTCTTCTCTTATCCAGATTTTTTCGATGAGTTTATGAAGATGTTGTACAAGTTCGGGGGGCCCTTCTTTAAATATTTCAGCAGGAATCCCATCTGGTCCACTAGCTTTGTTATTCTTCATTTGATTAATGGCTTTTTTTACTTCATCCAAAGTGGGGAGTATTGCAAGTTCCTCCCTAATTTGTTTTTGCGGGATTTGCGCAAAAATCTCATTATCCAAATCATAGATTTATGATTTAAAAGATCATAATAATGCTCTTTCCAATGCAGTGCAATAGTCTCTTTGTCTTTTAAGAGTTTGGTGCCATCTTTTGATTGTAAAGGGTTTGTACCATAGGTTTTTGGTCCATAAATGGCCCTTGTGACCTTAAAAAAGCCCCGTGCATCATGAGATTCTGCAAGTTGTTGAATTTCTTCAGCTACTTGCACACAACTCCATTGGATACTACCCATTTCTTCAAACACATGCATTTCTGTATGCGCTTTTGTCTAATGTACACATTTTTGCAAGGAATTTTCCTTCATATGGTACATTTTTCCTACGTTATTCTCACCAATATGCACATTTTTTCTGCGCACCGTTCCCTAATCCTGTATGCGACTGCCAGTGGCATTGTGATTTCATGGAGAGGCTCAGCAACTGGAACACAGGAAACCAGGAAGCTTCCTTATACCGAGTTGTACCATGTGGGTCCATCTAGCCCAGTATTGTCAGCACTGACTGGCAGCAATGGATCTCCAGGGTTTCAGGCTGGAGCTTTTCCCCACCCAATCTGGAGATGCCAGGGAATGAACTGGGACCTTCGGCATGCAAAGTGTGGGCTCTGCCATTGAGCTACTGCCCCTCCCAATCCCTGGGCCAAATCCGCTCCCAAGATGGAGGCTGATGGCCCAAACCAGCTTAAGGTTTTGGTACTACTGTATGAAGCCCTAAACAACTTGGGACCAGGATACTTGAGAAAGCACCTTCTCCCTTACCAGCAGGGGAGGCTGGCGACTCCTGTTTTGGTGGGGTTCCTAATCCATTGCAGAGGGGGGTAGCTTTATAGGAGCTATCCATGGTGCTGAACTCCACCCCCAAAATGGCTTCACCACCATGGAGCACCATGGATATCTCCTATAAATCCCTAAATAAATCCTGCCTATGGATTAGGAGCCCCACCGAAAGTGGAGTCACCGGCCTCGATTGCTTAACAGCCTGCCCGGTCACTGAGGTCATTGGATGGCAATACTCCTGGTAGTTCCACATGGATTTCATGTGGAAGTTCCACATGGATTTCAGCAGGAATCCCATCTGGTCCACTAGCTTTGTTATTCTTCATTTGATTAATGGCTTTTTTTACTTCATCCAAAGTGGGGAGTATTGCAAGTTCCTCTCTAATTTGTTTTTGATTGGAGTTCACCCGAAGAAGAGCCTTCAGCGTAGCGGCTTCCTTTCTGTGGAACTCCCTGCCTCTGGAGATCAGGCAGGCTCCGACGCTGTGTTGTTTTCGGCACCTCCTGAAAACATCATTATGATTATTTCAGGAAGCCTTCCTGAACTAACCAGCCACGGTTTTTATTGATTCTGTTTTAACATATGGTTTTATTCCTTTTATCTGTTCTATCATTTTTATTGTTCACTGCTCCAGAATCTCCATGCCAGAATATGGAGTGGAATATAAATGTTGTAAATAAAATGAAATGAAAATAAAACGGATGAAACCCACCAGCCGTGTCACAAATCTGGTTGGAAATGAGAAAGCAGCATGGAATGATGATGAGCATTGGTTGTGAGAATGGGATGTGCTGGGAGGATATTCTCACTTCTGCTGGGATGTGCTTGCCAGCCTGGCCTTATGGAAGCATGAGATTTGGGGCCGTTGCCTATCTTTCCTGGCCCCCTTCTCCAAGTAGCTCTCTTAGGGTGCAATGCTATGCATGTTTAGTCAGAAGAAAGTCCTACAACTCCCAGCATTCCCCAGCCAGCCTGTGGCTGGCTGGGGAATGCTGGGAGTTGTAGGACTTTCTTCTGTCTAAACATGCATTGCATTGTGCCCTTACATAACTAGTTGCTGACCATGACTAGGAACAGGGAAGCTGGAACTGCAGGGAACCAAAGCCCAGCAAAAGAAGAAGCACATGTCCCTTCACCGTGATACAACATACATCTTTAGTGTCATCGACCAAGAACGGTCTTCCCTCAAGGGTAAGCTAGCCCCCGTCTATCCTTTGACATTTTTGTCATTTGCACAGAACCAACTGAGACACCAACGGAGGCGCATGCCTCCCAGACTTCTGTTTTATTAGGTCATGACATTATTTCAGTTTATCTTTGCGTACGGAACAGAGCAAAGAAATCGATTAAGGATGACAAAAGGAAGAGATCGGCTGCACAAAGAACGTTGTCATCGGCAATCGGCTGAGCGAGATGTCGACAGCCGCAGCAAATGCAGCTCGCTCTCAGAGACCAAAGCTGATGACAGGATATATAGGGATACGCAGGGGAGGCTGGTGACTCCTATGTCAGTGGGACTCCTTACCCATTGCAGGTTTTTCTGAGCTTTTTAGGAGCTATCCATGGTGCTCCATGGTGTTGAACCTGTTTTGGGGATGGGGTACAGCACCATGGATAGCTCCTATAAAGCTCAGAAAGGCCTGCAATGGATGAGGAGCCCCACTGACATAGGAGTCACCAGCTTCCCCTGGGGATAAGGCCCGATCTCACCTCGAGGCAGAGTGGGGCAGTTGCCTCAGGTAGTAGATGCTGGAGGCAGGAAGCAGAGGCCAGGTGTCATAGTGCTGTGCATCCATGTGCTATGTGGCCATCTCTGCATCCTCTAACGCGCTGGCTGGGGCATCCTGGGAGTTGTAGGCCAAAAACAACTGGGGACCCAAGGTTGGAGAACACTGCTCTAACATATCTTGTTGCCCTCAGGTATGGTAGAGAATATTATTCTGTCACCAGTGTTGAAGTAAGATCTATTTGCCAGTGCAGTCAGTTTCTGTATGTAGAATTTGGAGGAGGGACCACCTTGTCCTTCACCTCCGGCAGCAAAATGTTCTGGGACGGCCCTGCCATCCAAACTCATATGGGGCACTATCAAGTGGGGTGATGAGCTACAGACACATTTTCCAAATATATGTGCATGTGTTTTTGCAGCGGGGGATGCATATTTGATTTAAACAGCAAACCTTGAAGTGTAAAAAAGAAATGTTAATGTACTAAAAGCCCATTCAAATTGTTCGGCATCAAAATATTGGGATAATGTGCCTAGGGAATCTGAATTATTGTAATTCTTGGGATATTCTGCCTAGAAAACCTGAATTATTGTAATTCTTGGGATATTCTGCCTAGAAAACCTGAATTATTGTAATTACTATTCATACTATTCATGTAGTATCCTGCCTACCACTCCTTGCTAAGACTGTTGCTTGAAATATGAAACCAATATGCCTCTGAGATCTTTGAGTAATTGAGGAAAGTCCTTTCTGTTTTGTTATGGGTCAATGATAAGACACTAGGGGTAATTTTAAATATTAGCCAGCCATGTACATCTGCCTGCTGGAACATGTGCTCCTCTTGTTATATTCTGAGGGTGAATGCACACGTGCATGTCCAGCATGCCATGATGCTTCAAAGTGAAAGAGCCATCACGCATATGCATCGGCACTCACACAAGAGTAGAAGGGAAATAGAGGGGACAGGTAGGGCCCCTGCAAGAAAGTGTTGCTTGTGTGTGAGGGAGGAGAGCCTTCTCATTTCTCCCTTCTCAGGTGAGCTGCTCCACACTGTTGGGCAGCATCCCCCACCTGAGGAAGAACACCTGAGACCCAGCCTGATCATCTGCACCTTCAAACTCTCCCTTCTCGAGCAGGAGACTGTCTAGAGCATGAACATCCTTCTCACCTGAGATGGGACACCCAGGAGGTTTTTTTTTTTTGAAAGCACAGATTGTGTTGGCTGTCAGCTGACCGTCAAAACTTTCCCTTCTCAGGTTACCCAGAGTGGCAAAGCCTCTGCCTGAGGGCCGGGTAGAGTTGGACGAGTAATTCGTTTCAGTCCATTTGTTATCAGGATTTACCCAGCTCACACCTTCTGTACCGAACATGGACTCGGGTGCCATCTGCACTCAACGTCTGTATGTTTCTGAGCTTGCAATGTGATTCATGAAACCACCCCCCCCCCATGCCTACACTTGAAAAATGTGCTTTGAAAAATGGGGAAAGAATGCGTGTGTTCCAAAGAGGCGCAGAGTGGATGCATGCATTTGGAAAAACGCACACGAAAATATGCACATATTTTTATGCAAAAAGAAAGGACAAAGCTTGCAATCCGAAGCGGACTGTGGACGGAACAAGCTTTGAGATGGAACTTGGAGAACTCTGGCGAGCTCAAGTCTTGCTGATTCGCATATCCCTACTGAGGAGGAACAGTTGTGCCCGTGTTCACTCCCTGCTCCTTCACCTATTCCTTATGATTAATTTGGGACAGGCAAAGCGTTGGTTCGTCAGGAACACCATCTCTCCCTCCGGAAACCTTGCTTGCCAGCAGAAAGCTTCTCTTGAGGGATAGAATAATGTTTGTTCACTTACTCCTCCTCTTCACATGCAACAGTGCCTACAGAGCCCTACATGGCTCAGGGCCCCAATACCTGGGGGAATGTCTGCCCCTGTATGAGCCTACCTGGCAGTGGAGGCTGGTGGTTCCAATGTCAGGTGGGGCTGTGTGTATCCACTCTGGATTTTCCCCTCCAAACTTTTAAGGAGCTATCCATTGTGCTGAACCCTATCCCCAAAATAGGTTTGGCACCATGGATAGCTCCTTAAGAGTTTGGAGGAAAATCCGGAGTGGATTCATAGGCCTGCTGACACTGGAGCCGCCAGCTTCCAGTGCTACCTGGTCCCTGAGGTCGACTTCAGAGGCCCTTCTCTGTGTACCATCTCCGAAAGAAGTTGGGGGACCCTGGAACTTTGGGAATGGTCCTTTTTCATTGATAGCTCCTTGTTTATGGAACGCTTTCCCCAAGGAAGCTCACCTAGCATCAACGCTATCATCTTTTTTGGGCACCGGGCAAAGGCGTACTTATTTCACCAGGCATGTGGGCATTCGTTATATAGCCCAATCATTGCGGGCTGCTTTTGTGGTGTTCATTCTAGGCTGTGAGGAGAGGTAGGGGAGAGATGTTGTATATTTGTGGATGAACACTTTTCATATTGTATTGTTTTTAGACTATGTTTCTAGGGTGTTTATTTTTTTATTTGGTATTTTTGTACTGATTATAGTTTATATTGATTTAGGGGGGAGTTGCATTTGCATGTGTAAGTCACTTTGAGACTGCTTTTTGCATGAGAACAATGCTGGAGAACAATGTGAAAAGCATCATGATGATGATGATGATGATGATGATGATGATGATGATGATGATGCAACCAGTCAACACAACTTTTAACCAATGGGCTGATGCAACCCCCCTAAATATATATGCATAGGGTTCTACCTCCCTTGGTAGGCGGCATGTAGTCAAGAAGGGCTGCATATTCCAGTGATACACATATTCCGGAAACAGGCACACACGTCGATGTTTGTTAGGCTGATTTGTTGGGGGAGCTTCTCTAGCCATTCCTCCTGCCAATCCCCTAACCTGCTTTGTAGTCTGTCCTACATTCAAAAAATGATATTTGGTTTGGATGTGGAAGGAGAGACCGTGAGTGGGGGAGGTGTGGGGGCAGCAGCTGGTGGAGGACACAAAGCTTGAGAAATAACCATTTCTACATGTTGTCACTGGATAACCCCTATGCAGCCGAGGTCTTCCTCTGAGTGCCTCCTCCAAGGGAGGAGGGTGGCAAGAAGGGAGTGGTCCTTCTTGGTGGTAGCCCACCCCCAACTGTGGAATGCCCTCACCACTGAGGTCTACCTGACACCAACGTTGTCTTCTTTTCAGTTCCAGCTTAAGACTTACCTCTACTCCTGGTCATTCGATGATATGGGGCACTGGTACCATCAGATCCTGGTATCCTCTTGTAACTGTTCTTTGCTGTTTTAAACTGTTTTTAAATGTTTCATGTTAAAGATTTTATATTATGTTTTTATTATCTTCTATTTGTGAGTTGCAATTTTTCTGAATCACCCAGAGAGCTTTGACTGTTGGGGGCGGGCTATAGAAATGAATGAAATGGTTGAGTGCTTAGCGTACCAGCTGGACTGGGGTCAGGAGTCCATGGAGGATAAGGCTATCAATGGCTACTAGTCCTGATGGCTATATGCTTTGTCCACTATCAGAGGCAGTATGCTGGGGAACATGGAGAGAACAGCTCCAGCGGTGCCCATTGATAGTCTACCACAAAATGTAGGGGGAAAGTCGGACTATAAAGCACATAGTCTTCAATGTCTCTATACTAATGCCCGGAGTATGGGCAATAAACAAGACGAACTTGAACTCTTGATACATGAGGGCAAGTACGACTTGATAGGGATAACTGAAACCTGGTGGGATGACTCCCATGACTGGAATACAGCAATTGAAGGGTATAACTTGTTCAAAAGGAACAGAAGCAACAGAAAGGGAGGTGGAGTTGCACTGTATGTTAAAAATACGTATCTCTGCACAGAGATACAGGAAGAGGAGCTTGGCAGCCCCATTGAGAGCATCTGGGTTAAAATAAAGGGGGCAAAGAATAAAACGAACATGGCGGTTGGAGTCTACTACCGACCACCCAATCAAGGAGAAGACGAGGATGGAACTTTTGAAAAGCAAATTGCCATTGTTTCAAGGAGGCACGATGTGGTAGTAATGGGGGACTTCAATTTCCCTGATATCTGTTGGGAGACTTATTCAGCCAAACATGGCCCCTCCAAGAAATTCCTGAGCTGTGCTGCTGATAACTTCCTCCTACAGAAAGTGGAGGAAGGAACTAGAGGATCGGCTATCCTTGACCTGATTCTAACCAACAGAGACGAGTTAGTGGATAAAGTGGCAGTTTCGGGAACTCTGGGGGAAAGTGACCATGTTATACTTGAGTTCTTGATTCTAACAGAAGCAAAAGCTGAGTGTAGCCAAACACGTACCCTGGATTTTAGGAAAGCCAATTTTAACAAACTCAGAACAATGATTAGTAAGATCCCATGGCATGTGACTCTCACGAGAAAGGGAGCCCAGGAGGGGTGGGAGTTTTTAAAAAAGGAAATTTTAAAGGCACAATTGCAAACAATTCCCACAAGGAAAAAAGGCAGAGGGCAACAGAAGAAGCCAATGTGGCTTCACAATAAACTCAAAGATGACCTGAAAACAAAAAAGGACACGTATAGGAAGTGGAAGGAAGGACAGGCTACAGGGGAAGAGTACAGGCAGGTAGCACAGAACTGCAGGAATAGTGTCAGGAAGGCTAAAGCTGAGAATGAGCTAAGGTTAGCGAGGAATGCTAAAAGCAACAAAAAAGCTTTCTTCAGATACATGCACAGTAAAAGACAGAAGAAAGAACTGGTGGTTCAACTACGCGATGAGGATGGCAAATTGATAACAGAAGACAAAGAAAAGGCAGAAGTGTTCAATTCCTACTTCGGCTCGGTCTTCTCCCAAAAGAGGGTCTATGACCCCCCTCGCAAACCTGAAGTGCAGACTGAAGGGGCAGAATTGCAGCTTGAGATTGATAGGCAAATGGTCAAGGAGCACCTGATTACTCTGAACGAGTTTAAATCTCCAGGGCCTGATGAACTGCATCCTAGAGTAATAAAGGAACTGGCAGAAGAACTCTCAGAACCACTGTCTATTATCTTTGAGAAATCATGGAGGACAGGTGAAGTGCCAGACGACTGGAGGAGGGCAAATGTTGTTCCCATCTTCAAAAAGGGCAAGAAGGAGGAACCTGGGAACTATAGGCCAGTCAGTCTGACATCAATCCCCGGGAAGATTTTTGAGCAGATTATAAAGAAGTCAGTCTGCAAGCACCTTGAAAACAATGCAGTGATTACTAGAAGCCAGCATGGATTTGTCAAGAACAAATCCTGTCAGACTAATCTGATCTCATTTTTTGATCGGGTAACCTCCCTTGTGGACTGTGGGAATGCTGTGGACATTATATACCTGGACTTCAGCAAAGCTTTCGACAAAGTGCCTCATGATATCCTGATTAGTAAGCTAGCTAAGAGTGGGCTAGATGGAACAACTATCAGGTGGATCCACAATTGGCTAAAGAATCAGACTCAAAGAGTGCTTATCAATGGTTCCTTCTCAAACTGGGGAGAGGTAACGAGCGGGGTACCACAGGGCTCGGTCCTGGGCCCGGTGCTCTTCAACATTTTTATTAATGACTTGGATGAGGAGGTACAGGGAATGCTTATCAAATTTGCAGATGACACAAAGTTGGGTGGAACAGCTAATACTCTGGAAGACAGAAACAAAATCCAAAGTGACCTCGATAGGCTGGAGCGCTGGGCCGAAAACAACAGAATGAAATTTAATAGGGATAAATGCCAAGTGCTGCACCTAGGGAGAGGAAACCAAATGCAGAGTTACAGAATGGGGGACACTTGGCTCAACAATACTACAAGTGAGAAGGATCTTGAAATTGTGGTAGATCACAAACTGAATATGAGCCAGCAATGTGATGTGGCTGCAAAGAAGGCAAATGCAATTTTGGGCTGTATTAATAGAAGTATAGCTTCCAAATCGCGGGAAGTGATAATTCCCCTTTACTCGGCACTGGTTAGGCCTCATCTTGAGTACTGCGTCCAGTTCTGGGCACCTCACTTTAAGAAGGACATAGACAAACTGGAGAGGGTTCAGAGGAGGGCAACAAGGATGATAAAGGGACTGGAAACAAGGCCCTATGAAGAGAGACTGAAAGAACTGGGCATGTTTAGCCTTCAGAAGAGGAGACTGAGGGGAGATATGATCGCACTCTTCCAGTATTTGAAGGGATGTCACACAGAGGAGGGCAAAGATCTCTTCTCGGTCATCCCAGTTTGCAGGACACGGAATAATGGGCTCAAGTTACAGGAACCTAGATTCCACCTAAACATCAGGAAAAATTTCCTGACTGTCAGAGCAATAAGACAATGGAATCAACTACCTAGGGAGGTTGTGGGCTCTCCCACTCTGGAGGCATTCAAGGTGCAGCTGGACAGACATCTGTCAGAGATGCTTTGACCTAGATTCCTGCATTGAGCAGGGGGTTGGACTCGATGGCCTTGTAGGCCCCTTCCAACTCTACTTTTCTATGATTCTATGATTCTATGGGTGGGAGGGTGCTGTTGCACTCATGTCCTGCTTGTGGGTTTCCTATGGGCAGCTGGTTGGCCGCTGTGTGAACAGAATGCTGCACTAGATGGATCCCTGGTCTGATCCAGTATGGCTCTTCTTATGTTCTTAGGAATGGAAATGTAGGAAAAACCATAGTAAATCAGATTCTCAATGCCTGGAAAAAAAATAGTTTGAGTCTTCTCTCTCTTTCTTTCTCCTTTTACTAAAATGTTATTGAGAATAATAATAAAAAAATGAAAATGCTGCAAAACTGTTATATTTGTAATTATGTGCAATAACATCTGTTTATTGCCACTTGCACAACTGATTTAATTATTACTAAAAACCCATTCTAGTTTAGCATTACATGATTCATAATTGATTGCTGCCATAGCAGAAAGCATTTTTTATTGTATTTTGTTTCTGTAAGATGACTAAATAATCTCTCTCTGCTTTGCGAGGGGCATAAACTTATTCTGAAATTGCATTGTGGAATCTGAATCAATTTAAGTGACTGCCTTTTTCATCAGGCAGAGGTTCAAAGCTTCACCTTCAGAGGAACTAAATTATCAGATAAAAATTGCAAATGATGACATGGCAAGCTAAATGTAGAACACTGGAGAACAATGTGAAAGGCATAACCCTTTTTAATGTATTGTTTTACTAAGAGACTTATTAAGATGATTCTACCACTAGCGAGATTTCCACTGGCAGTAGCAATCATAAGGCCCCAAAACAGGACAGTCTGGGAGCAGTCTTGGAGGTGGTCTTTGATCTAGTGGATACAAGACACCTTCAGTACCTGGAGAGGCCCAAGAAGGGTGGGTGTCATCTTCAGCAACCTGTAACTGTGTAACAAATTTCTCCCCGGTCCCTACCATGCACTCCTGTCAAGAATACCTGAGAGGGTGGTAGAATGCACCAATGGCCTTCTCAGTTGACCTTATCTAGCTAACATATCTGAACAGTCTTCAAAGGCAGCCCCACATAAATTACGGTACAGTAGTCAAGTCTAGATGTGCACAGTTGGAGTAAAAGTGCTCCTGGACAAAGCTGCTACCTAAACATCCAGGAGCAATGCCAGATCAAAGAGCAGTTCCAAACCGTGAATCTGATTATTAATATTTTTCCATGGGGTGTCCACTCCTTCTGGAACGGACTGGCTGCCTTCCTGATCCTATTACTGGGCTGGTTGCCTTCCTGATCAAATGCAATTCTCTCTTGTTTGGATTAAGTCTCCGCTTGTTTGCCTGCGTATGTATATTATACATTTCTAGCACAATTATCACAAAATTTACATTGCCTCCTGAAGTCAATTTTACCGTAAGTTATTTGCTTCAGCGGTGGGGAAAGTCATGCCAGGGGGCCAAATCCGGCCCCCCAGGGGTCCCAACTGAGTTGTATGGGTTCCCCAGGTGGCCCCGCCCCTTCCCATGGCCCCGCCCTTTCCCCTGACCACTGATTGTTTGGCCTTTTCATATCTTTTCTGCACTTTTCTCCCCTGTTCTAAAAAGTTGAAATGCCTCTCCTAAGGCTTAGTTACTGGCTATAAGAGACTTAAGTGTGCAATCCTATGCATGTTTAGACAGAAAAAAGTCCTACAGTTCCCAGCATGCTCCAGCCAGCTGGCTGGGGTATGCTGGGAACTGTAGGACTTTTTTTTCTGTCTAAACATGCATAGGATTGCACACTTAAGTGACAATATGCTGGTAGTTTCAGGAATTTTTTCACCTTACCCTCTTTGCCTTTGGCCTTGGCCACCACTGGAATGTGGCCCCTAAGAGCTTCTCTGGAATTGGCAGATGGAGAGTGAATTAAAATAGAATAAGGTGTGTGTGTGTGTGTGTGAGAGAGAGAGAGAGAGAGAGGTCATAACAAACACACAGAATGCAAATGTTACATGGACAAATGATAAAATATACCATCACTTGGTATTAAAGCAGTCTGCCATGTATGTGGTTAAGGAGCCTTGATGCATACTTCCTGCCACAGAGGCAAATAAAGAAACCATTTCAGTCATTTTCCTGCCTCTATTAGCAAGCGTAAAATCCAATTTTTTTTCTGTTGATCAATGGGCTCTGCCAGCATGAAGTTGGAACGGATATTTATGTCCTCTCCTTGTAAATGGGATGTTGAAAAACGAAGCGTGACGCCGCAGATAAGATGAATGCCTGTGATTGAATGAAATTTTCCTAATTCAGGCTGTACCGTACCCCTTTATGTCAGGGGTATAGAATCTCAGGCTTGCCCCCTTCCCATCACCCCACCGCATCCCTACCCCAACCACTGTTTGGTGGTTTCTCAACTTTTGTGCAGCTTTTCCCCCTCCTTCTAAAAGGTTGAAATGTCTCTCCTAAGGCTTAGTTACTGGTAGGAAGAGCTTTAAGCTAAAATACACTGGTCTTCTTCATAGTTTTGCTCTTTGGCCCAGACCTTTCTGCTTTGAGTCCCTTCCACCCCTGGAATGAGGTTCTCAAGAGTATTTTTGTACATAATTTGCCTAACATACTTCTTTTTTTTTAAGTAGTTTTAATTTAAGATGTTTTAATAGTATGTGTTGTGTTTTGATTAGTTTATGTAGTATTTTATATTTTTGTTGTTCCCCGCCTCGATCTAGACGGAGAGGCGGGTAAGAAATAAATTTATTATTATTATATTATTATTTTTGGCAAGCAATTTCCCCTAACATAATGCATTTTTATATGCTTATTCACCAGCAGTATACACATTTTTGTGTGCAGTTTTGACTAACCTATGCATTTTATGTATGCATTTTTAATTGAAGAACTGCATTTCAAAATTTAGAAAAGTGCGAAAAAAAATATTTTTTAAAATTCATTTGTTAGATTTGTATGTCATCCAACTGCCCTCGGGGCGATTTACAATTATAAAATCAAACAACACAACAACAAAGTAATGGGGGGGGGGGAACACTAGTAAAAGTATCAAAATAATACAATATTATACATTAAATATATTTTTAAAATATGTTTAAAAAAAAACATTGAGGAGCCAGCAGTAAAATTAATAATCAGAACAACAGGTTAAAGATTAAGTGCACAACACTGTGCATGTTTAGACAGAAAAAAGTCCTGCAACTCCCAGCATGTCCCAGCTAGCCATGCCCTAAATGCCTGCGTGATGAGGAAAAATCTTAACCTGGCATCTAAATATATGCAATGATGAAGACATATACATTTTGTCTTCGTTGTATATCTGAAGTATACAATGTTTACACATAAATGTATTCTGTACACATACATGCAAGGACCACTGTGTTTCAGTTTGTGTATTGGTTCAAGAAGTGCAAATTAGGTATTCAAATGTGAAATGCACATGAAAATGCAAACCAGACTAATGTCTCCCGTATCCCTAGGCAAATACATATATACAAAACTTGTGGGCCAAGGAATTTTACTTGCAATCAATAACACTGAGCTTTATACCGTTCCCCTTCTGTGGTCTGGATTTCCTGAGCACATGTTCTGTGTAACCCTGCCTATCAGTGTCTGTGCATACACTGACTTCAGTGTGCACTTCCATGTACAGTGTTACTGTTCTTGCCTCCTGCCATTTTCTCTCCCAACTTTCAGTAACCCTCATCCCTGTATTATATTGCTACTTTGAAAGTATTTATAGGCTATGATCACGTTCCCTCCTGAGGGCCCTTCTCTAGAATATGGCACATAACCCCATTTATTGGGAGGCTTCTCGAGAGAGCTCCAAAACTTTCATAGGAGTGAACTTGCGGCTAATGAGCAAATCAATACACAAGGCTTATGGGTGCATGTCCGAGGCCGTGACCAATAGATACGGTACTTCAGGGAACAGAGAGCTTTTGAGGAATTATGGACTGGGCGGTGGAAACTGGATCGGGGAGCACATCTTACCTGAAGAGCAAAAACTGCTCCCCCAGGAGGTTTCTGGGAGGGCAGTTCTAATTCAAAACAAGGTGGGCACTCCCCATCTGCCTTGTTTTTAGCAGTCCCACCGACACGCTCTGCCTTGTCAAGGCTGCGAACCTTTCAGGACCTGGTTCCACTTTTGTGGAACAGGCTTCCCATGGACCTCCGATTGGAGGAGGATCTTTCCCGCTTTCGAACGGGATTAAAGACTTATCTTCTTAGTCAGCCAGAATGAGTGGTTGGGCTAATGTGGTGGTTGCTGGGATTTGATACTGCATAGTAAGTGGTTGGTGTTGGTTATTTTATTGTATTGTTATGTTTACTGTATGTTATTTGTCCCACCCTTTGGTATAAGGGGCGTTATAAATAAATGTTTATTATTATTATTATTATTATTATTATTATTATTATTTTTAAGTAATATTGCAGCTTTTTGTGATGCCCCCACAGCAGAAAATTAATCAGCAGCTGGCGGGGGGGATTCGTTAGGGGCTGCGTGTGCAGGCCACAGGCTACATGTCATAGAATCATAGAAAAGTAGAGTTGGAAGGGGCCTACAAGGCCATCGAGTCCAACCCCCTGCTCAATGCAGGAATCCAGGTCAAAGCATCCCCGACAGATGGCCGTCCAGCTGCACCTTGAGTGCCTCCAGATTGGGAGAGCCCACCACCTCCCTAGGTAGTTGGTTCCATTGTCTTATTGCTCTGACAGTCAGGAATTTTTTCCTGATGTTTAGGTGGAATCTAGGTTCCTGTAACTTGAGCCCATTATTCCGTGTCCTGCAAACTGGGATGATCGAGAAGAGATCCTGGCCCTCCTCTGTGTGACATCCCTTCAAGTACTGAATGTCGCCTGCCCTTGGTATAATGGCCGCAGTCTATTGAGAGCCACGAGTGCAGTTGAGGCTTTCCACTTTGCTGGCTACAGAGTACTTGTGAATCCGTGCCTTCCATAGCTAACAGTGAGAGCAGCTTGCTCAGCTGCAAGCAACCAAAATATTGCTTTTTAAAGAAGAAGTACAAAAAAGTAATTCCAGCTGAATCCCGAACAGGTGTATTCAGAGGTAAACCCTGCCAAATGCAACAGGATCTCTGGGTCTTGGCTTTAGGATACTAGCCTGAACAAGTTTGTTTAGAAAAATGCATGTTGCAGGCGAATGGTTGGTCAAGATGCTGGAGCTGGCAGAGATGGCCAAACTTACATCACTAATTAGAGAAAGGACAACATCTGCATTTATTATTGAGTGGAAACCTCTAATTGACTTTTTGCAGAGACTGGAAAAAATTATTTGTTTGTTTGTGGATTTATGGAATAATAAGTGAATCTGGGACAATGGAAGAAAGAGATTTCTCATTTGGATTATCGAGTAAGAAAATTATTGTTACCTGTATTTGCTGTAGAAGAAAATCGGAGGTCTATTTTGTTTGTTTAATTGTTATATGTTGGATATTATGTGTTTGTTTTATATAGAAATAAAAAAATTGGACCGAAAAAAAAAAATGCATGTTGCAGGCACGCACACACACACGTACACGCACACACGTGCTCCTGTTGCATCAGAAAGCCTCTGCTATCCAATTGTGAATAGCAGAGGCTTTTGGCTTAGTATAACTGAGGGTACTAAGCCAAAAAGCCTGCATCACTGTAAATTGTGCTGCTGGCACGGTAGTGGCTGAGGAAGGAAAATTATAGGTATGGGCAAATAAATGATTTTCGTGCTTGACCAGATTCTCCGAACACCACCTTGGAGCTTGGCTCCCCTTGTTTCCCGCATTCGTTTACACTCTTTCTTTATTTTGTTTGAATGGGAAACGTGCATGCACATTTCAAATGGCGGAAATGCCTTTTTAAAAAAGTGCACCAAAAATGTGCACCTCCCCCCCACCATAGACTAAAGGGTGAAAGTGTGCATTTTTTTGAGTGTGAATGCAATTTGGGGAATTTTAGAGCATTTTGTTGGAAACTGGACCTTGGCATTATCTCTTTCTGCCTGTCTCACCTGCATGACCTCTAGGGGCACTGGAAGTAGAGAAGAAAGGGATACTTGCTTTCCTTACCCTTTGACCTCTACTGCCTGCTGCCTTTCTCATGTAGACTTAGGAGGTCTTTGTTCTGTGGTCTCTCTCACTTCCTGTTCTCTACCTGAGCAGTCGTGTTGCTGCTCTTCACATATGCTTATCGTGAGCACATGGCTTTCTAGATGGAATTAAGTGCTAGGCTTCCCTATCCAAATATATCTTTCTTAATATACCTTTTAAGACATTTTTTATACCAAGCTATAGCCTCTGCCTGAGTCATTTCCCCTGAAACTGGGAAAGACCAAACATGGGATTAAAGGCCCGCAGGGCAATTCCAAGGTGCTCACTCAGCTAACAGAGAATTTCTAACAGGGTTCTCCCAAATATTTCTGGAGAATGTACTCTCCCACTTGCATTCATGTTCAGGCTTGCGAATGGCACACGTCTGCAGGATTTGCGAAAATAGACGAAATTCTAGTTCATTCCTAAGAGGATAAGTACCAAAGGGAAAACTGGCACTAGCGATAGTCGGATCCTCTCTCCCTCTTCCAAGAACCTTGAAAGATGTTCCTCATGCTGCAATCTCCCATGCCTTTCCCAAGTGGCTGGAGATTGTGATGAATTTTTTTCCTCCTCTGTGGAATTTCTAAAATAGCTGATTCTGAAATGACAAGGCAGTTTCCCTGCTAACCACAGGTGTGGGAGGAGATCATGAACAATCATTCCCATGAAATCATTGCTGTAGATGTCAAAGGTGGCCACTTAGCTGCAGAACTTGTCATGAAAGATAGCTCTCTTGCTTGTGGTCCGTCATTTCTGATCAAGCCTCTGACGACTGGATGAAGCAAAAAAGAAAGAAAGAAAGAAAGAAGCCTTTTGTTGTACAATGTGTGCCTCTTCGGTTTCATTCATGCAACATGACACAAAGTGATTTGATCTGCCATGACTCTCTTGGACAGTCAGGCAACGGATTAAAAAGAAATGGCTTGCTGCCAGATTATGGATCCCATGAGACATCCCTTGCTTGTGGCCATGTCAGTATAAGAATCCAAGTATTCGCTTCCCTCCCTGCTCTCCTACAGACATGGCACATTCCGTGTTAGCTGCTTTTTATTGACTGCAAAGCAATCCTTATTCTGAATGGGATCCAGACTCCATTAAAATCAATGGAACTTAAGTTATGACTGTCTTGTCCTGTTAGTTCAACTAACGTAGCCTGACACTACATATAAGCACCTGGCACTACATATGTTACTTTGCTTACCCAGTGCCAAGATCTTTATGTTATCAGCAACAACTGTAGTGTGAATGACCACTGTTAATAATGTAATTGTCCTTTTTTTTGCATTTAGTCTCCTACTGACCTCAGTGTTGACAATTCTCCTACTGCCGCTGCCACCACCATATGTACTGTATATAAACCTCAAACGCTCCATAATACTCCATGCATCTGATGAAGTGGGCTATAGTCCACGAACGCTTATGCCAGAATAAATTTGCTAGTCTTTCAGGTGCCACAAGACGCCTTGTTGTAGTTATCTCCTGTAAACCATCATGGTGAGAGGACTTTGCTCTGAAAGATGGCCTATCAGTACTTAAAATAAGTACTGATATGCCCTCTTTTCACTTTCTCCCACAAGCGAATTCTTTAAATATCAAGTTCTTGTCTATGAAGAAATGTGCGAGTTCTTATCCAAAAAAGAAGAAGAAGAAAAAAAAAATTCTCAACCGTTTGCACCAGCCAGTTTCAATAGGTACAAGAGTTTACACAAGCATGGGGAGGCGTGTGTTGTGCAAGTCTGCCGTGTAGCTGCTAAAGATGGGAAGCCTGCCAGGAAAAAAAAAGTGGTGACAACTCTAATTCAGTACCCAAAGGAGGGCTGAACACACAAGGATTCAACGCCAGATTTTTAAGAGGCAAGCACTCAGAACCAACCCCCCACCTGATGGATGAATCCATCTATTTCACTTTCTCCTGCATTCAAATTGTCAAAATCTAAAGTTCTTCTGGTCCTGTTTATGAAGAACTGTGTGAAGTTATTATAAAATGAAAATGACGCGAACGGAATTCTCACCCATCCCTAGCCCCTAGGCCATGATGGCTGCATGGAGAGCCAGTGTGGTGTGAGAGCCAGTGTGGCATAGTGGTGAGAGTGTTGGACTGGGACTCTGGAGATCCGGGTTCTAGTCCCTGCTCAGCCATGAAACTCACTGGGTGACTTTGGGCCAGTCACTGACTCTCAGCCTAAGCTACCTCACAGGGTTGTTGTGAGGATAAAATGGAGAGGAGGAGGAGGATTTATGTAAGCCACCTTGGGTTCCTTGCAGGAAAAAAGGCAGGGTATAAATATAATAAATAATAAATAAATAAATGGAGCCTCCATGTTCAGAGACAGTGTACCTCTGAATACCAGATGCTGGAGAGAACAATTGCGGGGGGGTGGGGGTTGCTGCCTTCAGACTTTGGTTGTGGGCTATTCTGGTGGCATCCAGTTGACCACTGTGGGAAACAGGATGCTGCGCTAGAGGCACGGTCACTCTGATGTGGCAACCCTGTTCTTACGTTCCTGTAAAGATCGGTTGATTCCACTCCTTTCATTTAGATCAGGGGTGCACAACCCTTTCAGCCCTGAGGGCTGCATCAGGTCAGGTGTTTGTTGGCGGTGACAGGGGATGCACATATGTGCACGCACATATACTTGTGCACATGCCTGCACACACCACGCATTCACACACACACCACCCATTCACACACACACACACACACTCAACCCAGCAGCGACAAAACTTAGTCTTGCAGCAACAGCATCTGTTCCATGCCACAGCATCAAGGTGTTGAAGCTTATGCTGGCTCAGCTTGTCTGAGTGTGGAAAGCTAAGCAGGGTCAAGCCTGGTTATTACTTGGATGGGAGACCCCTCCTCTAGTTTCCTGCATTGAGCAGGGGGTTGGACTCGATGGCCTTGTAGGCTCCTTCCAACTCTATGATCTATGAAATCTATGACTCCTTCCCTCCTCAGCCACCCCAACCTGATCACAAAAAAGAGTATTAAAAAAAAAAAAAAAACCACCTCTAGGAATGGGCTCTATGGTTCCTGCCATAGAAGACTCATTCCTATATTGTCCCCAGAACATTCTAGGAAGCCGGCTGAAAGCATCAAGCACAGCTTTCTAGAATGCTCCAAGGACACTCTAGGAACAAAGCTTCTATGGCAGGAGCCATAGAGCCTAGTCATTTCCTTCATTTATTCATTTATTACATTTTTATCTTGCCAAATAGCCAAAGTTCTCTGGGTGATTTACAAAAGATCACAATCCTAAAATACAGCATGATAAAACATAATACAAAGTTTTTTTTAATGTGCAGACATTTGAAACTATTTGAAACAGCTAAAACAATAGCAATGAAACGCTGGCTCAGCTTGTCTGAGCGTGGAAAGCTAAGCAGGGTCAGGCCTGGTTATCACTTGGATGGGAGACCCCTCCTCTAGTTTCCTGCATTGAGCAGGGGGTTGGACTTGTAGGCCCCCTCCAACTCTATGATCTATGAAATCTATGAACCCCAGGAGAGCTGCTGCCGGTCGGTCAGCTGTGATTGGTGGGCTGTACCTTTTGCACCCCTGATTTAGGTAGATTTAGATAAGATCAGAATTCTGTTTTCTGTTGTTGTTGTTGTTGTTGTTGTGTGTGTGTTTTTTAAAAAAGAACTTTAGCTTTTAAATACCACACATACGTCTTGATTTTGCTTTGAGAACAGCATTATGAGTGGCAAATTTATATTTTTTATGATTTAGGTTGCTACTTTTAAAACAGTCCGAGGATGCCATAATTTTGACATATGATGCCCTCTGCAATTCGGCCTGCTCTGTAAGTTATTGCTGTTCGAAGCGCTCTGCAGAGACTTTAAAGAAAGTGTTGCCTTGCTCAAAACAGTTGACAAACTCTAATAACGTTACAGAACATATATCGTATTCCCACATATAGTAGAAATAAATAATAGGTACATTTTGCCATTGGAGTGTTGTTGTTGTTGTTACTATTATTAATGCTTGCTAGTCACCAGTGGTATGCCACATTAATTTGATTTATGGAACAGATGCTTCTGGAAGGTCAGAGTTCAAGAGGGAGGAAACATTTTTAAAGTTAGAGTAGATGACTCAAATAAGGAGAACTATACTGGATCAGACCAAAGGCCTACCTAGTCCAGAGTGCTTTTTTTCCCCACAGAGGCTAACCAGAGGACATGAAGTCAGTAGCACTCTCCTGCTCATGTTCCCCAGTATACTGCCTCTGATCCTGGAGGTAATATACATAGCCATCATGATTAGTAGCCACTGAAAGCTATATCCTCCATGAACACACAATGATTCAAAGCCAGATTTTTAAGAGGGAAGCACTCAGAACCCTCCACCTGATGGATGAATCCATCCATTTCACTTTGCTCCTTTTTAATTCATGTCCTCTCCCAGGGGAGGCTGGTGACTCCTATGTCTGTGGGGATTCTTATCCACTGCAGCTTTTATTTTGAGCTTCATAGGAGCTATCCATGGTGCTGAACTCCATCCCCAAAATAGGCTCGCCACCATGGCGCACCGAGGATAGCTCCTATGAAGCTCCAAATAAAACCTGCAAAACCTGTAATGGAAAAGTAGCCCCGCCGAAATAGGAGTCACCGACCAGCCTCCCCTGCTTCCTGGCTTGACAACATTTCTGTAACACATATCAGAAAAGTAGAGACGGTCACTCATCACCAGGGCCGAGGGAGTGGGAGTAGAGAATATGAGATCTGGTTGTAGACATTTTAAAGACAGTGTACTTAGTGTTGTGATGACTTGTCTGTTAGAGTTAAAATTGGGGGCGGGGGATTAAAAAGAGTTTGAGGACAGCCGTCAGCTGGCAACTGCACTGCAATTGCAAATGTGAAACTGTGATATATGCTCTATCTGTAGGCAACCCTGGGCTACCTGATTAACCACACATAATTAAAGATGTCCTAAAACCAGATGCCATCTTACTGTAAGATTAAATTATTTTACCCTAGATATGGGTCATACAAAACTTTTATTTCCAGGAATCACTCTCTTAGACAGCATTTGTGTTTCTTTGTTTCTTTACTCAAAATCTATTTATTTATTTATTATATTTATACCTCGCCTTTTTTCCTGCAAGGAACCCAAGGCAGCTTACATAATCCTCCTCCTCTCCATTTTATCCCCACAACAACCCTGTGAGGTAGGTTAGGCTGAGAGTCAGTGACTGGCCCAAAGTCACCCAGTGAGTTTCATGGCCAAGCGGGGACTAGAACCTGGATCTCCCGAGTCCCAGTCCAACACTCTCACCACTATGCAACACTGGCCCCAGTCCAACACTCTCACCACTACGCCACACTGGCCCTCATATATCAGCAGAACCATGCTAAATACATGGCTTACACTACTAGCGTTAAAACAATGATCTTTCAACGCCAACTTCAATGAACCGGTCATGTTGTTTGAATGTCTGACTGCCGTCTCCCAAAGCAGTTACTTTATTCCCAACTCAAGGATGGAAAGCGGAATATCGGTGGTCAGTATAAGAGGTTTAAAGATGTTCTTAAGGCTAATCTAAAGGCTAATCTTAAAAAATGCAATAAACATCGAAAACTGGGAAGCTCTGGCCCATGAACGATCTAAATGGAGGTTGGCCTTTCACAAAGGATTCATGGACTTTGAAGAAGCCCGAGTGCAAGGTGAAAGGGAGAAACGTGCTAAGCGGAAAGAAAGCATGTCAAACGAATCCTTTACAGCACCATCTTCCATCTGGTAACCTGTGTCCTCACTGTGGGAAGCTGTGTGGACCTAGAATTGGCCTCCACAGTCACTTACGGACCCATCGCTAGAGTCTACACAATTTTATACAATTTCCTCTTTATATAATTTTCTTTTTGTAATTTTTTATCCTGGAAGAAAATCTTACTCGGTCACGAGTGATCACCTGCCACTATGATTCATTCAACATAATCCTATTAACTCGGCTTCTAAGGGCGCAATCTAATTGGGCTGCCCATAACCTTCCAAACTTGGAGGATTATGGGCAATCCATGGAGGGCAGGGTGTGTGTGGAGGTCAAGGTCACCTCTGCTCTCCTGCCCTGCAACTCAGCTGGACAGCTGATTTTGGCCATCTAGCTGAGGAGGGAAGGAGGCTGAGGCACTGCCAGGACAGCTCGTATCTTGGCAATGTCTGTCTCCTCACTTCCCTGCCCCCCTGCTCTCTAAACCCCTTCTCCGAGGTCGCAAGAGCGACCTCGGAGACATAGCCAGCGTGTTTCCTTCTATGCCGGCTGCAAGGGGAGAGGGTGCTCTGCAAGGGGAGATGCTGCTCACAATGATTTCCCAACCTCATACCCGGGTCTCCGAAAAATCCTTTGGCCATCTAGACGCTGACTAGCAGCCCATAGGATTGTGCTGTAAGTAGAGCAATAAAAATATCTGTCTCAATGATATGTATTTATTTATGTATTATATTTATACCCCGCCTTTTTTCCTGCAAGGAACCCAAGGCGGCTTACATAATCCTCCTCCTCCTCTCCATTTTATCCTCACAACAATCCTGTGAGGTAGGTTAGGCTGAGAGTCCGTGACCGGCCCAAAGTCACCCAATGAGCTTCATGGCTGAGTGAGGACTAGAACCCAGATTTCCCGAGTCCCAGTCCAATACTCTAACCACTATGCCACACTGGTTCCACACTGATATTGGCTGATAGTCAATATCAAGCTTACAAAGGGTGTTTACAGGCAACATGTTGGGTGTTGTTGTTCCAAGAAGATAGCTCCAAATGTTGCATGTTCAAAGACTTCTTTATATACTTTTTAGAGACGATAAAATATGTTTACGTTGTTTTGCTATATTAATTCATGTTTCCATTAAGCCACATTTTTAAAGATACATTTCTATTTCAAATCAATTTGTCTAAATAATATCATCTCTTATCGAGATAATTGACTATAACAAAATACATAGAAAAACATCCCATGATATGTGACAGACATGTTTGTGACACAAGAATTATTTCCCTGACCTCATCCTGTCTTCTGAGTATACCTCTTATATTTATGATCTGAGAAGATCCCTTTCTATCACCTTATCTGATTGAATTCTAGGTTTCATTATTCATGTCACTATAAATTTAATATGGGCGTTGACCCCATGGCACCCCAAGTGTAAAATTTCCCCCTCTTGCCTGGATTTCTTTCTTATCAGTAAGGAGTACCAATGAGCCAGTTATCAATTGCTAATGGTCTGGCACTTCTGTTTCCCATCTGGGAAGCCTCAAAGATAAGACAAGTTTAGGGAGTGAACCTAGACATCATTGGGGGGGGGGGGGCACTGGATACTTCGGATTCCGAGATCTGAGGCTGGAGACAGGCCTTTGGCGTGTAAGCTGGTCTGTTGGGTTGGATGCTCTTTTTATTCTTGTTATTGTGTCTTTAACTTTGTTTTAATGTATTTGTTTTATTATTGTTGGGAAGAGCAATCCCTAGACAGCGTCTGGAAGCCATAGGATTCTTCGGATTCCCAGATCTGAGGTTGGCAACAGAGCTCGGATACCCCTCCCTCCCCCTCACAGCTGGCACGAAAAGAACCGTACCGGCTGCTTCTCCAAAGTCAGAAAAAATCAACCTCGGAGAAGGAGTAAAGAGGGCATTCTGCGAGACAGGGCGGGGAGAAGACAGGGGCTGCCAGGATATGAGGTATCCTGTCTGCCCTCTGGCCTCCTTCCCTCCCCATCCAAAGCACCGCAGCTTGACAGCTGAAATCGGCCTACTAGCTGAGCTAGAGGAGCAGGAGGTGGGGAGATTGCCTCTACCACCTCCCCCACTGTGCATAGGATTTCATAGATTTCATAGATCGTAGAGTTGGAAGGAGCCTACAAGGCCATCGAGTCCAACCCCCTGCTCAATGCAGGAAACTAGAGGAGGGGTCTCCCATCCAAGTAATAGCCAGCCCTGACCCTGCTTAGCTTTCCACACTCAGACAAGCGGAGCCAGCATGAGCCACAGGCCTGGATGCTTGTAAGTCTCCAAGTTCAGAGGGTGAGCATCGAGGGCACAACCCATCAGATTGCACCCTTAATCAAGTTTTATTTATGATTGTAAGCCACCTTGCGTGCCATTTTTCTGGGTAGAAAGGCGGGATACGAATCAAATAGACAAACATGAATGAATGAAAAAGAAAATGAATATTCACATTAACCCCATTACTGTTCAAAATTGGAGGCTTTCAGCTCTAGCTGGAACATAAGCAAGCTCAATATCATCATGAAGTAATTGCAGTAATTTTTGCAGTAATTTTTGCTTGACAATCTGTATTTGTGGGCTAATTCTTCTTCGTCTTTATTTCCACCGTACCGGAACAGTATGCTCAGAAGGAGCGAGACATTTAATATTTTCCTCAGAGCAGTACTAATTTTAGAAATGTCTATTGACCGAATGCGCTCCTCTAACCACTGTGTCCTGCCAGGGATAACTACATCTCAAGTGCTGATGAAGCGTGTGGTCCGATGCCAATCCATTCCTCTGAAAAGAAATTAGAAATTAATGAAGGGCACCGGCGTGAAATATGAATTGTGTTTCAAAATTCAATGGCTCCGTGTGGCAAACACTGATGTTTACATGTCTCCTCCTCCTCAGATGGATGGATTTTCTTTGATTCCAGTCAGGGAGAAATTGGCATTGGTAAGAAGCTATTGGCTGAGATCATTCTTGTCGGGGGGAAGGGACCGTGCAGTCCTCAAATGCCTATAAAAACCATCAGGAAGGTGCGGTGGCAAAATGAACCCTAAGAGGGAAGTCCAAAGCCTGGTTGCAGCCACCAAGAAGACACTCACCTAAAACCGGCCCAAGACACTGTGCTGCCTCTGGCAAAAGGCAAAGTACTCCCCCACACACACCCCATTCCATGTGCAGGAACTGGGTGGCCCACCTCACAGTACACTTGAGGACAGCAGACTAGTTTAAGGGTTGCAGGACAAGATGTTTGGCATACACCACTCCATCCTGCAACAGAGATGAATGGCTGAGGAGGGGAACAGTTGGGGGGACTGCCACCACTGCCCCCCCTCCGCATCTGCCACCTGAGGATTTTGCCTCCGGGACAAAAACAGACATTAATCATAGAATCATAGAATCATAGAAAAGTAGAGTTGGAAGGGGCCTACAAGGCCATCGAGTCCAACCCCCTGCTCAATGCAGGAATCTAGGTCAAAGCATCTCTGACAGATGTCTGTCCAGCTGCACCTTGAATGCCTCCAGAGTGGGAGAGCCCACGACCTCCCTAGGTAGTTGATTCCATTGTCTTATTGCTCTGACAGTCAGGAAATTTTTCCTGATGTTTAGGTGGAATCTAGGTTCCTGTAACTTGAGCCCATTATTCCGTGTCCTGCAAACTGGGATGATCGAGAAGAGATCCTGGCCCTCCTCTGTGTGACATCCCTTCAAGTACTGGAAGAGTGTGATCATATCTCCCCTCAGTCTCCTCTTCTGAAGGCTAAACATGCCCAGTTCTTTCAGTCTCTCCTCATAGGGCCTTGTTTCCAGTCCCTTTATCATCCTTGTTGCCCTCCTCTGAACCCTCTCCAGTTTGTCTATGTCCTTCTTAAAGTGAGGTGCCCAGAACTGGATGCAGTACTCAAGATGAGGCCTAACCAGTGCCGAGTAAAGGGGAATTATCACTTCCCGCGATTTGGAAGCTATACTTCTATTAATACAGCCCAAAATTGCATTTGCCTTCTTTGCAGCCACATCGCATTGCTGGCTCATATTCAGTTTGTGATCTACCACAATTCCAAGATCCTTCTCACTTGTAGTATTGTTGTTGCGGAATGTTAAGTGTGTGTCTAGCACAGTGTTCTCCAACCTTCAACCTATGCTGGCTGGGGCATGCTGGGAGTTGTAGGCCAAAAACATCTGGGGACCCAAGGTTGGAGAACACTGGTCTAGCAGCTACAGTATGTCTTATTTTTTTCATTTTTGCTCTAGACTAGGCTCAGGTAGCCTGATACAGATTTTAAAAGCCTCCTAGCCCACACACTAGGGTCCCAGTTCGGATTGTAATGATTGGGACAGTCATTTGGGGGGGGGAGGGTGCAATTTCTCAGGAAGGAGCAGCAGATAATGATGTATGGCCACTTTCTGCAGCATTTTTGCATGCATTTTCAGTCCACACGGGAGGCACCTCAGTTTCTAGCTGCTCCAGGAAGCTTGAAATTAATCTATCTATCTATCTATCTAGAATGTATTTCATTTCTGTACTGCCCAATAGCCCAAGCTCTCTGGGCGGTTCACAACAATTCATTAAAAAACACACAAACCACAATGCAATAAAAACAGCATAAAAAATGTCAATATACGAGATTTAAGAACAGAATTTAAAACAATTTGAGCAGCTACAACAAGTTTTAATACAGCTAGACAAATATAAAAGCCCCCCTCCCCATATGCCATGAAATGCCGTTGAATGCCTCAGAGAAGAAGGCATTCTTAACCTGGTGCCGAAAGGATAACACAGTTGGCGCCAGGCGGGCCTCGGTGCGGAGATCATTCCTTATATATAAAACTGTAACTAGTCAAACTGTGCAGTCAAACACACTTCCATCCAAGCACTGCTCCGGGAGGTATAAACCAACAACGTTTGCTCCAAAACATGGAGCAAGCGAAATCCTCAAGCATCCCTGTCCACAAGCCATCCTGGTCTTGTCCAGACAGGTTAGCTGCCACCTGTTCTGCAGGGTGGTAACTCAATAGTGCTGGACCACCATTATTATCTCATCTCAGTTTGTATACAAGGGAGTTTCTCCAGGGCTGGCGCCAACAGCTGGTATCCTGGGGCAGCTCCTGGGGCCCACTGCTGGTGCGTGGCTTGGGTTTGCCTTCATTGTTTTTCTGGCACTCTGAGCAGCACCAGGCACCTGGATTGCTAGCAACCACTGACATTCCCCACTATGTCCCCAATATTAGGGGTGGGTGAATCTGTCAAGCTCGATGTTGTTCAGGTTCTCACTTTCCCACCAAAAGGCTCATTCTGTTCCGGTTCTACATCAGATATTTTCCCCCCCACAGAGAAACTCATACATATTTCTGTGTGTGTGTTTCAAATTGTGTGCGTTTTTTGTACGCATGTATCCATTGACCGAAGTGTCTTCGTGTACATTTTTTGAAACGTACCCGTTTCCCCCTGCGCATTTTGAAAATGTGTGTACGGTATTTTGGAATGTGTTTTTTTGTTTTTGTTTTCGTGTTGTTGTTGTTGTTGTTGTTGTTTTGCCAAGTACATCACAAACAGAAAAATACAGATTTCTGACCACAAATTGGGTTTGGGTCCACGTTCAGTTTGTGGAGCTGTGAATTTATTTATTATATTTATACCCCGCCTTTTTTCCTGCAAGGGACCCAAGGTGGCTTGCATAATCTTCCTCCTTCTCCTCTCCACTTCATCCTCACAACAACAACCCTGTGAGGTAGGTTAGGCTGAGAGTCAGTGACTGGCCCAAAGTTACTCAGTGAGCTTCATGGCCGAGCGGGGACTGGAACCCGGATCTCCCGAGTCCCAGTCCAACACTCTCACCACTACGCCACACTGGCTCTCAGTGTGAGTGGGGTGATTTTGCATTAAAATGTGAACCCAGTGAATTTATCACTTATCCCTGACCCAACCTACCAGGGCTGAAGCAGTTGAACTCCAAAACATCTGGAGGGCAGCAGGCTGGGGAAGCCTCTGTTATGTAGTTGTTGTTATGTAATAATAACCATGTTGTTGTTGCTGCTGCTGCTGTGAAGTCATATCCATGATATGATATGATATGATATCCTAACCTACCTCACAGGGTTGTTGTGAGGATAAAATGGAGAGGAGGAGGAGGATTTATGTAAGCCACCTTGGGTTCCTTGCAGGAAAAAAGGCGGGGTATAAAATAAATAAATAAATAAATAAAATAAACCCACAACACAAAACCTAACCAACCTATTTCTTATATGAAAATTATGGAAAATCACATCTTCATTTCCCCCCCCCTCAGCATCCTTGAAACGGCTTCATATAAAGCCCATCTTGCATATTCTGTATGGCATCCATTAAGTTCCACACACATTCCCCTCTAATGGTAATTAGCTTACTGTTCAGAATCTGCTGTTCTCTTTTGCTTTTTGCCTTTTTTTTTTTTTTTTTTTTTTTTAACTCATCAAAGGGGTGTGCAACCTGGCTTTTTGCACCCATGTTGTTTGTAACATAATTGCATTAGGCTAACAAAAGGGGAGAAATGCTGTTTTCCAGTGACCAATTTTCCTGGAACGCTGAAGATGAGAAAAGAACTGAGTGAGGGTGAAAAGGAAAAGGCTGCTGTAATAGAGGAGAGTATTCATTATATTTTAATGAGGAGAAAAGACGAACAGACAAAAAGTGAATGGTACAGGTCCCTCCTGAACTGTCTGTGGCACTGTACAATCCCTAGACCACGTTTAGAAAGCAAACTGATGATAGAAATTATCCTTGCACATTTCTATCTCAAAGCAACAGTATGTGCTGGTTAGGGAGGTCTGCCCCTAGCGGGTGAAGGTGTTACTGCAGGCTTCAACCACATGGACACATTTTAATTAATTAAAATCAGCGAACACATTTTTTAAAAAAACAAAATAAGTTTGACGTGCAAACCCCTAGGGCTCCTTAGTATGCATGCCAAGTACCAGGTGTCCATTCTTGTCCTCCACTTCTTTAACCACAATTCCAATTGCATTGAATTTAACCATGATATTCTCTCTCTTCCTACTATTTCTATTATATGTTCTCTAGTCTTCCATTTTTCCACCCAATCCATTAATTTAATCACCTTTTTTCTCCTTAATATAGCTTCTAGATGTCTTACATTTTCTGGAAAGTCCTCCATGGCCACTACCAGAGTTAACGGGGATACCTCTGGTGTAAAAATTTTCCTTGTGCTATTCCAACTCTCTAACATATTCCTCAAAAAGGGATTTTCTAGTCCTTTTATAATATTATTTATATTTTTCTTAAATAATATATTCACCATCATGTTTCCTAATTCTCGTGATTCTAGTTCCAACCACATTTTGTCTTTCCCTGCTATAATGTCCAAAATATGTCTTACTTGGTTGGCTAAATAATACCACTTTATATTAGGAAGACCTAAACCACCTATTTTTTGCGCTTTATACCAACTATATTTATTAATCCTTGATCTTTTCCTTCCATTACAATATTCATTAATAATTGATTGCCAATCTTTAATTTCTTTTTCTATAATCTTTACTGGTAACATCCTAAACAAAAAGTTTATTTTAGGCAATATCTTCATTTTTACCAACGCTATTCTGCCAAACCAAGAAAGTCCAAATTTTTTTATACTCCTCTATTCTGATGGACAGATAGACATACATCCTTTATGATTATTGTAGATAATAAATATGTGCATTCCTTCCCATTTCTCCATCAGCCTGCAGTTGTTGTTTCAAAACACATCACATTTATTTTCACATGCAATTTTCCCTATCGTATGCATTGCGTATGCAATGTTCCCTACTATGCCCATCTGATGAAGAGGGCAGTGACCATGAAAGCTTAGGCCATAATCAATTTGTTCGTCTTTATGGTGCCACAAGACTGTTTAGCCAGAAAAAAAAAAGTCCTACAACTCCCAGCATTCCCCAACCACCTATGCTGGGAGTTGTAGGACTTTTTTCCTGCCTAACATGTCATGTGTAAGATTGCACCTTTTGTCAATTTTGTTGCAACAGACTGATGCACTTAGCCCTCTGAACATCTCTGTACACAACAGAAGTATAGAACGTTTCTGTCCACAACAGCCCATGACAGCATCGCACAGTTTGGAGAAGTGCAAACTGTTCCCATCTACTCATTAGTCTGCCAAATGATAATTAGGTTTACAATGCCAAGCAAAACCAAATTGTCCCATATCCTTACATTAGGCTGTTTAGGGCATCTGAGGTAAGCACCGGCACCCTAAACTGGACTCGGAAACAGACCAATGAGACTCTGAAGCTGTTCCAGTACTGGCATTCTACCCTTGTTTGTTCCTCGGATTCCCAGCAGAATATGCAAAGCTCTTTCAGATGGACTAGGAACATTCCCTTCCCTGAGAAGCGGATGCCATAATTACATGTAATAGGTTGCTTCAGTGGATCTTCTACTTCCCCAAGGCCTTGCCCAGCACAAAACAGTTCCCTTCCATTGCTCTGAGGCAGTTGTGGGTTGGCACAAACTGCTCCCTCATTGGTATGCAAACAGGGGTCTTCCAAGGAGACAGAGAATTGCAAAGCAAAGGGAGATCCTGCTATGCATGCTTGTGTGCCAAAAGGAAAAAGAAGAGACTCTTCCAGCTCCAGCTATTTTAATTGGGTTGTCTGGTGACTGTGCTTGGAGAACAAACATGAGGGACTTGGTGCAGCTTGTCTGCGGTTGGAGCGCTTGAGCCTGGCCAGTAGGCAGAAAAGGGTTGGATCAGGATGATGATGAAGGAGTATTTGTGGCTGGAGACAGGCAATGGCCTTTTGTTTTATTTATTTATTTATTTTATTTATACCCCGCCTTTTTTCCTGCAAGGAACCCAAGACAGCTCCATTTTATCCTCACAACAACCCTGTGAGGTAGGTTAGGCTGAGAGTCAGTGACTGGCCCAAAGTCACCCAGTGAGTTTCATGGCCTGAGTGGGGAATAGAACCCGGATCTTGATTTAATATTCTATTTATCATGTTTTGATGATTAAAAGTACCTCAGACATTTGTATCTGCTTAATGACCATTCTAGAATGAGAAATTTCCAAGGGCTATCTATATTCTGCCCAGGACTGACTCAAGACATTTTGCTGTTGCCTGAGGCAAAGCACACAATAGTGACTGGGTTCAGACAACAGGATAGCCCACACTCAAGGGTTGAGTGTGGGTTGTTGTCGAACTGTGGGTTGTTGTTGAAATGTGGGTTATCATGTTACCTGAACTCAGCCGAGATAACAAACACCCTTTCTTCCTTCCCCATTCCTTTTTCCTTGTGTGTCGTGTCTTTTTAGATTGTAAGTCTGCGGGCAGGGACTGTTTTGTTAATTGATTATATGTAAGCCGCTCTGGGAGCCTTTTTGGCGGCATAAAAATGTTTCTAAATAAAATAAATAAATGGTGAGCCAGTTCACAACCCAACCATGGATTCTCTTCATGGGTTGTATGTGGTTAACAAGCCATGGCTTGTCAGTGCACCTGGGTTCAGACAGGCAGACAACATGATAACACACATTTCAACAACAACCCATGGTTCAACGACAACTCACACTCAGCCCTTGAGTATGGGTTATTGTGTGTTGTCTGAGCCCACACAGTGTCTTCCCATTCTGTGTACAAAAGTCAACAGCACTTCCCAAACCTCTACCCTCAGCATCTGCCACCTGAGGCGGTTGCCTCGCTCTGCCTAATGGTAGGCTCAGTCCTAATTCTGCCATCGTGAGAGGGGAATGGATAAAGATGGGCTCTTCTTCTCCCATGATAGCCACACGGAGAGTCAGTGTGGCGTAGTGGTGAGAGTGTTGGACTGGGACTCGGAATACACAAGTTCAAGCCCCCGCTTGGCCATGAAGCTCACTGGGTGACTGTGGGCCAGTCACTGACTCTCAGTCTAACCTACCTCACAGGGTTGTTGTGAAGATAAAATGGAGAGGAGGAGGAGGATTATGTAAGCCACCTTGGGTTCCTTGCAGGGAAAAAAAGGTGGTATAAATATAATAAGTAAATAAATAAATATATAAATAACTCAAGCGTCTAAGGCAGGGGTGGAAATTTCAAGCCTGGGGGCCCGATCCGGCCTTCCATTGTTCCTCAGAGAGCCACACCGACTTCCCCGGCCTAGCCCTACCCCATTTTCCCCAACAACCAATCGCGTATTGTTTTCCCGGCTTTTGTGCAGTTTCCTCCCCCTTCGAAAAGGCTGAGATGCCACTGCTCCTAAGACTCAGTTGCTGGTATTAAGAGCTTTCAGTAGTGCTGCACTGTCTGGAACCCCACTGGCCCTTCTGCAACATCTTTGTTGCTCTGCCAAAAAAGGCAGCCATTTTTCCTGCCTCCTTTGCAGGGATGTTGAGAATTTTGAAGGAATTTCTCAGGGCGCAGAGCCTCGGCGCTTGCTTTACTGTAACTAAGGATGTCGCTGACGGGTGTGCATGTGCGTGCATTCTTTATTTTACCATTTTTATCCCCGTTCGGTACTTGCAGCCTCTCTGGCTGCTTGAGCTTTTCTGGGAGGGGGGGGACCCCTAGAGGACTTAACCAGGAAAGCAGAGCAAGGCGTTTGGGGTTTGGGTTTGTTGTTGTTAAAAGTCCTTTTAACAAGAAGAAGGAGAAGGAGAGCAGTAGAAAACCAAAAATGCCTCACTCACCTTTCAGGCACTCAGTCAGCCGGCAGCAGTATAGGGAAGCCCCAAGGGAGGAAGTCCTGGTTAAGTCCTCTAGGAGGCTTTTCAGAAAGTTCAAGCAGCCAGAGGGGCTGCAAGGATGGATGGAACAAGGTAGAAATGGTAAAATAAAGAGTGCACACGCCACCGCCGCCATCACCAATGCCGTCAGTCGCCTCCTTACAGTAAGGTAAGCACTGCAGTCCTCCACACTGAGAAATTCCTCCAAAATTCTCGCCCCTTCTCACAATTTTTAATTAATTTCTTTTCACTCCCTTCCCCCCCCCCAAGGAATGCTTGAAAATAACTAGATTTTTTTTAAAAAAAATCCAGCACACTGCTAGCTTTCAGCTACAATGTGCTGGGGGTTTGTTTTGGTTTTTTGGGCCCCTTTTTGCCTTTGGATCCACTCACCACTGGAATGTGGCCCCCGAGAGCATCTCCAAAATTGAATTTTACCCTTAGGTTGAAAGAGATCCCCCACCACTGGTCTAAGGGCCAAACCCAATAATATGTGAGATGCATGATAGCATTTCGTGTATCTGACTGTGTCGCTTTGTTCAATAGAAATGTGGGAATGATCATGACTCTGGTGCGCAGGAGAGGGGCTTAAACCCTTCCCTTGTGCCACACCAATGAGCCTGGCGGCTCCAGGGTCATTGGGCAGTGTATCTGCTCCAGGTTTCAGTCTGAACTTTAAAGGAAGTGTCCATAGTGCTGAGGCACTATCCTCCTCCTCCTCTCCATTTTATCTTCACAACGACCCTGTGAGGTAGGTTAGGCTGAGAGTCAGTGACTGGCCCAAAATCACCCAGTGAGCTTCATGGCCGAGCGGGGACTAGAACCCAGATCTCTCGAGTCCCAGTCCAACACTCTAACTACTACGCCACACTGACTCTCAGTGTGGCTATCATGGGAGAAGAGCCCATCTTTATCCATGGTTCAGCACCATGGATAGCTCCTTAGAAGTTCAGACTAAAAGCCTGGAGTGGATGCCCCTTGAGCTACAACTCCGCCCCCCACAGGAGAGAAGCTGCCATTGGCACCAATATGGGGAATTACCTTGGAGTAATTCCATTGAGTTCTAGGAACGTGTAACTTTAGTAGCTGTTTTTGCATTAGATGCTAAATTGACATGCTGGGTTTGAGAGGAGTTGAAAATCAAAGTGACTGGGTTCAGACAACACGATAACCTACATTCAAGGGTTGAATATTGGTTGAGTGTGGGTTGCCGTTGAACTGTGGGTCGTTGCTGAAATGTGGGCTATCGTGTTGAGCAGGGGGTTGGACTCGATAGCCTTGTAGTAGGCTCCTTCCAACTCTATGATCTACGAAATCTATGAAACTCAGCTGTGCTAAGAAGCCGTGGCTTGTTAACCACGAACAACCCATGAAGAGAACCTATGGCTTGTTGTTGGGTTGTGAACTGTGGGTTTGTTATCTTGACTGGGTTCAGACAACATGATAGCCCACGTTTCAACAACAACCCATGGTTCAACAACAACCCACATTCAACCCTTGAGTGTGGGTTATCATGTTGTCTGAACCCAGTCACTGTCTGTATTTGAGGATATGGGTCAGCCTTTCCCAAGTTAGACTACAAGCCACATAATTCCCAGACAGCAAGGCCAATGCCCATGGGGGAAGGCTAATATAGGACAACCAGAGTTCTTGTTATACACCAGCAAGCATGTGTATTTTTAAGCATACGCTTAACTTTATGCACCTGATTATCCCATTCTAGTCAGCCTAGGTGACTTGCATATATTCATGAGCCATTTTCTGAATTATGAAGATATCATCCCTATCATTAAAATTCTGGCAGTTAATATGAATCACTCATGAATATGATAATATTTTAATTAAGCATAATTGTTCTGGGGTTCTCGTGTGTGCATTTTTTGTTATTTTTTAAAAAGGTTGTTTACATAACAGTTAAGGAGTGTGTTGTGTTCTTTTGAAATGATGATATTTTTAAAAAAGGATGCTTCTATAGCTACCCTGAGTCACTGAGACCATCCAGTCTAAAATATATTGAACATTGTCTGTGGGCTGGTGTGATTAGCTCTTTCATCACAGTCACAATTGTCCCCCTTCTTTCTCTATTTTTAAAATGCCTAGATTAGACCTCCAATGCAAATTTGGTAAACATTGCTCACTTTTCCTATTGCATTTTGGGCCCTACATTTTGGGTCTCTTAGCACACCGTGTGTTGTTTGTTCTTAAGCTAATAATGTAGAGTATGAATGTGACAAACACACATTTGCAAACATGCGTATCACACAGAGAGACAAAATTGGCTTCCTGTTCCTTTTGAACGTACTGTGTACTTACAGTGTAATACAGGGCTTGGAAGAAACAGTGGCTCAAACAAAATGTGTGGAATTGACCCAGTAATTCAAGGAGAAATGGTTTCATGAAATGGCCTCTCCCCCAGCTTTGTTTCTCTGAATCGTTTCACTGATTCTTCAGCGTGTTTACTTGGGAGGAAGCCCCACTGAAATCAGTCAGGCTTATTTCTGATCCATAGGATTTTACTGTTTGTTTATTATTTATTTATTTATTTATTTATTTTATTTATACCCCACCTTTTTCCCGAAAGAAACCCAAGGCGGCTTACATACTCATCCTCCTCTCCATTTTATCCTCACAACAACCCTGTGAGGTAGGTTACGCTGAAGTCAGTGACTGGACCAAAGTCTGACTCCTTCCTACCTTCTCAAAAAACCTGGTATGGAGCACCTTTTAAACCTTTGAATCTGCTTTCTAATAAAGCATCTTTGGGTTTTTGCAAGATGTTCTGATTATTATTTTTGCAATACATTTGTATACATTTTTTTTTGCAAAGCATCTCTATACTGAGCAGTTTGCCCCAGACATGGTCCCAGACCAGACTGAAGTCTTTTATGTCTCAACATCTGGAGCCACTCTCAGGTTCCACCCTTTCTCTTGATTAAAACAAAGAAACAAACAAAAAACAAGAAACCGGTGGTTTTTCTTAACCAGGCTGTCTCATTGTTTTCAGTTAGAAACTCGTGTGCAGTGATGTTATATCAGTGTTTTGCCTGCAACTCGTGGGCTAATGAATGTTTGGAAAGCTCATTTATTTCTTGAGCAAGCTGTCAACAGTGTAACCTGGAGTACAAAGAATTTATGAGAACACTTCCCGATAAAAGGGTGAGAAACAAAACTCCAGTCAATTTCCGTCACAAATAATGACTTTCTTTTTTACAGGGTCTCTGGTTGTTGTTGTTGGTGGTGGTGGTTGTTTAAAAAAGATGTTTCCAATTTCACATTTCACAAATGAAGTGTCATTTCCATATATTACGAAAAGGGTAATATTGAAATGTTTCAATTTTGCAAAAAAAAATTAAGAGTTACAGAGCCATGATGCACAAACTGTACTGGATGTTCAGAGATGATAAGTCACCCCAAGGGACATCTAGGCTGAAGAAGGGCATCGTGAGGAGCTGGAGATGCTGTAGCTTGAGCCCTGTCGAGTGTGGTTGGAAGTCATGCTGAACAGAGAGAAGGGCACTTTGTCAAGTCAGTTTGTATTAGAATTGACAAAGATCTAATTCATCAAGCATCCCTGTGTAATGCACTTTATTTTTTAAAAACCCACAAAATCAGCTTTGGAGGCTGTGTTGTTCTGGTTTTACGCTGTGCATGCTTCTGTTGCATTTCTTGTAGGATACATATATATTTTTATGTTGATTTCCTTAAATGTAATTGTTGGTTTGCTATCTGAATCGTTAGCAGCCCTGAACAAGGGATAAGGCAGAGGAAATCTTTATATCGGGTGCAAAAGGTGTCCCAATTTGGCCCTCTGGGGTCTCCCCGAAAGGCCATATCCCCCTTCCCCTGGCAGCAACCCCTTCCCCAGACAACTGATCATTCGGTAGTTTCCTGGCTTTGATCATTCGGTAGGTTTCCTGGGTTTTGGTCACAGTTTCCCCCACTATGGTGAGACGTATTGTATTTCTATTTAAATTTTACTAATTGTCCACATAAATTAGCATGGCAAATATTCATGTCCTCTTTTTTGGGTAATACCCAAGTGGCCAACCTAATCTGACTGGGTTTCTACCTGCCCCCCAAAGCACATGACACTAATACTGAGTTAGATGGTAAGACCTACCAGAGCAGAGACCAGGCAGATAACAGAGGCACTGCTGCAAGAAAATGGCTCTGCATGTCCTATTCCAGGCGTGCAGAACCTGAGGACCGGAGGCCAAATCCAGCCCCAGAAGGCTATGCCCCCTTCCCCAGGCCTCACCCCCTTCCCTCCAAACATCTGGTGGTTTCCTGGCTTTTTTGCAGGTTTTTCCCCCCCCCCCATTCTAAAAGGTTGAAATGCCTCCCTCAAGGCTTAGTTTCTGGCAGTAAGAGCTTTAAGCTAAAGTATGCTGGTATTTTTAGTATTCTGGCCCCACCCCCTTTTGCCTTCAGCCCCACCCCCCTTTGTCTTTGCCCCCCCCCCCCACCAAGAGCTTCTCTGGAAAGGAATTCAGCCCTTGGGCTGAACAAAGATCTGCACCTCTGCTTTCAATAAACCAAAAACATGTTAAAACTCCATATTTATAATCCAAGGAGCACTAACATTATATTTGGATTTTTATCACATATACTTTAAGGGCAGCCATACATAATCAAGCTCATTCCATCCTGTTTCCGCACAAGGCTGCGATTCTTAAAAGTTAAAAATCCATATGGGAGTTTGTACTTCTCTGCATGCATTTTTCATGATGCACATTAATATATGCATTTTGTGCACATTTTTACATGTACACATTGTCATCGTCGTCCCCCCCCCCCAGCACTTTGCATTGCTGAAATCCTGTTCTCTATCATGCAAGACTGTGTAGGGCACAAAATAACGGGCTTAAGTTACGGGAAAGGCAGATTTCAGTTGAACATCTGAAAGAACTCCCTAGCAGTCAGACAATGGTGCCAACTGCCTAGGGAGCTGGTGGGCTTTCCATTGCTGGAGATACTTAAGCAGAGGCTGGACGGCCATCTGTCAGGGATGCTTTAAACCGGATTCCTGCACTGAGCAGGAGGTTGGACTCAAAGGCCTAAATTACTCCTTCCAACTCTACAATTCTATGATCTGCACATTTTTTGCACAGTTTCCCCAAGATAAGTGGACTGGAAAGTTCACAAAAATGTGGATATTGGAACAAAACTCTATCTCAGCTCGCTGAAAGACTCAGGAGGTAAGAATTGCATAAATCCATTAACACACACACACACACACACACACAGTGTTAGGGGAGGCATTCATTTGGAGTCCCGAATCTCTGGGAGGCCCTCTGCCCCACCACCTTGCTGTCCATGGGTACTTGCTGAAATAAAGGGACAGGGGCCCTGATGATGTGTGTTGCATCTGATTGGCCTGGATGAGCAGGCTTTTTGCCCACAGGTGCTTCACCTCCTGCTTCCCCCTGCCTTGATTCTTATGGCTGAGGCTTTTTTTTTTCTGAAACCAAATGCCCTATCCTCACCCCTGTCCATACATCCCTTTTTACAAAGAGGGGGTGTCCTTAGGAGACAAGGTCCTTTAAAGACACAGAGAGACTTTAGAGCAGTGTTCTCCAACCTTGGGTCTCCAGATGTTTTTGGTCTACGATTCCCAGCTGGGGCATGCTGGGAGTTGTAGGCCAAAAACATCTGGGGACCCAAGGTTGGAGAACACTGCTTTAGAGCATGTGTAAATTAACATATGCAAATTTGTGCTTTTTTTTTTTTTTTTTTGTCCTGTGGGCCTGACAGCCCTGGATCTTTTCAGTACCTAGCACCGCCCCTGCACACATACATAGCACCTTGACAGATCAAATTCCTCACCCATCCCTAATAATGACTTAGGCCTGCTGCACTGTAGCAAATATGACAGGACCGTCAAGCATGGTATCAACCAGCCCCTGGTAGAGCTTGCCTCGAGTGTCCTCAGTTCAAGCAAAGACTCCATTGCC
This sequence comes from Shinisaurus crocodilurus, assembly GCA_021292165.1. Lineage (NCBI taxonomy): Eukaryota > Metazoa > Chordata > Lepidosauria > Squamata > Shinisauridae > Shinisaurus > Shinisaurus crocodilurus. Next base: position 279,096,734 of record CM037878.1, read on the forward strand.
AGAGGAGAGGGGGAGATAACATCCACCCCTTCCTTTCCACCCCACCTCCCTTGTGGAGCTCATCTCAGCTGCACTGGAACGTTCAGCCACGATGTGACGCTCACCCGTCAGTGTAAAATTAGAGCGAGCGACTGACGGGCCTCTGGGAGCAGGTGTCTGCAGGAAGTGAGTCAAACTGGCGATGCCATATGGCAGGAGGGAGGCTGAACAGGGGTGGCATTATCATGCACGCAGATGCTGCACTCTTTACTTTGGGAACAGAGCAGTTGTAACGACGACGCTGCATATTATTTATAAAGCAGCAAAAGAAGAGGGAAGGGTTTATATTGCCGATGGGAGTGGAGGATGGGAGAAAAACGGAGGAGCGGGGCGGGGGAAGTAATGCAGAGCAGACAATTGCTAGGGGTTTGAGCCTGCTGACATTTCAAAGACTCCTACTAGGCCCAAAGCATATATTACAGTCATGCCTTGGATTGAGAGCATAATTTGTTCCGGAAACGTGCTTGTAATCCAAAACACTCTTATATCAAAACGAAATCCCCCCCAAAAATTTTTTTACAGAGCTTTTTAATTTAAGCCGTACTACAGTACTTGTATTGCAAGACGTCGCTTGTATATCAAGTAAAAAAAATTAAATAAATATTTAAACATTTGCTTGTCTTGCAAAACGCTCTCAAACCAAGTTACTTGCAATCCAAGGTATTACTGTACTTTAAAGACGCAGCTAGCAGCTAAATCTTCTCTCCCTCTCTCTCTCTCTCTCTCTCTTTTACTCTACAGCGGTGGAGGCTGGTGGCTCCAATGTCAGCGGGGCGGTGCATCCGCTCCAGGTTTTAGCATGACCTTTTAATGAGCTGTCCATAGTGCTGAACCTTATCCCCAAACTAATGGATAGCTCCTTTAAAGTTCCAACTGGAACCTGGAGCAGATGCCCCGCCCCACTGACCTGGGAACCACCAGCCACTGCAGGGCCACCACAGTAAGGGCAGTGCTCCAATCCAGACCAGGGTCCTGAGGTCTTTAACCCTCCCCCTGCGCATGCTGTGGCCCTGATCTGGCTCGCACACACATCCCCACCGCCACACAGCTGCAATTTATATTGGCAAACAGTGATCCATTCAAGCACTATCTGGCAATATTTATTGCAGGCACAGTTTAAAGCTCAACTACCCCCACACACACAAACACACACACACACACACACACACACACGAAAAAATGCATAGCTGTTAGCGACATCTTTAAAGTAATGAGTGCTTTGGCCTTTATTCTCACGTTGCAATGAAGATCTTTTGCCCTGTTTTTCTAAAAGAGAAAAGTGGGCAAGAGGCAGGCGACATGTGGCCCACTGTGGGTGTTTGTACGCCTTTCCCTGTCCCTACTGCCTGCTGATTTTGCCGAGAAACAGGGTGCACAGGGATGGCTGCTCCACACGCCATGTTTCTCTCAGGATGGGAGAAGAAGCCACATCTCCAGGTAACATTACAATGGATGGGGCTCATTGCTGAAGCAAGCCAAAACAATGCTGGAACAGACTGTATAGATCTGTTATTCATTGCTGAGCAGCAGATGATTAGTGACCCCATCTAAGAGACAGGGCTGTTTGGCAAACAGTTGTTTGGGAGGGTGTCGGAAGCCCGATTCTAAGAACGTAAGAACATCAGAAGAGCCACGCTGGATCAGACCAAGGGTCCATCAAGTCCAGCATTCTGTTCACACAGTGGCCGATCAGCTGTCCCACGGGATCCCACAAGCGGGACATGAGTGCAACAGCGCCCTCCCACCCATGTTCCCCAGCAACTGGAGTACATAGACATACTGCCTCTGATACTGGGAGACAATCTTCTGGGGAAACTTCTGGGGTGCCCCTGCGCACCTTGTTTCCCCAGAAGAATCATTGCGGTTTTGGTGACAGTGGCCACTTCCAGCAGTGGTGGGGATGCGGCCTTCTGGGGTGGCCAGTGTACCCTCCCCATCCCAGAAACTGCCCGACCCTGGTCTAAAACGAAGCGCATTACATTTTGTACGATGAGAGCTAGTGGTGTATACGAATAGGGAGAATTTCATTTGGTCTGCATTTTTATGTGAAGTTACCTCATTAGGACTTCCCAGTCTAATATGCAGTTTGGAACACAGTCATACTTCAGACTGTGCACTTCGAATTCTGTCATGCAGTCCCCAGCTCAAAAAGTATGTACAAAAAGGTGTGAATTAGGGATAGTTTCATACAAGACTGTGCACACTACAGAACGTTTTATACCAAAATGTGTTTAAAGAGAAACAAACTAGGCCTGTTCTTAGCACACTCACCAAACCACAGTTAAATTGGCATAAAGCAGATATGCATTTGGTAGGGGTGGGTGAGAATCTTGGTTGGTCGGTTTTGATAAGAAAAGAACTTGAGATTTAAAACAAAACGAATGTAGGAGAATGGACAGACTTGTCCATCCAACCCCCGGACTTTGAGTGCTAAGCTCTTAAAAGTCTGGGTTTGAATCCCTGAGTATTCAACCATGTTAGTACTTAATCAGGGTTGCCATCTCTTATTTTTCTGACAGGCTCATCTTTATCAGTCATATGGCAGGCAGGTGCATCATGGTCCTCTCCATTATGGGAATAGCTGTACCTATTGGGTTTGGCCAGTGCTAATGCTGAGAGCGTCTCTACCACCCATTGAGAATTTTGTTTCTTCCTGAAAGAACTTGAAATTTTAGAAATCTGAATGCAGGACAAAGTGAAACTGACAAGTTTGCCCATCCTAGATTTGGACAGTATGTTTTATTATTTAGACATGCATGTTCTTCTTATTAAAAGAACACCGGGGTTGTTATGAATCCTCAGGGAAGCCAAGGCATTTTGTTCCCTGCTTGAGCATTTCCTCTTTGGAGATAGTTTGAGAGAGTCTGACTCAACTCTTTAGCAGGGCCGGTCCTAACATTAGGCAGAGTGAGGTAGCTGCCTCAGGCTGCGGATGCAGGGGGTGGGGGGTGATGAGGTGTTGGAGGACAGAACTGTGCAGGATAGGCCCTATTATTATTATTATTATTATTATTGTTGTTGTTGTTGTTGTTGTTGTTGTTGATTATTATTTGCTGCTTGAGGCAAAGGACAAGATGGCACCTCTCCCTCCCTGTTCCATGTACAGGAGCCAACTGGACTGGCAGTTGAATTTTACTTCAACACTAGTGTCAGTGATGAGATTATGTCCTCCACCACAACTGAGGCAGCAAGTCAGTTTAGGGGGCTCAGGAGAGGCTCTGGGGCATACACAGCTCTGGCCTCCAACAGAGGGGAATGGCTGGGGACTCGAGTTGGGTCGGGAAGTACAGCTGTGTGAGCTGCTGCTGTTGCCCCACACACCCACACCAGATCTGCTGCCTGAGGCTGTTGCTTCAGTCTGCGTAATAGGAGGGCCAGCCCTGGGACTGTGTATATCATGTGGCCTGCCCTTCGCCCACTAAGGTAGCTTGCTGCTCTTGATTAGTGAAGGTACAATGTGGAGATACAGTGTGTGGAGGTCTTGATTAGTGGAGGAGGTTCAGTGCGGAGGAGGTCCAGTGCGGAGGTCCCATCACAGTATGGAGGTACACAGTGTGGCGGTCTTGACTTGTGGAGGTACCAGTGGCTCATGCTGGCTCAGCTTGTCTGAGCGTGGAAAGCTAAGCAGGGTCAGGCCTGGTGATGACTTGGATGGGAGACCCTTCCTCTAGTTTCCTGCATTGAGCAGGGGGTTGGACTCGATGGCCTTGTAGGCCCCTTCCAACTCTATAATCTATGAATACAGTCCCATCATCAGAGTTTGGAAGTGTGATTCAGCTGCCACTTGAGTCAGCTTCTGCACATGGAATGGCAATGGGCAATCTCTTGTCCTTTCCCTCAGGCAGCAAAATGTCTCTTGGGCTGGCCCTGTCTTTTAGATGGGGGTCACTTTAATATCAGCTGCTGCTCAGCAATGAACAACAGATCTGTACAACCAGCCCTATCAAATACAGTGTTACTGGGAAATGTAGCTTCTTCTTTCACTGCCAAACTCATCATCCCCAGAACATCTAGGAAATGACGCTTTATACAAACGCAATGGGGCAAAGGGGGTGGGGATAATGGACAATTGCATCTCATCTCTACTTTCTTTTCTACCTATTTTTGGGGTGCATGGGGGAGGATATGCCCTTAAACCGCTCAATTACATTGATCAAATCAAGACCTGATTTGGTTTTGGTGGCAGCGATAGCCAGCAACTTCCTACCTCCCCCCCCCCTCACACACACATGCTTTGTTTTCTATGACATTTCAGTCGAAATTGCAAAAATAAGTACAGACAACTGAGAACAATGGCGATACTGAGCGTGACACACCTTGCATGTCCCATCATTTTAACTGAGGATTGTGTAAAAAGGTGTATAAAACATATCTCACCCTGCCTAACTGTGTAGAAAGGAAAAGTAGCTAAGAGGTGTAATCATGTATTGATTGTTCTCACGGCTTTCAAAGATGTACTCAGCACTTTTCTCCCCCCCCTCCTTTTTTTTTCTCCCATCCACAAAATACCTGATCCATATACATTGCTCACAGTTATTACTGAAATCCCCAACTGTCTTCTTCATTTAGATTGTTCCCTGGTCCTGTCTCAAGGGCAGAATATAGTACAGGCAGACCCCAGGTTTACGAACGAGATCCGTTCGTAAGCCTGTCTTTAAGTCGAATGCGTATGTAAGTCGGAACAGAAGCCACTGCAATGTTTTCAAACGGTTGCAAAGTGTCGCAATGAGGGATGTTACCGCAAATATCAGGGGGCTGGAATGAGGCCGAAATCGGGCCCCCGCTCGCAGCCCCCCGATAATTGCGGGCCTACCTTCCCGCCTGCTCGGTCTGCCACTCGATCCGCTGTGCCGTGCGGGCTCCTGCCGCATGGCTTGCATCATTTCCAACTGGTCGGAAGTGACGTGACGAGACCTTGCACCAACTGCAGCGGAACCCCACGCCACGGTTTTGGCAGTAGAAACCAGGGCAACAGGGCTTAAAACGGCTGCGATGGCCGCTTTAAGCCCTGTTGCCCTGGTTTCTATGCCAAAACCGTTGCACAGGATTCCGCCACGTTGGCACAGGGTCCCGTCGCATCACTTCCGGCCAGCTGGAAATGATGCAACGGGACCCTACGCTGCTGGCGCAGCTTCCTGAGCGGCGCGGAGAGCGGGCGGAGAATCTCTCCGTGCCGCAGAGAATCCGGGCTACGGGGGGGAGCTGCTCGCCAAGGAGAGATGAGCCCCCCCCAGAGGTACAACCCCCACCTCTAGTCGCAAAGTGTCGCAAAGTATAGTGTGTGCGTCTGTAAGTATGAACCATTGTATTTAGCTCAGATTTTTACATATATGGCGGTCCGTTCTTAAGTATGAGTTGTCCGTAAGTCGGGACGTTCGTAACCCGGGGACTGCCCGTACACACTTCCCAAGATCCCTAAGAGGCAGGTTAGGCCTAGAAGAAGCCTGCTGAAATTGGCCCAGTTCGGCTGGTAAGTTCCCAGCTTAGTAAACCATAGTTTAGCAGCTGGGAGTGGGGTGGCACTCCATGCAGCGCTGGCATCAAGGGTAGGCAACTTGGGCATTTGCTGAGGTCCCACGCCACAGCAGGGGCCCACTGACAAGAGACTCCTGGTGTTGTACCTCCTCTCCACCGGTGCAACCTGCTTGTTCGCCTGCCTCTCACCCTGGCCCAGACAGCGGAGGTGGTGAGAAGAAGGAGCCGTGGTTGCCACTGCCGACTTGCTCACTGGCTCTCTGCCTGTCAAGCAAGCAAGAAGATGAGGAGCAATAGAAGCTGGTGACAAAGGCGCTGGGAAAGTGGACTCACCGGGGGAGGGGGCCCATTGAGGGTGTTTTGCCCATAGGCCTTCAAAAACCTGGAGCCAGCACTGGACGCTGCCTCGTTGCCCCTCACCTCAGCTTCTCCTAGGATGGCCATGTGTCCTCCTTTATGGAGAAATATTTGAAAAGTTGCCAGAAGAAGATAGAGCACATCCTCCATCACTAAGCTACAACCCTTATGCCAGTGAGGGAGGGGGGAATGGGGGCATTTCAGCTCAGAATGGCAAAGCATGCTACCTTGAGGAGAAAAAGATTAAAAGGTGACCTCAAGAGCCCTTTAATGCTTTAGTACAGTGTTCTCCAACCTTGGGTCCCCAGCATAGCTGGCTGGGGCATCCTGGGAGTTGTAGGCCAAAAACAGCTGGGGACCCAAGGTTGGAGAACACTGCTTTAGCATAACATTTACATGTTATTCAGCTGCCATAGAAGGAAGCCCAGATGCAAGTTAATTCATAATGAAGCACAGGACATCATGATTAATCCAACTGATTCAGGTTTTCCTGGAGACTGTTGTGAAAGTAATATTGGGTGCTGTTTGTGTATGATTTATTATAATTATAAAAATTCAGATTAAATTGAATAGTGTAGCTCCCTGTTGTACACAGAGAGGTGAGTTGATAACACGGCAACATGTCTTAGCAAATGCTGATATGGAAAACAGCTAATGTATCAGAACAACAACAACAACAACAAAAAAAAACCCCACATCAAGGTATTACTCATATTGGCAGAAGAAATGGGACCCTGGGTTTTGCACCACTGGTTTTCCATTATTTATGGCATCTTTCTGGCCGCTGATTGTGTATCATTTATTTCTGTAATCCGTTTGGGGAGAGAAGTGATAGGAAAATAGTTTTACAGAATAAAGTTATGTTGCATTGCTGAACTGCAACACATAACCATCCATCTTTTGAGTTGTCATCAACACCTTCCTAGGAGCATCATTAGCCTTACAACAGTAAGGCTTGTCCCCCGTCCATTTTCTTGTCATCATTTTTTTTTTATTACTTAAAAACAAAACTATATTATACATGAAAATATTCTTGCTTGGGGATTTCTTTGTTTTAAGGGCACAGTCCAATCGGGATGCCCGTAGGTAGCCTTCCAAACTCAGAGGATTATGGGCATACTATGGAGCAGGGGTCCTCAAACTATGGTCCTCGGGCCACATCCAGCCCGCCGGGTCTTTTCATCTGGCCCAGTGGCCGATCTAACTTGTGAGGGAAGGGGAGGAGGGGCGGCTGAACCGGCGGGGGGGCACGGGCCGCCTGCCCGCTCGCCCGCCACCCTGCATCTCCTGCTGGGGGGGGGAAGGGGAGGAGGGGCAGCTTAGCCGGTGGTGGGGTGCGGACAGCGCCCATCCTCCACCCTTCTCGTCCACCCGTGCAGGCTTACTTTATCCGCCTCGCCGCCCGCTGGTCCTGTCGCATCATTTCCGACACGGCGGAAGTGACGCAACGAGACCCTGCTCCGTCGCGTCCATCCTGGACCCCACCCTCGCTGTTTTTCAAAACTGAGCACGGGCGGAGTCCAGGATGGACGCGACGAAGCAGCTCCAGCGGCAGTGGACTCGGGCGGAGGCGGTGGCAGCGGCAGCAGCGCGCAGGGGACCAGGTAGGACGGCAGCGGGGACGGGGATGGCGGCAGGGTGCGGGTTACGGCGGTGGGGGGCGGCGGGGGCGGTTTATGGCAGTGGGGGGCGGCAGGGGGGTGGGGGGCTTTACCTCATCCGCCTCACCGCCCACTGGTCCTGTCGCGTCTATCCTGGACCCCGTCCGCGCTCTGTTTTTCAAAACTGATTGCGGGCGGAGTCCAGGATGGACGCGACGGAGCAGCTCAGGTGGAGGCAGCGGCAGCGGCAGCAGGAGCAGCACACAGGGGACCAGGTAGGACAGGGGTGGGTTACGGCTGCGGGGGGGCAGGGGACAGACTCGGGCGCAGGCAGTGGGGGGTGGGGGACGGGTACGGGGGGGTCCGGCAGCAGCGGCGGCGGCAGTGGGGGGCAGCGGGACGGTCCTGCGGCAGGGGCAGCGGGGGCGGCCGGGGGGGTCCTGCAGCAGCGACAGCGGCGGTGGAGGGGGTCCTGGGCGGGCGGGGGGCAGCATGAAGGAGGCGGCATGGGAGCCGAGGGCCGCTGCTGGCTGAGTCCGGCCCCCCAACAGTCTGGCCCCCCAACAGTCTGAGGGACAATGAACTGGCCCCCTGTTTAAAAAGTTTGAGGACCCCTGCTATGGAGGATGAGAGGAGTGTGGAAGTGAGTGAGGGCAGCTCAGCTAGATGACTGATTTCAGTCTAACTGCAGCACTTTGGTGCAGGAGGAAGGAGGCCGAGGCACCAGCACCAGGATACCTTGTATCTTGGAGGTGCTGGTTTCCTCACCTCCCTACCCCCCCCCCGGAATACCCCCTAAATCCTGTCTCTGAGGTTACATTTGTCACCTTGAGAAGCAGCTGGCACAGATCTTTCTGCACCAGCTGTGTGTGTGTGTGGGGGGAAGGCACTCCAAGCTCAGAGTCCCAGCTCCGATGTCGGAGCGAGTTTCCGAAGTTGGAGCTGGCACTCCAAAAAAATCCTATGGCCAATTGCGCTGCTCAAAACATTCTTTTAAAACATCTCTCTCTCTCTCTCTCTCTCTCCCTTTTCTGCATCACTGAAATTTGCACTGATGCCAGAAACAAGACTTCATGTATATCTTATCAAGCTCTGAGAAAACAAGAGTGTTCGTGTTTAAACTTGTTATGAATACGGAAGGAAATTTGCAAGCTGTTGAAGGAGGCGGCGGGCGGCATCTTTTTATTTTCACTTCACAAATCTTCCAGTGCCCATTATAGATTGGGGCTGTTCTTTGCTTGGTTTTCACGATATACAGATTTGACAGACAAGCCAACCAGCTTCGTGTTGTCATATTGCTGCTGATAACCTGCATTACCCGTACAGGCGTAGGAGAAGAAGAAAAATCCTTTGCATCACCGTATCATCCCTTCCCATTTCTTCTCCACTGATTGATTGGTTGGATCCAGTCTTAGTTATGCTTAGAGTAGACCCACTGAAATCAGTGGGACACGCTAGTTGGGACCAATGTAAATCCCATTGATTTCAATGGTTTTTCTGTAAGCATGACTAAATCTGGGTCCATCTTGATGAGTGTAATGTACTAATATATCCAACACACTGTAAAGGTTGGAGGTCTTGTGTTGGCTAATGTATCCTTTCACCAGCAACAGAGATGTAAGGTTTTTTTGAAAAGTTTAAGCCATGCAGACAAAATTGATTTGAGGTTTTTTTGGGGGGAGGGGTGGAAAAGATGGAAATTTGGGGAAATTGGAATATATGCATTATTTACTTTCTTATAGAACCTAAACTTAACATACTGCTTTAACAACATAAAAGCTATCTGGCAGTATCCAGTGCTCCCCATGTGCTAGTAGGACCCACTGTTGGTGGAATGGGAAGCTGGCACTTTTCATTTATTTATTATATTTATACCCCACCTTTTTTCCTGTATGGAACCCAAGGCAGCTTACATAATCCTCATCCTCTTCTCCATTTTATCCTCACAACAACCCTGTGAGGTAGGTTAGGCTGAGAGTCAGTGACTGGCCCAAGTTTAAGCCATGCAGACAAAATTGATTTGAGGTTTTTTGGGGGGGAGGGGTGGAAAAGATGGAAATTTGGGGAAATTGGAATATATGCCCAAATAGGCATATTTGGGCATATATATAAAGTCACCTAGTGAGCTTCATGGCCGAGCGAGGACTAGAACCCAGATCTCCTGAGTCCCAGGCCAACACCCTCACCACTACGCCACGCTGGCTCTCCCAAAGCAACTGGGGAGAGAAGCCAAAACACTCATTTCCAGAACAGGTCAGCAGAGCTCACAGAAGGGATTTCCGCTAATCTGTCCAATTCTGGAAACTAGCATTTTGGCTCACTTCCAGGATTGCTCTACGAAGCACCAGTGGTGCATTCCACTGGCACATCATAATCTGTGGAGACACGTGGGCAGGGTTGAATATAACATTTATAATAACTAAGTATACAGAATTATACTCTTTCACACACTTATAAAATTTGCAGATCAGTCCTACGCATGATTATTCAGACATAAAACCTGCTCTTCGTGGTGCATCTTACTCCTAGGAAAGCATGAATAGGATTACAGCCTTAAAAGTATAAATCCTTTCCTTTTAGACAAGCAAGGATACAAATATACCCAATCCGAGAGAGAGAGAGAGAGAGAGAGAGAGAGCACTGCAAACAGCTGCACCCTATGCTATCTTTTTCCAACTGAGAAGCAGGGAAAAAATAAAAGTTGAAAAGAGAAACCCAGAACTTCATAGTTAAAAAAAAAGACCATGTATTATTTGAACAGAAGCAATCCCATACAGTCACAATAAGGACTAGCAGTGTATTTGGATATCAAATCAAACTTTCTAACAACACTGAAAATATTTGAGTGTTGTATATGTCTACACTATATGCTGGAATTATCATTGTTTAATGCTGTAGATTGTCTTACATTAAAATCTTCATATTACACATGTCCAGTAAGTAAAACGTCTTTAAAAAAAAAACAACAACAACATTTCACTCCTTCCAAAAGTGAAAACGTTTCGTACGAGGGTTTATTTCCAAGGGTTCCCCAAGATCTCCAACTCTCACCAGGAGGCAAGCTTCATGATAGTTCTTGTCTATGCCCAAGTCTGGGATTTCCCACTACTTCTGCTCTAACACCCTACATCAACTTGGGCCAGTTCACACATTCATGTTGTTGGTTGTTGTTGTTGTTGTTGTTGTTGGTAGTAATAGTAGTAGTATTACATTTGTATCCCACTTTTTTCCCTCTTGGTAGGAACCCAAGGTGGCTTACATGTTCCTCTTCCTCTCTATTTTATCCTCACAACAACCCTGTGAGGTAGGTTAGGCTGAGAGTCATTGACTGGCCCCAAGTCACCCAGGGCACAATCCTGTGACCCTCCAACCTTGCCTGGGGGAGGGGGGACATAGGATAGGTCAGACTCCTGCTGCAACCTCAGAAATCCCTTCCAAGGTCCGTGGTGCGCCCTCCCACCCACCTTGCAGCTGGCGCGGTTCTTTCTTCATTGGCTGGGAACTGAACATGGAAGACCATCTTCAGTACCAGAGTGGGAGGGGCATTCATGGGGGCGGGGAGGGGAGGAGCGAGGCAACCTAGCCACCACAACCCACCCACATGCATTGGATGCCAGTAATCCTCCAAGTTCAGAGGGTTACGGGCACCCACATAAGATGGGGCTACCAGCGAGCTTGAAGGCTGAATGGGGACTAGAACCCGGAGTCCCAGTCCAACACTCTAACCACTAATCCACACTGGCTCTCTCGCTGTTTTCACCCTCTTGCCGTGCTAAAAGTGTCCATAAATCACAGATGTTCTGCCGCATTTTTTAAGCAATCGTTGCTTCTGCTTTTTATGCATTACGTACATTTAAATATCTTCACGGTGGCTTCAACTGTCAGGAAAAGCTGCAACAGTTGCCTGTGGATTTCTGTGGCCATCTGTGGAGCTGTGCAACATTTTGCAAAACCCACCAAGAGTCCTGGGACACCATGAAACACACATTGGTTGTAGCATAAGCTTCTGTGGTCTCAGGACCACTTCATCGGATGCATGAACACCAAAATATTTTTCCCATTGGCTGTAAAGTAGGGATGGGTGACAATTTCCTTTCAGTTTGGTTTTGATAAGGATTTACCAAAATTCATAACCTTCTCCACAATCGGGACAAAAATGACTTGAGATCATGTGTAGGAAGTGCTACGGGGGGGGGGTGAATTAGGAGGGGACATTGATTGATGGAAATCAGAAGGCCATCTTATGTGAGAGGAAGCACTTTCTGCTCATGCAAGCAACTCCCTGAATCCCAGCTATTATCTCTGATAAACTTCTGAGGGACCCCAGAGTGACTTGCACCACAGTTTTGAAAGAAATAAAATTGATGGATGGTTTTCTTCCTCACCGCCGTTACCAATTTATGACAGGCTCCCACTCCCTGTCTGTTAAAAACTGACTTTGGGCTAAGAGAGGTGGTTGTCCTTGATGCTTGAGAAGCACTGAGGCACATGGACAACAACTTAAAACAGGACAGAATGCTTTTATTAAAGAAAGTCACTAACACACACACACACACACACACCATTCATTTTTAATACAGAAATAGAATGAAAGATTTATACTTACAAAATCCTGCTGGCAGAAGGCCCTGTCGCCTCTCCGCGATCCTTCTCCAATGGAGCAAGAGAGGTACTCTGAGAATCTGCCAGCTACTGTGCCTATTGCTATAAATGGAAACTATAAGGCTTTAAGCTTGCCGACTGGTTACAACAGGCAGTGTAGCCTCCTCAAGGACCCTTCCTCATCTCCTTAGAATCATAGAATAGTAGAGTTGGAAGGGGCCTATAAGGCCGTCGAGTCCAACCCCCTGCTCAGTGCAGGAACCCAGGTCAAAGCATCCCTCACAGATGGCTGTCCAGCTGCACCTTGAATGCCTCCAGTGTTGGAGAGTCCACCACCTCCCTAGGTAGTTGGTTCCATTGGCGTATTGCTCTAACAGTCAGGAAGTTTTTCCTGATGTCCAGGCGGAATCTGGCTTCCTGTAACTTGAGCCCATTATTCCGTGTCCTGCAATCTGGGATGATCAAGAAGAGATCCTGGCCCTTTCAAGTACTTTCAACCTTTCAGGTACTTGAAGAGTGCTATCATATCTCCCCACAGTCTTCTCTTCTGAAGGCTAAACATACCCAGTTCTTTCAGTCTCTGACTACCTCTTTTTGCTTACACTCATTGCCACATCTTGTTTAACCTTACAAAAAGTCCCCAAGAGTCCCAACTGTTCTTTTGCAGTCACTTCCATATGGCAGTTTGCCCTTTGGGGCAAGAACCCACAGTTGATTCTTCAGGTAAACTTCTCTGTTCCTCAAGGTAAATATGAACTTGCTAGCTAACAACTGGATCCCCAAATATACTTTGACTCACACTAGGCCCAGAACCACTCTTTGGTTCTCTTCAATGATCATTTCCTGTAGTTATTAAATCAGTTCTTTTCTAAGCAAGACCGTTTCAGCAGATCCATTTTAACTGTTGCCTTGTATAAGCTTTTGAGCATTACATTATAAATTCCTTACAGTTTGCAAAACACCAGTACACCACACTGGCTCTCCTGCTAGGAAACCAAAAAAAGAGCATCATCAAAGAAGAGGAAATGCATCACCAAAAACAAAAAAAGAGGATAAAAGAGGGTGCAGAGTTGCATATGCTAATTTATATCCAAAATAGTGGTGACTGGCCAAGAAAGAGATCTTGGGATTGTGGTGGACAACTTGATGAAAATTTTAACCCAGTGTGCAGCTGCTGTGAAAAAGACAAATTCCATATTAGGCATAATTAGGAAAGGAACTGAAAATAAAATGGCCAAATCATACTCCCCTTATACAAATCTATGGTGCGACCACACTTAGAATTACTGTGAACAGTTCTGGTCACAACACCTAAGAAAGGATATTGTAAAGTTTAAAAAAGTGCAGAGAGCTTCGGCTATTGGGGGGGACATAGAAATGGAGGATGAGGATGAGAATGATACTAAAATGATCAAGGGGCTGGAGCAACTCCCCTGTGAAGAAAGGTTACAGCATCTGGGACTGTTTAGCTTAGAGAAAAGGTGAGTGAGGGAAGACATGTCATAGAGATGTACACAATTATGCATGGTGTGGAGAAAGTGAATAGGGAGATTTTTTCCCCCCTCCTTCTCTCATAGTACTAGAACCTGGGGTCATCCCATGAAGATGACACAGTGCATAGTTAAACTATGGAATCCACTACCACAAGATGTAGCAATGGCCACCAACTTGGAAAGGGGATTAGACTAATTCCTGGAGGAGAAGGCTATCAATGGCTACTAGTCCTGGTTGGCTGTATGCTTCCTCTAGTTTCAGAGGCAGTATACCTATGTACTCCAGTTGCTGGGGAACATGGGTGGGAGGGTGCTGTTGCACTCATGTCCTACACAGGCCACTGTGTGAACAGAATGCTGGACTAGATGGACCTTTGGTCTGATCCAGCATGGCTGCTCTTATGTTCTTCTGATGTTCTTACATCTATAGATGCAAATTTAGAAATAACACCAATTCAAATAGAAATTTACCTTTTGTATTTTTCTATTTCTGTTTTAATTGTATGAGTTTTAAAGGTTGTGAGCCGCCTTGGGTCCCAGTGTTGGGGAAAAGGCGGGATAAAAATAAATATAATTTATATATATATATATATATATATATATATATAAACAACAACAACAACAACAACAACAATTCCAATGCAGGGAAGTGGGGAAGACTGTGAGCTGATGACCTGTGTGGTGTGGATGGGTAATGTCAAGGCCCTTCTCTGCTCTCCCTCCTTATAGTTTTTTAAAAAATCTTTATCAGTGCAGCCCTTCAAATATTGGACATCTCCAAATAGAGATCTGTCCTCAGAGCCCTTCAAACAGAGAACTGTCCTCTGTAAAGTAAGACACATGGACACTCTGTCTCCTGCCTATCGGATCCCCTACCTTAACACTGAAGCACTTAGCCTGTCAAGAGAGGAAGCTAAATTGCTTAGGCGAGGTTCGCTCTTAACAAATCCATGTTGGCAATCCATTTTTCCCTGTAGGTGCTTTCCAAATTGAATTTCAACGGTCCTATTGTCTGACTGAATTTGATTCAAATGCACAAAGCCGGTGCTGTACCCCTGTAGAGTGTTCTGAATGTATCGTTTGCTCATATGTTCATACAAGCACAATGTTGCAGTGTATCCTTACCACTTAATAGGAATGCTTCCATTCAGGGTACCAGCCAGCCATGCTTTCATTCAAGATACTCTATTCCCTTCCACCTAAGGATGTATGAGAATTTCATTTTCCCTGGCAAAACATGCAAGCATGTCCCATTCAAAGTCCCCAACATGAGCCCAAGCACATGTTTGTTGAAAATATTCTCAAATTGTCGCGCATGTGCTCGCATTTGTCTCGTCCCCAATTCCCAGTTCGATTTGCGCAAATGTCCTAATCTGTGCAAATTCCCTCAGTAGGCTGAATCAGCCCCACTTTGGTCTATGGAGGAAATTTGCACATATTTGGACATTTGCACGAATTTTTGGGAGATTTGCGCAAGTCTCCCATTTGATTGCTGCTTGGTTTGTGCAAATCTCCCATTTATGCAAAGCGAGCAGCGAACACAAATACAAATGGGAAGACGAGCAGCAAGATGATGTTTGGAGAATCCTAGCAATCTCAGACATCGCTCCTTGGCCCATCCCCAATTCCACCACCACCACACACACACACACACACAGGTTTTTGTGCTTCTTCTCCAACTTACACTCAACATTCCATGGCTACTGAGCAAGCCTCTGTGCTCATTGGGCTTTGGGGGCTTTTGTTTTGCTTCCTTAGATTTTATTTTCAAAAGGAGTGGGTTTGGGGGGGGGGGTTGTACTTTGGCAAGCCTCAGGGTTCCCCTGAGCATGCCAGTGCCTCTCTGTTGTTTCCTAGTTGCCTCATTTTGGCTCCTATCCTGTTGGCACTCACCACCTGAGTTTGCTCTTAGGAGTGATATTCCAAGTGCAAAAGTAAATCAGTACATTGAAAGCTGCACACATAGAATCATAGCATGGGAAGGGGCCTACAAGGCCATCGAGTCCAACCCCCTGCCCAGTGCAGGAGAACAGATGTGGGCAGCCCAGGCAGTCACCCATCCAAGCACTGACCCAGCTCATACCTGCTTAGCTTCAGCATGTGGCCTGCATTATGTGCTCCTGACACCACCTGCAGGTACATATAATGGCCCTCATTCCTTCTTACAACAAGAAGCATGATCCACATGCAGAAAGAAACATGAACATGGATTGGCTTTCTCTCCTGACTTTTGTGGGCAAACTGCTCCTGCAGAGTCTTTTTACGCTCCCCAAAGTTTCCCCCTCAGATTGCTGGATTGCAGTAGTGATTAATAATATTAATACCGCTTTTCCCTTCTCCGGTTGTTTCAAATGATTCAGAGAGAAAGTCTTTGTGCTACTGAACCAGCCAACAAAACAAATGCATTGTTTTGGTTAAATGGCATTCTATTTCATGGTACTCATCTTGCTCTAATTCAGGGCTGTCTCCACTATCTCTTTATTATAGTAAATACACTGGAACGTATTGCCCAAAGTCACCGAGCTTATCTGTAAGAACTATGTTTGGCTATCTAATGGAAAATCATTCCACAGATGGCAGCTGTTGTAAATCTTCAAGCCAACAGAAAACCAATTAAATGTTAGCTATCTTTTTTTTCCCCCTCCTGGCGGACATAATGCAAAAAACCCATCCCATCAATCAAGCAGATGTAAAGTTAATCAGTGCTAGAAAAATAGCACCAAAAAATATAGTTATGGACATGTCGCGGGGAAAATGGAACAAATTGTGTACTCCAGTGTGCGAATGAGGTATGTATGGCATTTCTGTCCGGGAGCAATTTAAGCAGGGAACCATGGAATGCAGATCTGTGGGGCTCTGGCAAGGGTGGGGCTGGTGGCAAGAGACTACCAGGCCTACACCCTGGGACCTTTGGCTCTCTATGCACCTGCCCTCTGAAGCAAACTACCAGAACTGTTGCTTAGAGCAAGGATGCAGAACCGCAGATCCGTGGAGCAAATCCAGCCTGCCTGGTTGTGCCAATCAGACCCTCCTGCATTTCCGAGGTGGCCACACACGCCCTTCTCCTGGCCCCACCCACTTTCCCCCCAATCACTTCTTATTGGATGGTTTCAAGGCATTTGAATAGTTCTCTCCCCCATTCTAAAAGGTTGAAAAATGCCTCTCCTAAGGCTTCCTTAGTGGCAGTAAGAGGCTTAAGCTAAAATAGGCTGGTATTTGGGGGGTGGTTTTGACCCTTTCCCCCTGCCTCATTTTGCCTTTGGCCCCATCCCCCACTGGAATGAGACCCCCCCAAGAGCTGCTCTTAAATTGAATTCAGCCCTTGGGCTCAAAGAGGTTCAGCACTCCTGGCTTATTTATTTATTTACAGCAGTGTTCTGGCTGGGGCATGCTGGGAGTTGTAGGCCAAAAACATCTGAGGACCCAAGGTTGGAGAACACTGATTTACAGTATTTGGATACCAATACATATCTAGGCAGATTCCGGAGCGGTGAACAATAAAAAGGTAAAACAGATACAAAGAATAAAAACAATACATTAAAAACAGGATGACACTTAAAATCATGGCTGGTCAGCAAGGAAGGCTTCCCAGAACAAAGACGTCTTCAGCCGGTGCCGAAAACAACACAGTGTCGGTGCCTGCCTGACTTCCAGAGGCCGGGAGTTCCATAGAAGCGGAGCCACCACACTGAAGCTCTTCTCTGGGTGGACTCCAGTTGGGCCAAAGGTCCACGTGGAACCACCACCAGGAGAATGTCTGATGACCTCAGTGACCAGGCTGGTTGGTAAGGGAGAAAGCACGCTTTCAGCTATTCTGGTCCCAAGTTTAGAGTCTTTTCCTGACAGTCCTGTATTCTCAGACACTGGAGTGGTCCCTCTGACCCTGTCTGGCTATCTGTCTATCTATCTATCTATCTATCTATTTATTATATTTGTTAATCGCCCATCTGGCCGATTGGACAGTCCTGGACAGGAAAGACTGTGAACCGTTTCCTGTTTGGGGTGGGCCTTTGCCTGAGAATCAGCAGTGTTCTCCGTTCAGGTGTGTTTCTGTGTGTCCGTTGTCAATGATCCCCTGAAATTTCTCCTGGCTCCCGGCTTCCCTCTGAAAGTTGTCCATGGCTTAGCCTTGACACCCTGTTCCTATGGGGGGGGGGGAGAGAGATTTCTCAGCGTGGTGGTTTGTATCTATAAAGCAGGGAGGCGGGGTCAACCCATTTTCAGCCCAAGGGCCGAATGGCATTTCAGAGAAGCTCTCGGGGGCTGCATTCCAGAAGTGGGTGGGGTCAAAGGCAAAAGGGGCGGGGATAAAAACAAAAACCCCAAATGCCAACATATTTCAGAAGTTCTTGCTGCCAGTAGCTAAGGAGAGGTATTTCAACATTTTAGAATGGGGAGGGGGAACTGTGCAAAAGCTGGGAGACCCCCAAACGATTGGTGGTCAGGGGAAAGGGTGTGTGGCCAAGGGAAGGAGGCATGGTTATCTGGGGGATCCCAGATGATCAGAACCCCTGATGTGCCAGATATGTCCTGTGTACCTGAGGTTCAAAACCACTGTTATCAAGCAAGCTTCAAAAGGCCTGGCACCAGGGCATCTAAAGGTCTGTCTATTCCAGTGTTCTCCAACCTTGGGTCCCCAGATGTTTTTGGCCTACAACTCCCAGCATGCCCCAGCCAGCTATGCTGGCTGGGGCATGCTGCGAGTTGTAGGCCAAAAACATCTGGGGACCCAAGGTTGGAGAACTCTGGTCTATTCTGATATGAATCTGCCCATCAGCTAAAATAATCTGCTGAGAAGACCCTTCTCTAGATTGTCCAGCCTTTAGAGATTAAGTGGCTGTTTACTTCCTCCTAAATCTTGATGTGACAATTAAAGTCACATTTGGCCTTACTCACAGTTAATCCAAGGATGCAGTCAGTGAAATGAAATGAATGAAATGACCAGGTTCAGACAACCCGCAGTGTCTTGTTGTGGGTTATTTAACGGCAAGGAGCTGTGACACCTACAGGCACCAAGTTGAATGTGCAACCCCTGCGCAGCACTTGTCATGTCATGCTGACCTGCCAAACGTGGGTTATGCAAAGGTTAAACAACCCTCTTGTAACAGAGCACGGGTTATGCCGGAGTTGTTTAATCCTCACATAACCCATGCTTGCTGGGTTCACACGACACACACAAAAAAAACCTGTGCAGGGGTTGCATATTCAAAATGGCAGCTGCATGCGCCCCACACATTCTGCAGCGTCACTGCGAGGCTGTCATGCCATGCGAACAGCCCGGTAAGGTCATGCCTCTCACTTGCTGGGCCAAGCTTCAAAAAGTGGAATTGTCCCTCCAGTAATTCCCCCCCTCTCTCACATGCACGCACACCGTTCGAATGTCGCATTGTCGCAATATGTCATCCAACCAACAGGAATGTCAAAATATGAATTTGGCTCAGAAATGTGCTTCCTGCTTGAGTATACTCAAGTTTCAGAGTATGTGGTTTCTAACAGAGAACAAACACTGGAGACATAGTCCCATATCTATGGGGAGTTGAGATCACTGATAGCTGGCCTGCTTAATGACATGGCATAGACTTTGAACCAGCGGCAAAATACGCCCCATCTCTGATGTAGTTTGCCCATGTAGCCAATTAGATATTACTGAAAAAGGTGGCTCCACAATCGACTTGATCTCCCATAACGTAAGAGCTAGCCGCTTCAGACCAGTTAGTTGGCTATTGTGCAAAAGGGACTAAACTGGGAAAGTGGACTGGAGATAAAACAAAGGAAATTTGTCTATTTGGGGTGATAGAGTGCTCAGCAAGGGTACTGAGTACCAAGCAGTCTAAGACAGCACTGTTGGCCTATATCGGAATATAGAGGTTCATCACACATATTATAACAGTTGAGCATTCTCCACAATGGTAAAAATAGATGGATATGAGCGAATGCAGTTACAAGTCCCCAGAATTATAGCACAAACCTAAACACATGTATTCCATCTCATCCATCCTTCCAGTACTTGGAAGAGGCATAGAAAGGGAAAGAAAAATACTCCGAGTGAATGACTGGCTACGAAGGTGGAGCCGATGTGAGGGATTTGGATTCTGGGACCACGGGCTACACTTCCTGGAAGATGGACTGCTGGCAAAGGATGGGTTGCACCTCACAAGGACTGGGAAGAATGTGTTTGGCCACAGCATGAGGAACTTAATCAGGAGGGCTTTAAACTGAATCCAACAGGGGAGGGAGACATAAACTCGGGGGTACCAATGGAAGAAGGCCTCTATGCCACAATGGAGAGAACAGCTCCAGCGGTGCCCATTGATAGTCTACCACAAAATGTAGGGAAAAGGTCGGACTATAAAGCACATAGTCTTCGATGTCTCTATACTAATGCCCAGAGTATGGGCAACAAACAAGACGAACTTGAACTCTTAATACATGAGGGCAAGTACGACTTGATAGGGATAACTGAAACCTGGTGGGATGACTCCCATGCCTGGAATACAGCAATTGAAGGGTATAACTTGTTCAAAAGGAACAGAAGCAACAGAAAGGGAGGTGGAGTTGCACTGTATGTTAAAAATACGTATCTCTGCACAGAGATACAGGAAGAGGAGCTTGGCAGCCCCATTGAGAGCATTAAAATAAAGGGGGCAAAGAATAAAACGAACATGGCGGTTGGAGTCTACTACCGACCACCCAATCAAGGAGAAGATGAGGATGGAACTTTTGAAAAGCAAATTGCCATTGTTTCAAGGAGGCATGATGTGGTAGTAATGGGTGACTTCAATTTCCCTGATATCTGTTGGGAGACTTATTCAGCCAAACATGGCCCCCCCAAGAAATTCCTGAGCTGTGCTGCTGATAACTTCCTCCTACAAAAAGTGAAGGAAGGAACTAGAGGATCGGCTACCCTTGACCTGATTCTAACCAACAGAGATGAGTTAGTGGATAAAGTGGCAGTTTCGGGAACTCTGGGGGAAAGTGACCATGTTATACTTGAGTTCTTGATTCTAACGGAAGCAAAAGCTGAGTGTAGCCAAACACATACCCTGGATTTTAGGAAAGCCAATTTTTACAAACTCAGAACAATGATTAGTAAGATCCCATGGCAAGCGACTCTCACGAGAAAGGGAACCCAGGAGGGGTGGGAGTTTTTAAAAAAGGAAATTTTAAAGGCACAATTGCAAACAGTTCCCAAAGGAAAAAAGGCAGAGGGCAACAGAAGAAGCCAATGTGACTTCACAATAAACTCAAAGATGACCTGAAAACAAAAAAGGACACGTATAGGAAGTGGAAGGAAGGACAGGCTACAAGGAAAGAGTACAGGCAGGTAGCACAGAACTGCAGGAATAGTGTCAGGAAGGCTAAAGCTGAGAATGGCCGGGTGACCGGCCAGATGGGCGATTAATAAATATAATAAATAAATAAATGAGCTAAGGTTAGCGAGGAATGCTAAAAACAACAAAAAAGCTTTCTTCAGATACATGCACAGTAAAAGAAAGAAGAAAGAACTGGTGGTTCAACTACGCAATGAGGATGGCAAATTGATAACAGAAGACAAAGAAAAGGCAGAAGTGTTCAATTCCTACTTTGGCTCGGTCTTCTCCCAAAAGAGGGTCTATGACCCCCCTGGCAAACCTGAAGTGCAGACTGAAGGGGCAGGATTGCAGCTTGAGATTGATAGGCAAATGGTCAAGGAGCACCTGATTACTCTGAACAAGTTTAAATCTCCAGGGCCTGATGAGCTGCATCCTAGAGTAATAAAGGAACTGGCAGAAGAACTCTCAGAACCACTGTCTATTATCTTTGAGAAATCATGGAGGACAGGTGAAGTGCCAGACGACTGGAGGAGGGCAAATGTTGTTCCCATCTTCAAAAAGGGCAAGAAGGAGGAAGCTGGGAACTATAGGCCAGTCAGTCTGACATCAATCCCCAGGAAGATTTTTGAGCAGATTATAAAGAAGTCAGTCTGCAAGCACCTTGAAAACAATGCAGTGATTACTAGAAGCCAGCATGGATTTGTCAAGAACAAATCCTGTCAGACTAATCTGATCTCATTTTTTGATCGGGTAACCTCCCTTGTGGACTGTGGGAATGCTGTGGACATTATATATCTGGACTTCAGCAAAGCTTTCGACAAAGTGCCTCATGATATCCTGATTAGTAAGCTAGCTAAGAGTGGGCTAGATGGAACAACTATCAGGTGGATCCACAATTGGCTACAGAATCGGACTCAAAGAGTGCTTATCAATGGTTCCTTCTCAAACTGGGGAGAGGTAACAAGCGGGGTACCACAGGGCTCGGTCCTGGGCCCGGTGCTCTTCAACATTTTTATTAATGACTTGGATGAGGAGGTACAGGGAATGCTTATCAAATTTGCAGATGACACAAAGTTGGGTGGAACAGCTAATACTCTGGAAGACAGAAACAAAATTCAAAGTGACCTCGATAGGCTGGAGCGCTGGGCCGAAAACAACAGAATGAAATTTAATAGGGATAAATGCCAAGTGCTGCACCTAGGGAGAGGAAACCAAATGCAGAGTTACAGAATGGGGGACACTTGGCTTAACAATACTACAAGTGAGAAGGATCTTGGAATTGTGGTAGATCACAAACTGAATATGAGCCAGCAATGCGATGTGGCTGCAAAGAAGGCAAATGCAATTTTGGGCTGTATTAATAGAAGTATAGCTTCCAAATCACGGGAAGTGATGATTCCCCTTTACTCGGCACTGGTTAGGCCTCATCTTGAGTACTGCGTCCAGTTCTGGGCACCACACTTTAAGAAGGACATAGACAAACTGGAGAGGGTTCAGAGGAGGGCAACAAGGATGATAAAGGGACTGGAAACAAGGCCCTATGAGGAGAGACTGAAAGAACTGGGCATGTTTAGCCTTCAGAACAGGAGACTGAGGGGAGATATGATCGCACTCTTCCAGTACTTGAAGGGATGTCGCACAGAGGAGGGCAAGGATCTCTTCTCGATCATCCCAGTTTGCAGGACACGGAATAATGGGCTCAAGTGACAGGAACCTAGATTCCACCTAAACATCAGGAAAAATTTCCTGACTGTCAGAGCAATAAGACAATGGAATCAACTACCTAGGGAGGTGGTGGGCTCTCCCACTCTGGAGGCATTCAAGGTGCAGCTGGACAGACATCTGTCAGAGATGCTTTGACCTGGATTCCTGCATTGAGCAGGGGGTTGGACTCGATGGCCTTGTCATCATCATCAGGCGATCACTCGTGACCGAGTAAGATTGTCTTCCGGGATAAAAGGAGGAAATTCTAAAGAAGATTGTGTAGACTCTAGCGATGGGTCCGTAAGTGACTGTGGAGGCCAATTCTAGATCCACACAGCTTCCCACAGTGAGGACACAGGTTACCAGATAGAAGATGGTCCTGTAAAGGATTCATTTGACGTGCTTTTCGCTTAGCACGTTTCTCCCTTTCACCTTGCACTCGGGCTTCTTCAAAGTCCATGGAACCTTTGTGAAAGGCCAACCTCCATTTAGATCGTTCATGGGCCAGAGCTTCCCAGTTTTCGATGTTTATATTGCATTTTTTTAGATTAGCCTTATGAACATCTTTAAACCTCTTATATTGACCACCGATATTCCGCTTTCCATCCTTGAGTTGGGAGTAAAGTAACTGCTTTGGGAGGCGGCAGTCAGGCATTCGAACAACATGACCGGTCCACTGAAGTTGGCGTTGAAGGATCATTTTTTCAATGCTAGTAGTCTTTGCTTCTTCCAGTACACTGACATTTGTTCGCCTATCTTCCCAAGTAATTTGCAGGATTTTCCGGAGGCAACGTTGATGAAACCTTTCAAGGAGGTGGAAGTGACGTTTATAGATAGTCCATGTTTCGCAGGCATACAATAAAGTTGGTAATACAATGGCTTCATAAACCAGTGTTTTGGTCTTCTTACAAATATCCCGATCCTCGAACACTCTATGTTTCATTCGAGAAAATGCGGCACTTGCGGAGCTCAGACGATGCTGGATTTCACTGTCGATGTTAGCTGTAACAGAAAGATAGCTGCCAAGATAGAGAAAATGATCGACATTTTCCAGTATTGTCCCGCCAAGCTGGATAGATGGCATCACCAAAGGGTTGGCTTGCACTTGCTGATGAAGCACTTTGGTTTTTTTGATGTTAAGTGAGAGACCAAGTTTTTCGTATGCTTCTGCAAAAGCATTTAGGATAGTTTGGAGATCGTCCTCTGAATGTGCGGAGACCACATTATCATCAGCATACTGAAGTTCCACAACGGAGGTTGTAATTACCTTACTTTTTGCTTTCAGCCTGCTGAGATTAAAAAGCTTTCCATCTGTTCGATATATAATTCCCACACCGGTGGGAAGTTTCCCCTTGACAAGATGTAAAACCATGGCGATGAAAATGGCAAATAATGTTGGGGCGATAACACATCCCTGTTTAACACCTGATCCCACTTTAAATGGAGCACCATGAGAGCCGTTGTTGTCCAAAACCGTTGCCGTCATGTTGTCATGGAGAAGTCGCAAGATATTCACAAATTTATTGGGGCATCCAATTTTCATAAGGATAGTCCAGAGAGCTGTACGGTCTACAGTATCAAAGGCCTTAGCCAGATCGATAAATGCCATATAAAGGGGTTGATTTTGCTCCCGGCATTTTTCTTGGAGCTGACGTGCAGTAAAAATCATGTCTACTGTCCCTCTAGAGGGGCGGAAACCATATTGAGTTTCAGGGAGGATCTCTTCTGAAATAGATAGAAGACGGTTTGCGAGAATCCTAGCAAATATTTTACCTGCGGTTGCTAAGAGAGAAATGCCCCGATAGTTTCCACAGTCTGTTCTATCACCCTTCTTAAAGAGGGTGATAATTATGGCATCCCTGAAGTCTTCTGGGATCTCTTCTCTTATCCAGATTTTTTCGATGAGTTTATGAAGATGTTGTACAAGTTCGGGGCCCCCTTCTTTAAAGATTTCAGCAGGAATCCCATCTGGTCCACTAGCTTTGTTGTTCTTCATTTGATTAATGGCTTTTTTTACTTCATCCAAAGTGGGGAGTATTGCAAGTTCCTCTTTAATTTGTTTTTGCGGGATTTGCGAAAAAATCTCATTATCCACCTTAGATTTACGATTTAAAAGGTCATAATAATGCTCTTTCCAACGCAGTGCAATAGACTCTTTGTCTTTTAAGAGTTTGGTGCCATCTTTTGATTGTAAAGGGTTTGTACCATAGGTTTTTGGTCCATAAATGGCCCTTGTGGCCTTAAAAAAGCCCCGTGCATCATGAGATTCTGCAAGTTGTTGAATTTCTTCAGCTTTCTTTTTCCACCAAGCGTTCTTAAGTTCTCTTGTTCTTCTTTGGACCTCAGCCTTTGCGCTAGCGTAGGTTTTTTTCTTGGCAGCGCAGTTAATATCATTTTGCCATATTTGGAAGGCTTTCCTTTTTTGGTCAATTATATATTTAATCTCATTGTCATTTTCATCAAACCAATCCTGATGTTTCTTAGTTTCATATCCAATAGTTTGTTCACAAGCTGCAGTAATGGAGGTTTTCAGCTTAGACCAATGGTCCTCAATGTTGTCAGGAGGTTCCGTAGGTAGATGTTCCTTAAGAAGTGATTGAAGACGAGTTTGCTTAATAGGATCTTGAAGGACTTGGATGTTCATTTTACGCCTTGGTTTCCTTCCTTGAAGCCTACGTTGGGGAGCAATGTTGATAACCATTGTGGACCGGATTAGTCGGTGGTCTGTCCAGCAGTCGTCGGCACTCACCATGGCCCTAGTAAGAAGTACATCGCGGCGATCTCTAACACGGACAATTACATAATCCAGAAGATGCCAGTGCTTTGACCGTGGGTGCTGCCACGATGTTTTAAACTTATTCTTTTGTCGAAAGAGCGTGTTTGTGATAGTGAGATTATGCTCTGCACATATAGACAAAAGTAAGAGTCCGTTCGGGTTGCTATTACCTACTCCGTCTTTTCCAATAGTTTCTGGCCATAAATCAAAGTCACGCCCGACTCTTGCGTTAAAATCGCCCAGGAGGATAATTTTATCCTCCTTAGGTATCTCTGACAGGAGAGTGTCCAACTGGCTGTAAAAACTTTCCTTGATGTCATCATCAGCATCTAGTGTTGGTGCATAAGCGCTCAAAATAGTTACCTGTTGGTTATTGGCGAGCTTTAATCGAAGAGTTATCAGGCGTTCGTTAATGCCAGTAGGAACTTCTGACAAAGAGTTCACTAGTTCATTTTTGATGGCAAAGCCTACACCATGTATTCGTCGGTCCTGCTCAGGTAGTCCTTTCCAGAAGAAGGTATAACCTCCTTTTTCTTCTTTCAGCTGTCCCTCTCCTGCCCTTCGAGTTTCTTGAAGTGCTGCTATGTCAATTTTAAACCGTCTCAGCTCCCTTGCAATAATAGCAGTCCTACGCTCAGGGCGTTCACTATCTATGTTATCCAGCAATGTCCGTATATTCCATGTTCCAAAGTTCAAATGTCTTTTTCGACCGCTAAAATGGTGACCCCACTGGACGCGGTAATCCAGTCAGGGGAGAAAGAGGTAGACTATGTTTAGGGCACCTTTTCTAGCCCCCTCCCCATACGGGGTGAGCAGAGTGGATCCTAAATAGGGCTGCTCAGTCATGGATACAGCTGCCGAGCTGCTCGACTACCTCGTTCCTTGAACAGGGCGACTGAGTCTGCATCCACCGCCCATGTGCTGGTCCATGACTAGGGGCTTCCAGATTCACAGTCCTGCCCCCGTTGCCATTCGCCAGTCGCCATGGGACTTTTTTTTTGTTTGGTTGGGTTGGGTTGGGTTGGGTTGGATGGGTTGGGTTGGAAGACGCCTGTGCGTGAAACTGTTTTATGTGGGGAGATCGGTGCACAACGAATCACCACACAAACTTGACAGAGTATGGCAGAGATCCAATGGCACGGTTACCCTGACGATTGGAAAACCATTCTCTGCTGCAGCCTTCATCCGCCTTCACAGCCGTTGTAATTTAGGTTTAATTATCTTCCGCCTGTTCTGCCGTTGAGGACTTTATGTTTTGGATCGTTCTTTGTCTGGTTCCTCTCCCCGGACCTTACCGCCATGGGTGACCCTACTGGGAGTACATAGCTCCCGACGGCATTGCTCACAGGATTCATCGGAACACGCAAGCCCACTCACCACTTCAAGGTGACGATCCGGCAAGTAGGTCCCTTCCAACTCTACATTTCCAGGATTCTATGATTCTATGATTCCAATATTTATTTGTATTTATTTATTACATTTGTTAATTGCCCATCTGGCCGGCCACCCGGCCACCCTATTGGACCTATTGCCACATGAATGTGGATAGGATTGCATTCCTTAGTCTTCATTCCAATATTCTTAGCATTTTTATACTGTGTGTAAAAGGTGAGGCTAGAAAACAATTGCACTACAATGGAATGGAATGTACTTCAGAGACAACCAATCAGTCAGTAAACTCCTGCTGTAATGAGAAAAATATCTCAGAATATCTGTTAAAGCGCTTTCCGTCAGAGATCTGGAGGCAAAGTGATGGTATGTGAGATAAGCAGCAGCTTCCATCATAATTATGTAGGCTGCAAACTGCCTATGCCTGGTAAAGTAAAAGAGACTGGACTACTGGCTAATGAATGAACTCATTAACCTTCACAGCATCAGCAATAAATTGCCTGTACAGTGAAGCAAGGAGGGGCCTGTAAATGAAAGAAATTCAGCACTTTTCCTCCAAGACAAGAGATAATGGCTGGACTTCCTGAAGTTAAATGGAAACCTTTCAGGAGAAGTTTCATTATGTTGCGCATAGTTTGTATATCAGTTCCAGCAAGTTCCATGTTAGAGAATGGTTGTAGCTCAGTGGCACACGCTTTGCTTGCAAAATATCCCAGGTTCAATCACCAGGATCTCCAGATAGGACTGGGAAAGACCCCTGTCTGCAACCCTGGAGTGCTCCTGCCATGCAGTGACTGAGTTCAGACAACACAATAACCCACACTCAAGGGTTGAGTATGGGTTGAGTGTGAGTTGTCATTGAGCCGTGGGATTGTTGCTGAAACGTGGGTTAACATGGTGTCTGAACCGAGCTATGCTAACAAACCATGGTTTGTTAACTACAAACAGCCCATGAAGAGAACACATGGTTTGTTGTTGGGCTGTGAACTGTGGGTTTCATAGATTTCATAGATCATAGAGTTGGAAGGGGCCTACAAGGCCATTGAGTCCAACCCCCTGCTCAATGCAGGAAACTAGAGGAGGGGTCTCCCATCCAAGTAATAACCAGGCTTGACCCTGCTTAGCTTTCCACGCTCAGACAAGCTGAGCCAGCGTAAGTTTGTGGTTAACCAACCATGGTTTGTTAGTGCGTCTGGGTCCAGACAACACAATAACCCACGTTTCAGCAACAACCCATAGTTCAGCAACAACCCACACTCAACCCATACTCAACCCTTGAATGTGGGTTACCATGTTGTCCGAACTCAGCCAATGTAGAGTGGATTATTATTTATTTATTTATTTACAGCATTTATACCCCGCTTTTCAGCCAGAAAAGGCTCCCAGAGTGGCTTACAAAGATTAATAATAAGACAGTCCCTGCCCTCAGGCTTACAATTTAAAAGACATGACACAAAAGGAAAGGGGATTGGGAGGGAGGAGGAAGAAAGCAAAACTCACCTATGGTAAAGTAAAAGAGACTGGACTACTGGCTAATGAATGAACTCATTAACCTTCACAGCATCAGCAATAAATTGCCTGTACAGTGAAGCAAGGAGGGGCCTGTAAATGAAATAAATTCAGCACTTTTCCTCCAAGGCAAGAGAGAATGCCTTCTTAGTTAAAAGGTTCTTATAATGCCGAGCTAGATGGACCAATGGCCTGAAGGCAGCTTCCTATGTTTGCTCCACCTATAGGAACATTGGAAACTGTCTTATACTGAGTCAGTCCATTAGGTCAGTGATGCAGAACTTCAGACCCCAGGGCCAAATCTGGCCCGCCCGGGGTCCTCAGATGGCCAAGTCCCCTCTGTGCAGTTTTTCCTGGCCTTTGTGCAGTTTTTCCTGCCATACCAAATGCCCCTCCTAAGGCTTAGTTACCTGCAGTAAGAGATTTAAGCTAAAATTTACCGGAATTTTTGGCCCTGCCCTTTTTTGCCTTCGGGTCTGCCCACCACTGGAATGTGGCCCCCGAGAGCTTCTCAGGAATGGAATTCGGCCCTTGGACTGAAAGAGATTCTGCCCCCTGCATAAAGCCATCAAGCCCAGTATCATCTACTCCACATGGACTAACAGTGGCGGAATCTCCAGGGATTCCCAGGCCTACCTGGAGATGCCCAGGATTGTACCTGGAACCTTCAGCCTGCCAAGCATGTGCTCTACCACCAGTGGAGGCTGATGGCTCCACTGTCAGTGGGACGGTGTATCTATGGTGCTGAACCTATTTTTGGGGATAGGGTTCAGCACCGTGGACAGCTCCTTTAAAATTCAGACTACAACCCAGAGTGGATACACCACCCCATTGATATAGGAGCCGCCAGCCTCCACGGTCTACCACTGAGGCAAAGAATTAAAACATTACTTCATGGTGCAACTCAGAAGTAAGCCCCATGGAGTTCAGTG
Source organism: Shinisaurus crocodilurus (assembly GCA_021292165.1). Taxonomy (NCBI): domain Eukaryota; kingdom Metazoa; phylum Chordata; class Lepidosauria; order Squamata; family Shinisauridae; genus Shinisaurus; species Shinisaurus crocodilurus. The sequence goes on from CM037878.1 coordinate 279,125,924, forward strand.
GGGCTTACTCCCAGGAAAGTGAGTCGAAGATTGCAGCCTTGGGGAAGGTTATAGCTGCTGCTGGACACACAGAGCAGGTACGTTGTTGTAAAGACAGAGCCTTACAAGAACTGGAGATTTATTTATATTCATATATTTTTTTATTTTGAAATGCAAATAAATCCTTCCGGGGATGGGGCTTCATTACATGTTACATACATAACCAAACCCAGATGGCCCTTTTATCAAAAGCCACTTTGAGGGGGGGAGTAGTTTAGAGCAGAGAAGCAGTGTGGGGGTGGGATGGGGGTGGGAACTGTGTGCTTCATCCTTTTCCTGACTGCTGCTACTCCACCCTGGACCACAGAACTCAAGCGGTTATCCCCCCCCCCGGCAGGGCTCCAAACATGTGTTTTCCCTCACAAATGTGTGTTTGGAACCTTGCAGGGATAGAAGAAGAAGCGGCGAGTGGGGAAAGGATCAAGCCCCCCCCCCCGCTGCCGCTTCTGCATTTCAAATCACCCGTCTCCCAAAATGCCCCCCCCTGAAATTAAAGGACCATCTGGGTTCAGTTATACTCGCTTTTGTGTAATGTGCACTTAGGCTCTTAATCTCTGCTATATGTATGTAAGACTGAGTATAGCCTGCAATTATTAAATACACTTCAGTGAATGGCACCATTCCCGATCTGAAACCCTTATGTAATGCTAATTGCCGTGTTCTTTCCGTGTGGGTGGCAAAATGGAAGATAACACAAAGAACACAAAGCCATGTGGGTTTTGTAAAAAACACATTTTCAGCACTAAAGCATTCAGGCTTACCCTCCCCCCTTTTTTTCCAGTAACAATAAAGTCTCATAATTCATATATATATATATATATATATATATATATATATATATATAATCTCTACACTTAGTTACTATGGTTACTTGATATAACTCTGTGTAGCTGCTGTTGTAGATTGACAATCATGCTTGTAAAACATGTATTAGAACTTTGAAGCCAGTGATCTGGAGGGTGAGATGACCTGTGCATTTGTTTCCTCTGTCCCACAAACCCTCTTGTCAAAACAGCTGAGTGTAGCTAGGGATGGATGAATCTGTCCTCAAAGGGTGTCTAGTCCATCTGCCTGCTGATGCAGGAAATCCATTCTTACAGACGCCCTGACAGATGGCCATCAGCTGCTTCTTGAAGGCCTCTAATGAAGGAGAGTCCACCACTTTCTAAGGCAGTCTGTTCCACTGTAGAACAGCTCACGCCATCAGGAAGAGGAGGGGCTGTGGCTCAGTGGTAGAGCACCTGCTTTGCATGCAGAAGGTCACAGGTTCAATCCCCAGCATCTCCAGGTAGGGCAGGGAAAAAAACCTGCCTGAAACCCTAGAGAGCCACTGCCAGCCCATGTCAACTAGATTGAGCTAGATGGAGCACTGATCTGACTCAGTATATGGCAGCTTCATAAAAACGTAAGATGAGCCATGCAGGATCAGACCGAGAGTCCATCTAGTCCAGAATTCTGTTCACACAGTGGCCAACCAGCTGCCCACGGGAGACCCACAAGCAGGACATGAGTGCAACGGCATCCTCCCGCCCATGTTCCCCAGCAACTGGTGTATATAGGCATACTGCCTCTGATACTGGAGGTAGCATATAGCCATCAGGACTAGTAGCCATTGATAGCCTTATTCTCCATGATGGAGAATAAAGGATATTATCTTCCAATATCCTTCCTACGTTCCTATGTTCTTCCTAATAGTATTGTCAACGTCCCCTTTCTTGTGATTTGAACCTGTTGGATCGGGTCTTACCCTCTGGAGCAACAGAGAACAAATTTGCTCCATCATCTTTGTGACACCACTTCAGATATTTGAAGGTCACTGTATCAGCTCTTAATCGTCTATTCTCCAGCCTAAATTGTAACACCCTACTTCACCATCTTGGGGCATTCATGAGTATCTCTAGTGGGATGGGTGAATCTGTCAGTTTCACTTTCTCTTTCAATCATTTGTTTTAAAAAAATCTCAAGTTCTTTATCTCCCGAATATGATGAACTTTGCAAATTGTGCTAAATTCTTATCAAAAGCGGACTGGAACAAAATTCTCGCCCATCTGCACTAGCCAAATTCAGTAAGGACGGCTGTTCCCAGCATAGAGAGGACCATGATGTATTTGCCTGCCATGTAGCTGTTAAAGAACAGGAGCCTATCAGGAAAAAAGACAGAGAGAGGTGGCAACCCTAATTCAGCACTAACATGATTGAATACACAGGGGTCCAAAGCCAGACTTTTAAGAGCTGAGCACTCAAAGTCTTGCATCAGGATGGACAAACGTCCATTTTTTTTTGTTTGTTTCTCAGATCAGAGCCTGGAGTGAGTTTCATGGATTATCATTACAGGAAACCATTTTCGTGCAGAAGAGACACTTGAAGGACTCTCTACTGAATACATCCAACAAAATATAAGCAGCCCCTGATGAAGGGAAAAAAGAACATTTTCCAAAATGTGCTGAGGAAAATAAATGTTTCTCATAGGCACCTGAGATTCTTCCCCCCCCCCTCTTTTGTTGATTTCTGTGAGTTTTAAGCACCACGGGGTGGAAGGGAGCCTCTGGTAGAACACCTGCTTAGCGTGCAAAAGGTTCCAGGTTCATTCCGTAGCATCTCCAGGAAGGAGATGGGCAAGACCTTTGTCGGAAACCTTTCAGACAATACTGAGCTAGATGAACTGATCTGACTTGGTATAGTGCAGCTTCTTAACCATCTGATGCCTAAGAAGGTTCCTGTTTCTTCATCCATGTGTTCCATGACCTTACAGTAGATGATTTGTTGGGGAATCTGCAAAATAATCTATCTCTAGGAAGAAACCTAGGATGGCATATGTGGCTTCCCCTCCATTTTATCCTCACAACAACCTGTGAGGTAGGTTGCACTGAGAGAGAGCGACAGGCCCAAAGCCATCCAGCGAGTGTCTTTTTAACCCGGTTCTCATAGATCTTAGAGTTGGAAGGAGCCTACAAGGCTATCGAGTCCAACCCCCTGCTCAATGCAGGAAACTAGAGGAGGGGTCTCCCATCCAAGTAATAACCAGGCTTGACCCTGCTTAGCTTTCCACGCTCAGACAAGCTGAGCCAGCGTAAGCCACAGGCCTCCTTTAGTCCAAGTCCAGAACTCCATCCCCTACGCCAGGGTGTTGAATGTGTGGCCTTCCAGATGTTGTTGGGCCACAACTCCAATCAGCCCTTGCCGGCATAGCCGATGATGAGGGAGGGGTGTGGGGAGTTGCAGTCCAACAACATCTGATGTGCCACATGCTCCCCATTTCTTCCTGACACGGTCTATAGTTGCTGTTAGCTGGGTAGCTTCTATGATTCCAACTCTTAACTAGGAAGCTCCCCTATACCAGGTCAGACTAGCTATGTCCATCTAGCCCAGAAATGTCTACTCCAAGGGTGCAGAACCTCAAACCCAGGGGCCAAATCTGGCCCACCTGTGGTCCCCAGGTGGCCACACACCCTTCTCCTGGCCCTGGCCCTTTCCCTGACTACCTATCGGTAGGTGGTTTCCCAGCATTCCCTCCATTCTAAATGGCTGAAATGCATCTCTGAAAGCATCATTACCGGCAGTAAGAACTTTAAGCTAAAATATGCTGGTATTTTGGCCCCTTTTGCCTTCACCCCTGCACACCACTGGATTGCAGCCCCCCAAGAGCTTCTCCAAAAGGGAATTTGGCCCTTAGGATGAAAGTGGTTCGACACCCCTGGTCTGCTCTGACTGGAAGCAACACTCCCAGTCTCCAATTGAGATCTTTGCATGGCCTGCTACTCAATCTTTTTAAACTGGATATGCCAGGGGCCAAAACTGGGGCCTTCTGCTTACAAAGCGTGTGGCCTGCCACTGACCTCTAGCCCCCATTTCTTTCCAAGAAGCAAGCAGGCCTTCACCCCATCTGCAAGACTTTTCTCTACCCCTGCCACCATCACATGAAGATCAGATGATTAAACCTCAGCATTGACAGCGGAGCCACCCTTCCCATATCCCAGAAGAAATTGTTCTTTCAACAGGCTCTCTGTGCTTTCAGGAAGCATAGAAACATACCAGCAGCAAGTGAAATCTTTTAAAAAGCATTTTAAAATGTTTTGTTTTCCGATACCATGTTATGCACCATATATTTTATTTTTCGGTCCCACGTCACTGTGATGGTAATTCCATTTTGTTTCCTAAAGTGAACATTTGTTGCTTTGTACCAAGTCCTACGGTGCTTCTCTGTTCAATCTGGCAGAATATCAGGCTAAATATTTTGAACACACACATCGCGTCTTTAGGTAGTTTCTATATTCAACTTTCATCTCTCATTCAAACAACTGGAAATGATTCCAGCCCTAGGGATTTCTAAGGAAAGGGGGGGGGGATAATCTGCCAAAGCTCGTTTGCGTTCGCAGATTTAAGAGTGATGCTACTACCCCCACCCCAAGCCCTTCCCGAGTCTCAGGAGTAACACACAGCATTTCTCTTTAGGAATAGCAAATGAACATAACTGCTCACCTTCTTTACACACACACACACACACACACACACTTTCTTTGAGTGTTGATTTCTTGAACTTTTGCACAAAGTAAATTGGTTTATCTTTTCATGTTTGTCATGGACAGACACAAGCTTGGTCATGGTTCATCATGTCTTATCTCCCACAGAGGATGGATTTACACAAATAACGTTGTGGTCCATGCGAGTCCCTCCTTTGCCACACCCTCCTCCTCTGCGTCAGCTCCCAAGATGTGTTCCAAAATTATATCATTAGCCCCGTTTAAGCATTCAACCTCAAAACGTGAACCCAAAAAGTGTGTAGGGGGCCAGCCTTGCCCCCTCCATTCCCAGCAATCAGGAATTGTGCGTGATCAGGGTTTTCAACTGCAGACAGATGTCTTTAGAACATTCAGTGGGATGCCCTTAGAACCCCCTTCAGAACTTTGTTGGCACAGAGGTTGTCAGTGGAGGGGTGGAGCCAGCTCACATGGGAGAATTGTGGGTGGGGCTGTCATATGTTCCCCTATCCCCCCCACACACACTTTTTTGCCAGTGGTGTAGTGGAGTCAGGTCTTGCAGGGACACAGCACCATCACTTTTTTTACCAGCAGGGATGCTGATGTCATCTGCCACCCCCTCAGAATTCCCTGTTCCCTCTCAGTTTAGCTACGATTCTCACGGTAGCTGGGGGATGAGGGGGATGGATTTTCCCAGCAACAACATATATTGTTCCCTGTCGTGGCGGTTTGTTCTGGAATGCAGGATTAAGACCCCTTAGCTTTATGAAAGAGCCATGTAGTCCTGTTGGAGATGGAAAGTGCTAGAAGAACTGGTTTGTGGATATGGATGAATTTGTGGAACTGCAGTTTGTGGAACTGCTTGAATTTTTGGTGACACAGCCGACAGCACTGTCATGACGAGTGCCTGCACTTCAAAAAGGAGCACGGCGCTACTGCTTTTTGCCCTCGCCTCACGTGAACATTGGACAGGGCTGCGGTTAATCTGGGTTCGGGTAGTGTATTCATGTTACACGCGTTCCATTCCGGTAGAATGGCCCCTATACTGTTGTGTAGCCTAAAGTGAAACAGGAACAAAACAAAATAAAAACAGTCTCTCCATCAATGAGAAGTGTAATAATTCCGCAGGGGTGATCATCCCAGTGGGATGAGAGAGGCCAGAAGGTTATCGGAACCAGGGCAGGAGCTTTAGAATGCTTCCAATAAAGCGCTCACACCCTGGTTCTATCACCTGCTTGAAAATTAACAGTGCAGACCTATGCATGTCTAACCAAAGGTGAGTCCCATTGAGCTCAATGGAGCTTACTCCCAGATAAGCAGGATTGCAGCATTAACTGTCCACATCAGCCCTCCGCAACCTCGTGCCCTTCAGGTGTTTTTGATTTCAACTCCCAGAATTCCCTGACCATTAGTTCATGCTGGCTGGGGCTGATGGGGGTAGAAGTCCAAAACATCTGGAGGACAACAAATTGTGGAAGGCTAACCCAGGTTGATTGCAGGCAGTGCTGCTGCTTTCAGACTGGAGTTCAGTGGGAAAGGCTCCTTCTTCTTTTTGCAAAAGAGCAGATGGGAAGAAGAGAAAGGGGAACCCACACCTTTTCAAAATTAACTTCGGCATGAGAGGCAACTGAGAGGGGCTGTAGGTCACTGGTGGAGCACCTGCTTTGCATGCAGAAATGTCCCAAGTTCGATCCCCGGCACCTCTCTGTAGGGTTTGGAAAAACTCCTGCCTGAGACTCTGGAGAGCCGCTGCCAGTCAGTGTTGACAATACTGGGCTAGATGGACCAAGGGTCTGACTCAGGCAGGCAGCTCCCTGTGTTCCTGGTTGCTGCTTTGTAATGGGTGCAATTTGGAGTTTCTCACCACCACCACCACCACCACCACCTCTGTTTACAAGTGTTCTGGCTTTTTTAATGAATTTTGAGACTTTGAGACCAGTATTCTACACCGATAATCTGGCAACATTGCTTTCCTTCTGGTAAATGGTAGATGACACACTAAGGGCCAAAGCAGTCGTGACATTATTCATGTCTATATAGAGATTACATGGATTATAGTGGTGGGCAGCCCACCAGGGACCCGCCCCGCCTCCAGCTCGGCGGACGCTGCTGCTGCACCTGCCGAGCCCGGCCAAATTGCGGCCCATTTTTGGCGTAACTTACAGCATTTTCGACGTTAAAAGCGGCCCACTGGGAAACTGGAAGTCACTTCCCCAACTTGGCTCGGGAGAATGCGAGTCGAGCCGGGGAAGCAGGTAGGTGGGACAGAGTTCGGGGGGGTCGAGCCTGGCGAGTTCTCCAGACTTTCACCCCATGAACAAAATCCTCACACATCCCTAGCCGCTGAATATATATACAGGGGAGGCTGGTGACTCCTATGTCAGTGGGGCTCCTCATCCATTGCAGCTTTTATTCTGAGTTTTATAGGCACTGTACTCCATCCCCAAAATAGGTTCACCACCATGGAGCACCATGGATAGCTCCTATGAAGCTCAGAATAAAAGCTGCAGTCGATAAGGAGCCCCACCGAAATAGGAGTCACCACCAGCCTCCCGTTTGTTTGTGTGTGTGTGTGTGTGTGTGTGTGTGTGTATGGAGAGAGAGAGAGAGAGAGAGAGAGAGAGAGGCGTAGTGGTGAGAGTGTTGGACTGGGACTCGGGAGATCCAGGTTCTATTCCCCGCTCGGCCATGAAACTCACTGGGTGACTTTGGGCCAGTCACTGACTCTCAGCCTAGCCTACCTCACAGGGTTGTTGTGAGGATAAAATGGAGAGGAGGAGGAGGAGGATTATGTAAGCCGCCTTGGGTTCCTTGCAGGAAAAAAGGCGGGGTATAAATATAATAAATAAATAAAATAAATAAATATAATCTGGTTTGTGGAGGAGAATCTGAATCAGGGTCATGGCATGGGGGAGCCTTTAACCCCTTCCCCCGCTGTGATCTTGACCCACATCTCCTCTGTGTGGCTGTTCTTTGCTATGTGAGGCATCCTTTTGCTGATACACTATTGCCGGTGGTGGTTGTTTTTAGTGTTTTCTCATTTTTAACACTACTTTAATTGGTTCTTCAGTTTTAATTCATGGTTGTTAGGCACCACAAGGAAGGGAAAGGCTGGATTCAGTTCATCCATCAACCGGTCAGTCAGTCAATCAATTAAAGCAACTTCTTTTCCGCAAAGGAGCTATCTCACAATCCACATCCAGTTCAGCTGGGGAGTATCTCCAAATTCCCAGTGTCCTAAAGCAGGAGTGCAAAACCTTTTTGGCCCCGAGAGCTTTCACACAGCCCTCGAAAACACACTAAAATCAAACTCCTGCCCAGGACCATTTCAGGAGCCTGGCATTGGCTTTGACCATATAATATGAAATCTATGAAAACCAACTCTCGCTCCAGGAAGCCTCAGTTCTCAGACTGCCCAGCCATGCAGGAAGCCTGGCTCCCAACCCTTCTTCCTCTTCTAATCCACTCTCCTCTGAGGGATCCTAACATCCTTACACACTGTTACCTGGATCTTTATCAGAGAAAAAAGAGGAAGAAATGCTCTAGGAACGGACTCTGTTGTTTTGCCACAGAAGTCCTATTCCTAGAATGGCCTAGGAAGCAGGCAGGGCATTTGAGTACTGTTCCAGGAACCATAGAACCCATTGCTGGACTGTTTCCACCCTGTCTTTTTATGAGACCTCAGGGGCCACCAGATAGAGCAGTGTTCTCCAACCTTGGGTCCCCAGATGCTTTTGGCCTACAACTCCCAGCATGCCCCAGCCAGTGTAGCTGGCTGGGGCATGCTGGGAGTTGTAGGCCAAAAACATCTGGGGACCCAAGGTTGGAGAACACTGAGATAGAGCTTGAGAGGCTGCCTGCAGCGTACGGCCACACTTTTTGCACCCCTGTCTTATTTTGTGACTCCTCGCCATGCAAATGTCACTTCATGAATGAGCTGTTAGCATATTGTTTAAATACACACTTGATGAGCCTCACTGTGACATGATTCCAAACTTTTGATGTGACGAAATACTATCTTTTGTACTTCAGTGAAATCCAGAGGAGTCGATCAGCACAAGAGGACTGAGCCTGTAATAATCATCTTCATCATGGTCGTCACTCATCAACTCCATCCTCACGGTCATCCTCATCCTCATGGTCATCCTAATCATCAAATTCTTATATGCATACAGTATAAGGTAGTCCTAACTTGACCCTTTATATGCCGGGGGGGGGGGTTCTGTCTATGTGCTTCTCCAGCCTAAGACATGGTCATGTTCTAGGGTGGTAATTTTATTGGGTACATGTTATTTATTTCACTTTGCACAGCAAATATTTTCAATTTGACATTAAAAAAAAGGAAGAAGAAAAAGATTGTATTCCCATAAGACTCACAATCTGACTTATAAGAAGTGAGTTACTATATAGGTATTATCCCATGTAAAACATGTAACCAAAAACCCACCTATTTATTCCAGTGGTTCAACACAATGTTCAGTCCCTTTTCACTCATTTCTAGGGGTACTCCTAGATCCATCACTGTCGCCAGAGTCCCAAGTGACTGCGGCGACTTGGAGTGCCTTCTACCATCTTCGATTGGTTCGCCAGCTATGGCCTCTCCTGGACAGGGATAGCTTGGCCACAGTGATACAGGCACTAGTAGTAACCTCAAGACTGGATTACTGCAATGTGCTCTATGTGGGGCTGCCCTTAAGGCTGCTCTGGAAGCTGGAGCTAGTGCAGAATGCAGCAGCTCGGCTATTGTTGGGAGCTGCCCCTTTTTGACATGCAACTCCTTTACTGAAGGAACTGCACTGGCTACATATTCGCTACTGGGTCAGGTTTAAGGTTCTGGCACTAGTCTACAAAGCCCAAAACAACTTGGGACCAGAATACCTGAGAGAGCGCCTTCCCCCTTACCAACCTGTCTGGTCACTGAGGTCATCGGAGGGCATTCTCCTGGTGATTCCACCTGGACCTACTGCCCAACTGGAGTCCACCAGGAGAAGAGCCTTCAGTGTGGCAGCTCCATTTCTGTGGAACTCCCTGCCTCTGGAGGTCAGGCAGGCTCCAACATTGTGCTGCTTTCGGCGCCTACTGAAGACCTCCTTGTTCCAGGAAGCCTTCTCTGCTCTTCAACCACCAATGTAATTTTGTTTTCAACATATTTTTTTTGTTTCTTTTTTCTGTTTTTATCTTTTTATTATTCACCACTCCAGAATCTGCTTGATGTGGAGTGGTATATAAATACTGTAAATAATGATGATGATGATGATGATGATGATGATGATGCTTCTTTTTAACGGAATATTTTGTAGAGGCATTAGACCGCATCAGTCTCTAGCTAAGGCTCCAGTCCTCAAGCCAGCTGAAGGCTGATGGAGGGGATGTAGATGGCAGCATAAGAGCTCCTCCACCAGTGGAGCAGATCCAGCACTTCCAGAGGTTGCACCATTAGTCCTTCTGATCTGGCTGGCCACTCTTCCTCTGGGTCAGAATGAGAGCTGCAGCCCAGTATGGGGATAAAGAGTTCATACTCAGGATGGAGTTTCTCATTTTCCCAGTCCTAAATTTGGTTCATCTCGAACGCTGAAAATTTCCCCAGTCTTAAGTTCGGTTCATCCCACGTACTGAGTATAAAAATAAATAAATAAACAAGTTTGCAGGAAAATTCATAAACATCTTTGTGCACAGGACTCCAAATGCATGCATTTCTGTACGCGTTTATACCTAACATACACAGTCTTTGCAAGCAGTTTTCCCAAACAGAATGCATTTTTGAACGTTTTTTTCCCCAATATACACAGTTTTTGTATGCCTTTTTAAAAAAAAATTGGAGAACTCGACTGCAAAAGTCAGAGAACTGTGAATTTTGAAGGATATCTGAGTTTCGGTTCACCCTGTGGTTCGAAAGTGCGACGATTTGAACTGAACAACTTTCTTGCTATGTGTGTAAGTGTAAAAAGAATGAAGTGTACCCCCCGCATATGCCTTGTGTATTCACAGCTCTCCTTTATTCAGGCCCCCCTTTCTATTTCCAAGGACACCTCCCAATAACCCCCGTTAATTATTCCTAGCAGCCGTATCCTCACTGAGAGTTTTCCACTTTTATTTTATCTCTGCAGTGATGGGTGGGCAGACAGGTATGATGTGACAGACGGCTACCAGCGTGAAGCTGTTGGCGGAATAACGATCAAGCTCCAGTCTCCCGATGTGAAATGGTTTGATGATTATTACCTGCAGCTTCAGCCAGAAACCAATCACCGAAACCCATGGTTTCAGGAATTTTGGCAACACCGGTTCCAGTGCCGGCTGAAGGGGTCCCCTCAGGAGAATATGAAATTCAATAAGACCTGCAGCAGTAAGCATCTTTATTCTTACGTGTGTTTTATGTATTTAAAATCAATGAGGTCCAAGCAGTTAATTGCTTCTGGGCCTATGAGAATCCGAAGAATGAAGGGCTGAGTGAAGGTATAGTGATTTTAAATATTTTCTGTGCTGATAACGTGGGACAGGATGAAATGACTATTTCAAATGGTACCATACTGGTCGAACGGAGTTTATATTCTATTATTCTGATGTAAATGTCTCCCAATTTAAAAAGAAGTTATCTTTGCTAATGGAAAAGACATAACATATGTGTTGTTGTTGTTGTTATAATACACCTTTTTGCCCTTGCAGGCATTCAGAACAAGGGTGATAAATATAATGATCAATTTAAAAAGTCAGACCATATAAAATACAATGTTGTTACAATCCAATCAGGATGCTTGTAAGTTTCTGATGTCAGAGGATTACAGGTATCCTGTGGAGGGCGGGAGGAACACAGAGGTGAAGATTGCCTCCCCGCTCCTCCTGCCCTGCAAAGCACCTAGATCAGTTTTCTCCAACCTTGGGTCCCCAGATGTTTTTGGCCTACAATTCCCAGCATGCCCCAGCCAGCTACGCTACGCTGGCTGGGGCATGCTGGAAGTTGTAGGCCAAAAACATCTGGGGACCCAAGGTTGGAGAACACTGACCTAGATGACTGATTTTGGCCATCTAGCTGTGGCGCTTTGGGAGGGAAGGAGGCCGGGGCGCTGCCAGGATAAGTCCCATCCCGGCAGACCCAATCTCCTCCCCTCCCCTTCTCTGAGGTCACTCTTATGACCTCAGAGATGCAGCCGCTGTGGTTCTTTCCACACCAGCTGTGTGTGTGTGGGGGGGGGGGATCCAAACGCGGAGTTCCCAGCTCTGAGGTCGGAGCTCTTTTCTGACTTCAGAGCTGTGACTCTGAGAAATCCTATGGCCCTCTGGACACTGTCTAGGGACCATAGTATTGCTCTGTTAGGGAAAAAAAAATAGCAATTACAGTACTCTGGTTTCCATCTATTTCCCATGTGGTGGCCCTGATACAATTCCAGTCAAGTGCCTATATTTTTTCTGAATGTAATGTCTGTCTGTCTGTCTTCTATCTATCTATCTATCTATCTATCTATCTATCCATCTAGCAATCTATCATCTATCTATAGATTATAGATATAGGTTATAGATATAGATAGATATAGATGATATAGATATAGATATAGATATATCACGGCTTGCACTATCATTCGGGTAGAGTGAGGCGGCTACCTCAGGCAACTGATTTTAGGTGTCATGAAATGGTAGCAAATAGTTATTTTCTTTATTATTATGGTATTTTTACCAGCAGGGAGGGGGAGAGGTGTTTGTGGAATTTTCTGCCTCAGGGATCAAAATAACCTGGCAGGATTATGCACCTTGACTAGGATTCGGGGGGGGGGGGGGGGGGACACACCACTTGCTGCTCTGCCTCAGTCAGCAGAATGCCTTGGGTGAGCCCTGATATCTCTATCTCTATATATCTCTCCAATCTTTCATTAGACAGTGAGCTTCTCTGTAGGTTATTTCACTCTAGTTGTCCCACAAGCTTACACATAATATACTAAGGACTGTAATCGGAGACCTTCTTTGTTTCTTTATTGATCCGGTTGCATTGTCTTGTTTTGTGTGCTGTTCTTCCTTTTTTGGCCTGTATTTTTCAATTAATTTCAAAATGAAACGAACTTCCATAGCAAAACACTATTTTAAAATTGAGCTAAAGAAATATTGAAAGAAAGAATACAACAGTAGCAATACCCAATTGTAGAAATACATCAGCAAAATGCCTCAGCCCAAACCAAAAGGCCTGGGGAGGAAAAGTATGGTTTCCACTGACCTTCCAAGGGTGCAATCCTATGCATGGCTGGCTGGAGAATGCTGGGAGTTGTAGGACTTTTTTCTATCTAAACATGCACAGGATTGCATTCTAAAAGACTGAGGTGAATAGGTTTGGAAGGCCTCCATGGGGAGGGCTTTCCATTAAAGTGGGTGCTACTTCTAAAATAAAAACTGCACCTGTTGTGGCCATCAATTTGGCTTCAGATAGCACATACATATAGAAATGCATGTTTTGTGGAAAAAAAGTACATTCAGGCCTGTGAACTTAAATACTTACTTTACAATTTTTGTATGAATAAAAACAAGCCACCAATTAATGTGGAAACAGGCTTGAATGGACTTACGAATGAACATATCGGAAACAGAGGCAGACTGGAAATAGACTGATCTGCCCATCCCTATGAGGCTGCAGTTTCCACCACAGCAGTGAAAACTAATCTGTAAGACTGGGCCTTTCAATGAAATAGCATCTATTACTTTCGTTTAGGGAAGTAATGGTGTAATCATTTCTTGCCACTGGAACATGCGAGGTTTCTGTATATTCGGCCCGTTGCTCAGCTTTCAGAAGTGCATGCCTGCAATAATGTTCTCGGACAATTACAGCCTGTGACCTGCAGTGGTGTAGTGGCAAATTTTGCACCACAGGCACTCCTCATGGCACCCTCAAGGAGAGTCCGAAAATTCAGGCAACCGTATTGATTGATCCATATTAACAAACCCAGATTCTAGCACTTCTCATCTCCACCAGGAGCAGGGCTTTTGTAAAACCTGATTGCCCATTCAAAACCAAGCCGCCCCAAAATACTTTGCATTACAAGAGGGAACGAGATATATTGTTGCTGGGGAAATTAATTCCCCCCCCCCCTGCTACTGTGAGAATTGCGGCTAAGCTCAGAGAGAACATGGGATTCTGAGTGGGGCAGCAGATGTCATCAGGGTCCCTGCTAATTAAAAAGTGCCAGTGCTTCCTCCAGTGCTGGCTGGTGGCTCCAATACGTCAGCGGGGCCGTGTATCCACTCAGGATTTCACTCTGAGCTTTAAAGGAGCTCAGAGTGAAAATAGGTTCAGCACCACTGGATAGCCCCTTTAAAGCTCAGAGTGAACGCCAGAGTGGTTACACGGCCCCGCTGACACTGGAGCCCACCTGCCGCCAACTGGCTGCCTCCCTGAGAGTCCTAGCTCCAGGGCCGGCTAACCCATGAAGCAGGGTGAGGTGCCCACATGAGGCTGCAGAGCTGGAAGAGGGTGGCAAATTGTGCCGTGCCCCCCACCCCCGGTCCAGAGAGCCCATCGCCACTTCCAGTGGCTGCTCTACAGAGCCCCACCGGCCGCTTTCCCGCAATGGCATTTGCTGCCAGTGGGGCTGTTCAGAGCAGCCATCAGCCCTCTGTCGCTGCGGGCCTTCGTGGCTCTCGTGAGATCTCAGCACATGGCCGACACCGCGGAATATCTCAGCCATGTACCCAAGATCGTGCCGGAGCCACAAGATTAGAGCGCTCTGCCGCCGCCGCCGCCGCCACCGTGCGGCCTTCCCTTCCTGCTGCCGCCAGCCCCAGCCCAGAGAGCCCCCACGTGGCAGCAAAAGGAAAGGTGGTGGACTTTCTGGGCTGGGGCTGGCGGTGGCAGGAAGGGAGGGTGGCACGGTGGTGGTGGCTGCAGGGAAGGAGGGATGGAGGACAGGTTGTGCCACTGCTGTTGCAGTGGCAAGTAGGGAGGGTTCCTCTGCAGCGGTGGCGGCACGAGGGTGGTTGTCCAGCAGCGCCATCTTGCTCCCTTGTCCTTCATTTCAGGGTGAGGTTCAAATTGAAACATCCTTCCTAATCACCTGCTCCCATCAGTGGTTCATGCCTTGGTCTCCTCTCGCCTAGACTACTGTAATGCGCTCTACGTGGGGTTACCCTTGAAGACGGTCCGGAAGCTTCAGCTGGTACAGAACGCGGCGGCTCGCCTGATTAAGGGCAGCCGCCGGCGTGATCACATCACGCCAGTGCTTAATGAGTTGCACTGGCTACCAGTTGCTTGCCAAGCCGAATTCAAGGTGTTGGTTTTGACCTTTAAAACCCTACACGGCTCCGGCCCAGCTTATCTCAAGGAGCGCCTCCAGCAACATCAAGTAGGCCGCTCAACAAGGTCTGCCACGGACGGCCTTCTCCTTATCCCATCAGCCAGAGCAGCCAGGCTGGTGGGGACTAGGAAGAGGGCCTTCTCTGTGGCGGCCCCACATTAACTCCCCCTAATGCCCCTATTTCGATTGGCTGTTAGGCGGGAATATGGGGTGGTTGTTTAATGATCATTTTTTATATTGTTTTCTTAATTAATTGTTTTTCAAATTTGTTTATTGATTTAATGACATCGCCAGGTGGCGGGTGACGCCAATGGCGATTGATAAATAAATAATAAAAATCCGCTATTTGATAGACATTTCTCTATTATTCAAACTTGGCTAAGTGCATCGATTTTCTGCCCGGCTTGGAGCGTTATGGAGAGTGCTAAGTTTTCAGAGTTATCCAACTTGATTCTCAATGCTTTCAGTTCTGTGTCGCAGGAAAACCCGGGTGAGCCATCTTGGCTTACAAAAAGACAGCATAGAAAGAAAAGAAAAAAGGGACACATGGCTCTCCCTTATATGGGAGGAAGTAAAGGAATGCGCTCTAGGACATCACTGGGTTGGGGACTGAACTTGTGAGAACCCAATTCCTGAGAACCTTTGGAGTTTCATGACCATCATATATATGTTGTACTCTATATTATGAATAGGGGGAACTTTACACAAGGCTGGTTTTAGTGGCTGCTTTTACACCCTGTAGTTTCATGCTTAGGTGCTAATTGCTCAGGGTGTTACAAATGTTTAGGTGACAAAAAGAAATGATGACAAAACAGAGAGGTTGTTGAAGAATGGAGATTTCTGATAGGAACTTTCAAAATCCCCCTCTGGCATAATTTAGGAATTGATATTTCTCAGCTTCCCCAACCTGGCATCCTCTAGATGGATCATCACCGCTGTCCATTGGTCATGTTGGCTGGGGTTGATGGGAGTTGGGGCATAAAACATCTGGATGACACCAGGTTGGGGAAGGCTGATGAGATAGATAGATAGATAGATAGATAGATAGATAGATAGATAGAATATCCGCACGCACAGATACTCATTCCATGGTTTCTGTCATGTCCTCTTCTGATGAGGAGGAATCCTCCTCTGATGAGGAGGTAGGGCTTGCAGAAACAGACGCCAAGGAGTCATCCATGGCAGGAGATCTGGGAAGCCCCATAATTTGCTCTGCTGAGTCTGATTCAGCCAAAACAAGTCCGTTTCAGCAATAGAATCCTGGGTAGCAATCTGCAAATGAAGAGAGGGGGGGTATATAGATAGGACTTGCTTCTCAGTGACTCCCATTCAGTTCTATGGGACAAAGAAAACAAGATGTAATCTACAGCAAAGTTGGGAGGAGGCAAAACCTGACCCTCACCCAGGTGCTGGAATCACAGAGGTTTGCTCCCCTACCCCACTGATGTCCCAGAGTGCATTCCTTTACTGCTTCCCATATAGGAGAATAGTGGTAATTCATTCACGTGAGGGAAAATAATAATGCACTGCCCTTGGGGACAGGGTTTTAAAAAGGGGAAAGCCACCCACCACCTCTGAGAGTGGGTGTTCGGTCCCTAGTGGAGGGACCCCAAAGGGATGCAATGTGTGTATGTACATGCTTCCATCACCATCACCTTTCCTGGACTTATTTATTTATTGTATTTCTAGATCGTCCATCTAGCCGGTGCCCAGCCACCCTGGGTGATGTACAACATACAATGAAACAAAACAGAATAAAATACAATATAAAATATTAAAACAATATAAAATGTTAAAATCCTAACCCACCCCATATTCCCACCTGAAAAGCCATGTTTTTAATGAACAGTGGAAGCTCATCAAGGAGGGGGCATGGCAGAGGTTACTAGGGAGAGAGTTCCACAGTTTGGGGGCCGCCACAGAAAAGGCCCTCTTCCTAGTCCCCACCAGCCTGGCTGCTCTGGCTGATGGGACAAGGAGAAGGCCGTCTGTGGTGGATCTTCTTGAGCGGCCTACTTGATGTTGCTGGAGACGCTCCTTGAGATAAACTGGACAGGAGCCGTATAGGGTTTTAAAGGTCAAAACCAACACCTTGAATTTGGCTCAGCAAACAACTGGTAGCCAGCCAGTGCAGCTCCTTGAGCACCAGAGTGATGTGATCATGTCAGCAGCTCCATTTAATGAGGCGCGCTGCTGCGTTCTATACCAGCTGTAGCTTCCGAACCGTCTTCCAGGGTAACCCCACATAGAGCACATTACAGTAGTCTAGGCAAGAGGAGACCAAGTCATGAACCGCTGATGGGAGCAGATGATTAGGAAGATAGGGGCGCAGCTGCCGTATCAGATGGAGTTGATACAGCGCCGCCTGGCTCACAGCTGACACCTGAGCTTCCATGGACAGCTGGGGGTCTAAAATGACCCCCAAGCTGCGGACCTGGTCCTTCAGGGGCAAATGCACCCCATTCAGCGCCAGGTCCACATCCCCTAATCTCCTCTTGTCTCCCACCAGTAGTACCTCGGTTTTGTCGGGGTTCAGTTTCAGCATATTCCTTCCCATCCAGCCACCCACTGCCTCCAGGCATTTATCATACTTTGTTAACGCAACAGTGTCAGGCTGATAGGGAGGTATGAGAATTTTGGTTCTGTTCACAAATCATATGGACATGTTCCGTTCACAACCCCAAATACAAACGTGGGCAGGAGAACATGTTGTCCAAAACTGTTCACAAATTCCCAACCCATTCGTGCCTCCCAAAATGGTGCATTCTCAGACTTTTTTCTTTGGGGAGAAACTGCACATTTTTGGTGTGCTTTTGAAGGGGAAAAAAGGTGCATTTTCCCCCCCATTCGAAATGTGCACTTTTTCCATTTGTGCAAAATGGAAAAAGGATTGCCAAAGAATGTGGGAAATGAGGAGAGACAAGATTCAAACTGATGATCAGAGAATCTGGGCTATGATTCGCAGACACTGCTGGTTTGCCCATCCCTAGCTCAGGCACTCCATGTTATTGATCAATAAAGCATTACAGTTTCAGCTGTACAATAATTCTACAAGAAGGACAATTTCCAAAGACTTTTATCAAGTGTAAACACTGGCATTTTGCTGGTCACATTTGTTTCTTTGTCCTATGGATTGACAAACTATTTCCCTAGTTTTGAGAGGCACAGATTTACAGCTCAGCTAAATCCTTCCTTGTTTTTGCCAGCAGATTTTAGAGCCACATCATGGCTTCTGTGAAGTGTGAAACAATCCCATCTCAATTTAACTTCCATTCTATTGATCGAGAATTGTCTATACAGAAAGTTATCACCAGGCCATCTGCAAAATAATATAGTGCAAACCTCAATAGATCATGATCAACACTTTACAAAAAAATTTTTTAAAGAGAACGGAATATCATAAAACAGATGGATTTAAAAAAAAACAAAAACAAAAAAAAAACACCCAGTATTGTGCAGGAACAAGTTAGAGTTCTGTTAAATGACTAGTATAATTAACGACACAGTGCATGCACACTTAATTTTGAGGATGAATACTTCGTTAAAGTTTTGCATATTGAAACGTAATCTGCTGCTCAGTTCCACTTAATTTCAATTAAAAGTGATACTCTGTGCAATCTTTTCTCACAGCTATTATGCTTATTACTTTTAATTAGGAGACGTTATTAACAGAGTAGAACAGAGCAGTATGTTTCTTCCTTCTTTCCTTCCATCTGACTGTCCCCTCTCCCTTCCTTCTTTTCTCTTCTTGAGTGTGTTTATTTATTTATACATTTACAAGTCGCCTTTCAGTCCAAACAGGGTCCCCAAGGTGAGTTACAATTAAAGCATAAAACACTTAGATAACTTTCACATTTAAAAAAAAAACAACTTTTAAACAATTTGAAAACTTTAAAAACACATAGTAGTGGCTTCCTGAGTCCCCCAGTGTCACAACTTTATCCTTTGATCAGTGGGAGACAGGCAACCTAAACCTCTTAGACCACTTAGCAAAGAGATGCAAACATATGTCACACATGCTACCTTTGTCACATACCAGGGCCGGCCTATGACTTTTGCTGCCTGAGGCAAAGGACAAGATGGTACCCCCTCCCATTCCATGTATAGAAAAAGATGGCTGGACTGGCAGTTGGATCTTTCTTCAATGCTTTCTTCAGGTGCGGTGGAGGATGCTGTCTTCAGCATCCTCCTCCACCACTCCTGATAGCAGCAGACTAACTTAGGGGGCACAGGGCAGGCCACGTGGCCCACAGCTCTCTCCCCAAAACCTTGCTGCCACTCAGGAAACCTGCGTCCTGAGGTGACTGTAGCGGCACGGACCCCATCGCTCAAAGCCCACCACCCTCGATTGTGGAGCTCCGCTCTTCCCAGTGCAGACACTTAGTATGGGTCAGTTCACAGCTGTAAAAGTCTTCTTAAGTTGCGGTTGCCGATCGCTATGTGTCTTAGGGTACTTGCTTTAGCCCCTTAACTCTTTTCTAGTCTTATTATGTGTTTAGCTTATTGTACGTCACCCACGTTTGTTTGTCTTTATTAAGAGCAGTTTGTTTTATTTGATTACTTGAAGCAGGGTGCCCCTCCGTTAATTCACTTCTTACTTTCCTGTCACCAGTCAGACTCGGGAGAATTAGAACTTTGAATAAAAAGGTTGATTTATTGTTCTAACAAAGTCTCTAAACTGATATTCAACTCAGGAACAGATAACTTGGAATTTTCAACAGTTACATTCAAACTTGTTCTTTGCTTAGATTCAGGTTAAAGGCAGGCAGATGTTATACAGTGCTCTTTGTATCAATTTGGCTTGGTTACTTGAAAGTTACGGTATCAGACTAGGGAACTTAACTGTCCCTCACACTAGTCCAGAGTTTCTCCTTCTTCCTCAGACAGAAGGTCCTTCACTCCCTAAGTGGAGATGCCTGTGAATTGTTCTATACTAACACCTTCACGTTTGCCTTCTCACAACTTAGTACTAGATTTCCTGTCTGAACTCTTCTCTTCAGTACCACCTTTCCCTGCCTACTCTACTAACCTCCCACTCCCTCTCACTCCAACCCACTCTCTTCCCCAACTGACAACCAACTCCCCCTAACTGTCAACTCCCTGGGATTCTATGCTCTGGGCTTCAGCCAATCAGAGCCTCTGGAATGTTCAGCTTGGCCCCTCCCTGGGCTTCTGCCTGTCACTCCGCCACAGTGACCACCTCACGTCACTCTGCCTAATGGTATGGCCGGCCCTGTCACATACTAAGGTTACATTCAATGGGGGGAAATACCCAACCTTTTGGGGAACACTGGAAAGCAATAACTACGAAATATTTTATCTTTTGGAATAAGTGAAATACTTTTGAAGACAAGGTGTAGTATGAAGATTTTTATGTGAGACAACCTGCAGCAGTTCTCTCCAACCTGAAACCCTCCAGATGCTTTGGACTACAACTCCCATCATCTGGCAATGATGGGAGTTGGAGTCCAACAAATCTGGAGGGCGCTGGGCTGGGGAAGGCTGATTTACAACAGTAGAGAATAATAATTTCTGTGTATAACGCCTAGCAGAGGTCCCCAATGCCATGCCCACCGGAGCCAGCAGATGACTGCAGGCACCTCAGTCAGTGGCACCCAGAAAGCTCTTCACTCCCTGCCTCCTTCAAAATAATAATAATAATAATAATAATTTTAAAAATGAAAAATGTTAGGGTGCCAGGTCCTCCTTCCTGAACCTGCCTGCTGCTGATCAGCCTCTCTAAGGCGGGCCACAGTTTGCGCATCGTTTTTTAAATGCTAAGGAAATTTGCGCAAATTGCATAAGGTCACACAAATTGCTGTAACTTTATGCAATTTTTGTACCTTTACGCAATTTGCATAAATCGGAGTATTTTGCATGTTTTGTGCAAATACACACCTGAAAAGTGCATGGATCTAGTGCAATTTGTGAAAAATCAGCTGATTGTATGCCAATCACGCTAGATCCACGTGCTTTTTGGGTGCTTATTTGCATAAAATGTACAAAATACCCCGATTTATGCAAATTGCATAAAGTTACGCAAATTTTAGAATTTTAAAAAAGATGCGCGAACTGCAGCCCATCTCAGAGACGGAAGTCCGTGAGCTGCCTCGATTCACTTCATAGCAAGTCGAGCACCAGCGCAGGGCTGGAGAACTGGAATCGGGGGGGGGGGGAATCATGAAAATCTGTTGGATTTTCACCCCCTATCAGATTCCTCACACATCCCTAATTGTAGTGCTGTGCCGAATCCCTCCCTGGTCTTTCGCAGTCCCTCCACTTCCGTGTGAAAGAGGCAGTCGTTTTTCTGCCTCTTTTGCATGGATTTTGGATATTTTGGATCAATTTCTTAGCATGCCAGGCTTTAGGGCCTACCTTACTGAAACAAGATGACCATTGTAGAGCCACTGCAAGGACACATTCTGGTACTACTGACACTTTTGTTAGTTTGAGAAAGTACTGCAGCAAAGACACTCTTTGCGGTCTTCTATAAAACACATTAATGGGCTTGAAGAAAAGCACCCCCCCCCAAAAAAAAGCCTCTTGGAGGAGCGAGATGCCCTTCTGCAAAAAAAACAAAACAAACAAAGACTAAAACTAAAAGGGCAAGTTCTGTATGCTGCAGAGATCTTGTATCTCATAGAATCATAGAGTTGGAAGGGACCTCGGAGATCATCTTTTCCATCCCCCTGCTCAGTACAGGCTCTACACTGCAGGCTACGGCTACAGCAGCCCTGACAGTTGACCAATCCAGCCTCTGTTTAAATACCTCCAGCAAAGGAGAACCCACCACCTCCTGCAGCAATCTGTTCCTCTGCCTTATCAGTGGAAGTATAGCTTCCAAATCGCGTGAAGTGCTAGTTCCCCTCTACTCAACACACTGGTTAGGCCTCATAATTATATTTCATAGATTATAGAGTTGGAAGGAGCCTACAAGGCTATCGAGTCCAACCCCCTGCTCAATGCAGGAAACTACAGGAGGGGTCTCCCATCCAAGTAATAACCAGGCCTGACCCTGCTTAGCTTTCCACGCTCAGACAAGCTGAGCCAGCATGAGCCACAGGCCTTGAGTACTGCGTCCAGTTCTGGGCACCGCACTTTAAGAAGGATGCAGACAAACTGGAAAAGGTTCAGAGGAGGGCAACAAAGATGATCAAGGGACTGGAAACAAGGCCCTATGAGAGAGACTGAAAGAACTGGGCATGTTTAGCCTTCAGAAGAGAAGACTGAGGGGAGAGGTGACAGCGCTCTTCAAGTACTTGAAAGGTTGTCACACAGAGGAGGGCCAGGATCTCTTCTCGACCATCCCAGATTGCAGGACACGGAATAATGGGCTCAAGTTACAGGAAGCCAGATTCCGCCTGGACATCAGGAAAAATTTCCTGACTGTTAGAGCAATATGACAATAGAACCAGTGATCTAGGGAGGTAGTGGTTCTATAGAATAGAACCAGTGACCTAGGGAGGTAGTGGGCTCTCCCACACTGGAGGCCTTCAAGGTGCAGCTGGACAGCCATCTGTCAGGGGTGCTTTAACCTGACTCGGGAGAATGAGAGTCAGCACTGGGGGAAGCAGCAAACGAGGTGGCATCCGAGGGGTCGAACTGGGCAAATCCACCAGATTCCACCACCCCTGGACACTCAGATTCCTCACACATCCCTCTAGATGCTGTCTAGGGGCCATACGTTTGTGCTGTAAGACACATTTACTCATGTACTGCTGCCAAGCCAGGTCTCCCCCATCCGATACTTGCATCTTTGATTTTTTTGTACTTAAATGGAAGACTTTACATTTATCTCTGTTGAATCTCAACTTGTTAGATATGGCCAAGTGTTCCAGCCTGTCTAGATCCTTTTGAATCCTGAATCCTGATCCTATGGTTGACCATCCCTCCTAGCTTCATGCCCTCTGTGAATCTGATAAGGAACCCCTCTAGAGCCTCATCCAAGTCATTTATGAGAATATTGAACAGCACAGGGCCTAGGACAGAGCCCTGCAACACTCCACTTGAGAACCTCCCCGAAACAGGAAGATGTGCAGGAAGTTCTGCATTTTGTCCAAGTTGGGAGCATCACCCAACCCCCTGGAGAAGATTTGTGGGTGAGGTGGGGTGCGCAGGGATCTGCAGTGTGGAGGGGGAATCCATTCTGCCAGTTGTGTTAGTTCTGCTGGTGGACGGATACTGCTGGATAGATACAACGCCAACATTTTGTTACTATGTCCTGCTTGTTACTGCTATGTGCCGGAGTGCTTCAGTTCAGAGCAAGAAAGAACAGGTGCACAGAGACGATAGCAAGGTGCTTATTTGTTTGTTTCCTAATGGACACAGCTTGACTGAGAAGCAGTCCAAATTGTAACCCAAGTATGGTGGCCAGGTTTCCTCATTCATACTGAATGGCCCACAATTTCCAGCTCTGTCTGGGCCGGTGATCTCTCTTGCCATTACTCCAGGGTCAAGAGTTGGCCGATGGATGGTAGTCTTCTCTTTCTTCCCTTTCCTTTCATGTAACAAGCCCACATGTCACTCGGGCAGGAGATCATGAGGACAGGGGTATGGCTGAGGTCTCCACATTCTCCCTAATCATTCCCAGACTCATGGGCCTAGTGGTGCCTGGCCCTTCCTATGATGTCAAAGGCTGTGATGGACAGGCATGCACAGTGCCATGTATGTGCTAACTATCCTAGTGTGCATAGAATCGTAGAGTTAGAAGGAGCCCTATAGGCCATTGAGTCCAACCCCCCTGCTCAGTGCAGCCATAGATTTGGAGGTGAGAATGGCAGGCAGGAGGCATGGCATGGGGCAGAAAGCTGGGAGTGGTGGTGTCATTTGGACCAGGGCAGCGAGCTGTGAGGAACTGTGCGTGCTGCACTTGGGGATGGGCAGAACTGTCAATTTCAAATTCACTCAGTTTCTCATTTTTTCCAGTTTCACTTCAGTTCCTCATGAACTTTGAGAATTTTCTCCATCTTAGGTTCAGTTCTTCCCAAATGTTGAGAATTTTTTTAAAAAAAGTTTGCATGAGAATGTGCGCACTGTTTTTATGTGCAGTTCATCAAACGGGTAAATGCATTGTTGTATGCAGTTTTTGCATGCATTCCCCCCCCCCTAATAAATGCATTTTGTATGCATCTCTTTTTTTTATTTTAATTGGAGAGCTCCATTGCAAAATGTGGGAAGTGCAGTTTTAAAAGGATGACTACTGTTGGCTCACATATTGGTTCAAAAGTGCAAAATCAGGAACGTTTGCTTTAAAATGAGAACTGAACAAATTTCTCCCCCCCCCCTTCCTGCCTGCACTGCTGTCTTTGTGTGCCTAATGTTTTTACTAATGACTTAAACACAAAAACACTTAACACTCCATTGAAGTTCGCCCAGCAGTGAGATGCCCAGAAGGTCGGTGTGACCAAGAGGTAGCTTTTTGACATAACCCAACTGTGCCTTCCCCCCCACACACACAACTCTCTGATGTCCACGCATTCAATGCAAATCACGGCTAAGTTCCTCCTTGTGATCTAACGCATCAGTATTGTAACTTGTGTGAGGCTTTCTCCGCAAGCATCTCACTTAATTTCCTTTGCTTAATTGTGTAAATTGCAGCAACACCAAACATTAGATCCCTCCTGTTATGCTGTTATATCTAATCTGGTGTTGTCATATGTATGTATGTACTGTATGTATGTATTTATATTTAAAATATTTTTAACTCAGCCTCCATCCTAATGGATGCCAGGGTGGTATACAAGAGGTGTGGAAAGACTAAAAGCTACCACAAATATTATTTATTATTTATTTATAGTACAGTAATACCTTGGATTGCAAGCATAATTTGTTCTGGAACCGTGCTTGTAATCCAAAACACTCTTATATCAAAGCGAGTCTCTGGCGGGCGTGAGCGGGGCCGATTTCGGCCCGCTACGCCCGCTCGAGGCGAGCGGTTACATCCCTACGCTTGTATTGCAAGACGTCGCTTGTTTATCAAGTCAAAATTTATTTTAAAAAATTGCTTGTCTTGCAAAACGCTCTCAGACCAAGTTACCTGCAATCCAAGGTATTACTGTATTTGTATACCGCTCCATATCTAAGTATATTTCGGAGTGGTGAACAGTAAAAAGATAAAAACAGATAAAAGAAACAAAAGCAATTAATTGAAAACAAGGTAACATTAAAATGAGGGTTGGGCAGGATAGAAGGCTTCCCAGAACAAGGAGGTCTTCAGCAGGTGCCGAAAGCAACACATAGGAACATAATGAAGAGCCATGCTGGGTCAGACCAAGGGCCCATCTAGTCCAGCATTCCGTTCACACAGTGGCCAACAGCTTCCCACGGGAGACCCACAAGCAGGACATGAGTACAACAGCACCTTCCCACCCATGTTCCCCAGCAACTGGAGTACATAGGCATACTGCCTCTGATACTGGAAATGTCAGAGCCTGCCTGACCTCCAGAGGCAGGGAGTTCCACAGGAATGGAGCCACCACACTGAAGGCTCGTCTCCTGATGGACTCCAACCGGACCAAAGGTCCACGAGGAACCACCAGGAGAGTGCCCTCTGTTGACCTTAGTGACCAGGCAGGTTGGTAAGGGAGAAGGCACTCTCTCTGGTATCCTGGTCCCAAGTTGTTTCGGGCTTTGTACTCTAGCATCAGAACCTTAAACCTGTTGGTAAATATAAGACCAACAGCAACACGCCATCATCATAATAATAATAATTTTAAAAATCAGAAGCATAAAAACAGCAGAGCAGGTCAGCAGGCCACACACAATCCAGCTTTCAAACTTTTGGAGAATAAATACATTTTCACCTAGTCCTATAAGGATAGTACAGTCATGGCTTGGATTGAGAGCATAATTCGTTCCGGAAGCGTGCTTGTAATCCAAAACACTCGTATATATCAAAACGAAATCCCCCCAAAAAAATTTGAACAGAGATTTTTAATTTAAAGCCGTACTACAGTACTTGTATTGCAAGACGTCGCTTGTATATCAAGTAAAAAATAAATAAATAAATATTTAAAAATTTGCTTGTCTTGCAAAACGCTCTCAAACCAAGTTACTTGCAATCCAAGGTATTGCTGTAATACTATTTACTCCTTGCAAGCTTCTCTGAGGAGGGCATTCCAAAGAAGACGTGCCACCAGTGGAGGCTGGCGGCTCCAATGTCAGTGGGGTGGTGTATCCACTCCGGGCTGCAGTCTGAACTTTAAGGAGCTATCCATGGTGCTGAGCCAATTTTGGGGGATAGGGCTCAGCACCGTGGATAGCTCCTTTAAAGTTCAGACTAAAACCCAGAGTGGATACACCACCCCACTGACATTGGAGCCACCAGCCTCCACTGGGTGCCACCACTGGGAAAGCTATGTCCTCTCTGCCTACACAACAAAGGAACCCAAAGAAAAGCTTCCTCTGGAGAGCTTAAGGCATGGGGGGGTATAAACATGATCTAAATTAAGGATGTGCGCAAAGCTCAATAGGGGGGTGGAAGTCCAGCAAACTCGCCAGGCTGAACCCCCCCCCCCCGAACTCCTCTTGACTCATTTTCCCCTGGCTTGACTTGCATTCTTGTGAGCCGAGCCTGGGAAAGTGACTTCCGGTTTCCGGCTCTACAGTCATGCCTTGGATTGAGAGCATAATTCGTTCCGGAAATGTGCTTGTAATCCAAAACACTCTTATATCAAAACGAAGTCCCCCGAAAAAAATTTGTACAAGAGATTTTTAATTTAAGCCGTACTACAGTACTTGTATTGCAAGGCGTCGCTTGTATATCAAGTCCAAAAAAATTAAATAAATATTTTAAAATTTGCTTGTCTTGCAAAACGCTCTCAAACCAAGTTACTTGCAATCCAAGGTATTACTGTATGTTGTTTATGTAAGAAATGGCATAAGATACATTAAAAACGGCTGTGATTTGCACAACTTACGCAAATCACAGCCGTTTTAATGTATTTTACGCTGTTTTTCACATAAACAACGTAGAGCCGGGGGACCCGGAAGTCCGGCGAGCGCCTCAGCTGGCACCCATGCTCGGGTCTACTCAGCTCACGCAGTGCTTGTGCTCAGCTCAGCTGCGAGCCGCATGCTGGGTGGAGCGCCCACCCCTAGGACCCAATCTTCAAAGATAAGCACCAACACCTTGCAGCAAATCTATTTATGTATTTATTACATTTCTGACCCACCCAATGACTAATGTTGGATTACAATCAGTTAAAAAAACAAAATATCATAGAACAGTTAAAAATATGAAATGCAATACAAATATTTAAAAGAATAAAATATACAACATAATGCAAAGCAAGAAAGAGCACAGGGATCGATAAAACAACCATAATGACAGCCTAGAACTAGGTTTCTAAAATGCCTGGGAGAAAAGAGAGGTCTCTGCCTGGAATTGAAAAGAAAGACAAGAAACTGTTGGAGGATTTCACACACCACCACCCCGGGAGGAGAAAAAAAAAATCGGTGAAATGGTCCCCTGAATTTCTCTTCCCACAAATAGGTTGGAGAATCTTCAGAGGCCATTTGCACATAGCTCTGCTTCAGAGGACAGGTGAAATATCCCCTTTCGACATGCTCTTTCATTTATGCAGAAAACTGACACATCAAAGAAGAAGCTTATGCACTGGTCTTCTCCCTGCTGTGCTAGTTGTTGTTGCACAGCCTTTTTGGCCCCAACGGTCTCATCTCTCATCGGGCAGCACCAGGGAGCCACACACATGCTTTCTTACACACGCGCACACACAGACATGCACACATACAAACATGGCACACATACAAAGCACACACACTCACAAGCCAGGGGATTCCCTTGCTAGCGCTAGCAAGGGAATCCCTGGGGCTTCTCTTGTGAGCACAAGCAGTAGCCCTAGCAAGGGAATCCCATCCTTATCTTCCATCACCAGAGACTGATGATAAAGCATAGAATAATCGAGTCCAACCCCCTGCTCAGTGCAGGAATCCATTTGAAAGCATCCCTGGCAGATGACTGTCCAGCATCTGCTTAAATACTTCCGGCGATGGAAAGCCATCACCTCCCCGCTCTTATCATCAGGAAGCTTCTCCTAACGTCTACCCCCTGCAATTTCCACACATTGGCTCCAGTCCTGCCCTCTGGAGCAACAGAGAACAAGTCTGTTTCATCTTCTACATCAGTGTTTTCCAACCTTGGGTCCCCAGATGTTTTTGGCCTACAACTCCCACCTACGCTGGCTGGGGCATGCTGGGAGTTGTAGGCCAAAAACATCTGGGGACCCAAGGTTGGAGAACACTGTTCTACATGACAGCCTTTGATGATGGCGATCATGTCTCCCCTTAATAATTATAGAATCATAGAGTTGGAAGGGGCCCTTGAGGCCATGGAGTCCAGCCCCCTACTCAGTGCAGGAATCCAGTTTGAAGCATCCCTGACAGATGGCTGTCCAGGCTTTCCTTGGATGCCTCCAGCAACCGAGAGTCCACCACCTCAGTTGGGTCCATTGTCTGACTGCGCAGACGGTTAGGAGGTTTTTACTGATGTTCAACCAAAATCTGCCTGCCTCCAACTTAAGTCCGTCATTTTGTATCCTGCAGTCTAGGGAGACAGAGAACAGGTTGTAGCCCGCTTCTGTGTGACAACCCTGTAGGTACTTGAAAAGTGCTATCATATCCCCCCTCAGTCTTCTCTTCCCAAGCCTAAACATACCTAGTTCCTTCAATCTTTCCTCATAAGACTTAGTTTTTAGTCGGCTGATCATCTTTGTTGCCCTCCTCTATCTGAATCATTCTTAAAGTGACCAGCACAGCATACGTAGAGTGGGAGCACTATTATTTATTTATATATTTATTTATTACATTTCTATACCAACCAATAGCTGAAGCTCTATTACTTCCCATGATCTAGAACAGGGCTCTCCAACCTTGGGTCCCCAGATGTTGCTGGACTACAGCTCCCAGAATCCCTTGCCATTAGTTGTGCTGACTGGGTATGCTGGGAGCTGTAGGACAGCAACATCTGGGGACCCAAGGTTGGAGAGCCCTGATCTAGAAACTATACTTCTGTTGATGCAACCTAATATTGCATTTGCCTTTTTTGCAGCATCACACTGCTGACTCATATTCAGCTTCATATGCAGATAAGGGAAGGGTTTCTCTTGCTAGCGAGGGAAACTCCAGGCAGTGGCCAACATGTCAATGAGATCTGGCAGGCCATGAGAGATGTCTCGGCATCTTTTGCACCACTGACTTACAAGGGGGTTTTCTGGTCTTTCGTTTCTTTGTTCTAAATAGAGGAGCATGTGTAGCTTGCATCTGGAAGGCAACTCAGCTGCCTACACATAATTAGTATCAACAATTAGGAAGCAGGCTTTGACGGACATAGTAACAACCAGCCCATGTAGCCAATGGTCTCACACAGCTGGATGCCTTCGTGAAAAAGATGGCAGCCATTCATTTCACATGATAATGAAGACCCTTCTGCTAGACTTTTTACTAAGAGCCGTAAATTGTTTGGACAGACATGCTTACCGTGTAAAGTTTTCATCATTCCGGGGCCTTGCTATGAGATTTGAATTGTCTGTGTTGACATTTCAGTTCATATGTTTGCTCTGCTGAGCCAGTGAGCCATGATTATATGTTTTTTTTCCTTCCTTCCTTCCTTCCTTCCTTCCTTTCTTTCTTCCTTGTTTTTACCATTGTCTGTAAGCCATAAGAATTTTTTCAGTAAAAATGTAGTTTGAAAAAGAACCTGATTCCTACCTGCAGACTGAAGTGGTCAGCTCCATTCTAGCACTTCAGCGTTCAACAGTGTTCCAGTGGTTTCTCACGTAATGTTCTCTAGTCCACATCCCTACTCCATGTGCGCGCACATTTTCCTTCTGCCCACTTTCCACTTCTTTGTGTGTTCTCTCACTGCCCAAATGCCTTTTCCTCTGCCAGCTCCACATCTCCACTGTTATTGTGTGTTTGTGTTGTGTTTGTGTTTGCATTTGGTGTTTTTTTCTCATAGCAACATCCACTTCTTTCAGAACAATTGCTTGGCTGAGATTTGGTTCAAAGCCTCACTGGTCTGTGTGCATGTTCAACCCCTCTTCCTCCCCTCTCCCGCACATGAGAGCATGCGTGCATAGTCCCATTGACTAGATTTGGTCAGGGTTGCCCCCTTTTGAGGGGCGATATTTAGATGTTATTTACTTCTGTATATCTCAGGGTTCCCTCGGCTATGCAGGGCCCTCCAGTTTATGTTTGTTTGTTGTGCGTGGTCGCATTTTGCCTCCAAAGTGATCGGCACGGGGACACCTAATGGGTTCAGCATTAGAAGGAATAATTCCTTCTTCATTCTCCTGCAAGTGTGGACCCAGCCTAGGTCCCATACTGGAAAGAAAGACAGACTGGAGCAACAGGTTACACCTCAGGGAGGTGCGCTCACAGAGCAATAATCACATGTGGCCTGAAACATAGGGGGTGATGCCCCCATTGCTCTGTCTAAGCTGTGCTCTTGGCCACCTCCAGACTGCCTAGGCTTTTCCAATAGCCCCACATGGCAGAGTCTATTTGGTTTCCTCGGAAGCCCTATTCAGACTTTCTGAATGTGTGACGATGCAGCGTGCAGAGGGTTGACTGGTCTTGTGGAAG
Organism: Shinisaurus crocodilurus; assembly: GCA_021292165.1. Taxonomy (NCBI): domain Eukaryota; kingdom Metazoa; phylum Chordata; class Lepidosauria; order Squamata; family Shinisauridae; genus Shinisaurus; species Shinisaurus crocodilurus. Next base: position 279,156,312 of record CM037878.1, read on the forward strand.
CAGCCCCCACTCTCTGCCTCCGTGTGTTGATCAGCATTGAGTGCAAAGAGCCTGCACTTTTACAACTTCTGAGTGCATCGGCTCTGTCCACACCAAGCTGATCAACACATGGAAATCAGGGGTAGCATAATGAAAATAGGAGTACCGATCACTGTCTGAATCCCTAGCACACGTTGTCATTGCTCCACCTTCCTCCTGCCATACTCATTTACCCTACAGCTGCCCACCTTTCATTAGTTCAAAAGCAGGGGAGGCAATTGTACACCAAAGAAGCATAATTGTCCTGCATCAGGCTATCAACAATTCAAAATATACCTCAGCGGCTGGAGTGTGTGGAATAGGGATGGGTGACACTAAGAAACTTGACCCGCTTGCACTCAGTGGACTTTCGGCATCTCACCGACTTCAGAGCCGAAAGTGGGCTGAGTCAGGGAGGGGGGGTTATCCACAACTCTGTCTTTTAAAGCGGGCTGCAATTTGCATATATATATTTTTTTTGTAAAACCAGGAAAATGTGTGTAAATCCCAGCGACAATTTGTATAAATCCCAGCTGCGATTTGTGTAAATCCCAGCGACAATTTGTATAAATCCCAGCGACAATTTGCGTAAGTTCTGGCTGCAGTTTGCGCAAATTGTGGCCAGAATTTACGCAAATTTCCCAGGCTTTAAAAAAAAAAAAAAAAAAGCACACAAATCGCAGCCCACTTTAAAAGTGGAAGAGTGAGTTGGCGCTAGAGCTGGGTTGACAGGCTGGAATCTGGGGGGGGGGGGGAGCCAGGCCAATCTGCTGGATTTTGCCCCCCACACACACTGAATTCCTCATTACATCCCTAGTGTGGAATGTCAGGCTATGCACAGCATCGCGCCTTAAGGCTAAATATGAAGCGTGCAGACGATTCTCACCATTTTGTTTACCTTAGTGTAAGTGCACAGGGCCCCATGCATGGGTAGGATTGCAAGTGAATTTTGGAAGAAAAGGTGACGGGGTGGGAAGGTTTAAGCCTCCCCTACCCACAGCTGGTGGTCCTCATCTGGATCGATTGATTGGCACTAGAGAATGACCAATGGAACCTGCAATGCAATGTGCATCCCCACTCCCAAAGTGGAGTGCTCTTATCTGGGGCTCTCAACAGCTTGGAGTAGGAGCCCTGTAGAGCTATTCGGGCACCTTGAGAGAGGAGGGGGAAGAGTTTCAGAAGTGGGGAAGGACACCTTCTTCTCTCCCCACCCCTACACATACCCCAGAGGCCTTCCCCTGCTGTGTTATATGGGCTGTCAGCCCAAAACCTGAGAAGGGATAGGCATACAGTCATGCCTTGGATTGAGAGCATAATTCGTTCCGGAAATGTGCTTGTAATCCAAAACACTCTTATATCAAAACGAAATCCCCCCCCAAAAATTTTTTTACAGAGCTTTTTAATTTAAGCCGTACTACAGCACTTGTATTGCAAGACGTCGCTTGTATATCAAGTAAAAAAATAAATAAATATTTAAAAATTTGCTTGTCTTGCAGAACGCTCTCAAACCAAGTTACTTGCAAGCCAAGGTATTACTGTATCAGCTTCACTCTCTCCCGCATTTGATTTTTTTTAAAAAATCTCAAGTTCTTTCTCCCCTAGATATGAAGAACTTTGTGAATTTTGGTAAATTCTTATCACATGCAAATTGAAATGGAATTCTCATTCATGTGCACCAGCCAAATTTGATAAGTAAAGCTATTTCCAGCATTCCCCCCTGCTCCATTTGGCTTTTGTGCAGGTGGGGGGGGGGGACTGGGATGGATTTACTTGTGCCCAGACTTAGGTACATTAAAATCTCAGATTACTCTATGGATTTCTATGGTCAACTCTCACTGCCATCCCTTGGGACATTGAAACATAGCTTCTCAGTGTGAACCAGAAAATTACCTACCCAGACAATTAGAGGGTTATCTCCACTTTTTATATCTGCAGTATGTGTCTCTACCTCTATCCTCCTGTTCCAGCCACTCCCACCAAATTTCAGGGGCTTTCCTCTCTCTCTCTCTCTCTCTTTTGTTCAGTCAACATTCTGTGGCTGTTGAGTTCTCACTGGGCTGTTTGTGGGCTATCCTCATCCTTAAGGGGACAGGGGGAAGGGCCTCAAATGTTTTTGTACCCAAAAAACTTTGGGGTTACCTGAAGTCTACTGATACTTCCCTCTCGTGCATGAGGTTAGTGTTTGGCTACATTTCAGGGACGTTGAAGAGTCCTTGGTCTCGAGTCACGAGTCGAGTCACGAGTCTTTGGACCCGAGTCTCGAGTCCGAGTCCTTGGTCCAAAATGGTGACTCACAAGTCCTGAGTCCCGAGTCCCTCCCAAAGCTGACTCCACGAGTCCCTATTAAAATCCATGGGGTTTTTCCCCAACAAAATAAGGCTACTTCAGATGTGTGGCTTAAATAAATTCTAGGCACAAGTGTGCCTTTTTATTTCAAAACTCTGCAACTGATTTTGGCAAGAACAGACCAGGCAGAAAAACCCAAAATAACCAGGCAGGCAGAGCAGGCAGGGAACCCCAAAGCAGGCAGACAGAGGCGTTTGTCTTGGACAATTCAAACTGTGGAACTGGTTAAGAAGAGACCCGGCAGGCAGAGGAGGCAGGGAACCCCAAACAGGCAGGCAGAGGCAGCCAAACCCAAAATGTCTGAAAGGTTGCATTTTAGGAAAATGATTTTAAAAAATGAAATCTTCGCCAGCGATCGCACTTCTCTCCACTCCTTCTAGCACAGCCCAGGGATGTTGATGAGTCCTTGGTCTCGAGTCCCAAGTCAAGTCTCGAGTCCCATTAAAAATATTGGGACTCGAGTGGGACTCAGGACTCGTCCAACTCGCGAGTTGAGTCCTGGAGTCCGAGCCCCCATCCCTGCTACATTTATGTGGGCATGGGAAGAACTGAGTCAGAAATCTGCTTTCCATTCCAAGATTTAACTTCCAGAGAACCCAGCAAGGGAGATGACTCTTGGAGAATTATCTATTAGTTCTACTTGATTTTGCTGCCATTTTGTGTATTTTGTGTTTTAATTCATTGTAAACCACTCTGGTATCTCTCGATGTTGAGTGTTTTATAAATCCTATGATCAATAGTAAATAAATAAGTAAGTAAGTAAATAAATAAATAATAGATAGATTGGCAGCTGTAGTAGGAACTCACTAAAATTTATAACAAGGGCTCCCCAAAAGGTAAAATTGGGGACAGTGGTTTCCCAAGGACAGGTCCATCCCTAGTAAATAGGGCCGTTAGAGCAGGTGGGAATACTACATAAACTGATGCAGGGTTATATCAAGTGATTTTCCTCCCCCAAGTTGACTCTAGGGCATGAATAGCTTCTTTGGCAAAACAAAACCCAACAGTTTCCTTTCCGGCTGAACACTATTCATTAACTTCCAGTGGAAGGTGTGGGTGAGTTCCATTTGGAATTACTTATAATGGCCTTTGTGCCTAAAAAGGTCCTTGTGTACTCAACAGCTCCCACAGCTTTCAACAGAAATGGTTTGTGCTCAACAACGTCTTCCAAGCCATGGCACAGCGAGGCTTCAAAAACGCATGCTTTGACATTGGCATGCTCCTCCGGCAATCTCACAATATTTCGTCGTCATGGTAATATTTTTGGTTGCAGGGAAATTTCTTGGTTCTTCACAGCTAATATGCCAGGGAACATTTTCTTCCAACTGTTCTTTTTAACTAACGTCTTTGTTGAGATGCCAGCAACTTGGTTTGCAGCCACTTATCTACAAAACCCGTGGGATGACTTCCGTGAAAATAACCGTGCTTCGTTGCTGACCTGATGGGAGAGTGAATGTTTGTATCTGGACTCAGAGAAGATCTGCAGATAGTCCAAAGTTCCAAAAGACAGTTGTGGAGAACCTATAATAAATATAAAATTAAATGTATATTTTGTTAACTTGCTGAGAATTACAATATGCTGAGAAAATACTGAGAATTACAATATGCAATGTCTCTCAACAGGTAATTTGACCTTAGAAACACAACATGTGCAAGATTCCAAGATGGGCTTTGTGATTAACGCAATATACTCCATGGCATATGGCCTCCATAACATGCAGATGGTGCTGTGCCCAGGCTATGCTGGTCTTTGTGATGCTATGAAACCAATTGATGGACGGAAGCTCTTGGATTCTCTTATGAAGGCCAACTTCACTGGGGTTTCTGGGGACATGATCTCATTTGACGAGAATGGAGACTCACCAGGACGGTACTGTAAATATTTAACCAATCCAGAAAACATGGAATGCCTTATCATGTTAATTATTCAAAGTTTTAATCATAGCCATTGGGGTTTATGGGTTAGATCCAGACTTAGTCATCCTTAGGGGATAGCCATGTTAATTTCATAGATTTCATAGATCATAGAGTTGGAAGGGGCCTACAAGGCCATCGGGTCCAACCCCCTGCTCAATGCAGGAAACTAGAGGAGGGGTCTCCCATCCAAGTAATAACCAGGCCTGACCCTGCTTAGCTTTCTACGCTCAGACAAGCTGAGCCAGCATAAGCCTTGTAAACATTTCAAAAAGCATTGAGTGCACCTCAAAAAAGGATATTGTAGGGCTGGAAAAGATGCAGGAAAGGACAAACAACATGGTCAAGGAGCTGAAGCAATTTCCCTATGAGAAAAGGTCACAATGTTTGGGGCAATTTAATCTAGGAAAAAAGGCAAGTAAGGGGAGATATGATAGAGGTGTATAAAATTATGTATAATGTGGAGAGATGTCTTCCCCCTCTCTCATAATACTAGAATCTGGGGTCATCCAGTGAAGCTGAGTGGTAAAAGATTCAAGAAGGAAATACTTTTTCACACAGTACCTAGGTAAACTATGAAACTTGCTACCGCAGGGTGTGGTAGCAAACCTGGATGGCTTTAAAAGGGACTTTAAAATGTGGATGATTTTAAAAGGGGTGTCATGGACCAGCAACATCCTGTTCCGTGCATGGAAGGGAAAACAGGCGAAATAGTGTGTTCACGCTCTTTTTTGCTCTTCCCTTCCTTGTGACCTTTTCTGCAGCCACCAGGTAGAAATCTTTATTTCTCTGGCTGCCTCTACCAATCCAGCTTTAAAACTCTCTAGGTCCCAGGTATCTACTTTTGGTAGTGTGGGGATTAGCTATTAGGCATAGGGTGGGTTTAAAAAAAAGAGAGATCACGAAATTTCAAATAACAAAGCTTAAATTTTACTGAAGAAAAATGTCAATAGGAAAAAAAAAATCTGAATAGATATACACAAGATAGTCTATTCAGGTTACCTGGGCATGCTTATCATGTCACAACACACACAACCATATGAGCTATAGGCTAATACAACAACCGGGGATAAGCACGTCCAGGTAACCTGAATAGACTGTCTCTATTTCATCCAGGTTGCTTATCCAAGCAATATCTTACTGTCAATGGTCCAACTCTCTCATTCAGTTCGCCAGCTCCAGCATCTCTGACACTTTCTTTCCTTTAAGACTCCGGAAATCTTTTCTTTATTCCTTCTCTTTGCCTTCTCTTTGTGTCTTTCTGCCTCAGTCTCTACCTCTGAATTTTATCTTCAAAAATTATTATTTTTTCTTTCCCCAATCCCAGCCATTCAGGAGGGGAATTTCTTGTTCATTCCTACCAACTACATTACTGTTTCCTGTGCTAAACCTTTCTCTTCCTCTGACTTCTTGTTGAACTTTATCACCTCCTGCTTCCTCAGCAAAACTTCCCGACCTTTCTATTCTAACTAAAGTTTGACCTATTTAGCCAAAAGGTTAAACTATTGACCTTTTGCCTGAAACTGACCAGCATGCACACATACAAAGGTTTAACCCCATAATATCCTGAAACCAAACCAAATATAAAAATGGAGGACAGTTCTGTGCCTTCAGAATGGGATTAGACAAACTCATGGAGGATAAGGCTATCAGTGGCTACTAGTCATGATGGCTATATATGACTTCCAGTATCAGAGGCAGTGTGTCTCTCACCAGTCGCCAGGGAATAGATTCAGGAGGATGCTAGTGCTGCTGCACTCATTTCCTGCTTATGGGTTTCCAAGAGGCATCTGGTTTTCCTCTATGGGAACAGAGTGCTGGACTATAGACCCTTGGTCTGATCCAGCACAAATCTTCTTATGCTCCTTAGTCATAACTGTTGGTGCGTGTGTGCGTGAGCAGCAGAGTGCGTGTGCGCATGGGAGATTTAAAATCCTGTCTGTGTGCTAGCAGAGGCCTGTTATTCCACACACAGATCTTCCAGATCTCAGCTCCCCCCTTTTCGCAGCGTGTAATCCAACTTGCTTCCAGGCAGCTTCCCCATTTGCAGATTAATCCATGGAGTCAGGAAACACTCTGGAACACCACAGGTCTAATTCTATCTGTTTATTCACTTAGCAAGTAAAGTTCTACAGAGTATACATTTCCTAGTTACAGTCCATGTGCAGAGTATAAATGCATAGCAAGCATTACATCCAGTGGAGTAAGTTGAGCTTCACTCCACCTCAGCAAAGACGTTACATTGTTGCAGTAACAAAGTCCAGCAAGAAGAACAAAGGAGAAGAGAGAAAGCAGTCCTGCTTCTCTCGAAGATGGTTTCAGACAGAAAACAAGTTAGCATGTCATCAGAACATACAAACCATGTGACTAGCTCATAATGCTCCCACGGTCTAGGCTTCCCATGCAAAAAACATGAGAACCCAGAAAGACATAACAAACTTGTTTACAGCCATTCTGTTCTTTCCATGTGTAAACAGTGTGCTACAGCTGGTGAAGTGATACATATCACAACAATAACTAACTTGTCCCATTAATTTCAATAGGTCCACTCTGAATAAGTCTGAGTTAGAAACCCCCATGGCAGGCTTTCTAACTCAGATACCAATTATTAAAATACTGTGTTTCCTTAAAGAGGATGAACAAATATTCCATTAATTGGATTGATCTCTTTGTTAATGGACAGGTTCAGACAAGACTTCTTCCCAATCTTCTCCCTGTATGTAGTATACTTAACCGCATGAGGTTGGCTCAGTAGTAGTTTATTGGCAGCAGCCACAGCAACTCCTTCGGAACTGGTGGTAATATGTTCCCCACTAGGCAGTCCCACTCAGCAGCCTAGCTGAGCCATTTTGCACTAGCTGCAGCCACTGGGCCGCCAGCCTCATGGGGTTAGTTAAGATGAATTAATATGACTCCATGCAACTTACTCATATTGATATACTTATCAGTTTTTTGCCATCACCTATGGTGAGTAGGTTTATTGTTTACTGTTATTTAACTAGTTTAGTGGGTCTACCATTTTTGGCTGGCCTCGCTAGCCAAGCCAAGACCTGTGGCCGGCAGCTTCTTCCCCTCTTGCTGGCTTTATGGAGACAAGCATCTCTGCTCTGCAGTAATAGACGCTCCCCCAGCCTTTCCTATGGGAAAGGCAGGTGAGGAGGAGCATTATTCTAGCATTTGCTGATGCTCCCCAGCAAAGGGGCTCAGAGCCTCTGCTGACCAATGGCTGAAAAAGCATCCCTCCCACCCTCTTATCCTGTGTGGGCTTCAGCTAATGCTGGGAGATGGCACCGAGCATTAACCAAGAAGGGACCATAGCTCAGTGGTAGGGCACCTGCTTTGCATGCAGAAGGTCCCAGGTTCAATCCCCGGCATCTCCAGGCAGGGCTGGGGAAATTCCTGCCTGAAACTCTGGAGAGCCGCGGCCAGTCAGTGTCAACAGGACTGAGCTAGATGGACCAAGTGGTCTGACACAGTATAAGGCAGCTTCCTAAGAAGCCCCCATGGATTGGGCTGACTGGCTTTTCCAGAGTTTCTCTAGATGTATAATGGTGCAATCCTATGCAAGTTTAGACAGGGGGGGGAAAGCCTGCATGCCTGGCTGGGGCATGCTGAGAGTTGTAGGCCTTTTTTTTCTGTCTAAATTTGCATAGGATTGCACTTTAAATCATACTTATGTGTTTTGGATATTGAATATGATTTAGCTGGTTGACAGAGAACCTCTGTCAGTAAATGCTTCGGATCACTTCAAGAGGACATCAAAGCCTTAAGCTCCTTCCTTGGCAGTCAGTCAAATAAATTCTCTACTCCTCTCTGTCTTTCTTGCTCTCTCCAATGAATGCCCCAGAGACGGTCTCACCTCTATCATATTATTATCCTCGTTCTGGGCTCCAGACAATCAACTCCAAGTTTCAGCTGAGCTTGTTCCCTCTTCATTTTCAAAGGTGGTGGTGGGGGAGATGAAGGCTTTCAAGTGAAACTTACTTACACCGCCTAATATATGCTGCGTCTCAGTTAGTGATGCAAATGGTTACCAAATCACACAGCTCTAACAGCCACTTAAAGTGCCAATTGTTTGGAAAGCTCATGCATTCAAATTACACTTTTAATGAACTCTTGTAACTGCTTGTGGTCTCTGAAGCTTATAAAAGGCCTGGGCAAGTTTGTGCAGGCAAGAAAATTACAGTGGCTCTTAACCAAGGTGGACAGGCCACGCAAGCCCGTACTTGTGGCCAGAGCTGAATTAAACTAAGTGAATGGGAAGGCAAGTGAGCGCCACATGTGGATTAGCAATGGATGGCCTCCTTCATAGCTGATTATGTTTTGCTTACCCCAAGCAGTGAATCGGCATGGACAGAGAAACTGGACAGATAGGTCCAAGGGCTCTCCAAGATCACATTGGTATTGGGCATTGCAACTCCCATCAGCCCTAGCTGGCATAGCCAATAGTGAAGGATCATTGGACTTGCAGTCCAATAACATCTGGAAGGTCACAAGTTGCCCGCATACTGGAATGGATGCTGGAATCAGTTTGGTAGGCAGGCCCTGTGCTTACTGAGGTCAGGCAGAACCTTACCAACTGGCAACTCCATGAAATACCAGTGCACATATTTTAGCCCTTTTAGTGCCATTATATATTAGTTTAGCATTGCAGTTGTTTCTGCTGGAATTTATATCTATCCGTTGATCCAGAATGCAGTGTCATAAGGATGTTAGTGGGCACACGCCCATGGGATCATGTTACACCCGTGCTACAACAACTGCACTGATTGGCCATTTGCTTCTGGGCACAATTCAGCATTGGTGATTACTCTGAAAGCCCTAAATAAGTTGGGTCCAGAGAATACCTGAGGGATCACTTCCTCGCATACCACCCTGCCTGATCCCGAAGTACAGGAGGGGAGGTCCTTCTCTGTATCCCACCTATGGTGGAGCCATGGATGATGGCAACAAGACATAGGGCCTTCTCGGGGGCTGCATCCATATTGTGGAACACCTTGCCCTGTGAAGTACAGAAAGCCTCCTCTCTGGATATCTTTCACCACTGGCTGGTACAGACATTTTTTATTCCAGCAGGATTTTGTCTGCTGAATACCTTCTCTTTTATGTAAAGGTTATGTTTTATCCATAGTCTCTGTTGTTCTTGCTGGGGTTTTGTTTTTGTTTTTTTGTATTTTTAATGTACATATTTTTATGGTATTTTGTGATGTTAAAGTGCCTTAAGATGCCCATGGGCACCAGAAGGGCAGAATATAATTTTTAATAGAAATTTTATAGAAATATATTTCTAGATTTTTTGCACATCCCGTTGTGGGGTTTTATTGAGAAAGGGAGCCCAGGAGGGGTGGGAGTTTTTAAAAAAGGAAATTTTAAAGGCACAATTGCAAACAATTCCCACAAGGAAAAAAGGCAGAGGGCAACAGAAGAAGCCAATGTGGCTTCACAATAAACTCAAAGATGACCTGAAAACAAAAAAGGACACGTATAGGAAGTGGAAGGAAGGACAGGCTACAAGGGAAGAGTACAGGCAGGTAGCACAGAACTGCAGGAATAGTGTCAGGAAGGCTAAAGCTGAGAATGAGCTAAGGTTAGCGAGGAATGCTAAAAGCAACAAAAAAGCTTTCTTCAGATACATGCACAGTAAAAGACAGAAGAAAGAACTGGTGGTTCAACTACGCAATGAGGGTGGCAAATTGATAACAGAAGACAAAGAAAAGGCAGAAGTGTTCAATTCCTACTTCGGCTCGGTCTTCTCCCAAAAGAGGGTCTATGACCCCCCTGGCAAACCTGAAGTGCAGACTGAAGGGGCAGGATTGCAGCTTGAGATTGATAGGCAAATGGTCAAGGAGCACCTGATTGCTCTGAACGAGTTTAAATCTCCAGGGCCTGATGAGCTGCATCCTAGAGTAATAAAGGAACTGGCAGAAGAACTCTCAGAACCACTGTCTACTATCTTTGAGAAATCATGGAGGACAGGTGAAGTGCCAGATGACTGGAGGAGGGCAAATGTTGTTCCCATCTTCAAAAAGGGCAAGAAGGAAGAACCTGGGAACTATAGGCCAGTCAGTCTGACATCAATCCCCGGGAAGATTTTGGAGCAGATTATAAAGAAGTCAGTCTGGAAGCACCTTGAAAACAATGCAGTGATTACTAGAAGCCAGCATGGATTTGTCAAGAACAAATTCTGTCAGACTAATCTGATCTCATTTTTTGATCGGGTAACCTCCCTTGTGGACTGTGGGAATGCTGTGGACATTATATACCTGGACTTCAGCAAAGCTTTCGACAAAGTGCCTCATGATATCCTGATTAGTAAGCTAGCTAAGAGTGGGCTAGATGGAACAACTATCAGGTGGATCCACAATTGGCTACAGAATCGGACTCAAAGAGTGCTTATCAATGGTTCCTTCTCAAACTGGGGAGAGGTAACGAGCGGGGTACCACAGGGCTCGGTCCTGGGCCCGGTGCTCTTCAACATTTTTATTAATGACTTGGATGAGGAGGTACAGGGAATGCTTATCAAATTTGCAGATGACACAAAGTTGGGTGGAACAGCTAATACTCTGGAAGACAGAAACAAAATTCAAAGTGACCTCGATAGGCTGGAGCGCTGGGCCGAAAACAACAGAATGAAATTTAATAGGGATAAATGCCAAGTGCTGCACCTAGGGAGAGGAAACCAAATGCAGAGTTAAAGAATGGGGGACACTTGGCTCAACAATACTACAAGTGAGAAGGACCTTGGAATTGTGGTAGATCACAAACTGAATATGAGCCAGCAATGCGATGTGGCTGCAAAGAAGGCAAATGCAATTTTGGGCTGTATTAATAGAAGTATAGCTTCCAAATCACAGGAAGTGATAATTCCCCTTTACTCGGCACTGGTTAGGCCTCATCTTGAGTACTGCGTCCAGTTCTGGGCACCTCACTTTAGGAAGGACATAGACAAACTGGAGAGGGTTCAGAGGAGGGCAACAAGGATGATAAAGGGACTAGAAACAAGGCCCTATGAGGAGAGACTGAAAGAACTGGGCATGTTTAGCCTTCAGAAGAGGAGACTGAGGGGAGATATGATCGCACTCTTCCAGTATTTGAAGGGATGTCACACAGAGGAGGGCCAGGATCTCTTCTCGATCATCCCAGTTTGCAGGACACGGAATAATGGGCTCAAGTGACAGGAACCTAGATTCCACCTAAACATCAGGAAAAATTTCCTGACTGCCAGAGCAATAAGACAATGGAATCAACTACCTAGGGAGGTGGTGGGCTCTCCCACTCTGGAGGCATTCAAGGTGCAGCTGGACAGACATCTGTCAGAGATGCTTTGACCTGGATTCCTGCATTGAGCAGGGGGTTGGACTCAATGGCCTTGTAGGCCCCTTCCAACTCTACTTTTCTATGATTCTATGATTCTATTGTTAATGTCTGTCTGCAGCATATTTGTAAATGTGACACAACATATTGTTTATTTCAGTCAATGTGTTCGAGTTTTAAGTTCATGATATAGGGCACCCTGTTATTTGATTTCCTCTGGCAATAATGCATGGTTGAGATCAAGGAAGGTGTACAGGGCATTCCCATAGATGAGGTTGGAACAATATATGGGATAGATGGATTGTGAAAATGATGTCAATTAGGATAAAGGAAAATTTTTATAAACTAATTTGGAGATGGTATTTAACTCCAGTAAGATTAAATAGAATAGATAATAATTGTTCTGCATTATGTTGGAGAGGATGTCAGGAAAAAGGGACATATGCTCATATGTGGTGGAGTTATAAAAATGTATTGGTGTTTTGGCGAGAGGTTTTTACAGAAATATCGAAAATTATTGGTACTAATTTAGAGGTCTGTCCAAAATTAGCATTGTTATCAATAACTGAGAAGCTTATTTGTGATCAAAATACGAAGGAGTTAATTGTAAACTTGTTAACTGCGGCCAGGAGGCTAATGATAGCGAGAAATTGGAAAGTACAACATGTTTTCCTAATAACAGACTGGTATAAGGAAGTTTGGGACATAGCCCTAAATGATAAACTAACTAGTAGTATCAAATGCAAAAAAGGATTGCTAAAGAAGAATAATTTTATGGAGATATGGAATCATAGATTTTCATAGATCATAGAGTTGGAAGGAGCCTACAAGGCCATCGAGTCCAACCCCCTGCTCGAATCAATTATTAGATTATGTATTAATAAAGGGGAAGGGTAACATGCCTTGTCAGGATATGTTATATTTTTGGAATTTAGAATTTATTTGATCAAGAGGATAGAATATATTAATTGGTCCCTTGGAGGGTGGGGGGGAGCACTTCACGATTTATTGTATGTTGATTATGTTATATTTGTGTGATAATCTTGTATTTTGTTCTATATATATTTTTGTTATAATTTGTTTTGAAAAATAAATAAAATAATTTTTAAAAAAAGGGAAAAAAAAGATGAGGTTGGAGTGGCTGATCCATCCAACACCCTGCCGGGTTCCTGCCAGCAGGGTGGAAGGGAGGGAGGTGCAGTGCAATGCATCTTCCTCAAATGTTTGTTTGTTTTTGTTAAAGCAATTATATATATATATATTGCAAGGAACCCAAGGCAGCTTACATGGTCCTCCTCCTGTCCATTTTATTCTCACAAACAAACCTGTGAGGTAGGTTAGCCTGACAGTTGGTGGCTGGCCCAAAGTCATCCAGTGAGCTTCGTGGCCAAGTGGGGACTAGAACCCAGATCTCCTGAGTCCAACACTCAAACCACTACACCACACTGACTCTTATTTCAAGCAATGGGAGGGAATGAATTTAGACCCGCTCCAGGGCGGGTCTAAATTTGCAACCCGGTTAGTGGACATGGGCAAAGGCTAGGAGAGCTCTGAATCCTGTAGATCCAGAGACTCCCCTGCTCCATCCACACCACACCAGCAAATCCTCCATCTCCCCCATCTCCGACATTAGAGGGGTGATGGGGTCAGTTCTTTCACTGTTGTCAGGAACTGGGAATCCAAGATCAGATCCCCTCCTCTGAAAATGGAGCACTTTCTCTGACTTCGGAGGAGGGTTTCCAATCTGTCCTAGTGCCTCTCAGATGCCATTCCAGGAGCCATAGTATTGCAGGCTTAGAGCAACTTAGTGAACCAAAGTCTGATCCAATTTAAATGTCACAATGGCAGTCATGTGTTGTAAGTCACAACACAGTTACTTATTGTCCAGGAAATTTTAAGGTGATGGTCCAGTCTTACAAATGCCCTACCATACCACAGCCTTCCTGAACCTGGTGCCCTGCAGCTGTTTTGGGCTACAATTCCCACAATCCCTGACCACTAGTCATTCAGGATGGGGCTGATGGGAGTTGTAGTTCAAAACATCTGAAGGGCACCAGGTTGGGGAAGGTTCCTCTATCATGTGTAAGCATCATAGGCACAGTGTCCAGGACAGTTGGGTTTGATAGCCTGATCCTACATGTTTGAGTCTGACAAATTTACTTTCAAGTATTATTTATTTATTTATTTCTTATATTTATACCCCGCCTTTTTTCCTGCAAGGAACCCAAGGCGGCTTACATAATCCTCCTCCTCCTCTCCATTTTATCCTCACAACAACCCTGTGAGGTAGGTTAGGCTGAGAGTCAGTGACTGGCCCAAAGTCACCCGGTGAGTTTCATGGCCGAGCGGGGACTAGAACCCGGATCTCCCGAGTCCCAGTCCAACACTCTCACCACTACGCCACACTGGCTCTGTGTAACTGTGCTTATGATTGCAGCCTTTTACCTATTAACTTATTTTTGAATATATATTTTTTGAATATATATTTTTTTTAAATCATGACAATGGTGCCCTCAGCTCTGGGCTAAATTCAACTGAGCAATTCATCTTTTCATTCGAAAGGTATGAAATCATGAACTTTAAGAAAATGGGGAAAGACTACTTTGACTATATCAATGTTGGGAGTTGGGACAATGGTGAACTGAAAATGGACGACGATGAGATTTGGTCAAAGAAAAGTTCTGTCATCAGATCTGTCTGCAGTGAACCTTGTGACAAAGGAGATATCAAGGTAAGTAAATGTGATAGCATCATTCCCACGGGCATTCCTGGTAAATTAAAAGATGGCTACCCCCATGGACAGCTCATGGGGGCAGCCATCTTCCCCCCCCCCCCCAGGAATGCCTCTGGAAACAACACAGATCATTACATGACATTTTCCCAGACCCAATGACTAGCATCATTTCTCTCCAGCAAATGATGGCCACTAGCCCAGATGGCTTTACAAAGTATTAGACAAATTGGGAAAGGACCATAGGCTCATGGTTTACATGTCAAATGTCCCAGGTTCAATCCCCTGCACCTCCAGGTACGGCTGGGAAAGAATAAGGCAGCTTCCGATGTTCCTAAATGTATCAAGGAGAAGTTGTTTCATTAGGTATAGTGATGTGGTGGGGTTTGAAAAAAGGGCTCAAGATACTGTTTCCCATTATTCCTGGCAGCCCAAGTTTTGGAGTGGGGCTGGATAAGCTGCCCATCAATGGGCCCCTTCTGGCTTATTTGCTTGGGGGGGGGGCAGATTACCTGACTGCTCTTTCATGATGATGTCACTGGCAGAATGGGTGGAGCTGTAGGCCACATACCAACTGCTTAATTATGTCACCCCCATGCCCAGTTGATGCATGGCATAGGCACAGGGCCAGGGCCAGACATTTTGCTGCCTAAGGCGAAGGACAAGATGGTGCCCCCTCCCATATACAAAAGCTGACTCCGGGTGTGTGTGTGTTGAATCTTACTTCAGCAGCACTGGCAATGGGACAGCATCCTCCACCACACCTGAAGGCAGCAGGCTAGCTTAGGGGGCGGAGAACAGGCCACATGACCCACAGCTCTCTCCTCCAATGCCTTGCTGCCACCTTCCAGCATCTGCTGCCTGAGGCGACCACCTCACTCTTCCTAACGGAAGGGCTAGCCTTGCAAAGGTGGCATCGTTGACATGGCAGCGTCAGAGAGTTCAGCTGCGCAACCTGGAGCTCCACTCAGCACCACTAACAGGCGGTCACCACCACCACCGCCACCCAAGATAGCAATTCACAGGACACACACAGGCGCTACGTAAGGATCATGGAATGCCAAATTATTTCAGAGAATTGTATTTTACAAGAGCCAATTGTCAATGAACACGATCAAATATTTTGAGATGGAGGAGGAGCCCAAAGCGGGCCCCAATTTTGGAAAATGTTGAAAACGAATCTGAAAAATGGGCAAGGGGGTTTCACCTCAAGAGAAGCTTCGGCTGACCATGTAGAAAGGTTCATTGGGGGAGGGGGAATAGACACGTGGGAGGGATGTATAAACGGAGAGGTGTATAAAATGTGTGAGCAGATTTTTCAAAATCAATCAATGCGGAACTCTACGAAGCAAAAATGTAAATGTTGTCACTTGTTCTTCTTAGGTTATCCGCAAAGGAGAAGTCAGTTGCTGTTGGACTTGCACACCATGTAAAGAAAACGAATTTGTCTCTGACGAATACACGTGCAAAGCCTGCGAGCTGGGTTCTTGGCCCACCCACGACCTCACCGGTAGGTGGATGATCATCTTACAAGTGCGACCTGCAACAAAATGTTGCAGTGTGGGCTGCTCCTGTTCAGGGTTCCAGCCAGCTAGCCATGCCTGTTTCCAGGACACTCCATTCTGTTCCCATTTCTCCTTAGTTTTCTGGGTTTACACACACACACACACACACACACACACCAGACACTCAGCATTTTGGAGCTACCAAGCATGCTCAGTAAAGAATTTTTTTTTTCTAAAGGAAGCCTTTTGGCTGATGGGCGGTGAATAAATATATTAAATAAATAAATAAATAAATAAATAACCCCCCCTTATTGTTGCTAACCTTGGGGTTCTCCACAAGCCTGCTGATATCTCGCCAGTTTTGTGGTGTCCATGGCTCACAGGGACACAGCAGCAGCACTTTTTGATTTTCAGGGACACTGATGTCATCTGCCATCATCCCCCTGACTTCCCTGTAGGGATGGCCACTTACCACCACCACCACCACCCCGCTCATCCCACGGTGCTTGGCGGACTTCCGGGTCCACAGCGCATCATTTCCGGCTCCCTGGCGCTGCTGCGATTTTTCCGTAAATACCAAGGTAAACTACCTTAAAACTGCTGCAATTTGCTATTCACAGCCATTGTAAGGAAGTTTACCTTGGTATTTACGGGGGGGGGGATGCAGTGCCAGGGACCCAGAAATGGCGCACCGGGGACCTGGAAGCTCCTTTCCCTGCGAGAACTTGGGACGAGCCAGGGTCAGGTAAGTCTCGCTGAGCTTGGGGGGGGGGTAAGAGCGGGGCGATTTCGCACCGTTCCTCCCCCCCCCCTCGAAATTCTCAGCCACCCCTACCCCTGCTCCCTCTGAGCTTAGCTGCAATTCTCCCAGTAGCTGGGAGGAAGGGAATTTTCCCAACAAGGCTTTATTGTTCCCTGTTGCAATGCAAAGTATTTTGGGATGGCTTGGTCTTGAATGGGCAACTAAGACCCATTTGCTTTACAAAAGACCTTGTGAAAACTGCTAGAACTGGTTTGTTCTAGGTATGTAACTGTTTCGCCCCGTGCGGGCATAGCGGGCTGAAACCAGCCCCGCTCACATCCGCGCGGGGCTCCTGCGGGACTACGGGCCTACCTGGTCCAGTGGCAGCTCGCCTCTCCGCGGCGAGCCGCCCGCGCAAGTCCCGTCGCAGTCACATCTGGCCCCGGAAGTGACGTGACGGGACCCTGCGCAGGCGCGCTGGACCCCCCCCCCGCGCGAAGTATTGTGCCTGCGCAGGGTCCCCGTCACGTCACTTCCGGGACTGGATGTGACGCGACGGGACCAGCGCCAGCGGCTCAAGCGGCACAGAGAACTGCTCCATGCCGCTCAGAAGATCGAGGCGGGGGGGCCGCCCCCGCGAGGAGCCGAGCCAGCGGAGAGCGCGAGCCCCCCCCCCCAGGTTCGTGGCACATCCCTAGCACTTTGTTCCAACACAGTGGCCTGCATGTTTGGACTCTCCTTGGGGACATAACTGTGGGGACTGTCATGATGAGCACCTGCACTTCAAGATTTACCCATTGTGCGCCAGTGGTGCTATTTTGGCTACTTAAGGATCCACACTCGGAGAATGAGTTCGCTATTAGTATATAGGATATCAAGACTTTATAATGTCAATGTACGCCCTTTAATTTCAACAGTGGGAGGAACCAGGGCTTAAACATGCCCAATAGGCATGTAACTCAGAAGCTCTTTCCCCTAATCCAGTGTTTCTCAACCTTGGGTCCCCAGATGTTTTTGGCCTACAACTCCCAGCATGCCCCAGCCAGCATAGCTGGCTGGGGCATGCTGGGAGTTGTAGGCCAAAAACATCTGGGGACCCAAGGTTGAGAAACACTGCCCTAATCCCAGCTATGTGAGAGCTGGTTAAGGGAGAGGCAGAGTTCCATCATTCTGTTCTTTTATTGTTCCATTGCATTGCTCTGCCCTGTGTTCCTCCTCCCTAAAATCTGGTTCAACTACGAACATTTCTAAAACACATTCCAGAGTTTGCTGCAGCATTCAGAGCATGAAAAGATGGCTTAGATGAGTAACAAAAGAATATTTTTTTATTTATTTTTTATTTATTACATTTATATCCCATCTTTTTCCTCTTGCAAGGAACCCAAGGCAGCTTACATGGCCCTCCTCCTCTCCACCTTATCCTCACAACAACCCTGTGAGGTAGGTTAGACAGAGTCTGTGACTGGTCCGAAGTCACCCACTGAGCTTCATGGTTGAGTGGGGACTAGAACCCGGATCTCCTGAGTCCTGGTCCAACACTCTAAGCACTATGCCGCACTGGTTCTCTTGCTGTTTAAGTGTCCATAAACCACAGATGTTCTGTGACATTTTAAAGTAATCGTCACTTCCGCTTTTTATGCATTCAATTTTAAATATCTTCACGGTGGCTTCAACCGTCAGGAAAAGCTACAAAGTTGCCTGTGGATTTCTGCGGCCTTCTGTGGAGCTCTGCAACATTTTGCAGAACCCACCAAGCGTCCTGGGACACCATGAAACACACATTGATTGTAGCATAAGCTTCTGTGGTCTCAGGACCACTTCATCGGATGCATGAACACCAACATGTTTTTCCATCAGCTGTAAATAGGGATGGGTGAGGATTTCCGTTCAGTTTGGTTTTGATAAGGATTTACCAAAATTCACATTCTCCATAATCAGGACAAAAAAGAACTTGAGATTTAAACAATTGAAAGTGCAAGAAACCAATACTGAGAGACCCATCCATCGAGACCCAGGGTTTTGAATGCTTTGCTATTATAAATCTGGGTTTGAATCCCTTTGTATTCAACCATGTTACTGTGGAATTAGGGTTACCACCTTTTTATTCTGATATTCTCATCAACAGCTGCATACAAACAGGTCCATCATGGTCCTGTTCGTGCTGGGAATAGCTATACCTATTGAATATTGAATTTGGCTGGTACAGATGCATGAGAATTTCGTGTCAGTTCATTTTTTTATAAGAATTTCTCGGACAAACAAACAAAACACGTGTGAATGTGGAAGGAAGCAAAACTGACCAATTCACCCATCCTTACAAAGGTTTAGGCTGGCTTTTTAAGCCCCCAGTTCTAACAGAGAGCCAGTGTGGCGTAGTGGTGATAGTGTTGGACTGGGACTCGGGAGATCCGGGTTCTAGTCCCCGCTCGGCCATGAAACTCACCGGGTGACTTTGGGCCAGTCACTGACGCTCAGCCTAACCTACCTCGCAGGGTTGTTGTGAGGATAAAATGGAGAGGAGGAGGAGGATTATGTAAGCCGCCTTGGGTTCCTTGCAGGAAAAAAGGTGGGGTATAAATATAATTAATTAATAAATAAAATAAATAAATAACAGCTTATATGAAGCTGCCTTCCATCCTTTCCTTGCCCGCGATGAAACGCGTTGGGAATGGCTGTGAATGAAAGATACAGGCCCCTGCTGTTGACTTTGCAAGGCTCACCCAGGCCCAGCTGTCCTTGAAATGCCCTCACGTTTGATATTGGAGTGGAGCCAGCCTCCTCCTCCTCCTCCTCCTCCTCCTCCTCCTCCTCCTCCTCCTCCTCCTCCTCTTCCCGCTTGCCACAAGATAAAACTGTTCCACAGGTCACAATAGGAATGCAAGGCTGCGCACAGAAAGCAGATTGGGCACAGCTCTCTCCTGGCGCTCGGTACTTTAGAGAAGATTTTGAGAGCTAAAACAGACAACAAGCAGAATCCTTCTGTGATGCTGCCTGTTCCTGGGCTGTACCATCTCAGACAGCACAGCAGCTGGAAGATCAAATGTTTGAAAGCTGCCTCCATGGAAAATGTACAAAACGATGCACACGGCATGGGAAGAAATGGATAGGGAAGCTGATTGAGGGGAGGTTCAGGAGAGATAAAAGGAACTGCTTCTTCACACACACACGGGGCATAGTTAAACTATGGAGCTCGCTACTGCGAGATGTAGTGATGGCCACCAACTTGGATGGCTTGAAAAGAGCATTGTACAAATTCATGGAGGAGAAGGCTATCAATGACTACTAGTCAGGATGGCTACATGCTACCTCCAGTACCAGAGGCAGTATTTATTTATTTATTTATTTATTTATTATATTTATACCCCTCCTTTTTTCCTGCAAGGAGCCCAAGGCGGCTTACATAATCCTCCTCCCCTCCATTTTATCCTCACAACAACCCTGTGAGGTAGGTTAGGCTGAGTATGCACACCAGTTGCTGGGGAACATGGGTGGGAGGGTGCTGTTGCACTCATGTCCTGCTTGTGGGCTTCCCATGGGTAGCTGGTTGGCCACTGTGTGAACAGAATGCTGGACTAGATGGACCTTGGTCTGATCCAGCAGGGGTCTTCCATAATGTTCTTTTGTTCTTAAAATACTTCTTCCTTTTGTTAGTGCTGAGTCTACACAGCACTGCCTAGCCCAGTGTATCCCCATTGCCAAGACATCATCTGTGCTGTCCTATAAGGCCATCAAGTCCAACCCCCTGCTCAATGCAGGAGAACATATGTGGGCAACCCAGGCAGTCACCCATCCAAGCATTCACCTGGCATTATGGTTTATTTATTTCTTTACTACCAGGGTTCTCAATGGAACGGCAATTTGCTCTGTGCCAGGAATGTTGATCTCTATTTTTTTTTAATGTGTCTGGCTTATTCAACCTAAAATATGATTCCATCTTTTTTTTCCCCCAGCTCATTGGTCAAGATTAATTTTTCATATTTTTGGCACCAAGGGAATGATTAATTGAGACAGAATCCAGCTGGGGATATTGCCAGGTTTAAGAAAAAAATAGCTTCCTGCATTGCCTCATTCATGAGTTTGAAAGATATCAATCACTATTCGGATTCAGCAGGATTTTTTGTATTTGGGAAAGTATTAAAAGAGGGGATGTTAGTATCACACATATACAGAGAGAGAGAGAGAGAGAGAGAGAGGCAGACAGACAGACGGAGGGAGGGAGGGAGGGAGGGAGGGAGAGACCTAATTCTATGCCCAAATTAATTATCAAAGGCATTTGCTTTAAACAGGGACATAGGAAGCTATCAGATGCTCTTCTGGGAAAGGTGGAATGCAATTTCTTACTCAGCTGGCATAAGAATGTAAGAAGAACCCTGCTGGATATGATCAAAGTTCTATCTAGTCCAGACTCCTATTTCCCACAGTGGCCTATGAGATCATCATCATCATCATCATCATCATCATCATCATCATCATCATCATCATCATCATCATACGCCCTTTACACCAAAGGGCGAGACATGTAAAACATATACAATACAATAAAACAATACAATACACTTGTATTGTTACCTATAGATACCTATGGGAAGCCCATAAGCAGATCATGAGCACAATAGCACCTTCTCACTAATGGTCCACAGCAAATGGTATTCAGAGGCAGAATGCCTCTGGTAATGTAGATCAGGGGTAAGGAACCTGTGACCCTCCAGATCTTGTTGGCCTCTAACTTCCATCATCCATCACCATTGGCAATGCTTCCTGAGGCTGATGGGAGTGTGAATGTGGGGCAGTCTCCCATTTTCTAATGGGAGGTGTCTTCTGGCCAGTGGAGAAGCAGCCTTCTGGATTGGCCTTTAGCTTGGACTTGTTGCCAACCCTGCTGGGATATGTAGCTAGTCAGGTTTCATCTAGTCCAGGGGAGGGCAGCTTGTGGCTCTCCAGATGTTTTGGCCTACAACTCCCATGATCTCTCACCATTGACTATGTTGGCTAGGGCTGATGGGGGTTGTAGATCAATACACATGGAGGGTCTGTAGTTGCCCAACCTGTAATGTAATCCCTCGACTCTGCAGACTCCATGAGTGGAACATCTTCTGGGGTGGCAGCCTTGGGATGTCCATCAGGGTACACCAGTTCCCCTTGGTCCCAGTACATGCTGGAGCCAGCAGTGAGGTCTTCCTCCATAGAGATCTCATCCAGTTCTGGTTCCTTCTGGTCAGTCACAGGCTAATTATGATAGCAGTGTAGTAGTGTTAGTAGTGTAGGTATGTCCTGTGGATCCCTCTGTCACTCATAGGCTCACTAAGGGCATAGATTTCTGTGGATTCACTTTAAAGATGAAAGAAAATAAAGGCTTATACTCCTGTCTCGGGGGACAGTGTGTTGCTTATATACTGATGCCCCCTTCTGTTTCTCTTCCTTCTTATTGGTCTCCCATTATTGTTGCCATTGAACCCATGTGGTAGAGTTGGGCGGGTGAATAAGGCCAGCTCACAATCTTCATGACTTGTGGAGTAGCAGAAACAAACGGTGGTTTCAGGAGCTTCAGAGGCAAGGAAAGCAAGGAGATGTATAATTAATTCCACCAGCATTTGATTTATCTCCCGGCAATATGGGCCTTTCTCATTCTTAGTGTCCTCTAAATGAGTTGGCAGTTTGATTTTTGAGGTGAGAGTACTAGGAGGCCTGAATTTCTGCAGTTCATCAAATGCCTTCAATGCTTTATTTAATGACTGGATGTTCAAAACACACATTTTACTATAATTGCGAGAAAAGTGCCGAATTGCGATGATGGAGTAAATTAAGGACAGGCACCCCAGCCGAGGGGTTCCCCCCCTCTTTCTTCTCCTGGATCACATTTCAGCCCTTTAGCACTGTAAGCTAGTAAGTTGTTCCCTGAAAAGGAGCCAGAGAAGACATCCCTTAAGAATACTAATGAGGTATTGCCTTGGCTGACAGTTCCTGGTCTAGGACAGGGCTAGGCAATTTTGGAGGGTTGGGGGCTGCATTGACACCTCCAGGGGCTGCGCTCTGCTACCAGAAGTGGCCATGCTGCCACCATCTCAGGCACGCCTGGCGGGAGTTCGGCACAGGGCTTTCTCAGTGGCTGCCCCAAGGCTCTGGAATTCCCTTCCCAGGGAGGCTAGAATGGTGCCCTCCTTGGTATGTTTACAGAGACAGGCAAAAACTTTTTTGTTCTGGCAGGCCTTTGGGAATAGTGTGATGGACCTGTGAGAATGCGATGAATTGCACTGTCCATATTGTCATTACTGTTTTAACTTTGATATTTTATATAATTTTCATATTATAGCTGATTTAATTATATTTTTAACTTTTGTGTATGTCTGTTTATATGTTTTAAGTGTACAAGTTTTAATGTTGCAAAGCCGCCTTGAGTCCCAGTATTGGGGAAAAGGTGGGATATAAATAAATATAGTAGTAGTAGTAGTAATATTGTGGGGCACTATGAAATATGTCCTATAAAGGGAGCAGGATAGAGGGAACTGGCAAAATAGAAGAAAGGGCAGGTCCAGAAAGCAGTCTTCAGTGTGGAACACAACTAGTACTAAAAGTGATACTTTGTCAATGTTAATTAAAATATCCTCCGGCAAACATGAAGAAGGATTGCCATCTTTCTTTCTGGAGGAGAATCGGGTGCCTTTAACAGAACAGCACCGCTGTGGGTAAAAAGCCAATGAGTAAGCATTCCCTATCATTGCATTTCCGTAGCATGGTAGAAATGCCCGTATGGCTTTTCTGCAAAAATCAGAATCCCTTGGTGGAGAGGGAAGAAGCCCCATCCAGTGAACAGTTCAAACCAGTGCCTATTCCCAGAACATATTGTGCGGAATCTTAAAGTGGCGTTTGCATTGGGCACACTAAAACAGGAACTCAGTGCAACATCCTTGAACAATATAAACTAGGAATACCTTTACAAGATTACACCACAGCATGTGAAGGACTTTGAGCACTTGGAAGTGCTATGCAAATATAGTACCGGCCGCTACTACGACTATTAGAAGTAATAGTACAGTTCATTGAGTAATCAGGTGAATAGGTAAATAGATTACCATTTCCGTAAGGCTACAAAGGGGAAGAGGGTGAAAGCCAACTCTTAATGAAAAATATAATCATACCCACTGTGTCAAGGTTGATTAGAAAAGTATGTGTCAGTTTGAATAATTAAAAGGATGGTTGACATGCAATTATAAATTACACTGAAAATGCAATCAAATGGACTGTGAGAGCCTTGGTAAGATTTTTTGAGGAGTTTAATATTTGGCAAATGATCAAATAGTTGAACCTGCATGGAAACCAGATGCCCATCGGCTTATCAGGACTCAACAGGGCAATCTGAGGGGCCCCAGATTATGGCAACTACAAGGGTTAAAAAAGTTGCCATATATCAGTTTTATCAGGTTCACTCAAAGAGCTGTTGGGGAGGTGAACTTCCCTGAGAAGGGCCATCAGACTAGGAAATCTGCAGTCGGTTAAAAAAGGTGGCAAATGATTCAGCTAAGACAGCCTTTTCCAATGTGGTGCCATCCACATGTGATAGACAGCAACTTCCATCAGCCCCAGCCAGCCAGAATGGCCAGTGAGTGGTTAGGGCTTTGGGGAGCTGTAGTCCAAACACCTAGTAGTCCAAAACATCTGGAGGGCACCATGTTAGGGAAGGCTGAACTAAGATATTTGGCAAGTGAAGTTTTCAATCCCAGCTGGAAAAGGTGTTCGATCATCTAAAGTGGTCATGTGAATAAGCCATAAGACAGGGATGGGGGTGGAATCCTGCCCTTCTTTTTATCTCTTCCCCACTAAAATAACATCCTTGCCACTTAAGAACATAGCAATACCCTGGCTAGATCAGATTAACGTCCTGCTAGTGCAGGATCCTCTTTCTTCCCAGCAGTGGCCAGCCAGAGGTGAAGTCAAACGTAAGACATGAAGCTCACCTCCTGTCCTTCCCCTTTATTTGTCCCCATATTTTGTACTCAGCAGTAGACTACCTCTATATTTGGAAGTTCCATTTGGCTATGCTGGCTAGTGGCCATGTTTTGACCTATTGCTCTATGCACTTGTTCCATCCTTTCTATAAGCTATCAGAAACTACCACATCTTGTGATTTAGTGAATTGCATACACTAATCTGTGAAGGATTGGGTGGGACCAGTGACTTGGCATCCCCTGAGCAAGCTTTATGTATGTCAAGGAGACTGGAAGATGCAAGGATATAGTGGCTAGGCTTGAACAGCAGCCTGGGGTTCCTTCCCAGTGCCACAGCAGCCACACCAGCTCCTTACTCACTGCTTCACCCCAAGAGTTACTTACAAACCAACTGATTTTTTTTCTTTATTTCTCTCCATACCAGGTTGCGATTTAATCCCAGTCCAATATCTTCGATGGGGCGATCCAGAACCAATTGCAGCAGTTGTTTTTGCCTGCTTTGGGTCTCCTGGCCACCATGTTTGTTACTGCCGTGTTCATCATGTACCGCGATACTCCAGTCGTCAAGTCGTCTAGCCGGGAGCTCTGCTACATCATCCTAGCTGGCATATTTTTGGGCTACCTGTGTACTTTCTGCCTGATCGCGAAGCCTCAGCAGATCTACTGTTACCTTCAAAGAATCGGCATTGGTCTCTCCCCGGCTATGAGCTACTCTGCCCTCGTGACGAAAACTAACCGCATTGCAAGGATCCTGGCCGGCAGTAAGAAGAAAATCTGCACAAAGAAGCCTCGGTTCATGAGCGCCTGTGCCCAATTGGTCATCGCATTTATCTTGATATGTGTCCAGCTGGGCATCATTGTTGCCCTGTTCATCATGGAACCACCAAATATAAAGCACGACTATCCAAGCATCCGAGAAGTGTATCTGATATGCAACACCACCAACCTGGGGGTGGTGACTCCCCTCGGATACAATGGTTTGCTCATCTTGAGTTGTACCTTCTACGCGTTCAAGACCAGAAACGTCCCTGCCAATTTCAACGAGGCCAAGTACATCGCCTTCACCATGTACACCACCTGCATCATCTGGCTGGCCTTTGTGCCCATTTATTTCGGGAGCAACTATAAGATTATCACCATGTGTTTTTCAGTCAGCCTGAGTGCCACTGTGGCTCTCGGCTGCATGTTCGTGCCAAAGGTGTACATCATCCTTGCCAAGCCAGAGAGGAATGTACGCAGCGCATTTACCACTTCAACTGTGGTCCGCATGCATGTTGGGGATGGGAAGTCATCTTCTGCAACGAGCCGTTCAAGCAGTTTGGTCAACTTGTGGAAAAGAAGAGGATCATCTGGAGAGACTCTAAGGTAATACTTGCTTGTATAGGAGGCTTTCGAGTTGCAGATTTCCCAGCAGTGATCAGGGAAGGAATAAGAGGAAACATGCTGAATTTTATCACCTCTACATTGCCATGCATCTCACCAAGGGTAACATTATTTAGAATAGTCCAGTAGGCTACTACAATGCAGGATCAATCTTTTATCCCAACCTGAAACAGGGGAGATATGTCAATTATTCATCTCCTGACTTAATACTGAATCTATCCCAGACTTCCCCAAGCTGGTGCCCTCCAGATGTGTTGGACTGCAATTCCCATAAATCCCAGCCAGCATGACTATTGAGCTATTGGACTACAGCTTCCATCATCCCCAGCCAGTGTAGCCATTGGCATGTGATGTGGGCCTCTGTATCATCTTTATCAAGCCAACAGGCATGCTGGCAGGGGATGATGGGAGTTGCAGTCCAACACATCTGGAGGACACCAGCTTGGGGAAAGCTGAACTGGGTGAGGAATCTGATAGGGTGGTGAAATCTGATGGATTTTCATGATTCGGCCACCCAGGAATTCCAGGTGGTTAGCCCTGCACTGGCGCCGACTTGCGGTTGTGCAAGTAGAGCCAGCTCGCGGACTTCCACCTCTAAGACAAGCCACAATTTGCGCCTTTTTATTTTAAATGCTGAGGAAATTTGCGCAAATCACGCTATTTGAGCTATTTGCACAAATTGGGAGTCAAGAACAATGCAGTTCTAGCGCAATTTATGCAAATCGCACTAGAACTACCGTATATAGTTTCCGGCTTCCAATTTGCTCAAATAGTGTGATTTGTGCAAATTTCCTTAGCGTTTTAAAAAAAGAATGTGCAAACTGTGGCCCATCTTAGAGACAGAAGTCCAGGGGGGGACGGGGGGGGACAGACTTGACCCGCTTCAGATCATTGGATTGGAAGCAAGCAGGAAGTCCATCGAGCTCAAACGAGCTGGACTTCCCAGAATCAGTACATCCCTACGGTAGTCCTGTCCTTCTCCATCTTTATTTTTCTGCTCTCTCCTTTTTTTTTTTGCTTTCTCCCTCTCTGTCCACCTTTCTCCTTCTCTCTATGGCCCTGATGCTATCCATCCTCGGTCAGATCTCAATCCCATCATGGGTCCAGACCTACCGGTTGAAAGCAGATGGCATGGCACGGTCGGGCACCTGCTAAGGGCTCACACCCAGGAGGGGGGCCACTGGCAAGAGCCCCCTGGACGACCGGCTCCTCCTCTTCCCCACGGCAACTCTTGTGCACCTACCTCTCACTCTGGCTCAGGCAACGTTGGTGGTGAGGAGCAGGAGCAGGAGTTGCCTGCTGGCAGTTTGCTCATTGGCTCTGCGCCTGGCAAGCAAGCAAGTGGTAGCAATAACAAGGATGAGGAAGAGCAGCAGCAACAGTTGGCAACAATGGTGGTAAAAAGGTAGACTCACTGAGGGAGGGGGGCCCAAAGAGGGTGTCACCCAAAAGTCCCTCCTAAACCTGGAGCCGGCCTTAGCAAATGGTTTAGTCTATTGGACAGAATAGCTGATGCAGTCATGCCTTGGACTGCAAGTAACTCGGTTTGAGAGCGTTTTGCAAGACAAGCAAATTTTTAAATATTTATTTAATTATATATATTTTTTACTTGATATACAAGTGACGTCTTGCAATACAAGTACTGTAGTACAGGCTTAAATTAAAAAATCTCTGTACAAATTTTTTTGCGGGGGGGGGGAATTCGTTTTGATATAAGAGTGTTTTGGATTACAAGCACGTTTCCGGAACAAATGATGCTCTCAATCCAAGGCATGACTGTATAATACTGGATGCATACGCAGGAGGACCATTTTTCGAGTGGCCACTTATCCCTGTGTTCATGTAACCTCTTGTTACGCTGGTGCTCTGGCCTTCTAGACATGCTTCCACAATGCTACAGGAGACACTTCTCTGTGGTGCAGTATTATGCAGCTATAGTAGGTGTGTGCATACTGGAGCGCCATTGGTGGAGACAATCTCATGTGTGTCTTTCCCACCTAGATATTGCTGGGTGACAATTGGGTAGGAAAGACTCACAAGGTTGGTCTCCCCCACACGGTTCCAGTATTCGCTCATATACTATAGCTGCGTGGGCTTACATCACAGGATGTGGGTCCAACTCTTCTGTAGGTGCATGTGATGTGGACCTTTCTATCGGCCTTACCAAGCAGAACCTTGCCAGTCAACAGGTGCAGATGTGTGGCAAAATGAACAGTGAAATGGTCGTCCTTCCTTCCCAACCTCTAACTTGATGCCTGTTTGTAAAGAAAAAGGGAGTGCAGTGCAAGCATAGCCACTGGCCTATATGGGGACCTGTTGAGTCAGCTGCACATGTGCCAGAAGAAGAAAAGCAAGAGCTCGTAAGAAAAAAAACAAGATGTGCAAATTGCTTCCTCTTTTCTTTGAAGCTGCTAATCCAAAATTCCTTTCTCTCTGCCGATAGTCAAACTCACTGTGGGCTTACTGTATATCTCTGCACTGTGAAAAGACAACATAATTGCTTCATAACTAGAAATTAATCATTCACCATTCAGTAGATAGGATCATTAGTAGCTATTTTTGGGGTTTCCATGAGCAGTTTTCCAAGTGATTCATGAAATTTTGCTCTTTATATGGCATTCCTTCCTACTCTTTGCTCTTCTTTTTCGACCCTTGTCATTACTTATTCCAACAGTTTACTACCCCATGGCTCCGTTGCTTCCTGTGGCCCCATAGTTTCCATGCTTGATCCAAGTCCTCCTACTGGTGGTACTTGGTGCTCTGGTGGGCCACTTCCTCTGTGGGCTGATGGTGGGCTGTAGAAGGTGGCAGCAGCAGCAACATCCTGAGCAGCACCAGATGGCTGGATCTAGTGGGCAATTAGATTACCCACAGTGCCCCAGAGCACAGCTACATTGGGGCATTGTGGGAAATTAAAATGACAGCTGGACCTAGCCACCTGGCACTGCTTAGATCAGGGGTGGGGAACCTGTGGGCCAAATGTGGACCTCCAAGCCCCTCAATAGGGGCCTGCAGGTTCTCCCTAGGCCATGCCCCATTTCCTCAGGGCACACCCCCTTACTGACTCCCTCATTCCACTCTGGTTTATGGATAATAAGTATTTACTCCATCCTGCTCAGTCCATCAGCTACAAAGCTGATGAAGGGTACCTACCTATCACTACTATTACTACTACTACTACTATGACGACGACTAATGCTATTTACTGCATTTTTATCCTGCTTTTCAGACAACTATTATCTTTCAAAGTGGCTCACTCACATCAACTAAAAAAGAGAGAGACGGGCCCGGCCATCAGCTTACATACTAAAAAGACAAAGACACACAAGGCCAGAGAAGGGGAGTGGAGGGAAAAGGAAGAGGAGTGAGATCATTTTTCCAAGGCCAGAACATGGTGGAGAGCTATAAGTGGGCATTTAAATGCCCTCCGGGTCAGGCTGATCTCTTGCTGGTGTTCCTGCTTGGAGAACAATTGGTGGTTTTTTTGTCCCTTTGGCAGATGGATGGAGCCAGAGCGCTCTTCTTTCCAGTGGAGGCTGGTGGTGGCTCCAATATCTGCTCTGGATTTTACTCCAGACTGTTAAGGAGCTAGTCGTGGTGCTGAACTCTATCCCCCAAATAGGTTAGGCAACGTGGATAGCTCCTCAAAAGTTTTGGAGTAAAACCTGGAGCGGATACACAGCCCCGCTGACACTGGAGCCGCCAGCCTCCACTGGTTCTTTCCCCTTCTTTCTGCAGTCCCAGCTTGGCGACCATCCGTTGGAGCTGAGTGTGTTCTTTCTGGCTGAGAGGGGAAGCCAGCTCCCTGCAACTTCTCCTTCTCTGGCCAATGGATAGGGTCAGCTCGGTCATCCCCCTTGGCTTGATGTTGTTCCCGGGAAGTGGAGGGCGCCTGTGGCCTTTGGTCCCCAGGCTGATGACAGCAGGCAGAGTGTGTGCTCCCTTTCTGCTCTCCAGTCCCAGGCCCCCTTGCACAACCTTGCACAAGATGGGGAAGGAGAATGCCTGGATGGAAATATGCTCTTGTGTGTTGTGTACCGAACATCACATCCATAACCCTGCCCACTTTTGCCTCTGCTCATGGCCATTGCTGGAATGCAGACCCCAACAGGTTTCAACCAAAGTAACCTGGACCGTGACGGGTGAAAGGTTCTCTGCCCCTGGCTTTTAGAGCACTGGGCCAGAAAAGCATTTTCTAAAAGGGGGACCCATCATTGGTGGACCCTACCAGGGCACTGACAGCTGCCCAGAGATGCTGGATGCTGATGCCAGCCCGGGCTGGAACCTTTCCCAAAACAGGGTGGCAGTGCTGGGCAAAGCTTCCTGTGTAGAATTCTTGGCTGTCAAGGACCTGTTAAAAACACTGGAGACCAGCCTGCCAGGGGGGGGCGGGGGAAAGGATCAATCCATAGAATTCATATAAAAGCATGCAGGACAGCATTCTCTTGAATTTCAATTATGCAATTACCTTCTCAAATCCAGGAATGCAGGCCACTTTTCACGTCATGATCCACCTCTTTAAAATGGCCCCTAAGAAAGGATAAATCCTGACCCTGCTTCATGTTTGGCAGCCAGCTCATGAACCTATTCAAGCCAACACTGACGTGACTGGAAGCCAAAACAAAACAATGCCAAAAATAATAATAATGCTGAGTTTTGAATTGGAACGACATGCTTATATTTAGATGGTACAGAGTGTTGTAAGGGAGTGAGTCATGCTGGTTCTTAAAGAAACATGCTGTTTAAGTCATGCCAGGCCGCAGAAGGGCCCCTATCATTAGGACTGTGCTCTTTTGATGCTAATTGATGGCACTGCCAAGTTGCATCAAAGGACTGTCAAAGAGATAACACCGGGGCTCCATTCAAAACTTTGCCTGCTGTCAGCTTCAAAATGAGAGTGAACAAAAGCAGGGCATCTAACACAAGGCTGCATGGCTTTCTTCTTCTTCTTCTTCTTCTTCTTCTTCTTCTTCTTCTTCTTCTTCTTCTTTTCTTTTTGCATAGGATGCTGCTCGATGCAAGAATCTTATGAAAAATTCTAGGCCTGCATATTAGAAAAGACAGATATTGGTCCATAGTGGACCAACAGATAGCGGATGCAGGAGGGTGACAGTAGTTCTTGGCAAGGCTCCAGTCCATGTGGTGGTGAGAGATCTTGGCAAGCAGAGCCCACTGGAGTGCAGACCCTGTGTTCAGTCGGGGTGGGTGGGAGGGGAAATGACCAGAGAGTTGTTGTGAGCATTTCCTCTGAGTGTTTGCAAAAGCTCAAAGGCATTTGCGAGTGCTCGGTGGGGGGAAGAAAATGCTTGCAAACCCCCTAGGTGCCTATTGAAATCAATGGAGATACAATGCCTCCATTCATTTCAGTACACAGAGTGACCCCACAAATGTTTGGTGTGGGGTAGAAAGAGGCCCACCCCTGAAGACCCTTGGGGCCATGGGGTCTTCTGTGCGAGCTGCTTTTTGACCCATACCAGCCATCATCAGAGCCTCAGGCTTTGCGGCTTGGTTAGGTTTAGGCTTAGGGATGAATCTGTTTCCCTTTCTGTTTCTGTTCTGTTTAGGGATGAATCTGTTTAAAAAAAACAACATTCAGTTTTTTAATATATATATATATATATATATATATATATATCAAGTTCTTTCTGTCCTATTTATGAAGAAATGTGCACACCTATATTTAAAACCTGAAAGAAATTCTCACCCATCTGCACTGGTCAAATTCAATAGGTAATTTCCAGCATGGAGAAGGACCATGATATATACCTGCCTGCCTCATGGCTTTTAAGAGAGGAGCCTGTCAGGAAAAAAGAGGTGGTGACCCTAACTCAGCACCACAAACAAGGATGAATACAGAGGGGTTAAGAACTCAGCACTCAAAGCCATAGGCGTGAATCGACAAACTGTTTCTGTTTCTCCCACATTAAAATTGTTTTAATTTCTAGTTCTTTCCATCCTATTCATGAATAAATTTGCAA
Source organism: Shinisaurus crocodilurus (assembly GCA_021292165.1). Lineage (NCBI taxonomy): Eukaryota > Metazoa > Chordata > Lepidosauria > Squamata > Shinisauridae > Shinisaurus > Shinisaurus crocodilurus. Next base: position 279,188,186 of record CM037878.1, read on the forward strand.
ATTTGAACTTCATTTCATTTTATTTGTTGCAATTCTATACCACCCAATAGCCAAAGCTCTCTGGGCAGTTCACATAAATTACAAACCACAAATATGAGGTAATAAAACGTGTTAACATGCAAAATTTAAAACAATTTAAACAGCTCAAACAATTCCAGTAAGAAAGGGGCACTTAGGATCAGGGCTTTTTTTCTGGTGGAACTCACCGGAACTGAGTTCCAGCACCTTTTCTTCTATTAATTGCATTACAATTTAATCGCCATCTACTCCCGAGGAAATGTAATCCAAGAGTTCCGGTACCTTTTTCTCCAGAAAAAAAGCACTGCTTAGGATCATCTATGGAGTAGATCTGATATAAATGTCCCGTCATCTACCATTAAATGCCTGGGAGTAGAATCCTATGTTGCTGCCAGGCAGGTCTTGCTGGGGGGTTCATTCCACAATTGGGGGGCCACAACTGCGAAGGCCCTCTCCCTTATTCCCACATTCCGTGCCTCCCTCAGAGGAGGCACCTGGAGGAGGGCCTTAAATGATGAGTGTAGTCTATGGATAGGCTCACGCCAGGAGAGGCACTCCATCAGGCACTGCAGTCCCAAGCCATGTAAGCTTTTATAGGTCAAAACCAGCAGCTTGAATTGGGCTCGGAAACATACAGGCAGCCAGTGCAAGTGGGACAGAATCGGTGTTTTGTGTTCAGACCTTCTTGTCCCTGTTATCAATCGGGTTGCCACATTTTGCACAAGCTACAGCTTCTGAACTGACTGAACTTGACAGAATTCTCATCCATCCCTAGCTGGGGTTGCAAGTACAAGCAGGCCTGAGGCAAGGGCCCCACTCAAGGTAGATTGTGCTTGCCTAGATCTTGCTTGCAGTCATTCGAGTGGGGGGCGCTCACATATTGGAACACCCCTACTTTGAATGCTCTCTCCATTCCTAAAAGCCATCCGGCAGGGTCACCAGATGGGAACCTGGCGATTTGCTCGGCTCGACTTTTACGTCCCCCAGTGCAGCAGAAGACACGGAAGCTGTGTGAACTCTCCCGATAATCTTCCTGCCCATCCCCAGTTCCTTTCCCCTGCCCTTTCCCCTGCGTATTATGGCAAGCGGGACTTCAGGGATTTTGCACATCAGGTGGGGGCGATGGTGGACAGAAGCGCAGAGGAATTAATGGGCAGGAGAAGTGACGCTGCTTCATCTCCTGCGATGCCCATGCTCTTGTGAATCTCTGGGCTGTAAACGGGCAACCCTACTGCACAGGGGGGTCATCCTGGTAGCATAGAGAAGACAGCCGGAAAAGAGAAGAGGCCAAGGCCAAGAGGCTGAGGGACGAGGCCTTGGTGAGGCTAGCGGGAAGCTCATCAAGATTTCCACACCAGGGGCTTATAGATGTCATAGATCATAGAGTTGGAAGGAGCCTACAAGACTATCGAGTCCAACCCCCCTGCTCAATGCAGGAAACTAGAGGAGGGGTCTCCCATCCAAGTAAGAACCAGGCCTGACCCTGCTTAGCTTTCATAGATTTCATAGATCATAGAGTTAGAAGGGGGGTTGGACAAGGCCATCGAGTCCAACCCCCCTGCTCAATGCAGGAAACTAGAGGAGGGGGTCTCCCATCCAAGTAATAGCCAGGCCTGACCCTGCTTAGCTTTCCACGCTCAGACAAGCTGAGCCAGCGTGACACGCCACAGGCTTGCAGCTCAGGTCAAGGGCCTAGGATTGGAGAATGACAAAGGGGCAGGGCCTGTCCGCACTGGTCACATTGAGGATATCTGCCACTCTGACAGAAATGGGAGCAGACAGACAAAAATGAGCAGATGGTGCTTTCCCCATCTTTACTTCCCCGTGTCTGCTTTTTCTGCAGTCCTTACGGGCTGCTTCCCACGTGGCTTCTTCTTTTCTTTTCTTTTCTTTTCTTTTTTTGCAACAATGACATGCTTCTGCAAATCACTTCCATGTCTAAGAACATCAAATGGAGAAGGTCACGGGGGTTCCAATGAAAATAGGATCTTGGGATCACTGCACTTGTGAATTTTCCATCCCTCTATCTCCCTCTGTTGGTTCAGAGGCTCCATTGCAGCCCCTGAATCAGGCAAGGCTGAGGCCTTGTGCGCCATGTTTGCTCTTCAATGGAAGAGAAAAGAACTGTATCAATGCACAAATTCTGATTTCTGGCCCATGCAAAGTTGAGGGGCTCTTTCGTACTTTGGGAGCTGGATTCCCTGCTCTTTAGTTGTGCATGTCTTTCCCTTTCATCATGGATATGGGTTGACAAGAAGTTTATGACTTCTTCAAGCTGGTGAACTTTTTAAAATATGGAGTTGATGTATTTAATAAAATAAAATAAAAAATGGAGTTGATGAATCATTTAAGGTGCAATCCTATGCACGTTTAGACAGGAAAAAGGCCTACAACTCCCAGCATGGCATGCTGGGAGTTGTCGGCCTTTTTTCTGTCTAAACGTGCATAGGATTGTGCCCTTAGAGAGTACGTAATCAGTTTAAAATCTGTTGATTGACTTAAAAAGTGTCCCTTATCAATTGAGCAGCAAATTAAAGGAAAATTATTTATTTATTATTTGTAGTACTGGTACTACAAAATGTAATAAAATCTCTAAGCAGTTTACATACGAAAATATTTTAAACCACAGTTAAAAGTACATATATAATACAAAATAACACTAAAAAAAAAATCAACTTACAACAAGTCACCCTCCCCCTGCAGGCCCCCCCCCCTACACACATATAATAAAGATCCAGAGGACACCATTTTAGAAGATGAATTCCCCCTTGCAAGGCTGGCCCAAGACACTTTGCTGCCTGAAGTAAAGGACAAGCCGCTCCCTACCCCAATTCCACACCCTGAAGCTGACCAGACTGGCAGTTAAAGCAACATTGGCAAGGGGACGCTGTCCTCCACCACACCCAAGGGCCATAAGCCGGCTTATGGGGCACAGGCAGGCCATGGGGCACACAGTTCTGTCTTCCAACACTGTACCGCTGCTCGCCAGCCCCCAGCTTTTGCTGCCTGAGGCAGCCGCCTCACTTTGCCTCAAGGTAGGGCCAGCCCGGCTCTCTTGTCCATCCCACGCCCCGCGTCAAATCATTCTTCAACCTTTGGAAGGTGGAACATGGGGATGGAGGGTGAAAGGCTTTGCCTCTTTTGGGGGGGCGTGCAGGGGAAAGGGGCACTTAGGATCACCTATTGAGGAGGAAGTGGCAGCACGCTGAGTGCTTTTTAAAGCAGGAAAGAAAAGGAAAATAGAGAAGACTTGCTGCCCCCACATTAACTTCCTGACACCCTAAACGAGGTGACAGTTTCACCCCCTCCCAAAATAATTCACATGCCCCAGCCCAATTCACCACCTGTAAATGGTGTGCGACATGCCGCACTCACACACCACCTGTGTGCCCAGTGCCACCTCCGCCCCTCCCCCAATTTCCCCACCTGCACCAGGGTGTGGAAGCCCAGCAAACTCGCCAGGCTCGATCACCACCACCCGAACTCTGTCCCACCTCCCTGTTTCCCCGGCTCGACTTGCGTTCTTTTGAGCAGAGCTGGGGAAGTGACTTCCGGGTTCTCGGTGGGCCACTTTTTATGTTAAAAAAATGGCGTAAGATATGCCCAAATTGGTCGCAATTTGCGCAAGCCACGTAAATTGCGGCCGCTTTTGACGTCTCTGACGCCATTTTCTACGTAAAAAGCAGCCTGCCGGGAACCTGGAAGCTCGCCAGGCAGCTTGGCGCGCATCCACTTTTGGCCTGGCACAGCAGCAGCAGCAGCGTCTGCCAAGCCAGAGGCGGGTCGGGTCCCTGGCAGGCTGCCCACCCCTACCCACCCCTAGGGTAAGCCCTAGTCCCAGTCCATATGACCATCATCCAAAAGAAAGGATGTTCTTTTCTACAGAACGATTGTTTTTAGTGATGTGCAAAGGATAATGAATCAGTTCATCTGCTCAGTTTCATATGATGAATGAACTAAGATCTGATTAATCTTTAGAACGAGCCTACAGAACATCAAAAGTTACCACACCAATTACACAATTATAATAACTGGGGCTGAAAATAAAGCCCCGTTGAGTGCCATGATATATTCAAAAAGCAATGAGTTCTGGCAAGAGAGTAACCCATCGACCTGCAGCCACCCACCACAGCACCAACGAAACACCAGGTCCCTGGAGGCTTGGGGGCAGCATTTTATGGAGGCAAAACTGGCGCGCGATGCAGCCAGACCTTAATTTGTTCACACAGACAGACAGTGCCGATCATCAGGGTTCAAAGAACGCAACAACTGTGTGGTATGGGAAAGTACACTAAAGATGCGTGCTTGCTTGGATTCTGTTTAGGCACCCTCAAGCAGGACCGGTGCAGGGCAGTTTGGCGCCCCAGGTGAAAAAATATTTAGCGCCCCCCCCTCTCCAAAGCAGAAAAAAACAAAACCCTGCGCCGCCACCACCAACCTACCTTCCCCCCCGCCCTGGCTGCGGCGGCGGCTGCTGCTGCTGCTGCTGCTGCTGCTGCTGCTGCTGCTGCTGCCGCCGCCTCCTCCTCCTCCTCCTCCTCCTGAAGCGACGCGACGGGACCCCCGCGCTGTTTTTTGCCGGGGGAAACCATGGCAACAGGGCTGTTTAAGCCCTTCTGCCCTGGTTCCTCCCGCCAAAACAACGCGGGCGGGGCTCCGGAAGCGATGCGACGAAGGTAGGTGACGGGGGGTTGGGGGGATGACGGGGGGGTGGCGATGGTGGTGGAGGCGCAGCGGCAGCGAGCGGGTGGGCGGGGGGAGGCGCAGCGGCGAGCGAGCAAGCGAGCGGGCAGGCGGGGGGAGGCGCGGCGGCAGCAGGCAGGAGGGTGGGGAGGCGGAGGCCTGGCGGGCGGGCGCCGGCGGCGGAGGCCTGGCGGGGGCGGTGCAGCGGCAGCGAAGAGGAGAGCAACGTTTCCGCGCCCTCTTCAGCCGCGCGCCCTAGGCAACCGCCTAGTTGGCCTAGCGGTAGCGCCGGCCCTGCCCTCAAGTGGAAAGGCTCCTTCTGTCCATGGGCAGGGCTGAGATCCAGCAGAGGATCCCACTGGTGGAAGAAAGGGAGGCAATGTTTGCTTGTTCTTCTCCCTTGCCCCTGCAGCCCCACACACACACTGTTCCAGAGGGCGCCCCAGCCCTCCAGAGGAAATTTTGGAGGACACAAGGAGCTGCAGGGACAAGGGGGAATCGCCTTCCCCCTTCCCCCTTCTGCTTCCTCCCTTCTGCTAGCCTTCCCCTGTTCTAATGGGAGTGTTCCCCTGTCCTGTTTCCTCCCTTGTACTATTACTAGCCTTCCCCCTTCTGCTAGCCTTCCCCTTCTCCATCCTCCCTTATTCCAGTCTTCTCCCCTTCTTCTTCCTCCCTTCTGCTAATGGGAGCTTTCTCCCTTCTGCTTCCTCCCTCCTGCTAGCCTTTCCCCCTTCTGCTAATGGGAAGGAGGAGCCTTCCTCCTTCCTTCTGTCCTTCTGTTTCCTCCCTTGTTCCAGTCTTCTCCCCTTCTTCTTCCCCCCTTCTGCTAACAGGAGCTTTCCCCTTCTTCCTCCCTTCTGCTAGCATTCTCCCTTTTTAATAGGAGCCTTCCCCCTTCCGCTTCCTCCCTTATTCTAGCCTTCCCCCTTCCGCTTCTTCCCTTATTCTAGCCTTCCCCTTCCGCTTCCTCCCTTATTCTAGCCTTCCCCCTTCCGCTCCCTCCCTTATTCTAGCCTTCCCCTTCCGCTTCCTCCCTTATTCTAGCCTTCCCCCTTCCGCTTCCTCCCTTATTCTAGCCTTCCCCCTTCCGCTTCCTCCCTTATTCTAGCCTTCCCCTTCCGCTTCCTCCCTTATTCTAGCCTTCCCCTTCCTCCTTCTTCCCCTTATTCTAGCCTTCCCCTTCCCCCTTCCGCTTCCTCCCTTATTCTAGCCTTCCTTCCCTTCCCCCTTATTCTCCCTTCCCCCTTCCGCTTCCTCCCTTATTCTAGCCTTCCCCCTTCCGCTTCCTCCCTTATTCTAGCCTTCCCCTTCCGCTTCCTCCCTTATTCTAGCCTTCCCCTTCCGCTTCCTCCCTTATTCTAGCCTTCCCCCCTCCCTTCCTCCCTCCTCCCCTTATTCTAGCCTTCCCCCTTCCGCTTCCTCCTCCCCCTTTCTAGCCTTCCCCTTCCGCTTCCTCCTTATTCTATCCTAGCCTTCCCCTTCCGCTTCCTCTCCCTTTCTATTCTAGCCTTCCCCTTCCGCTCCTTCTCCTTCCCTCCCTTATCTATAGCCTTCCCCCTTCCCTTCCTATCCCTTCCCCTCTTACCTTCCTCCCTATTCCTAGCCTTCCCCTTCCCTCCTCCCTTATTCTAGCCTTCCCCTTCCGCTTCCTCCCTTATTCTAGCCTTCCCCTTCCGCTTCCTCCCTTATTCTAGCCTTCCCCCTTCCGCTTCCTCCCTTATTCTAGCCTTCCCCTTCCGCTTCCTCCCTTATTCTAGCCTTCCCCCTTCCGCTTCCTCCCTTCTGCTACCATTCTCCCCTTCGCATTCTTTCTCCCCTTCTGTTAGCAGGAGCATCCCTTCTGTGGAGCTCCACTCAGCTCAGGGCATGCTCTCACCATTAGGAGGAAACTCAGGATCCCAGCCATGAACTCTCCGGAGAAGTATATAAACCAGTAGTACAAAAATGTGTGGATCTCTTGTGTATTTCTTGATCACTATTGGGGGTTTCCTTGGGAGGAAATCATGGGCAGTGGTACAGTGAAAATTTCTGAAGTGCAGGCACTCATCATGAAAGCCCTCATAGCCATGCCTCCAAGTTTCCAAAAGTGCAGGTCACTGTGTTGAGGCACATCAACAAACCAGTTCTAGCAGTTTTCGCCTCCACCAGGAGCAGGTCTTTTGTAAAGCGAATGGTCATTAATAATTGCCTTTTCAAGACCAGGCCACCCTAAAGTACTTTGCATTACAACAGGGATAGCTCTCAACAACATATTGTTGTTGGGAAAATCCATTCCCCTGCTATTAGTGCAGCCAAGTTCAGAGGAAATAGGGTAGCCTGAAGGGTATGGCAGATGAATTGATCATCGCTGCAAGTTTAAAGTCCTGCAAGTTTAAAGTCCTGCAAGTTAAATTTCCTGCAGGTTAAAAAGTCCTGGTGCTTCAACCTTGCAAGCCCTGACTCCACTGCACCATGGGTCTCAACGATGAACTGGATGTGTCCTGTGGTGAACAGGGGTGTACACCTGTATTTTCCAGGCCATTAGTTGTTATACACAACTGAGACCTGGGCTGGATCAAGGCCTCCTCCTATTGTAGCATTCACTCTGGGTTGATTGGCATCCTTTCAGTATAGTGACTCGTCACATGCCTTTCTTTTCAGGATAGTTTATTTTCCTGGCCAAGTTGTCCTACCACAAAATCTGAGGGTTTGGAGGTCGTTCAATGGTCTGATTCATTCCTTCTGCATAGCTAATTTAGTTCAGGTACCTCTCCAGACAAGTTTGATAATGTGATTAATTAAAATTTACAGGGTGGCAAAGGAATAGCTGGGACGTCTTTGTGAAATTCTGTGAAGGGGATGAGATCTGAACGTTTTTGATGAATTGCTCTTACAAAAAAATATGCTCCATCATATAATGAATTGAGCTTCTTGTACACTGTGATTACAATGAATTTAAATTTGCATGTGGAGCTACAGTTCTCTTAGGGGAGCGAGCGTTCTATGGCACAAATTTGATTAAACCATTTTTGACTGAGTGATACAAATTGTTTGGCTGCATGAATGGAGCATATCAGTTCAAAACCAAGTTCGGAATTTATTTATTTTTTTACTTAATTGAAACAATATTAGCATTTATTTAGCACCTTATAGTGTTCAAGGTGCTTCTTTTCCACCATCTTGTTGAACTCCTTACATGTTGCGTGTAAACTAGGTCAGCTATCATTATCCCCATTTTGTGGATGGGGGCAAGGAGAGGTAAAGTGGCTTACAGCACGGTCCTACGAAGCTGCCCGTAACCCTCCAGAGCTAGAGGATCACAGGCATCCTATGGAGGGTGGGAGGAGTGCAGCGGATAGAATATTCACTGCGCTCCCTTCGCCCTCAAGAACATCTAGACCAGTATTCTTCAACCTTGGGTCCCCAGATGTTTTTGGCCTACAACTCCCAGCATGCCCCAGCCAGCATAGCCTCTTGGAGTTGTAGGCCAAAAACATCTGGGGATCCAAAGTTGGAGAACACTGTTCTACATGATCGACTGCTCTGTAGCCTTAAGAACATACAAATATATGGAGAGCCTTTCTGGATCAGACCAAAGGTCCGTCTATCCCAGCAGCATCCTACGGTGCCCAACCAGCTGAGTCTGGGAAGCCCACAAGCAGGGCATGAGCACCAGACATCGGGGTCACCCAGTGATTGAGTACCAAACTGGATTGGCACGGAGTCTGCAGCAAGGCCGGATGAAGGCCAGGTGATGCCCTAAGCACAGACCAATAATGGTGCCCCCTAGGCCCTTCCATTGCTTAGCTGGCAAGACATTAAGACTCAGTGCTGAAGGTGAAATAAGACATTAAAAACTCAGTTTTCTTCCAGGCCATTCCCCACGCCAGAACACACAACTAGGTATATTAAAGATAAACTGTTTTTTTATTAAATTTATTTAACACTAAATAGCAGCAAGCTACGCTGGCTGGGGCATGCTAGGAGTTGTAGGCCAAAAACATCTGGGGACCCCAAGGTTGGAGAACACTGATCTAGACTGACGGTTTCAGCCATCTAAATGTTTTACCTCTCCTCATGAGGAGAGGCTTGGAATCCTTGGAATCTGGCAGAGCCTCCTTCCTCCCCTCTCCTGGGAACGCCCCCCACCCACGGGGGATCTGAACACAGTCTTCCGTGTTCAGGTCCCTGCCGGCGTGGAAAGAACGTTGCTGGCTATGGGGTGGGGGTGGGGGTACTGTTCCAGGGCGCTGCGACCTTGGTTGGAAGGGATTTCTGAGATCACAGTGCCTTCCAGGCCCAATCCTACATATCCCCCCCCCCAGACAAGGTCAGAGGGACATAGGATTGCGCTCTCAAATTTTAAAACGTATTTGACTTTTTAACTTTTTAAAAAATAAATAAATAATGCTTTTACATTGTTGCAGTTTTTAATTGTAAGTCACCATGGGGACCCTATTGGGCCCGAAAGGTGACTCATATGCATCCTTGTCATTGTCACCATCGACATAGATTAAGCAGGGCCGAAACATAATTTTTTGGGCCCAGTAAAAATATGTAACACAGCCCCACTCCCACAAACATTCTATATATCCCATCTCATACATACACCATCCTAACCCATACATACAATTGCTGGAGTCATGAAAGACGTTTCTATGTTATTTCAGAAAATCAGATTTTCAACATTTCTGAAATCGCGCCAAGGCCCACACCGGCCTTTTCTACCATGCGCCAACCATCTCCCTCATTTTTGCTGTTTTTGTTTACCGTAACATTCAGGTTTTTTAAAATCTCAAGTTCTTTCTCTCCTGAATATGAAGGACATTTCCAATGTCAGTGAATTCTGATCAAAAACGAACTGAACCAAAATGCTCACCCATCTGTACTAGCCAAATTCAACAGACACAATCATTCCCAGCATGGAAAAGACCATGATCTATTACAGATGGCTGAATAGCCAGGGAATCAAACCTGGTCTTTAAGAGCAAACCACTCAAAGCTCTAGGCCTGGATGGATGGATCTGCCAGTTTTGATGTCTCCCACATCCGAATGTTTAAATCTCAAGTTCTTTTTGTCCCGACTATGGAGAACTTTGTGAAGAGGGTTCTGAGAAGGCCGGCCAGGGTGTACAGGGATTTGGGGGGTGGGGTCAGAATGCACGGCTCTGTCCCTCAGATTTAGCCCTCACGTGTGGCATAGAGAGCCAGTGTGGCATGGTGGTTAGAGTGCTGGAGTGAGACTCGGGAGATCCGGGTTCTAGTCCCCACTTGGCCATGAAGCTCACTGGGTGACTTTGGGCCAGTCACTGACTCTCAACCTAGCCTACCTCACAGGGCTGTTATGAGGATAAAATGGAGAGGAGCAGGAGGATTATGTAAGCCGCCTTGGGTTCCTCGCAGGAAAATGGCAGGATATAAATACTAATTAATTAATTAATTAATTAGATGTTCAGGAGAGCACATGAAAAGGGATCTAGGAGACACATGAAGCTCTGCTATTGTGTTACGGACCCTCTTCAGTCATATGACCACTTGCCCATGTACACTCTCCAGTCTTCCATTGGAACTGGCTCTTCAAGTTGCATGCTAAACTGCAACAACACCCTATCAAAGCCTGCCTTTTGTTTCTGTATAAGCAATGTGTTCTGGTGCTGCCACATTCAAAATAGAACATGCAGTGTAAGGCTAGTTCCAATGGCTATTCTGACCCCCTGTGAATAGGATTTATAAACCATCTCATCTGAAGTGTCTCTGTTAAGAGGAGATAAGTGCAAGACTGTGTCAATCTACTCTTATCCAATATCTGGGCAGACCTCAAACTTTCTGTGGATTACCACTTCGTGAAATTCCATGTTAGCTCATATAAGGCAGTGACGGCATCATTTTTATTTTTTATTTTTTTTAAAGATTACCCACTAGACGCCATCTGTTAATGTTTCTTGGTTTCTTTCTTCTTTGATGCCTTTGTTTCCCTTTCCTTCTGAGTGAAGGTGCCTGCGTTCTAGGAGAGGATTCATGCGATCCAGTTTGACTTCTTTTGTATTTTCCAGTCGTTTCAACTGCAGCCCAAGAGCGTCTGCTTTTTCATGCATTGTAGGAACCGACTTGCATTAGTATGTATACACATCTGTCTTATCTAGCCTGCATGGTTCTCATTTATAACCTGCAATCTTGGCACAACCTTGCACAGAACACTGCTTTTCAAAATGGCAACCAGTTCGAAATATGGACTGATGTCCTGGCTATTTCACCAATGCCACTAAGCGAATGTCTCGGTTGCTCTGGATGTCTTTGGCTGTGAAGCAGGTGTTTTGGATGCTTGAGATATTTGGTTGATCCCTCTGTGTTATGGTAATCTCCCTCAATTCCCACAATGCTGCTCCCCGCCCCTGAGCACAACATGAGCACCTGGGCTATTCTTTTGTTAGAGATCTTCATTCTCAGCTAAGGCTCTTCTATTCCTGTCTGTCTATTCCTCACATTAATTAAGGGTCAGTAAACAAGCTACCTAATTATTACATTGTGCTTTTTTTTAACTACTACTATTGTAAGCAGAAGTGTTGTGTGCTTTTGGTTTTTAAGCTCAAAAAGGCAATATGGAGTGGGTTCAAGGTTTGAGCATGGGTTGTCATTGAACCATAGGTTTTTGTTGAAATGTGGGTTATTGCATTGTCTGAACCCAGCTCAGCTGCACTGACAAGCCATGGCTTGTTGACCACGAACAACCCGTGAAGAGAACCCATGGTTTGTTGTTGGGTTGTGAACTGTGGGTTGATCACCATGGTTCGTTATCTCGGCTGGGTTCAGGCAACACGATAAGCCACACGTTTCAACAACAATCCACAGTTCAATGGCAACCCACACTCAACCCTTGAGTGTGGGGTGGCTTATCGTGTTGTCTGAAGTTAGTCCATGTATGTGAATGGAATATCACAAGCAGCTATTGAACATGGTTTGCAACAGGGGTGCAGAGCCTCAGGCCTGGGAGCTACATCCAGCCCTCCCGCAGCCAAAGTCTGTCCCTCTGGGGTTCCTCAGATGGCCATGCCCCCTTCCACTGGACTCAGCCCCCCTTTCTCCTAACTGCCAATCATTTGGTGGCTTCCCAGCTATTGCATGTTTCCCCCCCCATTCTAAAAAGTTGAAATGCCTGCTTAGTTACTGGCAGGAAGAGCTTTAAGCTGAAGTATACTTGTATTTTTGGTATTTTGGCCCCGCCCCCTTTGCCTTCTGCCCCTCCCACCGCTGGAATACAGTCCCTGAGAGCTTCTTCAAAATTGAAAGAGGTTCTCAGCGCTCTCTGGATGGAGCGATCATGCCACATACACCAACGTGTGCAAGACAACCCCAGTGGCAAACGCACTTCGGAAGGGGATGATTTTCTCCAGAGGCGCGGGGTGTCGGGGTGTGGTGCTTAGCCCCAGGACCGGTGCAAGGCAGTTTGGCGCCCTAGGCAAAATCAGATCTTTAGCGCCCCCCCTTCCCACTTGAGCCCTCCCTCCCTCCAGCTCCCTCGGAGCTTACTTTGGAGTAGACCTGTAGGGTTAAGCACAGCTGGAACTGCTGGAGGCGAAGCGAGGCACCCCGGGTGATCCGGAGCCATTTTGGAGCGTGGGTGAAGGAGGGAGGGCAAAGGAAGGAAGGAAGGAAGGAAGGAAGAGGGGGGAGGCGGCGAAAGAAGGGAGGAAAGGAAGAGGAAAGCGGCGTGCGTGTGCGCGCGAAAGAGAAAGGAAACCACAGAAAGATTATTTTAAAAAAGATAGAGGGGGGGAGACTGATGAAAAAGGAAAGAAAGACAGACAGACAGAAAGAAAGAGGAACACAAAATGAACTGAAGTAGACCATTGGAGAAGGGGAAAAGTCAAAACAGATTAAGAGGAAGGAAGAAAAATTAGGCTGGCTGGAAGGAAGGGGAGGTTTTGCCCACCAGCCTCCCATCATCGGTCCCTGCCCAGGAAGGCGAAGGAGGTGTTTGCAGGTGCATCCTTCCCTTCCCCCTCCAGCCTCCCATCATTGGCCCCTGCCCGCCTCCGCCTCCTCCAGCCTGTCGCCTTCTCTGCCCCTTTCGATGCTGGTTGTGAGGGAGAGCCTGCCTGAAGCTTCAGCGGGCGCCAGCTCGGAGACGGAGCCCTGAGGTGGAGGAGAGAGAGGGAGGGAGGGGCGCGCTTCTTTCGCCTCCCCTTCCCCACGTTTCTGGCGCCCCATTTAGCCTGGCGCTCTAGGCAGCCGCCTCGTTCGCCTAATGGTAGCACCGGCCCTGCTTAGCCCTTCCGCGTCCCACCACTTTCCCCTTTCAACTTCATCTCCCCTCGCTCCTCCCCTTCCCACCCCCGCCCGCCCCTCGTGAGGCCCCAGGCACGTGTCGCAAGGTAAAGGCCTGCCATTTCGGGGTCCCATTTGCCCCACCGAAGGAAGCCATCAGGTTGTACACATAGGGCTGTAGGCTCTGCAGCAGTGGCCTATGACAGGTGTTGGTGTGTTTTTTTTTTAATTATTTGGGGTTGGGGGAAGGCTCACCGTGGTCTGAGCATGTGCCTGACCCTAACCTGCCCCCTTACACCGCTGCTGCGCGTGCGGGTGACTCCTGAGCCTGCAATCAATTCTCTCTGTTTTTGTCGCTCCTGTCGTTGTCATGATTTGTTAGGTACAAAGGCAGGAAGCTGGCCCAGCACAAGTCGGAAATAGAGTGTTTCACTCCAAAAGGGAGTATGGGGAATGGTGGGCGAGCGACAATGAGCAGGTAAGCAAAAGCATGAGCACCTCACACACCCCTCCTGGGGGCTGTGCGAGACCGTCTGTCAGCCCGAGGAGCATCCTGGGGGGCGTCGTCGTAGCCCAACTCCTCAATGTGTGATCTCTGTGCATCTCATACAGTATGTCTGTAGCAGCTTGGATGCCACTGTGTTGTTTTGTTTGGGGGTTTTGTTTGGTTTTTTATGTTGTCAGACCTGCACAAACTAGTGGCTAAACTAGGGGTGGGGCAGACATGTGACTTTTGCTTTCTCCTGCTTTTTTTTTTTTTTTAAAAATCTCAACTACTTCTTTCCACCCCAAAGATGAAGACATTTGTGGATTGGGGTAAATTCTTATCAGAAGCAAATTTGAACAAAAATTCTCACCCATCTCCACCGACCACGTTCGATAGGCAGCGGAGGCTGGCGGCTCCAATGTCAAGTGGGGCTGCATATCCGCTCCAGATTTTACCCTGAACTTTTAAGGAGCAGTCCATGGTGCCGGACCTATTTTGAGGATACACTTCGGCACCATGGGTAGCTCCTTTAAATTTCAGAATAAAATCTGGAGTGGATATGCAACCCCCGCTGGCATTGGAGTCACCACCAGCCTCCACTGTCAATAGGTACAGCTATTCCCGACATGGAGAGGACCATGATGTACCTGCCTATTAAAGAAGAGGAGCCCGTCAGAACAAAAAAGAGGTGGCAACCCTAATTCAGTCAGTACTAACATAGTTGAATACACAGGGATTCAAACCCAAACTTTTACAAGCTAAGCACCCAAAGCTCTGGGCCTGGATGGACAAATCTGTCAGATTTTGATTTCTCCCACATTCATTTTATTTTTAAAGAAAAATCTCAAGTTCTTTCTGTCTCAGATATGGAGAAATGTGCGAATTTTGCTAACTGCTTATCCAAAATAAACTGAAATGAAATTCTCAGCCTTATCACTGCTTATGTTAAACCAGCCTGGCTGAGCCGTGTGCCTAGAACAACAGTTTGACCTACAGCAGGTGAAGCTTTTGGCTGCATGGAGAACATCAGCAGTAGTATCATCTAACATCTGTAAACTGAACTGCTCTTTATGGCAAAGGCCAGTTAAACAGTTGGCCACCTTACCTGCAAAACAGACACTGTCTTTTTCAGTGACGGGGATCGCTTTGTCCATTGTTCGCTATGCTGCCATGTCAAACGGGGGACTCTTTGCGACAAAATGTTGTTGCTCCCTGCTGGGATTTACCGTATTTTTCCGTCTATAAGACGCCCCCATGTATAAGATGACCCCCACTGGGCAGTTTCGCAACTGCGTGGTTCTTTCCTTGGCTTACTTCCGTGTATAAGACAACCCTCAATTTTTAGTCTAACAATTTTAGGAAAAAGTATAGTCTTATACATGGAAAAATACTGTATTTAGCCTGGCCCCAAAGTGGCAAAGAATGCCACCGGCATGGGTTGCCTTCATCTACACAGATTATAGATTTGTTACAAATATTCCACTGGCTTTCTTCTTCTTCTTCTTTGTTAATACCAGAGTTGCAGTGCGATGATTGGGCAAGGGTTTCCTGGGGCATTCTTGGCATTACTGAACAATGACCAGGCATGTATAGTCTGCAATGACAGCACACACACAAAATGCATGCATTGAATGCTTAAACGATATCTGAACAACCCAGAGATCACCACTGAAGGACTGCTCTATATATACAGATAGGATATTATATTATATTATATTATATTATATTATATTATATTATATTATATTATATTATATTAGACTGTGAAAAATGAGCAACTGACAGCACAATCCAATGCGGCTGCCCATAACCATCTGAACTTGGAGGATTGTGGGCAGCATCCTAAGGACTGCAGAGTCAAAGGACACCTCCATGCTCCTCCCACCCTGCAAAAGACTTACGTGGCCAGTTTCAGCCATCTAAGTCTTTTGCCCCAGAGCACAAGGAGGGGAGGCTGAGGTGTTGCCAGGATACTACGTACGCTGGCGGTGCCTGATCTCCTCCCCTCCCCATCCCCATCCCCGCTCCCAAAACACCATCTCCGAGGTCACTCTCGTGACCTCGGAGCCACAACCAGTGCAGTTCTTTCCATCCTGGCTGTGAGGGCAGAGGGAGGGCGCTCTGACTTCACAGCCCCATCTCCGACCTCGGAGTGAGTTTCCGAGGTCAGAGCTGGGACTCCAAAGTCTCCTGTGGCCATCTAGACCAGTGTTCTCCTCAACCTTGGGTCCCCAGATGTTTTTGGCCTACAACTCCCAGCATGCCCCAGCCAGCTACGCTGGCTGGGGCATGCTGGGAGTTGTAGGCCAAAAACATCTGGGGACCCAAGGTTGAGGAGAACACTGGTCTAGACAGCATCTAGCAGCCATAGGACTGTGCCCTGAGAGCATCTAAAATTGACAGATTCATCCATCCCTAGCAGTGCAAAGTACTGGGGGCGGGGGGAGAGAATGAATTGCCATACACTTTATATATATATATATATATATATATATAATTGCAAGCTCATGCAGAAATGGGAGGGAACAAGCTTGATGTCAAAAAGCCAACAATGTCAGCAAGACCAAGACTGACAGATCCATTCATTCATCCCCATTCTGTATTGTATCAAGCATAAGAGCAATCACAGATTGCAAAATAGCTGTTGTCCATAAACAAAGAACATTTTAATCCGTTCCTCCCAATTGTGAACAGCAAGAGAAGGCTTTGGCAAAACATTCCCCTTATTTATTTATTGACAAAAGATTTATATATATCACCTTTCGGTCCCCATAAATGTTCCCATGGCGGTTCACAACAAGAACAACATACGCTGGTACAATAAAATGGATATGAGTGAAAGATACACACAACAGAGAGAGAGAGAGAGAGAGAGAGAGACAGACAGACAGACAGACAGACAGACAGCAAATTTAACATACAGTTACTACCCATGAAAAGCCCAGTGAAATAAAAACGTCTTGACTGCACACCTAGAAACCATCAGTGAAGGAGCCGGTTGAATCTCTTTTGGGAGAGAGTTCCACAACCAGGGTGCTGCCACTGAGAAGCCTTTCTCTCTTATTTTAACTAGTCACATCTCCCTTGGTGGTGGAACACAGAATGGAGCCTCCAGCTATGACCATAATTAATAGGCAGGTTTGTGCAGGAGGAGGCAGTCCTTCAGATACAAGATACCATACCAGAATAGAGTGGCCCACAAAAATATGAAAGAGTATCCACCAGCAAATGATTGATAACCGACCAACCATGGCCCTAATTGATGGTCACCAGGGTGTTCCTTCAGTAATGATCTCTGGGTTTTTCAAATTATCAGTTTGATCACTGTTGCCCCATTTTTACCTTGTTGGGCTTACAGTAAATGATGTCAGCAATTGTCGATCTTGTTCATACATCTGCTTGGGATTGACTAATGGCTTCTGTTTGTTTGTCAACCTCTCAGTGCTCTGCTGGCATTCTCTCCCCCCCCCCTTTTTTTTAAATTTGTCATTGTTGTGTCTGTTTTGAACTTCAACTAGATTGATCTGTTCTGGAAAAAAAGAAAAGAAAAGAAAAGCAATTCTGTTGAAGAACAAGCAGCAAATTGATGGGGAAGAAAAGTACATACAAATATAAATTACTCATGCAATGTTTTATGCAATTGACAGTGGAGTGTTTTCTGCTTTATATGCAATCCTCATCTTCCATATTTTTCCCCCAGAGAAGTGTCAATATTCACTCCATAGCATGAAATTCCATTTCAGTAGAGTTGAAAGACAGCATGCTACTGAGGAAGTTGTCCTAAATGAATTAGCTGGAAATCATGTTGGTGTGGGTAGGATTCAGAGGATTCCACTCTTGTGGAAGTCAATATGACTGAGATCAAAGGGCCAAGGAATTTCAGTGCAAGAGTCCAATAGGAAGACAGTTTGGTGCAAGGCCTACTGGCCAACACTCAGGATAGAATTTTGCTTATGTGATTCTGCCAGCCTTAACTGAAGGAAAGCTTCACTATCCTCTGTGGGTCATGGACATGTCAGTGTTGGTGGGATGAATTTGTAGCAACGCCTGGTTCAGTCAGTGTGTTAGAACATCAACGCATGGGGAAGTATTGCCAACTGTATGACAACTGACTGTGTGGCATGAGAATGGACTATGAAATGTGTTCATATTTTTGGATTAGCACTCCTGTTTTCCAATGATAACACAGGATGGATACGATGGAACTTGGCAACCAGTTCTATACACTTTTTGCCTTGCATAAAGTAGACCAGGAAGGAACAGGCCTGTGGCTCATGCTGGCTCAGCTTGTCTGAGTGTGGAAAGCTAAGCAGCGTCAGGCCTGGTTATTACTTGGATGGGAGACCCCTCCTCTAGTTTCCTGCATTGAGCAGGGGGTTGGACTCGATGGCCTTGTAGGCTCCTTCCAACTCTATGATCTATGAAATCTATGGAATAAGCACTGAAAGCTTTAACACCATTGTGTTTCTCATAACCCTTTTGTGAACGGAAGGTCTTTTTCTTCATCATATGAGTATAAAGAAAACAAGGATGTGGATTATCAATGAATACACACACAGAGACAGAGAGACAGATAGATAGATAGTGAATTATTAATTAGTTTCTTATTCATTGCATTTAATTAAGTCAGTAATCTCAAACTGAAATAATTGCAGTGCTACCAAGACGGCTATGTTTTGACAGCTTCATAAAGCATCCCATCACATAATTGATTTTATATAATGGAAGGGAAAGCTGTTAGTGTGATGGCTGACAACTGATTGTTTCTCACATCTCAAAGTGCCTTGCAAACAACCAACATCATGAACAAAAATGCATAACATTGGGGCAGAACTTCCCATTTTGTACTTTTTGCAGGTTTGCTTTTCATGGATAGCCTTGCAAGGAAATCAGTTGTGTGAAACCACCTTTCCAGTTCAATTTTAGGATGCACTGCAAAACCGCAGCTGCCTGTCACAAGGGTCGCTAGGTTCTTATTCTTCAGCTGCCAAAAAGGCTATTTTTTCTTCAGGATAACATTGCAAATGTAATGTATAGAACAGGGCTCTCCAGCCTTGGGTCCCCAGATGTTGCTGGCCTACAGCTCCCAGCATACCCAGCCAGCATGGCTAATGGCAAGGGATTCTGGGAGCTGTAGTCCAGCAACATCTGGGGACCCAAGGTTGGAGAGCCCTAATATAGAACAAGCCGGGGCTACATTATCTCAGCCCACCAGAGGGGGCAATAGAGTTCACTCCATATAGATGTAAAGAAAGAACAAGGAAGGCTGAACGACGCAGCTTCCAACTTTGGGGACCAAGCTTGGCTTGTTTATTCCAGTCTAGATTCTAGAATCCACTAATGAATGTACATCTAAACATATGAAACTGCCTTACCCAGAGTCAGACTATTGGTCCATCTAGCCCATGCTATACCAGCCTTCCCCAACCTGACACTTTGAACTGCAGCTCCCAGCATTCCTGACCATTGACCATGCTGGCTGGGAATTATGGGAGTTGTAGTACAATACATCTGGAGGATACCAGGATGCGGAAGACTGCTCTACACTGGCTGACAGCAGCATTCCAGTTTCACATATGCTCTTTCCCAGACCTCCCTGGAGATGCTGCAGATTGAACCTGGGATCTTCTACTTGCCACATCTGTACGTCTATCACTTTGCACTTTCTTCTTGTGTCACTTCTGACTTATTCAGTCTCACTCACGTAGTGATGTATGAGAATTTCATTTTTGTTTGCAAAACACGCAAGCATGCCTGTTCGCAGCCCCAAAACCGATTGTGAGCACAAGCATGTGTCCACTAAAAATATTCGTAAATTGTCGAATATGTGTGCTCACGTTTGGTTTGTGCAACTTTCTCAGTTTGAGTTGCACAACTTTCCTAATATGTGCAAATTCCCTCTGCAGACTAAACCAGCCCTGCTTTAGTCTGTGGAGGAAAAGTTGCGCAAATTTCACGTTCAGTCGTAGCTCGATTTGCGCAATTTCACATTCAGTCGTAGCTCGATTTGCACAATTTCACGTTCAGTCGTAGCTCGATTTGCGCAATTTCACGTTCAGTCGTAGCTCGATTTGCGCAAGAATTTTCCCATCCACACTGAGCAAGCAGCGATCTGAAACACGAACAGGAATCAGACATGAGATGAGCTAGAAAGATGATGTTCAGAGAATCCTAGCAATCTTGAACATTGCTCATTCGCCCTCACTCAGAAACCCTGCTCAGATAGACAGATCCATTGATCTTGGGCAATACTGAGCCATGTAGGCGTTTTATTTTTATTGTAGGCTGGCGGCTCAAGCAAAAGCTTTAAATATCTTTTTGATACAAAAGCCTAAGTTGACTTTAACGGTCTTACAGCACTCTTGCAGAGTACAGTCTTGAACTTGATTTATCCATTGCTGCAAGCACTCAACTGTGATTGTAATTTTTTGTAAAAGTGTAGGAACTTTGATAACAGGGGGTTTGCCAGTAAATGCTGCACATTAAAATAGACAAAATGTAAGGCTAACTTTTGAAGATGGAACAGATAGCCCAGTATTCATTCATTCATTCATTCATTCCAAATATTTATATATCTATCAGCCCTCTAAAGGACCCCAAGGTAGTTTACAAGCCTAAACAGACATTTTAACACCATAAAAATGGAAAGCAATAATAACCACTTATTTGTTTATTTATTGTTTTTTTAAAATGAGCCATGTCCCAAGGCAACTTTCATCAAAGAGTTAAAATACAAATAAAATACATCAAAAATGAAATAAAACAACCATTACAAAGATCTTCGTAAAAACCATATACAATCATAGAAAGAATCAAAGCATACCAACCAACCATTATAAAATCATTTAAACCCACCAGAATAAGTCCATAGCAAAACCATTTAAACCAGCAAAATCAATAGGATCACAGAATTTGTCTAGGGGGGAAAAGCAACCTGAAATAAATAAGTGGGGCCAAGCCTCACATGAGTGGATGTCTGCTTGCACAATGGGACTTCTGCTTCTGTGATTAGTCTTCCTTGTCTTCTACACACACACACACACACACCACAAATCTGTTCTGAACGGTCCTCTAACCCTCCAGAGTAGATCTGGGGTTGTGGGGCAGCACAGCCTCTTTCTTTTCCAACTAAGGGTATTTGATGATCATGATCATGATCATGATGATCATGATGATGATGATCATGATGATGATCATGATGATGATGATCATGATCATGATGATATAGTCATCCTCCTCTACAATTTATGTTCATAACAACTCTGTGAAGTAGGCTAGGCTGAGAGTCAATGACCAGCGCCAAGTCACCCAGTGAGCTTCATGCTCGAGTGGGGACTAGAACCCAGGATTTCCAGAGCCCTAGTCCAACACTTTAACTACTACACCACACTGGCTCTCAGTTACAGCCAGTAAGCTTCCATTAAAGGAGCCAAGAGCAGACTAGAAGGAATAATGGGGAAAACAAAACTGGTGGTGACTGGAATGAAGCAGCTAACTGGAATCAAAGACAAGATCTGCCAACAAGACGGCCGCTCAACAAGATCTGCCACAGACGGCCTTCTCCTTGTCCCTTCAGCCAGAGCAGCTAGACTGGTGGGGACGAGGAAGAGGGCCTTTTCTGTGGCGGCCCCTGTACTGTGGAACTCTCTCCCGAGTGACCTCTGCCATGCCCCCTCTCTGTTGAGCTTCCGCCGCTCACTAAAAACTTGGCTGTTCAGGCGAGAATATGGGGTGGGTTAAGATTTTAAAATTTTATACTGTTTTAAATATATTTTATCCTGTTTTTATTTGATGTACATCACCCAGGGTGGCCGGTTTGCCGGCCAGATGGGTGATAAATAAATGATAATGAAGAAGAAGGAGAAGGAGAAGGAGGAGGAGAAGAAGAAGAAGGAGAAGAAGAAGAAGAAGAAGAAGAAGAAGAAGAAGAAGAAGAAGAAGAAGAAGAAGAAGTAGTGACTCCTGCCCCCTTTCTCTTAGGCACCTCATCAAGGCTGGCTTGAAAGGAACTTTTGGCAAAGGTCCCCCTCTTGGACCTCTCCTATGTTGGTGGTCCCTTGGCTGCAGGCGGTGGCAGTGATTGGTGGCCATTTTAATTTCCCACAATGCCCCAGGGGGATACTATGCTGAGGCATTGTGAGAAATTAAAATGGCTGCCTGCCACTGCCACACCATTGGGCTTGGGGTCCCCAAGTCAGGTGTCTTTACTGGTGGGGCCACAGCAGCAACCTGAGACATCACATGTTCATGCTGCTGTGCCTTCACCTCATTTTACAAACTAACAGCATTATGGGCCAAAACTTTTTTTTTCATTTTTACTCTAGAGTAAGCACAGGGCCCCCGATGGGGTAACAGTCCCATCATCATCATCATCATCATCATCATCATCATCATCATCATCATCTCTATACTGCCCAATAGCCAAAGCTCTCTGGGCGGTGTACAACAATTTAAAAATACAATATAAAATACACAATAAAACAGTATAAAAAAATTTAAAAATTTAAATTTAAAAGAACACAAATAGCTAAAAACAAGTTAATACGTGACCAGTAGAAAAGTTTAAAATAACCCACCTCCCACCATGCACTATTTAGAATTGTTAAAAGCCTCGACATAGAGGGCAGTTTTAACCTGGCGCCAAAAAGATGGCAGAGTTGGCCCCAGGCGAGCCTCAGGCGGGAGCTTGTTCCAGAGTTGGGGGCTTCCACAGAAAAGGCCCTCCCCCTTGTTGCCACCCTCCGAGCCTCCCTTTTAAGCGGGGGAAAGTAGCTGCCAGATATATATTTAAAGTAATGTCTATTTTGGCCCTGAGACTGCTCCTCCAGGGTTGTATCCTTGACTGATCAGCTGGTCATTATGATTATTAGTATACAGCATGGTTTGGCAACACCAACTGAAATCTTAACTGCAGCATGGACCTCTTAGGGGACCCATTTTGGAGGAATGGGGACCAGGATGTCATCACTGCATTCTCTGGAGAAACTTGCCTTTTGTCATTGATAGGGTGGTCATATGTCCTCCTTCACAGAAGACTGCCCTCTGTTTGAAGGTCTGTCTTTCCCAAGTCTAGTTTAAAGGTATAGAACGATCAGGGTGCAATCTGCCTGTCTATCCCAAGGGTGCAATCAGGGTGCAATCTGTCTGTCTATCCCAAGTCTAGTTTAAAGGTATCGAACGATCAGGATGCAATCCTATGCATGTTTAGACAGGGAAAAAAAGGACTACAAATCCCAGAATTCCCCAGCCAGCCAACTGGGTCAAGCACTACGACTGGGATGCATAGTGACCTAGGAAGATCCTTAGCAAGCCCACACTTTCCTCTAGGAATGGGTGAGCAGCCATTTGCACACCCCAAAATTGTATTGCACACTTCAACTGTCAAAGCTCAGAAATCTGCGGGCGGGGGGAGGTTGTCTACAAACATTTGACTAAAGGCGCAATCCTTTGCATGTTTAGACAGGAAAAAAGGCCTATGCTGGCTGGGGCTTCCTGGGAGTCGTAGGCCTTTTTTCTGTCTAAACATGCAAAGGATTGCGCCTTAAGGACTTTGCTGGGAGTTGTAGGCCTTTTTTCTGTCTAAACATGCACAGGACTTTGCCTTAAGGAAGGGAGAGCAGGGGCCTTGAAGTTGCCCATCAACTGCACCAGGACAGCAGACACGCAGGTCATAGTCATAGTCTTCTGCAATACGATGAGCCGTATTTAATTTCTATTGAAATCATGGTCGATATTTCCACATTTGCATATACATTAGCACACGCACGTTTATGCAAAAGCCGTGCCCTCTTTTATCCTATTTTTGGGTGATGCATTTCCTCCTTTTCGGCGACAGCACAAGCGGCCGCCCTGGTCTTCGAGGAGGAATGATGGGTTTTTTTAGATGTGTCCGGTGTCACTTCGCTTTTCCCTCAAAGAGAAAGCCAGGGATGTGATCCGACTGACCTTCAATTAAACCTCCTTGACGGACAATGTGAATGACATCCGAGGCGAGCAGGGGCAGGAGACGGAGGGGAAAGGCCTTCTGTCTCCAATTTCCTGGAAAATGCCTCTGGTTTTTATAACTGACACACATTTGGGAGAGGAGAAGCTTAACGCGCTATATGAATATGACACAGGTTTCTGCAATAAAAACATGTTGGCACATTGTCTATATATCCACATGGCAAAAGGCCCAGTTTTCGGTCGCAGTCTCTGACTGGAGACTCAATGCCCCTCAGTTATTAAATGACACACTTCTGCTTTGTCTAGCAGGTGGTCTGTAATTAAACAATTAACTCCCAATGAGACTAGGTACTTAATCATCCCGACCGGTTGGACATTGTTCTCAATCTCCCCCTGCCCCCCCCCCAGCCTCTCTTTAAAAAAAAAAAAAAAATCCTAGACTGCGATTATGTGAGAGAAATGAATATGCAAAAGAGTTACTAATCAGATACACCGGGCAACATTCATTCTCTTTATTCGGGGGCTCAAAAAGGTCTGGAGGCCTCAGCCTAAAGCTAGGAGACCCCAGCTTCTGATACTAGGGTGAATACAAACAGGGCTGGCCCAAGATATTTTGCCACCTGAGGTGAAGGCAAGATGGAACAGCTCTACCTGTTCCACGAACAAAAGCCAACCAGACTAGCAGTTGAAACTTACTTCATAAAAACATAAGAGGAGCCCTGCTGGATCAGACCAATGGTCCATGTAGTCCAGCATTCTCTTCACACAGTGACCAACCAGCTGCCCACGGGATCCCACAAACAGGACATGAGTATAACAGCACCCTCCCGCCCATGTTCCCCAGCAACTGTTGTACATAGGCATACTTCCTCTGATACTGGAGGGAGCATATAGCCAATCAAGACTAGTAGCCATTGATAGCCTTATTCTCCATGAATTTGTCCCAATCCCCTTTTAAAGCTGTCCAAATTGGTGGCCATCACTGCATCTTGGGGAAGTGAATTCCATAGTTAACAACTATTAACTGTATGAAGAAGTACTTCCTTTTATCTGTCCTGAATCTCCCACCAATCAGCTTCCATGGATGACCCCAGGTTCTAGTATTATGAGAAAGAGAAAATGCCTCCCTGTGAACTTCCTCCACACCACTGCATAATTTTGTACACCTCTATCATGTCTCCCCTTACTCGCCTTTTTTCTAAGCTAAACAGTCCCAGCTGCTGCAGCCTTTCCTTGTACGGGAGTTGCTCCAGCCCCTTGATCATTTTAGTTGCCCTTTTCTGCACTTTTTCCAACTCTATAATATCCTTTTTTAGGTGTGGTGATCAGAACTGTACACAGTACTCTAAGTGTGGTTGCACCATACAGAATATATAGTCCACTGCATCTGAGAGCAGCAAACTAGCTTAGGGGGCACAGGGCGGGCTACATGGCCCACACAGCTCTGTATTCAAACACCTCATCACCGCTTCCTCCCCCCCCCCCCAGCATCTGCAACCTGTGGAAGCTGCTTGACTGTGCCTAACAGTAGAGCCAGCCACAAAATGACAATTTACTCTGTAATAACTTAGTACACAACACACATCACCACTTGCACTCTAGCCTGGCAAGTGCTAAGGAACAGGGCTGTCCCAAGACATTGGGCTGCCTGAGGTGAAGGGCAAAATGCCCCCCCCCTCCATTCCATGTATGGACCTGACTGGACTGGCACTGGTGATGGGTGACGGGACAGCATCCTCCACCACACCTGAGGGCCACAACCTAGCTTATGGGGTTTCAGGGCAGGCTACGTGACACACACACTTCTCTGCCCTCCAAAATCCCATCTCTGTTGTGTGTGCCCCCCCCCCAGCCTCTGCTGCCTGAGGCAGCAGCCTCGCTGCACCTAAGAAAGGATTTTACTGCCTGACTCCCAAGCTTCCCCAGATCCACCTCCAAAAAATAGCTAGTGTTGTGAAGCCTGTAAATACAGAAAACCTATTTGTGTGATCATTCCCCCTCAAAAACAGGTCAAAGACTGTGCCTTCATGGGAAGTGTCCATGATATGTTCTGTATGTGGTGAAGATGGTGGAGGTGCCCTCTCCACCACGGCACAAAGACTGTCCAGTGGGGTAAACATGTGAACCATCCAACTTTGTGGCCTTGAACAAGTCATTGCCTTTGCTTAGGGTTCATAATTTAGACACGTTCCCTTATGTGGGACACTAGTTGACATTACATCATTTATGGACCTGACCGTACAATATCACATTGAGGACAGTGTGGAAGGAACGCTGCTGGGGCAAAGCAAGGCTTAAGACTGCTGTATGAACTGTGGAGTCTCTCTGCTGAGTAAAATTGTGCTTTTCCTTATTCCTGCCATTTATAGAAGCATTGCACCATTGTAAAATGGGCATCGTAATGACTAGGCCATTTGAGAGGGGACATGATAGCACTCTTCAAATACCTGAAAGTGGGCGGAGGGGGGGTCACATAGAAGAGGGCAAAGATTAATGCTTGCTGGCCCAATGGGCAGGACAGGATCTAATGGGCATAAGTTACAGGAGGGTCGATTCTGGTTGAACATTCAGAGAAACTTTTTAATGGTGAGAGCAATTTGGCAATGGAACCTGATAGCTCTTGTGGGGCTCTCCCTCACTGGGGGTCTTGAAGCAGAGCCTGGACATCCATCTGTCGGAGATTCTAAGAACATAAGGAGAGCCATGGTGGATCAAACCAAGGGTCCATCTAATCCAACATTCTGTTCACACAGTGGACAGCCAGCTGCCCACGGGATCCCAAAAGCAGGACATGAGTACAACAGCACCCTCCTGCCCATGTTCCCCAGCCACTGGTCTACATAGGCATACTGCCTCTGATACTGGAGGTAGCATATAGCCATCAGGACTAGTAGCCCTCGATAGCCTTCTCCTCCATGAATTTATCCAATCCCCTTTTAAAGTCCTCCAAATTGGTGGCCGTCACTACATCTTGTGGAAGTGAATTCCATAGTTTAACTACGGTATGCGCTGTTCAGAGATCCTCTATCTCTGAATTTCCTACACTGAGCAGGGGGCTGGCCTAGATGGACTACAAAACCTAGGGTGCCCATGTGTCCTCTTTTATAGAGGGCAGTCTCCTATTTAAAGGGCTGCTAGAGGACTGTCCTCTATTTGAAGGTGTCCTCTATTTGAGGGGTTGCTCTGTCCAATTCCAGTTGAAAGATCATGAACCTTAAGAACCTTAAGTGTTGTACTTTTCGACACTGACTGATCGTTACAGTGCTTGCTTATATCAGGTTATGTTCATACTTGCTTATTTTGATAGCAGCTCACAAATTTTGTACAGTCAACTCTGCAGAAATGACACCCAGGGGCAAAGACTCTGATGTTCTTAATTCACCATTTTAATAAGTCAGATATAAAACTTACATTCTGCCTATCTCTCTCTCTCTCTCTCTCTCTCTCTCTCCCCGCCCCTCTCTCTTCTTCCCTCTCCCATTTTGCAGCTCCAATGGGAAATCAGTCACATGGGCCCAGAATGAGAAGAGTACTAGCCGGGGAGCTCACCTCTGGCAAAGGCTCTCTGTTCACATAAACAAGAAAGAGAACCTCAACCAAACAGCGGTGATCAAGCCTTTCTCGAAATGCACAGACAGCAGCCGACACAGCAGTAGCACCACTATCACCACCACGTTTCCTGAGTCCAGTGCCAAAATACTTTACAATGTCTCTGAAGCCGAGGAACACTACCCAGTTCAGTACCGAGTTCAGACTCCTTCCCCCATCAGTACAGTGAGCCAGAGGACCGCCTCGCTTAGCCGGACGGAAGACGATGTCCCAACCTTCCAGTCAGAGCAAGCACAGCGAAGTAGCTCCTCCCAAGGCTCTCTGATGGAACAAATCAGCAGTGTGGTGACCCGTTTCACTGCCAATATCAGCGAACTAAACTCCATGATGCTCTCCACTACCACACCAGGAGCAATGGTGGCTACCCCTCTGTGCTCTTCCTACTTGATCCCGAGGGAGATACAGCTTCCTACGACCATGACAACGTTTGCGGAGATCCAGCCACTCCCTGCCATCGAGGTCAATGGAGCCTCCCAGTCAGCCAGGAAGCCATCTTGTGGCAGCGTCAAAGAAGGCCCTTCGGCGGAAACACCAGCGGCGGCAAAGCCAGACATCGAAGAGTTGGTGGCTTTAACACCTCCTTCCCCTTTCAGGGACTCTGTCGATTCTGGGAGTGCTTCGCCCAGTTCTCCAGCATCTGAATCTGCCCTCTGTATCCCTTCGTCGCCAAAATATGACTCGCTTATGATAAGAGATTATGCTCAAAGTTCTTCTTCTTTGTGAATGTAGTTCAAGTTCAACCTTGGATCTCTACAGCTTCAAGTCAATAGGGAGGGGAGGTCAGGCCTCCGGGTTCTCCAGTGTTTACAGACACAGTGAGAGAGTAATGGATCATCTTTTGGGGGGGGAAATGGAAGGGGGAAATGAAAACGACCGACGAATTATGCTCTTTTAAACACACACACAGAATAAAACTTTTAGCAGATTTTTGTGGCCTTAAAAACATGGGCTTTTAAATGGAAAAATAAAACACTGCACCTATTTCCGAGGGCTTATAAGGAGTCTCTTAAGTCACTTACATACCAAGTGCTTTGCATTAGTGTACAACAATGAACCATCGATTCATACAGTGGGGTGGGGGTGGGGAGAAAAGGAAGTCGATGTTCAGCAGCTGTCCAGTGCGTGTTTACTTGGATTCCTTAACCCGGAAGTGAACCTTGATCTTTTATCGAGACATGGAAGACCAAAACATTGAATGTACATTTTCTAATAGACTTAAGACCTGGGACCAAACAATCCAGTTCCTTTTTTTTGTTGTTCAAGTTCAAGGTGTTTGTTTTTTTAATGATGATCTCAACCAATAGTAACCTATTCTGTAACTACTAAACTTTTTTTGGCTAAAAAAAACATATTATGTACATGGCGGTACGCCACATGTTGATAAACATAAGTTGACGCATTGCAGCAGAAGACTGCAGTCACAGAGGGCTTTCCAAGTGACTTCTCATCCAACAGATTTGTTTATGAGGAAAAACAAAATCTCTTCAGTTAAGTATCCTAATTTTTCTTTGTTAACATTGGATTCGCCTCCAGAGCTACAGAAGTCCAGGAGAGTTTCCTGACTATTTCACCATGTTGCCAACCAATAATGGAGTAGCAAAAAACGGGGGGAAAACAAAAAAACCCCCAATAATAATAATAATAATAATAATAATAATAATAATTTCTGG
Organism: Shinisaurus crocodilurus; assembly: GCA_021292165.1. Classification (NCBI taxonomy): domain Eukaryota; kingdom Metazoa; phylum Chordata; class Lepidosauria; order Squamata; family Shinisauridae; genus Shinisaurus; species Shinisaurus crocodilurus. The sequence goes on from CM037878.1 coordinate 279,216,842, forward strand.
AGTACTGTTTTGTAATTCCCTTATCAGGGCATCTGTTGAGGTGAATATTCTCTTTCTAGCCAATGTTCTCAAGCTATAGCATGGCGGTGTTCCCAAGTGAATTCCACACATTTTTATGGATATTCTTGCATTAACATTGCCAGCTCAAAACTTTGATCAGGCTTGAAGGTCTTTAGTCATAAGAAAGAGGTCAACTGTCTCTTCGAACAGTGTTGCTTTCGAGCAGTGAGGCAGGCTTCTCTGTGTAGACAGTTGTCACTGTCAGGCAAGGCGTGAGCTCCTTCCTTGTCCCTCCCGGTATGTCTTTTGATTGGGAGATGAGAGGGACAGCCTACTGCCCAACCTCCGCCAATCAGGGGAATTTGCAATACAAGAGGCTGTGTGCCCTCTCTCAAGGTCTTGTGTCCCATGAGGCAACCATCAATTTTTCATAGGTTTGTTTTTTTAAAAACTTTCCTAGAAGGTGACTTTACCTTCCCACATCCACAACTTTTTTAACATGTTAGAGCAGGTGATAGACCCATGATGTGGCTTTGCTCCCTCTCTCCCCTCTTCCAGTCTTCTTAACCACAGGCCATGCGCGAGAATGAGCGATGCCAAGGAATGCCACATGTTTTCGTTGCTACGTTACAGGCCACTTCTCATGATACAGGCATCACATGGAAGCTGCTCGAAACTACTTTGGCATGGGCCATCAATTTTCTGTGTGTTCTGCTTTCCATGTGTACTGGGAGTGGGAGTTCACCATGTGGTGGGCCACCAAGTTGGCCAAGGGATTGGTTGAGTTGCTGGATAAGTAGAACTCCATCCCAAGCAAGACACCTGCCTCTCGCTGTAACCAAAGTGCCCTTCACTCATGATCCATTCATAGAACCTACATATATAAATAAAGGAGAGCAGGACGACCAGTGCAGTTGGCCCCACCCCTGATGTCGTGCATGCTGCTGGTGCTGTTCCCTGATGTCTGTACATTTGCCCTAATCATGTAAGGGTCCTGATTGTGTGAAGAGCTTATGCGTTTTCAGCTACTCACATGTTGGCTCCACTTTGCACAGGAAATGTTCAGCTGTCAGAGATGGGCTGCTGGCACATGTGATTGATCCCCTGCTCCTCGGGTCTTGGTCCTCCCTCTGCCTCTGGAACTCTGAGGTGGAGGAGACATCACTCAGTGAGCCATTGTCTGTTACCTCAGGACCTTCCAGGCCAGAGGATGTGTCTTTACTCTTTTGACTGAGAGCCCCACCCCACCAATGCTGTTCTTATCATCCCCATCCTGGAAGAGCTAGCAGCTTCAGAATCAAACAATGGCCCTTTAAGAGACAGACAGCCCCTCGGAGGGAGTGGGGTTAACTGCAGGCCCAGATCAGCCAGCCTTCATAAAGCCTCAGAAGACCTCTGTATGTTGCTGAGACAACAGCTCTTCCTGAGTGAGTCCCCCAGCCAGCATAGATCTGTCCAGGGTGCTGGAAGGCCCTGCCTGGTCTGTCCTTCCTTTGCCATCCTGTATTGCTGGACTTGACTCTGCTCTGCCCTTCTAGTAAGTGCAGCTCTTTCAGATTGGCTCCCCTGGGAACCTTGAGCTGAGCTAGACAGGACAGTACACACAATATAAGGGATGAGTCCAGGAGTACAGTCCTCCTCTCTCCTATTTATATGTACATTCTGTGAATGGATATGGTGTGAAGAGGGTTTAGCCTGCTCACTTACATCTGCAGTCCTGTTTTTCCCAGCATGGAGGAGGGCAAATTAGAGGTTACACTGGATTTTGGGTAGGACCTTCAGGCGTCTGTGGGGTCCAAACAGCTACCAAGCATTTCCAGTTGCTGGTGCCAGCTCTGCTCCAAGCTGCCACCAAACATTCCTACTGATGGTTTAGTCCAGTGTTCTCCAACCTTGGGTCCCCAGATTTATTTATTTATTTTATTTATTTATTATATTTATACCCCGCCTTTTTTCCTTCAAGGAACCCAAGGCGGCTTACATAATCCTCCTCCTCCTCCTCCATTATATCCTCACAACAACCCTGTGAGGTAGGTTAGGCTGAGAGTCAGTGCCTGGCCCAAAGGCACCCAATGAGTTTCATGGCTGAGCGGGGACTAGTAGTACTAGTGGTGGGGCCGAGCTGGAGTTGGCTGGAGGCTCGCTCCGGGTTCGGCCCCCCTGCAAGCGGCGGCGGCCTGCTCCTGCTCTTCAGAGCGGCGTGGAGCGTTGCTCGCACCGCTCGCGCCACCGCTGGAGAAACCCCCCGCCCCCCGCCGCTGCTGCCAGAGAATCCCCCCGCCCCCCACCGCTGCCACCAGGACCCCCCCGCTGCCTACCTGGTCCTGCGCGCCGCTCCTGCGCGCCACCTCCACCGCCGCCTCCGCCAGAGCCACTGCTCCGTCGCGCTGGACCCCCGCCCGTGCTCTGTTTTGGCGGGAGGAACCAGGGCAACAGGGCTTAAACAGCTCTGTTGCCCTGGTTTCCCCAGCCAAAAACAGAGCGCGGGGGTCCAGCGCGACGGAGCAGGGTCCCATCACGTCACTTCCTCCGCGCCGGAAGTGACTCGACGGGACCCATTGGACAGGGAGGAAGGCTCTCCGCTCGGTGGAGAGCCCAGGTGAAGCCCGCGCGTGGGGGTGAGCAGCCCGTCGGACGTGAGCAGGCCCAGTTCGGGCCTTGCTCCTGTCTGACGGGCTGCTCGGCTACATCCCTACGTGACCCGGATCTCCTGAGTCCCAGTCCAACACTCTCACCACTACGCCACACTGGCTGGGGCATGCTGGGAGTTGTAGGCCCAAAACATCTGGGGACCCAAGGTTGGAGAACACTGGTTTAGTCAGTTCCGGGACTTTAGAGAGGACAGGAAATTCAGAAATACTATAAATAAATTAAGAAATAAATAGTACAAGTGGAATATTTCATCGATTAGGTTGTTGGGCTAATCAGTTTTAAAAATTGTGAGTTGACTGGAAACGTGCTCTCAATCAGGCAGAGATTTTACGGTGACATACCTACCAATTCTCACTTCCCAGACCAAGTCACGAACCAAAACACAGTTTATACTTCAATCTGCCCGACAAACTGCTACACACACAACTGCTCGTCGTGGGGAAATACTGCTCTGGAGGGGCACCATTTGCTTCCTTAACCTTTGATGACTCCCTCCTGATGCCTCACATTCATATGTTAACTGACTCCTGACCAGCACTGCTTCTGAGGCAATGACTGGCTTCAGACAACACAGTAACCCACACTCCAGGGTTGAGTGTGGGTTGTTGTTGAACTGCGGGTTGTTGTTGGAAACATAGCTTATCGTGTTGTCTGAACTCAGCCGAGATAACCAACCATGGTGAACAACCCACAGTTCACAACCCAACAACAAACCATGGGTTCGCTTCATGGGTTGTTTGTGGTTAACAAGCCATGGCTTGTTAGTGCAAGCTGGGTTCAGACAACAGGATAACCCACATTTCAACAAAAACCTATGGTTCAATGACAACCCATGCTCAACCCTTGAGTGTGAGTTATCGTGTTGTCTGAGCCCTGAGATTGTAAAGAAATTTGAAAGTTTTGTCTGGAGCATTTGATCTCTGGCACATGCAGCAAAATATCCCCTTTCCCTCACTGCCCTCATGCAACCAACTGAACATTTAGAGGGGGAGGCAGTATTATGGCCACTGGGCACATCTCTGAATTCCACATATTTGGCTGAACACATAAAAGCACTTACAGCTATGTATAGCTGGGGGCCCTTTCACATGTTCAACCAAATCCATGGACGTCACAGGCATGGCCAATGGATATGGTCTTGCCCTCACACATTCAACTGAATTCAACTGAATGTGTGAGGGGAATGAGTGAAAGGAGCTAATGAGATGGTAGAGTGGACCATACCACTTCAGACTGCAAGTGGAGAACACCATTGCTGAATATTCTTCATGAGGGGGTGGGGAATTCATGCAAGTAAAAAGCTAGCACATCAGGGCAAGATGTGCTAGTTTTCTACTTGCAGGGATTTTTGATTTTTTACAAAGAGGAACATTAAAATGTGATAACCCCGCCAACACACACACTGCGCACACACCTGTAGTCTAAAGTGGCACACTCCATTCTATCCCCTCACTGTGTGTGAACCAGTCACCACTCTGGTATACTGATCCAGTGATAAACATGCACATGACTTTTGATGCCATGAACCCAAGCAGCCATTATAGATACCCTCTCCATGTGGTGGCTGAATCATGAGAAGCACTCTTGAATTGTACTTGAGGAAGGAAGCTAAAGCATGTGGTTCAACTTTGGAAACCTTGGTGTGGTCAATTTGTGGCACCTCTGTTGGAGAGAGAGGATGTTTTTAAAGAGGCTTGCACAAATCCATGGAGGTTAGAGCGATCAATGGCTACTAGCCACGGTAGCTACATGCTTCCTCCAAGTTCAGAGGCAATGACTGGGTTCAGACAACACAATAACTCACACTCAAGACTTGAGTATGGGTTGAGTGTGGGTTTTTGAACTGTGGGTTGTTGTTGAAATGTGGGTTATTGTGTCGTCTGAACTCAGCTGCATTAACAAGCCATGGCTTGTTAACCATGAACAACCCATGAAGAGAACCCATGGTTTGTTGTTGGGTTGTGAACTGTGGGTTATTCACCATGTTTTGTTATCTCGGCTGGGTTCAGACAACATAATAACCCACCTTTCAACAACAACCCACAGTTCAACAACAACCCACACTCAACCCATATACTCAACCCTTGAGTGTGGGTTATCGTCTTGTCTGAACCCAATCAATATGTCTCTGAATTACCTGTCACTGGGAAACAAGAGTGGGAAAACACTGTTGTGTTCATGTCCTGCTTGTGAGCTTCTGTTGGCTGCTGTGGAAACAGAATACTGGACTAGGCTGATCTAGCAAGGCTCTGCTTATGTTCATTGTGGGATATGATATTGTGAGTGGGGTTGTCATTATCGTAATTGGTGTACAAAGCAGGAGAAAAAAGGAAGCAGGATGTTTTCAAAGTTGGAGAAAAGGAGAAGTATGTGACTCAATTATGTCTGCTTGAAAAGAAATGGGATGGCATCACTTTGAACATTGATCATAATGCACACACACCCCACAGAACAAAAATTAATCACAGTGGGAGTGAGAGAGAAAATGCCCATTGTCTACCTAGGGGACATTTTGGTACTCTTAAGCTGAGCAACAGTTTTAGCTTTGTTGTTTACCTGCTTTTGCATTGCAGCTATGGACTCTGATAAAAGGAAACCTTTCAAAGCAATACACAGAGGATGTCCTAAAACAGGAAAGGCACAATGAGGTACAGAAAAATGAAATATTTATTTTGTTTCTTAGCAGTTCATAAAATGTTAGGGGCTATGTGTGTTTGGGGAGGGGTTGCCCCCTAAATCCGAATAGTAGCTCCTGCAACTTTGTGGATTTCCTGCTGTCATGGCACTTTTAAAAATGCAGATGGAAATGGCTGCATGTGTGAACAGAAATCAAATCATTTGGATAGGTATGAACATGTACAAAATAATAGCCCCTGAACTGAAACCCTGAATGCACACTGACAGTTGCTCGCCCTTTCATCCAAACAGCTGTCCTCGGGTGCCAAACTTTCATTTAATTCTGCTACACAAGGGCGCTGCATTGCAAATTTCAGAGGGAAGTTGACACAAGCCTTATAAAAAGATAGCCTTATAGAAGGAAGCCTTGTTTAAAACAAAACAAAACAAAAAAACAAACCCAGCTCTGTGTGTGTGTGTGTGTGTTTTATTACTTTTCAGCCATGGATAATTTGCAAATGGTATTCTTTTCCCCTCGTTTTCTGCTGAAGGGAGTTCGAAACAACGGTTCACTGCACCCAAAGTCACATTTGGATGCTCTTTTAAAAAAATGCTGTTCTTTGCCGGCTATTCTGTTGTGCAGCTCCATCAGACTTTGAAGGCAGATGGTTGAAGTGTAAGGCAATGAATCACTAGCCAATATGACAGGAGCAGCCCTTTTGCAGGGGAACTGTACACATGAAAGACAAACTTCCCTAAACATGTGCGGGCCTCTTCTACATTTCTTTTTTTTTTTTTTTTCCAATGGAGGCATCATTGAATAGGCCAGGGCTCTCCCACCTTGGGTCCCCAGATGCTGCTGGACTACAGCTCCCAGAATCCCTTGCCATTAGCCATGCTGGCTGGGTATGCTGGCAGCTGTAGGCCAGCAACATCTGGGGACCCAAAGTTGGAGAGCCCTTGCACTAGATCAAGGGCGGACAATGTGCGACTCCTGCTGCCCTTCCCAATTGTTTAAAAAAAAAAAAAAAAAAAAAGGCATCTGGTTGGCCATAGGTCATTGGCTCCACCCCATGAGCCACCAGTTTGCATTTGGCTCCGACTGGTAGATCTAATTATATATATATTTTTAAAAAGCCTCAAGGACCCAGGAGCCTAAAATCTGCCCATCCCTGTCTGAGCCTGTAGGGGAGCTGCAACAAAGACCTCCTCTGATTTGCACAGAAAGCAATATGGAAATGGGACTGTGGCAGCAGTCAGAGCAGCAACTCAGCAAACATGATCCCCAGTCCCAACTAGACTTGGGCACACGTCAGTCCTTCCGAAATCAATGCATTTCAAGTGCTTTGCCATTTCCCTCTGGGCCCAATCCACACAGCCACCAGCACAAATCAGGCAGATGGAGGGTGCAGCTGTATCTCCTCTGCCTTGTCACGGCTTGCTTTCTTGGAAAGGGCAGGTGAACAGGCAGCGACAACAAAGAGGACAAGGAACAGGAGGTTCCAGGGAGTGCCAGTGGGCCCCCTGCAGGGCTGTGGGCCTCGGTAGGTACCCAGCAATGCACACCTCTGACGCCGTTCCTGGCTGGATCAGAGCCATTGTCTGTAGCATACGCAATAAAAAACAAACAAACCCTGAGGCATTGTGATGATGAGGCTTCTTCTGTGGTCTCTTGAATAATTAAGGCACTATTAAAACAGGATTTAATTTGGCTGCCAGCAATAAAAGTCAAAGCGGTGACAACAAAAACCACTGGAAGTCTTGTGGCACCTTAAGGACTAGCAAGCCTATTGTGGCATGAGTTTTTGTTCATAGGCCTAGCTCAGGGGTAGGCAGTGTGGTGCCAGTAGAGACACCAATGCACCCCTGGACACCTTTCTTGGCAACTGTCAAGGTGTCCTACCCACTATCCCCCCTTTCAAAAAAAAAAAAAAAAAGAGGTCACTTATTTTCTTACCAGCAGCTGGGATTACTCTGAAATGGGTTTCTGATGGTGCTGAAAAATGTAGATTCAAATGCATTGCTTAGTGCGCTGGGGCTCAGACCTCACACCTCTGCCTTGTACTCAGTCTTTAGGGCAGGTTACTTGTGCTTTCTTTCAAGCTTGTGCATTCACAGGGCGTGATGCATCAGAAAGCTATGGGAGCCAGTTCCGAGGGACCAAATTTCAGGTTTTAATAATACAAAACTTCCAAATAAGCAACTTGATATTGAGTTTGAATGTGTGCGAGTGCGAGAAACGTAGTATGCCTGCAGCAAAGTCTACGCTCTTATGGCTGGGCTGCACAGGCTGGCCCATAACTGGTGAACTCTGCAGTTGATGGAAAGTAGTTGAATGTATGAATATAGGCTCTGTGGGAAAGCTTGCTTATGTGTGAGGCGACGATATGGAAGTTGTGCGTATGGTGTTTGCTGTCTGATGGCTCGTTCACATATACACAAGTCAATACTTGATGCTGCACATGTGAACTAACCCTCAGGTGGCAAACACTGATTTAATTAATTTATTTTTAAAATTATATTTCAAACATTATATAAAACAAATACAAAAAGAACAAAAAACCCACATACATATAACTACTCTGGTGTACCCATCACCATGGGCCAAAAACAAATCTACATAACAATCCATTATTATTCAATATTCCAAAAAAAATATCGTATCTTGACATGGCTTACTCCCCTTTCCCTTTACTAAAACATAGCCTAGGAATGGTCCCCAAATATCCTTTAAATTATTTTTCTTTAATTGCCCCTTTTTACATTTGATGCTAAAAGTTAATTTATCACTTAAGGCGATATCCCACAGCCTCTTTATACCAGTCAATAATTAGAAACTGATGTTGAACTTTCCATTTCCTTGCTATCATTAATCTCCCCACGGTTAACAGATTTACAATTAGTTCCTTTATCTCTTGAGAACAAACAAGTTTCTCCATTATTGATAACAAAGCTAGTTTTGGACAGACCTCCAAATTACCGTACTACCAATAATTTCTGAAATTTCTACAGAAATTTTGTTCCAGAAGTCCAGTACGCTTTTACAACTCCACCACATATGAGCATAGGTACCAAGATCCTGACATCCTCTCCAGCACAATGGAGAACAATTACTATCTATTTTATTAATCTTACCAGAGTCAAATACCTTCTCCAAATAATTTTATAAAAGTTTTATTTTATCCTTACTGACATGTTTCTTAATATACGACTGCCCCAAGATTCCTTTTAAATCTCCTCCCCAAATTCCATATCCCATACCATCTTGAGATTATCTTTTTACACTTCAATTTTTTGAATCATTTTATATATCTCCTTTGTTATACCTCTTGAAGAAATGTTCCTTTCTAGAAGTTCTCTAGACACCACTTGCTTTTCAAATCCAGTAAATTCCCTATCATACTCATTTCTCCTCTTCCATTTCTTTGTCCACTGATCTAGTTGCATTAAACACTGATTTAATTTAGCTAAACAGGGGCAGAAACTAGTGCTGCCTTCCCCAAGCTGGTGCCTTCCAGATGTGCTGGACTGCAACTCCCATCACTCCCAGCCAGCATGGGGAAGGATGCACTACAACCCTAATGCAAGACTTCAGTTGTGTGCCATGCCTACTCAGAGCTCCTGCACAACCCTGACTTCCTTTTGCATGTGCTGAGCTCAATCAGTTGATATGAATTAGGAAATGTCATGCATCCAACAAAAAGCCAGTAATGTAGAGAAAGACTGGACATTTAAAACAACAACAACAACAGGTTATGTCATGTGAGGATTGTAGCCTTTGGGTTGGATCCAGATTTAACACAGTTGAGCCTTGTTGCTCCAATGTCAGTGGGGTGGTGTATCCACTCCGGGTTTTAGACTGAACCTTTAAGGAGCTGTCCACGGTTCTGAACCCTATCCCCAAAATTGGTTAAGCACTGTGGATATCTCCTTCAAAGTTCAGGCTGAAATCCAAAGTAGATACACCACCCAACTGGCACTGGCCTCCTTTAGATTTAAGCATGTGCACATGGGCTGGTGGAACTGGATTTCTCTCCCACCACCACCTCTGCCCCCATGTCAGACCCACCAGCTCCCTGAACATGCTGCGTTGAGGGTCTGGGGGCACTGCTGAATGGAGTGGGCTGTGCAGTGGGATGGACAGGGATCCCTGAAAATCATGCAGAGGCACCTTCCCATCTTTCCACGGAAGGCAGATTCTGGGACCAACCCCTCATCTCTACAAGAAAACATTGGACTGAGGTGGGGGGGTGTATTCGTGGAATTAATAAAGGTTAGCTATCCCTTGACTTCAAAACTGGCTCAGAAATACACATTTCAAATCTCAGTGCTTCAAATACTGAATTTTTAGAATGTGAATGTTTTTCCAGGAGTCGTAAATGCCAATGCAAAGACCATCTTGGTCAGATTTCGAATTCATTCACACAAGCAGCAAAGGTTGCACATCATCACTGCAATTTGCCACCCCTATCCGAAGAGTAAAGAAGATCCCGAATTTGATAAGAACGCCCAATTCAACCTTTGCAAAGGAACACACAAGGTTGTTGCTTAAGTTCTGAATGTTGCATGTTAGAATGGGAATGTTGTCAATTTCCCTTTGAAGCTGTGCATTCTCATTCCAGAGATGTGCTGAGTTTCAAACGTTCATCTTGGCTGTAGTGTGAAAGGTGCTGGATGCATGCCAGACTATTCCCAAGAGGTGCACATTCTTCCCCGAAGTCCACTTGTGGCAACATGTAAACAGATAGTCATGTAAAGTGGTTCCACTTCTCGGCGAAAGATTTGGTTATGATTTGTAGGAAAGGCAGCCTCATAGACCAGCTTTCCCCAACTTGGTGCCTTCCAAATGTTTTGGACTACAACTCCCAGGATTCTTGACCATTGGCTATACTGACTGGGGCTGATAGGAGTGGAAGTCCAAAACATCTGAAGGGCACCTGGTGGAGAAGGCCATCATAGATGGTCCACACATTATATCTCTCCATTTATTCTTTTCTCCTTGGTTTTCCGAATGCTTGAGGCTGAAGGGGGAAGGGAAGCAAATGCTTGAACGTGACAAAACACATGGAAATATGGTCTCCATAAGGGCTCACTGAGAGAGGCATTCATCTTGCAGAGCTGATACAGCACATGTGCTCAACATCAGCCATGTTTTGTTTGCTTTGCAAACAGAAGATGGAAGGGTAGTTTAGTCTGCAGGTCCTCATGGCTGATGGGTTGGCATGTGACTCACAAAGGTTGGTCAACCCTTTCAGATTGCTTCCCAGGTGGACAAAGTGCAGAAGTACCTGAATTCCCTGGCATGTTTCATGCACACTTGGTTGTGCGCTAGTGAACTCAACTGAGCATGGGACACTGATGACTGGACAGGGCCAAATAGGCAGCTTTTGGTTCTCTTGCGGTTTCCTGATTCAGACTCCAGGAATGTCCAGCTGCTGCAGTTGAGAAAACTCCTAGGCAGCCAAAAGGCTTTGACTGAATTGTGCAACTTTGCTTTGACGCTAGTACGGCTTTTTCTTGCACCCGAGCTATCCAAAAACTCTTCGATTTTATACTATGGAAAAAAGAAAGAAAAACATCACCATATATACAATAGCTATTATGTAGTTCAAAACAAAAAGTTGCAGATCAGTGACGGGAACTCAAAATATATATCCATCTTGGTGAGGAATCAGTGTGCATGACCAAGTCTGTCTTCTTGTCCAAATCAGGAGAGCGCCATGATATCAGAGGCAGCGGCACCCGCTAAATGCCAACTCGCTCCGACCTGCCAAATGTGAACAAATATAATATGTATACTATGTGTACTAATAGGATTCAATGGCAGCTGCTGGTGATATTTGTATAATTAGAAATCTATAGGGTATAGACCAGTGTTCTCCAACCTTGGGTCCCCAGATGCTTTTGGCCTACGACTCCCAGCATGCCCCAGCCAGCTATGCTGGCTGGGGCATGCTGGGAGTCGTAGGCCAAAAGCATCTGGGGACCCAAGGTTGGAGAACACTGGTATAGACGTTTTAGAAAGATGGTGCCAATTCTAAACAATATTGTGTGGGCTATAAGTGCTTGTAATTTTTTTTAAAAAATTTGCTAATAACTTATTATGACAACTTGGTTTTGGAACATTCTGTGAGTGTTTGGTTTTGTTTTTGTTTTTTTGGTGTTTTTCTTAAAAAACAACCACACCACATTGTTGCCGCTTTAAAACTATTAAAACAATAGAGAATGTAAAGTTATTCTTTTGATGTGTGAAGTTGAACTGAGACTGATTTTTCATTAAAGACAAAACAGAACTTTAACCTTTTTATCAGCTCTGATTTTGCTTTCTTACTTGTACAAAAAAATAATAATAATAGTAATTATTATTATTATGTAGTTTATTTTAAGAAAATACATTTGCTTGTTTCTTGGTTGCCTACTACATCATGTTATAGTTGGTGTTTATGTAGAGTCAGGTACTTTTTGAACAGTATTAAAACAAAAACTGATATGAATTCAGCTTGGATCATTCTTTTGAATGCATTTTTTTTTTCACTATTTCCAGTGTGTCCTTTCCTCCAGGTGGATCACACAGAAACCAGCCTTTCTTTCTTTCTTTCTTTCTTCCTTTCTTTTTTAATATACCATATAACAGTGAAGGCGAACCTATGGCACGCGTGCCTCAGCTGGCACGCAGGGACCAATCTGTGGACACGCGAGAGGAGCGAGATTGCAGCGAGGATTCCCGAGGGGAGGGGCAGGAGAGCAAGCGGAGAGAGGCCAGGCGAGGCGGGGACGGGGAGGGCAGCTGCCGCTTTAAATGAAGATTCCCCGAGGGGAGGGGCTGGAGAGCAAGCTGGGAAAGGAAAGGAAAGGCGGGCAGCTGCTGCTTTAAATGCTAGGTCGGCTCCTCTCCGCCTCTCTCTCACGCGCACGCGCGCTCTCAACCCTGCCTGCCTGCAAAGGAGTGGCTGGGCTGCTCCTTTAAATCCCCGCGCTCACGCACACTCCTCTTCCTCCAGCGTTGCCTACCTCAAAACCAATTCTTCAGGCCTCTCCCTGTCCCTCACACGTTCAAGAAAGAAGCAGAGACTGAGCCACTGCCTCATTCAGACACAGCAGCCAAACAGGACACACATACATACATGGCCAGTCCTGGCCCAGGACATTTTGCTGCCTGAAGAGGACTGGCAAATGCCTCGCATTTCTCACTGGATGATCTGGGCCAGTTGCTACCTCTCAACCTAACCTACCTCACAGGATTGTTGTGAGGGTAAAAATGGAGAGATCATTTGTTCCTGGAGGAAAGGCAAAACAAATATGAGAGCCAGTGCAGTGGTAAGAGACCTGGGTGCTAGTCCCCACCTGTTGCTGTGTTTTTAATGTGTTTGAATGTATTAGTTTACTGTTTTTATCAAGTTTATTTGTGATTGTAAGCCACCTTGAGTGCCAATTTTCTTTGTACCCCTTGAGTGCAGGGTACAAATCAAATAAATAAATAAAACCCAGCCCATTAGCAGACTGGATAACTTTGGACTACACTGTAGTACAGCCTAAATTACATGTTAAATTCAGGATTACCAAGTATAGATCCTAATTACCAAAAACACTAATGATGTTGTTCTTTCTCACAGTGTAGAACAGAATGATTTTGTTCTAGAATTCCTGTTACAGAATTCTTTTCTTCATTGTTATCACATTTAAAAGATTTTGAAGAATGATGCACAGACCATGGCTTGGATGTAAAGCCCTAACATGACCTGAGTGCTGCACATGTTGCTCTCAAACTAACGGAGTATGAGCCAAGGTTTGACAAATTATCAGCATGCATGCAATAGCAAAAATCACATTAATTGTGCAAAAGCATGCCCAATGCAAACTTTTACCTAATGCAGTGTTTGCAGTCCAAGACATAAAGTGTTTAAAATGTGTTAAGCACGTTTAGTTTTCTTGTTTATCTTGCTCATCCTAGTACAGGTTGACTTTTACTTTTACTAATCCGACACCTGTAGAAGCAGGGAAAGGACCCGGGGTAAAGCTTGCCCCATACAATTTCAGTCTGGCATATAATCATATTACAAGTTGAGAATCCCTTATCCAAAAATACATGTGCCTAATTATTTTAAAAGTTTGTATACATTCCCTTCAGGCTATGTGTACAATGTAGTACTATAATAATTTTTGAGTTGATTTTTTTTTCCAACAAAAAACTGTTTGTATCATTGAAAGCTCTGTTATTGTGTTTTTCTTTAAAGACAAAATATGTTAATTAGTTCGGACAACTGTATGAGTTGTTTTTCTAAAACTAAAACGGTATTCAGGTTTAATTGCAGTGTTGGCACTTTGAAATAAATAAGTTGGTTTTGTGTTGCAGTTTGGGCACTCAGGCTCAAAAAGGTTCAAAAAGGTTCACCATCACTGCCATATAAATACGCAGCCCAATAATATTTTCTGCATGGCTTACAAACTATCAATGAAATATTAAAATGCAAGTCAACCACAAAACAATAAAACAGCAGATTTAAATAGAATTTGAAGACTAAGGGTACAATCCTATGGCCTCCCGACCTTTCCGGGGGGGCATAGGATTATTCGGAGACCCAGTTCCGAGGTTCTGCAAGCTCGGAGCTGGGACTCTGAACGTGGAGCCCCCGCCCTGCCCCCTCACAGCCAGCGTGAAAGAGGCCTCTCTGGGGTCGCAAATCGGCCTCAGAGAGGAGGAAAAGGGGCATGCACATTTCACATTCAATCCCTGCCCGGTTTCCAGATATCCAAATATCAGCATACTGCCCAGATGCATCAATTCTACATAAACTTCAACAAAGGCAGACCAAATACCCGTGTATATGTGTCATTCGAGAGTGGCATCTGTCTGTCATCCGCTCAAATATTGAAAGCATCGTTAAGTCTTCAATCCATTGCACTATTGGAGGTGAGCTTTTATCTTCCCAGTGTTGTAGTATCAGTCTTTTAGCTGTCAAAAGGGCATGGGGAATCCATTTACGTTGACCTTGCCAAGCTTTAACTTCCAAGAAACAGGTAGATAATTTAAAAGAACATCTAGCGATCTCGAACATTGCTTGGTCCCCCGTCCCTACGGGCTTTGCCTTAAAGTAACCTTGTCCCAAGCCATTAAGGGCTTCAATGGTTAAAACCAGCACTGTTACAATTGGTCCCTGAAACAAGCAGATAATAGAGTACGGGAGTCATATATGTTCAAATTCCCCAGTCCCAGTTAACCACCTGGCAGCCCTATTTTTGAACCAACTAAAGCTTCAGGAACATTTTCAAAGGCAGCCCCACCTGCTACAATGCGTTGCAATGATCTATGGAAAAATATGCACGCATGTAATAAGCTCCAGTGGGTTTTTCTGCACCAGGGAATCCCCAGCGTACCGTTGCGCACTATCATGCCATGATGGGGACCAGCAGTATGCTGTGAGAAATAAAACTATTACATAATGAAAGGATCCTGTGAGGCTGGGGCATGCTGGGAGTTGTAGGCCAAAAACATCTGGGGACCCCAGGTTGGAGAACACTGTTCTACATGATCGACTGCTCTGTAGCCTTAAGAACATACAAATATATGGAGAGCCTTTCTGGATCAGAGCAAAGGTCCATCTAGCCCAGCAGCATCCTACGGTGCCCAACCAGCTGAGTCTGGGAAGCCCACAAGCAGGGCATGAGCACCAGACCTCGGGGTCACCCAGTGACTGAGTACCAAACTGGATTGGCACGGAGTCTGCAGCAAGGCCAGATTAAGGCCAGGTGATGCCCTAAGCACAGCCCAATAACGGTGCCCCCTCGGCCCTTCCATTGCTTAGCTGGCAAGACATTAATTAAGACTCAATAAGTGCTGAAGGTGAAATAGACATTAAAAACTCAGTTTTCTTCCAGGCCATTCCCCACGCCAGAACACACAACTATATTAAACATAAACTGTCTTTTTATTATATTTATTTAACACCAAATAGCAGCAAGCAATATAAGCCAATTACTTACTTATAACTAGGGCGACAGAAAGAAATACAATTTTTCATCACTGTTTTACGCATTTTTTTTTTAGTAAAACTGTTATAAGGGGGGAAATGCAAAAATTTGTGGGCCTCTGTGGTGCCCCCCCCTTCCCTTGGTGCCCTGAGCACGTGCTTATATTGCTGAATGGTTAATCCAGGGCTGGTCTGCAGAGATCATTGAACACACGCTTGTTTTATTGATTGACTACCATTGTATATTTGTACTGTTGCTCTTGTGTTAACTCATTTTGTGAACTGCCCTGGGGTAGATTTTATGGAGAGCACCGTAGAATTTTCCTAAAGAAAAACAAAGACACAAGAGAAAGAATTCCTTAGGCAATGCATCATTTTATTTATTTATTTATTTATTATATTTATACCCCGCCTTTTTTCCTGAAAGGAACCCAAGGCCAAGGCGGCTTACATAATCCTCCTCCTCTCCATTTTATCCTCACAACAACCCTGTGAGGTAGGTTAGGCTGAGAGTCAGTGACTGGCCCAAAGTCACCCAGTGAGTTTCATGGCCGAGCGGGGACTCGAACCCGGATCTCCAGAGTCCCAGTCCAACACTCTCACCACTACGCCACACTGGCTTAATGCCCCAGCCTAACATCACTCTTGGGAATTCTGGGGAATGCAAAGAGTAGTTCCAGCTCCAGGTTCGCGAGACACCCACAGTTCCAAGCGGGGTGGGATTTTCTGTCTGCAGCTGTACTGTGAGCATGATAAATCTATCAGTTTTGCATAGAGGTAGACTGTTCTTATATAAGCAGGACATTTGGGTTGCACTGAATCACCGATGTACCAGCCCACTCTTTCAACAAAAGCTCCCCCCCCCACTCTCCAACTGTCAGTCAAAGTGTCAGGCAGGCTCATGTCCCAAGCACATGGTTGGAGCAAGGTGCACAGTGCCCAAACCTCAGCGAAGATTTGGGCAAAGGCTGATGTCAGTGGTCTGAACTGATTACATGCAGAGGGCTTTTGAAATTAGGCTGAGGGCCACATGCGGCCCTACAGCCACAGGTTGCCCACCCCTGGCTTATATACTTGCTGGCCCTGATTCACTAGTTTTGGCTGGGTCTGCTTCTTCACCGGCTACAACTAGGTCTTCCTCCTAGCAGACCCCTTGTTCATGAGTAGATGCTTCCTCCTGAGTAAACCCTGAACAAAAACGTATTCTGAAGGCCAGGTGGGCGCTCCAATGTCAACTCTGAACATCTCACCTGGTCCATCTATGCTGGTGCTCTGGAAAGCCATAGGGTGAGGGAGGAGAGTCAGGAAACACAGCAAGGCTACGGTCAAAGGGGTTCTTTGGGAGCTCAGGTGAGGCGTCCCTGCAACAGAACTCCTCAGGTTGCCTCATGTCTTCTGTGTGGGAGAGATGTGTGCTAAGGGATTGAAATCCTCCTCCTCCAAAGAGATCTCCCCTGGGCTTGGGTCAGCTAGGAAAATTAAAATGGGTTTGGGAGCTACCACCATTTTAATTTTCAACACTGCCCCTGACATAGCCTTGTTCCAAGGCACTGTCAGAAATTTAAATGGCAGCCTCCAGTGGACATTGTGGAAAATTAAAATGGTGGCGACTTCCAGACCCAGTTGCCTAGTGCTATGGAGCACCGGGGGGGGGGGGGACCATTGTTTTAAAGAGGAGTCCAGGTGTCTGTCAAGGCTTCAACAGCTGTCTGAGGGTACTGCGTAGTTGAGACAGGAGAACCATTCCCGCTCCATCCGACTAGCTTGTTTCTCTTGTTTGTGACTCACCGGATGAAGAGAGAAAACGGCGACAGATTTATAAATCCCAGCTGAGAGTTCTGGGCTTCAAGAATGAATTTATGGATTATGGTCCCTGAAGCACCGCTCAAGAAAGTGGTACCACAAAATATATACTTATTGCTCAAACAGTATCAGAGAACAACAAAATGTGCAATTACTACACTACATACTATGCAGTTGGGATAATCAGAAGCATGATAGAAATAGGGGCTAGCATATTTCTTCGTAAAATGAAAGCTCTGTTCCTCTCCACCGAGAAAGCAGTCGTCATCATTAAGAACTTACAGTTACCTGTCTGGCAGGCATGGTTGGCGATCGTGTTTGGTAGGCTTCCCATTCTCCCAGGATCTCTCTGGTCAAGCATGTCAAGATCTTTCTACTTATAACATTCTACCTAGCAATAGCTCTAGTTCCTTTATCTTAAACACACGTCTATGTACCTTGACTTTTTGGACCCAGTCATACCTCCCATTCATGACCTCAGGAGGACCTCTCCATCATGCAGCCAGGCTCACAGCTAACTTCAGAAGCCCCCTTGTGAAGGTCCATCTCCTCATGAGGTAAGGAGTTTTTTTTTACTTCAAAGAATTAACCAACCCACCTGTGGCAAGTTTCTTTGGCCCAGGTCCAAGAACACAATGTTGCACTTCAAGCAAGATTGCAGCATGTATAGCTAATCACTCTGTGAGCATACACAGATGATTATGAATTGCTATGAAATACAACCAATTCTTATGAACAATGCACATTACTCTCATACTTCGTGATATGGTGAGGACGGGCCTGGCTGAAGAACGGAGACAAACTCCTAGTCAACTAGCAACAGTTAACCAGTATTGTACATGTAATCAACAGTTATTTGTGGCTAATTTGCATTTTGCTGTTATCCTTTATTATATTTGCTCATTCCCTGGTTAACTGTTCTTAATTTATAAGATGAAGAAATACTGTCTCTATTTATTAGGCTCCCCAGAGTGATTGCCAATGTTCCTCTCCTTCTCCATAGTTGAAAACTGCATGCATTACACATGTTATTTTTTTAAAAATTAATATTTTTAAAGTTGCCAACTTTATTCCCCCACCCACCACCCACCCCCGGCCAGGGCTCCTGAGCTTTTAACAACTGCATGACAAACAGAGATGCTGTAGGGTGAAGTTTTTCCATGCACTGCATCTCTGTGCTGGGAAAAGGTTCACTGTTTCATGGAGCTGTTCAAGGCACGGGCACCCTTCCAGGGGGAGGCAAAAGCTAGCAAAGGCAACCATTAATAAAAAAAAGATGAAGCACTATCACTCACCTGATTTACTTCAAAGTGCTTTTCTTCTGACAGAGTGAGGTAATTTCAACAGTCGTCGAGAGGATCATAATTGCCATGTATGTATCACTGCAAATTATGAACACTGTATTTAAAATGCTCAAGACAACAGGAGCAGTTGAGGGGGAGGAAGCAGGCCTTAAGGATTTCACATATTCCAACTTGACATTTAAAACGTGTAATCAGCTAGACTTAGAAATATGGGATTTCTGAAAAAGCAGAGTAAATTTACACTGCAGACTGGGTGACATTTTTCAGATGCAGAAAGATAAAGCATCTTCCTTCCGTTCCGATGGAACTGGCTTGCCAACATTTCGAGAGGTCACTGCAGCTGTGCCTGCCTTTATGAGCACCTTGATGTGCACACATCAGCAGCAGGCAATAATATTTATCTCCGTGGCGAAAAGCTTCCCCTGCAAACGGCTGCACATCCAGCTATTGTTAAAGGCACAAAGCACGCCGCTCTGTTGTTTTTTCAAGTTTGTTGGCAACCCTATTTGGGTGTTGCAGAATGCTCATTTCCTACCTACCTCACTTCCCATTTCAAATATTATCTGATATAAAGAAACCACCTTACTTCAGATTAAGTTTCCCATCATAGAATTGGGAGTGGGGAGGTAAACTGGAAAGTTTTTAAATACAAAAAAAGCAAGTTATCCACAATAAACTTGTTACTGATTAAATAATTAACATAAGAAGAGCCATGCGAGATCAGACCAAGATCCATCTAGTCCAGCATTCTGTTCACATGGCAGCTGCCCACAGGAACCCCACAAGGAGGACATGAGTGAAACAGCACTGTCCCACCCATGTTCCCCAGCAAGTGGTGCACATAGGCATACTGCCTCTGATTCTGGAGGTAGCATACAACCATCAGGACTAGTAGCCATTGATAACCTTCTCCTCCATGATTTGTCCAATCCCCTTTTAGAGCCTTCCAAATCGGTGGCCATCACTACATCTTGTGGAAGCAAATTCCATAGTTTAACCTATGCGCTGTGTTGAAGAAGGACTTCCTTTTATCTGTCCTGAATCTCCCACCAATCAGCTTCATGGGATGACCCCATTGGGTTCTATTATTATGAGAGAGGGAGGAGAACGTTTCCCTATCCACTTTCTCCACATCATGCATGATTTCTTAAAACTATCAGATCCCCTCTTACTCACTTTATTTTGTAAACTATGAAGCCACAAACAGTGTAACTCTTTCCTCGTTGAGGAGTTGCTCCAGCCCCTTGATCATTTTGGTTTCCCTTTTCTGTGCCTTCTCCAGTTCTACAATATCCTTTTTGAAGTGCAGTGACCAGAACTGTACACAGTATTCCCAGTCTGGTGGCACCAAAAATTTGTATAAAGGGCGGCATTTTATGTTATTGGCAGGGCAGGCTGGTGACTCCTATTTCGGTGGGGCTCCGTTTCCATTGCAGGTTTTACAGGTTTTATTTGGAGCTTCATAGGAGCTCTCCGTGGCCCTGAAACTCCATCCCCAAGATAGGTTCACCACCATGGAGCACCATGGAGAGCTCCTATGAAGCTCCCAGTTAAAGCTGCAAAACCTGCAATGGAAAAGGAGCCCCACAGAAATAGGAGTCACCGGCCTCCCCTGGTTATTGGCAGTTTTATTTTTGATCCTAATGACAACCAATACACACACACACACACACACACACACACACACACACAGAGACACACACTGAATGTGTAGTGAGGGCAGGGGTAGTATTACAGTGGCAAACTCCTCCACTCAACCTCCTGTAGTGGACCTGCAGAAGAGCATTGTTGTCTCAAGGAGTTAGTGGTGCACAAATTCCCTTGCCCATGTTACTGCGTCCAGTTCTGAGCACCACACTTTAAGAAGGATGTAGACAAACTGGAGAGGGGTCAGAGGAGGGCAACAAAGATGATAAAGGGCCTGGAAACAAGGCCCTATGAGGAGAGACTGAAAGAACTGGGCATGTTTAGCCTTCAGAAGAGGAGACTGAGGGGGGAGATATGATCGCACTCTTCCAGTACTTGAAGGGTTGTCACACAGAGGGCCAGGATCCCTTCTCGATCATCCCAGTTTGCAGGACATGGAATAATGGGTTCAAGTTACAGGAACCCAGATTCCACCTAAACATCAGGAAAAAATTCCTGACTGTCAAAGCAATAAGACAATGGAACCAACTACCTAGGGAGGTGGTTGTGAGCTCTCCCACTCTGGAGGCATTCAAGGTGAAACTGGACGGCCATCTGTCAGGGATGCTTTGACCTGGATTCCTGCATTGAGCAGGGGGTTGGACTCGATGGCCTTGTAGGCCCCTTCCAACTCTACTTTTCTATGATTCTATGTCTAGGGTTTGATTTGAGCTTTTATTGAGCTGGATAGCTATACCTTTTCATTACCTTCCCAGCGCCAAGTCTGTTGACGCTGCACAGCTTGAGGCTGGTAGATAAGCTTCAAGCTGGCAAGACCTCGGGGTTAGGTTGTTGTTAGCTGGGATGGGAGTTATCTATGCTGGGCTGGCAGCCTGCCAATTTGGGGGGCTAGTTTTCTTCCAGTCTGTAGGAATGTACACACATTTTTAAAGTCATTGGAGTGGAGCTTCAGGACAGTGGAGGGGTTAATATGAGCACACTAGTGAACAGTATATGTGTCCCTGTTCAGAACCTCCACACTGGCTGATCTAGACAGCGCTGCACACCAAAGGCCGCTATTGGGGGTCACATTTGCTCCTGATCTGATCTACTGAACAGATAAGGGGTTCCCAGTGGCAGAAGGGGCATATGCTTTCTCATCTTGCTCTGCAATTTCTTATTGCTGCTATTATTATTCTGTAATTAGCTTGTTGTTGCTAATAAAATATTTAGCCTTCACCCAGTAGTGTGTTTATTGTATTCTGAATATCCGAAAAAAGAACCATTGTCTATTGGAAAAACACCTACACACGTTCACTGTATGTTTGTACCATCCATACATGCATACAAGCTGCAGAAACAAGGTTCCTTTCTCGGCCACACATACATGCAGAGGCTATATGCATGTATATATAGCCTCGATTCCTAGCCTAGCCTAGATATAGCCTAGATTCCACCTAAACATCAGGAAAAAAATTCCTGACTGTTAGAGCAATAAGACAATGGAACCAACTACCTAGGGAGGTGGTGGGCTCTCCCACTCTGGAGGCATTCAAGGTGCAGCTGGACGGCCATCTGTCAGGGATGCTTTGACCTGGATTCCTGCATTGAGCAGGGGGTTGGACTCGATGGCCTTGTAGACCCCTTCCAACTCTACTTTTCTATGATTCTATTATTTCTATGATATGCATACAGTTTGTACACATGTGGGACTGTACAGGCAGCAGAGTAGACAGGTGTAGGCTGGGGTATGAAATATTTCTGGCCACTGTTTTCAGGTATGCAAAGACCTCAAGTATTTCCTGCTACAGCTAAGAGGTAACATAGGAATGACCAGTGAATATTGCTGAGATAAGATTCCTCTAAGCTACCCTCCCCTAACCTGGTGCCTTCCAGCTGTGTTGGACGGCAACTCCCATCATCCTCAGCCAGCATGACCAAACGGTTGGCTGGGGAGGATGGGGATCATACTCTAACACATCGAGAACCAGTGTGGCGTAGTGGTGAGAGTGTTGGACTGGAACTCGGGCAATCCGGGTTCTAGTCCCCACTCAGCCATGAAGCTCACTGGGTGACTTTGGGCCAGTCACTGACTCTCAGCCTAACCTACCTCACAGGGTTGTTGTGAGGATAAAATTGAGAGGAAAAGGAGGAGGAGGAGGATTATGTAAGCCACCTTGGTTTCCTTGCAGGAAAAAAAAATGTGGGATAAATGTAATAATAAATAAAAATAAATAAAATGTGAAGAGTAGCAGGCTGGGAAAGGCTGCTCTACACATGCAATCAATGCCTAGCTGACTCCAAGGCAATTACCCATATCATGTTGAGCTAAAACTTCAATTGGAGGTCTTAACCCTTCTGTCAGGAGACTACGGCATTCAGTTAAGTGCTTTCTGTAATGTTGACAAATATGCAAATATTTCCTTTTGTGGCAATGATGAAAACGGAGAGGAAATGTGGGAGCAGAGCAGAGAGTAGTTACCGGATTAATGCAGTGTATCTTCATTAACAAAATCGGTCAGGCATCCACTCTGGAATTCTTGATCAGGCCCAGAGCGCAATGCTAAGTAGGAGACAATCTCTTCCCATTTGAATTGAAGTGCTTCGGAGGACATGTGAGTAGCTGGCAGAAAAACTAATAAATGTGGCTGTTCTGAATTTAATATTACAGAACCACGGAATTGGAAGGGAAGTCAAAGGTGATCTAGTCCAAGGGCCAAAACATAGGCTATCAATGGCTACTTGTCCTGATGGTTATATGCTCCCTCCAGTATCAGAGGCAGTATGCCTATGTACACCAGTTGCAGGGGAACACGGGCGGGAAGGTGCTGTTGCATTCATGTCCTGTTTGTGGGTTTCCCATGGGCAGCTGGTTGACCTCTGTGTGAACAGAATGCTGGACTAGGTGGACCTTGGTCTGATCCAGCAGGGCTCTTCTTATGCTCTTATACATTACTTTAAATCTGTACGTATCTAGCAGCTAAGTTGTTTTCTTCTTCTTTTACTCTAGAATAGACGTAGAATGGCCTGATACAGATCTTAAAATCCCACACACAGTAGGTCCCAATGCAGATTTGGGCCCCTGTACCTATTTTAAAGTAAAAATGAAGAAAGAAAGAAAAAAGATCATAGCTGCTAGATACAGATTTAAAATGAATCCTGGATGAAGAGGAAGAGAGAAGGGGGAGGCAGAAAGAGTGGGGAAGGGAAATGGTGGGCCTCGCTAGGGTGGCCACATATGAATCATCCCCCCAAAAGGGCAAAAGTGGACGGCAATTTGCATAAAATTTGCAAATGCCCATTTACATGGACAGATGCAAATGTAGAAATAAGTATTAGAATTTAAATAGAAATACAGCACATCACACACCATAGTGTGGAAGACGGTGACCGGGTGACCTGTGTTCCTTGCTCAGTTTGCTGTCCAGGTGCTGTTGATGGGCAGCTTCAAGGCCCAGCTCTTCCTTCCGGTGGTTCTTTATCTTTAAACTGGACTTGGACTGCACAGCCCTTCAGACAGAGGACACCTTCAGAATAGAGGACGGTCCTCTGTCAGTCCTTCAAATAGAGGACTCTCCTCTGTAAAAGAGGACACATGGATACCCTTGTACTGATATGTCAGAGTGATTGCTGGAACCCACCAGGGTTAGTACTGGGGCTACTGGCACACTGAAGTGCATTCAGCACTCGCTTTCAGTCTCCGATTATACAGGCACTCTACCGATTATAAATTCATTACAATACATGCAAGTCAGGCAAACAGGAGCGTAAAAGAAAGGATCTAAAGAAGCCAAAGGGAAACCAATCAAACTTGTAATTTTTTTTCCAATACAGACAAAGAAACATTGGGAGAGGGTAGGAGTGCAGCCCATCTTACAGATTTGTACTGGGCCCATAGATGTTATGCCCTACGACCATGCTGTTGAAATATTTTATGAATATACCTAAAGGCTCAATCCTATGCATGTTTACACAGAAAAAAGGGCCTACAACAACTCTCAGCATGGCTGGCTGGGGCTTTCTGGGAATTGTAGGCCTTTTTTCCTCTGTCTAAACATGCATAGGATTGCGCCCTTAAGGGATTTGTTGATAGACAGATCAGAGGGGCAGATAGAAGCTATGCCAATATTCTGCCTTTGCTCTGTTTTAGCCTGGGTTGTTCTAGAATAATGTGTTCCAGATCACATCCGTCCCTGCTACCGTAGAGAAAATGTCAGGGATTCTGAGCTACTATAATATAGGGTTGGTGCAGTAACCTCATGCATGTATGCAATACATACAAGATTTTATGGCATCATTAACTCTCAAAAGCCTTTCCTCTAGTTCCTCAGCATAATAATTAACCGTTAGACTGACAAAATATGTTGAAGACTCTTTCACATCGCTCGGAGCTAATGTAATTCCACTTTCATTCCATAGGCAGGAATACATCCTGCGCAGATTAATTGATTTCTAGCCACCATTGGGACTCAGTGCCATCAGATGATCAAACCTGACATTTAATTCCGGTTACATTGAAAATGTGTTAAGATTAGCAGAGAATTAGGTTCAGATGGGACTTTAGCAGTTCTTAATTAAATGAGGTGGTAACCATCACACATAATTCTGTTTAATGTGATGCCTCTGACAAGACACTGATTCATTAATGACATACTATAGCAGCAATTGATTAATTTGCTTAGCAAGAGGCATTTGGGTCACTAAATAGAATGGAAACTGTTTGGGGGAAGGGATGAGATTTTCAGTTCCACACCTGACCACACTTACGATATTCCTTTGGTGCATTAGGAACTATTTGGTCAGATGAGGAGACCATAAAGAACCAGGCAGATCAAGGCCAGCCCAAAACATTTTGCTGCCTGTGGCAATCCTCCCCCCAAACTCTGCATTCCATGTACAGAATAAAGTGATGATGGAGCAACGTTCTCCACTATACCTGAGGGCAGGCAGATAGCTTAGGGGACTCAGAGGAAATGGGGGAGGGGGGTGCACCATCACCATCACCATCATCTGTTGTAGGGTCAGCCATGACACAAAAATTAACAGCTGATGCCAGATAAATAGGGAAGAGATCATGACACATTGGGGTCAGACAAAACTGGAGAAGGTCCAAAATAACCCAATGCAAAAGAGACAACAAGTCTCAGGATGTAGGAAAACACAGTTTTACTCTTCAGTGTAGCCCAATGCATTTCATCCCAGTGGCATATATTTCTGGGCCTTCTTCAGGAGTTAAAATTTGTAAATCTGCAGGATTTTTTTATTCTTCAAGACATCTTTTCAGAGATCTCTGCAGGCTATTTACTCATTTTAATCCCTGAAGAAGGCCCAGGAAAATATGTCACAGGGGCCAAAATGCACTGGGCTACTTGGAAGTATAAAAAAACGTTTATTTTCCTACATCCTGAGACCTGTTCTCGCTTTTCCATCGCATCATGACACTTTTGCCAAAGACTTTTCAAATGTTACTCTGGTTGTTTTCATTTAATCACCTTTGCCTTTGTTGTGGCTGTGTGGGCTTTCTCCTCTTTTTCACAGATTTTCCAGATCTAAATTGCATTCCCCCACCAACCCTCACAAACACACACAAATATTATTATTTTCTCCCCAGGGAGAGAGAAAAAAATATTTTCTCCCCAGGGAGAAATGATAGGTATACTACAGTTGGGGGCTTCATAGCATCTTGAGGGGGCAATTTAGATTCATAAAATAGCATAGGAGGGGAGGGTTAAATCTCCTCTCACCATTACCACTCTTTGTAATCATACAGTCCCTATGAATGGTTTTAAGTTTTTAAGGGTGAAATATTATTTGCTTTGCTGATGGGCGGCTTCCTTAAAAGGGAGGAGAAGGGATGGAGACAGGGAGAGAAAGAGAGCCTACAGAGCATGATAGTGTCTAAGAAAATAAACGGGTTGAATTCAGCATCCTGTGCGCCTCTCTCAAGTTTATCTGCTCCCTTTCATGTTTTGCTTTGTGCGCTTCGACAGCAGTGTTCTCTCAAGGTCACAGCAAGAGCTAAAGCATTTCGGAGGAGGCTGGAAAAGAATACAGAAGCAATGTCATCATCATCAGGCGATCACTTGACAAGATTGTCAGATACGATATTGTCCCAAAATACATCTGCAATGGACATGGGCTTTCAAAATCATACCTCTCTGTTTTTAAACCTATTCTCAAGGCTGCCTTATGCAGCAATGATATATGCCATTGTGATGCCGGGGTTTCCTGCCTCAATTGTATGATGTGTGGAAATCAGATGCTCATCCCAGATGTGGTGCTGCATCCAGGTTTTCAGTGGCCCTTGGGCAAGCCCCCCCCCAATGAGTCTACCATCTCACCCCCATTGACCCCAGCTGCTGTTTCTCCTCATCCTCTTTCTCCTCATCACTCAGTTCAGCTCACTCCCATTTTCATTTGCGACCTTTTTTTTTTTTTTCTGTCCGCTCGAATGGGGAAAGTGCACGTTTTGAATGGGGGGAAAGTGTGCATTTCTGTGTGCATTTTTCAAAAGTGCGCACTTTCCCCACCATTGACTAAAATGTGAAAATGTGTATTTTAAAGTGCACGTTTAAAAAAAACAAAAAAAACCCACACACATTTCTCTAATGAGATCACAAGCTCAGAGATGTGCAAACTTTTTCCAGGAAAAAAAATGTGTTTGCATTCAGCATTTCGAATGAGGCAAGTTCTGATGGTTTGCAAACTGAAAGAAAATTCAGTCTTGGAGTATGCCTATGTGCACCAGTTGCTGGGGAACATGAGCGGGAAGGTGCTGTTGCACTCATGTCCTGCTTGTGGGCTTCCCGTGGGCAGCCGGTTGTCCACTGTGTGAACAGAATGCTGGACTAGATGGACCCTTGGTCAGATCCAGCAGGGCTGCTCTTATGTTCTTAAAATTCTCATACATCCCTATAAAGAGTTGTGCTTTCTTGTCCCTGAACATTGCCTCCTTCCCGCAGAATTGATTTCTTACGCCCACCATCTCCTTTCCTTGACTCCTGCCTGCACGCTGGGCTGTCAAACGTGCCCTGCAATCATGATCAGCCTGACTGTGAATTTCTCACGGCAAAATAGGTGCCCATTAGTGAAACCATGGGAACTGTTGTGCCTCCGCCTGGGGTGGAAGAGGAAGACATAGTGCAACTGAGCCAGAGTGTGTTTGGGGAGGGACCGGGCACATGTCATCTGCAGCCTGGCCCAGCTGTGCTGCCTTCTTGCCAGTCAGCCCTTGCTTAAAAGACAGGCCCCAAACACACTTCAGACGCTGGAAGCAATTGTTGTTGCAGATCAGCCCAGTAGCAAAGATGCTCCTGCCAGCTCCTGGACCTAGATTCCTGTATTTTGACCTCAGATCGACTTTGACTACTCTCCTGCGTGCTCCTCCGCTGGTTCGTGTTTCCTTTTATTTTGGACGGATAGTTTGGCTTCTAAACCTTGGACTGTGTC
This sequence comes from Shinisaurus crocodilurus, assembly GCA_021292165.1. Classification (NCBI taxonomy): domain Eukaryota; kingdom Metazoa; phylum Chordata; class Lepidosauria; order Squamata; family Shinisauridae; genus Shinisaurus; species Shinisaurus crocodilurus. The sequence continues at coordinate 279,244,260 of CM037878.1, forward strand.
AACAGCTACTGCTTATAGCTCAACTAGAGTACAGTCATGCCTTGGATTGAGAGCATAATTCATTCGGAAACGTGCTTGTAATCCAAAACACTCTTATATCAAAACGAAATCCCCCCAAAAAAATTTGTACAGAGATTTTTAATTTAAGCCGTACTACAGTACTTGTATTGCAAGACGTCGCTTGTATCAAGTCAAAATTTTTTTAATAAATATTTAAAAATTTGCTTGTCTTGCAAAATGCTCTCAAGCCAAGTTACTTGCAATCCAAGGTATTACTGTAATTTACGAAAGGAATGCAAGAAGCTGCCTTATACTGAGCCAGCCCATCTTGCTCCGTCTAGCCCAGTATTGTTGACTATGACCGGGGAGCAGCTCTCCAGGGTTTCAGGCAGGAATTTTTCCAGCCCTATCTGGGGAGGGCTGGTGACTCCGCCTGTGTCAGTGGGGCTCCCTATCCCCTGCAGCTTTTATTCAGAGCTTTACAAGAGCTATCCATGGTGCGCCACGGTGGTGAACCTTTCTTGGGGATGGAGTTCAGCACCATGGATAGTGTCTACCAAGCTCAGAATAAACGCTGCGGTGGATCAGGAGCGCCACTGACATAGGAGTCAGCACCAGCCGCCCCTGCTGGGGATCAAATCTGGGGCATGCAAAGTGTGTGCTCCACCACTGAGCCACTGCCCATTCCCAAACCACTGGAGCCAGAGCAGAGGTCTACAACTAGGGTGGATCGTGTGACCCACGGCTGAGGGCCTAGCTACACATTACACACACAATAGCTGCTTTACTTTACCTAAGAAGCTGCCATCAGGGCTTTTAAAATTACAATCCTACTAGGCCCACTTACCTGGGAGTAAGCCCCATTGAACTCAGTGGGATTTATTTCTGAGTAGATATGTATAGGATTACAGTGTTAGTGGGTTGGAGCAGGGGAGAAGAGAAATCCTAGTTATGTGCTTCACACAGCAGAAGCTCTCCTTTAACTGCAGGTGACAGAGATTGCATGCAAAACATGTGCTCAGCCACAGAGCTATGTGCTTTCCCATAAGTGCAGCAAACACTTGTAAATCATCTTCTATATATCACAGTGAATGCTTTAAAAAAAAACAAACCGCTATTCAGTCATCTGTTCCAAACACTTGAGGATAATTGTAAGTAAAAAGTGTGCAAATCATGTTCTTTTGTTTCGCTTGTTACGTGGATCTGTTTGTTTAAATTATTTAACTGGTTTGGGAGGGGGGATTAAAAAGAGAGACAAAAGAAAAGTTTTCCTCTGGAGGATATCTGCACAAAATGAGTGGATTCAATATTAGTAAATCGCCAAAAGTGCTGTAGTAGAACACAGATAATTAAAAAGCAGTCAAGGACAACACCAGGAAAGGCAATGAAGGTCTCAGCAGGACTAGCCGTAGGTTCAGCTTTATGAAGGAAGCCCAGCTCTTGTGCAAACAAATTTAAACAGACACAACAGACACAAATTTAAAAATACACGCACTTCAGCAAATAGAATTTGAAATGAGCCGTGTCCTATGGAGAACTAGCAGGGTGTTGTGGGGAAATTATGTTCCAGAAAAATTAGTGAACAATACAAGAGGACAGTTCAGATGTACATCACTGTTAACTTGGTTTGTTTGCAATCATCCTTCTTTCACCCCATAGGGTGAAGGTTCAAGCTGCTGACACCACGGATCAGGGGTGCATCCAGAAAATCTCTTTAGGGATGTGCTGATGCTGGGAAGTCTGGCTGATGACAGGAAGCGGGCTGAGTCAGTTTGTTTTTTCCCATGGACTTCCATCTCTAAGATGGGCCGTGGTTCACACATTAAAAAAAAAAAAAAAAAGCTAAGGAAATTTGCACAAATTGTGCTATTTGTGCAAATAGCGCAAATTTACACAATTTGCATAAATCACAGTATTTTGCACAAATTGGAATCCGAGAAGCACATGGATCTAGCCCAATTTGTGTAAAATCAGCTGATTTGTGCAAAGTGGCACCCAAAAAACATGTGGTCCTCGTGGGATTTGCACACATTGGCCAATTTTATGCAAATTTCCTTAGCTTTTTTTTTTTTTTTTTTAAATGCACAAATTGCGGCCTGTCTTAGAGATGGAAGTCTGCGAGCTGGCTCAACTCGCACCATTTGGCACCAGTGCAGGGCTGGCAAACTGGAATCTGGGGGGGGGGGGCTGAATCATGAAAAGCCATCAGATTTTCACCCCCACAAATGGATTCCTCACACATCCCTATGATAGAATAGTTCAAGAGGCAGGTTGTTTTTGATTTATGATTGTAATTCACAGGGTCAGTGTGAAAGGCCCACTGGACTCGCTCTTTGTCTTCACCATTAGAACCTGCTTGTTCACCTGTCTCTCGCTCTGGTCCGGACAACGGTGGTGGTGAGAAGGAGGAGCAGTAGATGCCCCTGCCTACTTGCTCACTGGCTTTTTGTCTGTCAAGCAAGCAAGTGGTAGTAAGGATAAGGAAGAGGATGAGGAGGAATAACCACTGGTGACAATGGCAGTGAGAAGGTAGACTCACTGAGGGTGGGTTTTCATTCAGAATGGCTTGCCCAAGGGCCTTCAAAAACCTGGAGCTGGTACTCGTAATGCATGTATAGCCTACACTGCTACAACACATCTGCGCGTTTTCCTTGCGTGTAAGTGCACGTGCCCTGTCGCTTAGAGCTACATCCCATGATTTTTAGAAGCCTACACAGAGTGGCAGAAATCCCTCAGAACTGGAAATTTCACAGCAGTAATGCAGAACAATGTTCCAGCTTCACACAAAAGGCATCATGGACTCCCAACAAAACTTTATTTGGAGTTAGAGAACCCACCTTGTCCAGTGCCTGGATAAATCATTCAGTTAATAATAGGCTTGCATAAAACAGGTCCCAACACATTCCCCATGTTAAGCCACCCCTGGCTGCAAGAGAGATTCACTGGGAAGACCATTAAGAAGAAGCTGAAGATCATTTGAATCTGGGGTAGGCACTCTGACTAGAGAAGTCACAAGAGGCAGAATTAAAACTTTAACAGAAATTTAGAAGGCACTGGCCCATTTCCCATGACACAGTGGGTTATCCTGGGTCAATTAACACATGATTAGCCACAGCGTGTCTAATCATGGGTTAACCCCAATTAGTAGTTGGGCTAAGTGTGGGCTGTTTAACCCTCAATTAATCCATGATGGCCAGATTTGCACAACACACCATATGAAGGTTGCATATTCAAAATGGCGGCCGCATGACACACCAGAGCTAATCATGGGTTAAAGTCCATGATAAACTGCTGTGTCCTGTAAACTGGCCCATTGCCAGGGCTTGGCTGTGGACAGCGATCTGGGCCATGGATAGCCAGGAGCCACAGGATCTGTCAGCAATCAGGATCGAAGGGTAAGAACCACAGGGTCAAGGAGCAAACCAGAAGTCAGGACCAAAGAATAACTAAGAATACAAGACCATGCCACAGCTCAGCAAGACCTTGTTGCTCAAGCAACGTTCAACTGGAATTGGAAAGCTTCTGACGCTGCAGGGGTGGGATCCTGAGTCCCTCCAGATGTTGCTGGACTGCAACCCCCATCATCCCTGGCCATTGTCCCATGCTGGCTTAGGCTGATGGGCATTGCACTGCAACATCTGGAGGGGTGAAGGTTCTCCACCATTGTTCTACTACTACTACTTGTCCAGAAGGATCCAACAGCTAGTCTGGGTGGTTAGAGTCATTGCCAGGCATAACAGTACTCCACTGAAAAGCTGCCACCTGCAGTTCAGTGGTTCACCACATGGGGAGGTACACATAGATCCAGCAGTTCCTGAAAGACATAGAACAGGAGCCTTGAACCTCTTTCAGCCCAAGGGCTGAATTCAATGGTGGAGAAGTTCTCTGGGGCCACATTCGAGTGGGTGGGGCTGAAGGCAATACCACAAATACCAGCATATTTTAGCTTAAAGGTCTTACTACCAGTAACTAAGCCTTAGGAGAGGCATTTCAACCTTTTAGAACAGGGGAAACTGTGCAAAAGTTGGGAAATCACCAGACAATTAGCATCAGGGAGAAAGGGCAGGGGCCTTCTGGGTTGGACTGACATAGGGTGAAAATTGATTCCTGAAGAACCAAGTAAACTACGGTACATTTTGGCTGCCTTTTCTCTTCAGAAGTGAAGACAGGAAAGAATACAAGATTATGTTTTATGTAGATGGAGCCAGAACATTTAACTTAGATGGAGCCAGAACATTTCATTCCAACTTTGTTACAGTTGATGGGCCTGGTTTGGTAAACTCTCAGGCTATCCCAATAAACTTGGATAAGTTGGAAACTTTGCCTATGGGACTCTTAGACTTGAGAGAACTATAGTCAGTTATAAATCTGAACTAGCAATGTTGATAGAATACACATGTAGGAATTCTGAATCCAAACACTACTGATAATATTGTACATTTGAGAAATGATATTATTAAAGAACTAAGAGCCATGCTGGATCAGATCAAGGGTCCATCTAGTCCAGCATTCTGTTCACACGGTGGCCAACCAGCTGCCCATGGGAAACTCACAAGCAGGACATGAGTGCAGCAGCACCTTCCTGCCCATGTTCCCCAGCAACTGGTGTACATAGGCATACTGCCTCTGATACTGGTGGTATCAATATAGCCAATCAAACTAGCATTGATAGCCTCTCCTATCTGTCCAATCCCCTTTTAAAGTCCTCCAGATTGGTGGCCATCACTACATCTTGTGGAAGTGAATTCTACAGTTTAACTATGTGCTGTGTGAAGAACTACTTCCTTTTATCTGTCCTGACCCTCCCACCAATCAGCTTCATGTGATGACCCCTTTGGGTTCTAGTATTCTGAGAGGGAGAGAGAAATGTCTCCCTGTCCACTTTCTCCTCACCATGCATAATTCTGTACACCTCTGTCGTGCCTCCCCTTACTCACATTTTTTTCTAAGCTCAACAATCCCAGCTGCCTGTAACCTTTCCCATAGGGGAGTTGCTCCAGCCCCTTGATCATTTTAGTTGCCCTTTTCTGCACTTTTTCCAACTCTACAATGTCCTTTTTTAGGTGTGGTGACCAGAACCGTACACAGTATTCTAAGTATGGTTGCACCATAGATTTGTATAAGGGGAGTATGATTTGGCAGTTTTATTTCCAATTCCTTTCCTAATTATGCCTAACATGGAGTTTGCCTTTTTCACAGCAGCTGCACACTGGGTCGACATTTTCATCGAGCTGTCCGCCACAACCCCACAGATCTCTATCTTGGTCAGTCACTGCTAGCTCAGATCCCATCAGATTATACTTGAAATTGGGATATATATATTTTTGCCCCAACGTGCATTACTTTACACTTGCTTACACTGAAGCACATTTGCTATTTCGATGCCCATTCTCTCAGTTTGGAGAGGTCCTTTTGGAGCTCCTCATGATCCCTTTTTGCTTTCAACCCCTGAAATAATTTGGTGTCCTCAGCAAACTTGGCCACTTCACTGCTCACTCCTAATTCCAGATCACTTATGAATAAGTTGAAAAGCATTGGTCCCAATACAGACCCCTGTGGGACCCCATTGTTTGCATCCATCCATTGGGAGAATTGACCATTTATTCCTCCTCTCTGCTTTCTGTTCTTTAACCAGTCACTAAATCCATAAGAGGACATCCCCTCTTATTCTGTGACTGCTAAATTTGCTCAGGAGTCTTTGGTGAGGGACTTTGTCAAAAGCCTTTTTGAAGTCCAAGTAAACAATGTCTTGTTTCTTTATCTTTAAACTGGTTCTTGGTTCTTTACCTTTAAACTGGACTTGAACTGGACAACCCTTCAAACAGAGGATGCCTTCCGAGAGAGGACTGTCCTCTGTCAACCCTTCAAACAGAGGACTGTTCTCTGTAAAGCAGGACACATGGACACCCTACCAGCCATGACAATTTGCGAGTAGACAAGGCCTATGTGTGATGATGACTTGGATGCCACAGCGGAGTTTTCTTCTTGTAGCAAACTGCATTCTGGATGTAAATGATTTGGTGCCCTTTAGTATTTGATGCTAATTGGACTGCAGGTGTCACATCAGACTGAAGGAGTTCTATAGATAGCAAAAGGGAGGCCAGGAGGAAGGGGAAGGTTTTTTTTTTTCCCCTGTTCTTTAATTTTTTTTTACTGGAAGAGAAAATGCAGAGCTGTCTGGAAAGAAAACCTGAACCATTTCATTACATCTTCTGCCCAGGAAAACTGCGCAGTAGTAGCAGCAAGCAAACATGGATTTCTGGAAGCTATTTTAATAAGTATTGGGCTTTGTACTTCCTGCGTCTCATGGGCTCTTTTGTTCTTCTCCCTCAATTATACCGTGGATGCATAAATGTAATTGTCTGCTCCGTCAATAAACATTTTTTAAGTGCCAGTCACACCGTTGCTGCAGGTACGCATAAGTCATTGGCAAATGAGCACATTTCATTAATTTTTACATTAGTGTGGAATGGAAATTCCACCCCCGCCCCACTCTTCTGGGGGGAAAATAAGAACTAAGAAGTAAAACACCATCATCTATTAAGAAAAGTAAAATGCTATTTGCTACTGCAGGTGCCTGGTTGGCACAAATTGCTAGGGTTCCCAAGATAAGTTTTCTGGCTGATCATTGGCCAGACAGAAGTTATGCTGGCGGGGGCATCTCCTCCCATCTATCATCAATATTAAAAAAATGTTCTGGACACATCCCACAACCAACAGTGTGTCATCAAGTGACGGCACATAAGCGGGCCTTCTCGGTAGTGGCACCCACCCTCTGAATTGTTCTCCCACATGTGGCCTGAGAGGCGGAAACTGCTGCAAGCTTCAGATGCCTCTTGAAGATGCCCCTGTTTACTCAGGCTCTCCCTGATGTATGATCACACCGCTCTGTTTTACTGTTCTTGTAATGTTTTTTTAAATTTATGTATTAGTCTATATTGTTTTCACATTGGTTTTTATATTGTATTGCTTGTTTTCTTTATGTAAACTGCTTCGAGATCTTATGATATCAAGCTATATACAAGTAGTTTAAATAAAATAAATAACAATAAAGAATACAATGCCTTCTTCTGCTGCTATTCTCTCTACTTCTCTGGGATCCTTTTGGATATTTTCCATTTCCTCTCCCCTTGGTATGGCTTGACTGGAGACAACTGGAACCTTTGCCTCATTGTACTGACTAGTTCTGATGGGGACGGAAGGATCCGTGACACACTGCACTGGAATGAGAGATATCAATTTTGCCTACCATCGTGGAATAGTCTAATAATAGCCCACTTATGGGCTGGAGAGAGATGCAGGCCTCGTATTCCTATTTAAATTGCTTTGATTGCTTTGTCAATGCATTTCTAATGCCATTCTTAAACCATTTATATTGCTTCACGGTTTTACTGATTCCATTTTCCAACCATTCATAATCATCCATGATAACAATAATAATTTATAATTATTATCCTTTATAGGAAGTTCATGTTATTTTCAGGAACTGTGTATCAACAGACCAAAATGGACTTGTTTCAATTAAATCTCGAGTCTGTGGCCTTTTACGCTGGTCATGCTTTACCCTGCTCTGACCCTCCGGGCTGGAAAGGCACTCATTCGAACTCAGAACAGACCACAGCATTAACAAGCAGCAGGAAAAGGTCATTCTGGATCACTGGGAGGGGGGAGAGAAAAGGCTAACTCCGTCAAAGGTCGCAGTTAAGGCCTTAATGCCGAGGGGGGGCATGCAGCCTCCAGGCGGTGGGTTGTGCACCTCTGCCTTAATGGCTAAGAAGAAGCACAGTTCCAACCTAAGCAGGAGCTGTAGGGCAGGGATGGAGAAGCCCCTCCACATGTCCGACTCCAAATCCCATCAGCCCCAGATACCATAGTCAGGGCAGATGGGAGTCGTAGTCAAACAACAGGGGCCATAGGCTTCCCATCCCCTGTAGGTGTTTGAGTAGCCAAGGCAAAAGTCCTCCCACAATCCTGGGGGTGGGAAAGCTCTTATTTACTCATGCTTGCATTTGGTCTTAATGGGACCAAATTCAGGGGACGAATAACAGAAGAGAACAATGGTACCTGAGTGTGAGCTCCCCCAAGGCATGTAGCCGGCTGCTGGTGGAAATGCACCCTCTGTAAATGGACCCACTGGATGCAGCAAAGCAGTCCATACATTCTTAATGCACCCTCCCTTTTGCTCTTCTGAGCACCAGCAGACGGTGGATTATGGACCACGGTGAACATACGACGCTGCCTTAGGATGAGACATCTAGGCCCATATTGTCTTCTCCAGCCTTCCCCATCCTGGTGCCCTCCAGATATTTTGGACTACAACTCCCAGCATTCCTGACCATTGGCCATGCTGACTTGGGCTGATGGGAGAGGAAGCCCAAAACATCTGGAGAGCACCAGGCTGGGGGAAGCTGGTCTGCTGTGAGCGGAAGCAGCTGCATAGCATCTCAGGTGGAGGTCTGCCACCATCACCTGCTACCTGATCCTTTTCACTGGAGATGCCGGGGATTGAACCCGGGCTCTTCAGCATGAAAAGCAGGCTACGCTGTGGCACTGAGCTGTGGCCCATCCAGAGCTCAGCTTAGTGGGCCTTTCCAGCCGGAAACAGCCATGTCTCTTTGACCATGCTGGGACCAGCTATGGATGGCCTCTTAGGGTGGCCACATGTCCTAATTTACAGAGCACTGTCCCCTGTTTTGAATAAGGCCTCCTCAATGGGAAGGGCTGCCCAGTCCTAGTCTGGTTAAAAGATAGAGAACCCTAAGAAGGGAGAACAAAGCAGGGGCCTTGAAGTTGCCCATCAATAAGTAGCACCTGGACAGCACACAGGTGGTCACTCGGTCACAGTCTTCCCTGCTGTGGTGCAATATATTTCTGCTGAAATGATAGTAATGGTTTCTACATTTGCATCAAATTGGCAACTTTGATGCAAATCTGTGCCCTCTTTTGCCCTCCTTTTTGGAGGGCTTGCATTCCCTCTCTTTTTGGGCGAGGAGTGGCCATCCAAAATGTTTGCTGCTCCTGCCCAGCATGCCGAGTTGTTCTAAATACAGTAATACCTTGGATTGCAAGTAATTGCAAGGTCTTGCAAGACAAGTCGTAGGGATGTAACCGCTTGCCTCAAGCAGGCATAGCGGGCCGAAATCAGCCCCGCTCATGCCCGCCAGAGACTCGCTTTGATATAAGAGTGTTTTGGATTTCAAGCACGTTTCCGGAACGAATTATGCTCTCAATCCAAGGTATTACTGTACATTAGTCTGCTGCTTTCTCCTGGGCCCCAATGCCCATCGATTTCCCCTGGTCCTCCAAGTCGCTTTTCGGGCTTTCTGCCCCCTGCTTCCCCGATATAGTGCTATCAGCCGTTTCCCCCTTCCTCAACCAAAAGCACTCTTCTTCCGATCGTCTCCTAGAGACTGCCTTTGATTGAACACCCTATTGAGACTTGCTCCACAGCAACAACAACAAAAAAAGGGGAGGGGGACCAGTGGGAAGGTTTGCACAAAGGAAATTGAAAGTTTTGGAGAAAGAATATTATTTTGCACTCTTCCCCTCAATCCCCGTAGCCTTGCAAATGTACAACGAAAGTCAGGGGGAGCCGCTGAAATTAAACCCATTCTTAGCAAGCTTGTTGCTGCATAGTAATCATGAATGATCCATAGCTCTCCATGAGACCACCCACACAAGCAGAAAATATTCACTTAATAGAACTCTGTGCCGGTTGACTGCTGGGTGATAATGGCAGCTTCGTGCAGACCCAGTGACTTCTGAGAGAGTTCCTAAGGGGCAGTGGCCATGCAGGGGGATAAATTGTTGCTTAGTTCTACTGGCTGACAATGCGCTTCGCATTCAGGAGGCTGTGCCTCAGATCCCACCGCCGACTACTTTGCCCAGGTTCCTCCGAGTTGTTCTTTGCAGCTTAAATTGGCGGTAATGCCACACGCCAGCTCTTCTCGCATGAGTGTGGGAAGGCGGGGATGCTAAATAGCAGTCTTTCGACATGTGCTGGTATTATTTATAGGGTTAGGCCTGCACACACACCTTATGGCCCGCCAAACCCCGGTGAGGTCTACCAGCCACAGAGTGGCGGCCCACTTTAAGATGGTGGCCCTGACTGGCTCCAGCCACAAAAGCTGGTGCTGCTTCTGTCGAAGGTGCTCGGAGACATATCTAGCTGTGAGTCCTGCAAGACCTGGTCCCAGCTTCTCTGGCTCACCCCACCTGGCCTGGGACGCAGGGCCCTCACTGCCTGAGGGCGCAATCCTATGCATGTTTAGACAGGAAAAAGTCCTACAACTCCCAGCATACCCCAGCCAGCCACGCTGGCTGGGGCATGCTGGGAGTTGTAGGGCTTTTTTTCTGTCTAAACATGCACAGGATTTTGCCCATACTGGCTGACCGCTGCTACAAAGATTGCTGCCCTGTGGTCATTTTTGCTGTTTCGATTTGTTTATTCCTCCTTTGTTCGACCTGAGTATAATTATTATTGGATTGTTTAATCCTAGTGTATATTTATTAATGTAAGATGTGTATGGTTCTTTAAACCTTGTTATGATTAGTAGCTGTTAATTATCTGGAAATGATGTATATTCTATTGTGTAAATTTTCATGATGTTGTAAGCCACTTTGAGCATGGTTTTATTGTGGGAAAGTGGCATACATGCAAGATGGTGATGATGAAGATGACTGATGATAATATAGCAGTTCACTAAACTGTCTTTTGCTGCCTGCCTGCTAGTCCACAAAAAAATTTAAATAAATTTGGAGGGGATCAGTAGGGGTGTCAAACAGCCCACAATGCATGGCTGTGGAGAAAGTGGACAGGGAGACATTTTTCTCCCTCTCTCATAATACTTGAAACAAATGGGGTCATCCCATGAAGCTGATTGGTGAGATTCAGGACAGATGAAAGGAAATACTACTTCACACAGCTCATTGTAAAACTATGGAATTCACTTCCACAATATGTAGTGATGGCCACCAGTTTGGTGGGCTTTAAAAGGGGATTGGACAAATTCATGGAGGAGAAGGTTATCAACGGTTACTAGCCCTGATTGGCTATATACTACCACCAGTATCAGAGGCAGTATACCTAGGTACTCCAGTTGCTGGGGAACATGGGTGCAGGAATTTGTTATTGCATTCGTGTCCTGCTTGTGGGATCCCGTGGGCAGCTGGTTGGTCACTGTGCAAACAGAATGCTGGACTAGATGGACCCACAGTCTGATCCAACATGGCTCTTCTTATGTTCTTACGACTGGCAGGTTGCATTTGATTTGGTGGATCATAACTGATGCAGAGACAGAGCCCTATGCTCCCTGTCTTAGCTGCTGAGAGCTGTTCCCCCCATGTTCAGTTTCAGAATCTTAAGATGCATAACACTGTAATGTGGATAGTGATTATTGAGCCCGTCCCCTAGCTTCGATTGGATTGTCTTGGAAATAAACTGAGCTGTTTCCAAAAAAACAACAAAAAAAACACCACCCGGGAATGGCTCAGCTAATTTTTCTGAATTCCTGCACACATGCCCAAACGACCCCCCAGATCCCTCACCCACCCCCAGCCCCGATACCCCAAATCAAATCCCCTCTCCCCTTTAAAAGCCTCACTCACTGGGTCAACAGTTGCCTTCACGATACACACATACACACACATTGATAAAACACTACAGAAAAGCAAACGCGAAGCATCGCGGCATCGGAGGGGGGGGAATTGGCACATTGTTTTGCTGATGTGCGGATCCACATTGGCGAAACACTGCACAAAAAGAACCATTATGTATTCATACATCTATGTTCACATCACAATTGGTGGTGGTGCCCTGTTTTGCCTTTGGCCACGCCCACCACTGGAATGCGCCCCCCAACAGCTCCTCCAAAATTGAATTTGGCCCTTGGGGTGAAAGAGGCTGAACACCCCTGGTCTGCACCGACCGGCAGCAGCTCTCCCGGGTTTCATAGATCATAGAGTTGGAAGGGGCCTGCAAGGCCATCGAGTCCAAACCCCTGCTCAATGCAGGAAACTAGAGGAGGGGTCTCCCATCCAAGTCATAACCAGGCCTGACCCTGCTTTGCTTTCCATGCTCAGACAAGCGGAGCCAGCGCGAGCCACATCATTCCCAGCTTACAGGGGTCTTGCCCAGCCCTAATCGGAGATGCCAGGGATTGAACCTGGGAGTTGTAGGCCAAAAACATCTGGGGACCCAAGGTTGGAAAACACTGCTTTAATACTACTAACATCTGCATCCCATTTCTTCATCATCAGCTGCTTTCAAGTGTGGCACAGATAACACCCCGCCACCATGTACCTGCATGAAGTACTTTTTCTTGTAAAAATCCCTGCGGATCCAGTGCCATTTACCTGAAAATCCAGACATCCCCCCCCCCCCGATTGCCTAATCTAGCTGTGTTTATCCTAATTACTCTAATTGCCACACCATGGGATTCTCAAGAAATGGCAAACTCTGATACCACCTAATTGCACCTCTTGCATTAATTCATTAATTGTACACGGTTCTGGACTCTTCTTTTTCTACTGAAACAAATACTAAAATTAACTTCTGCAGATCAGAATTGAAAACGAACCATTCAAAGCCTGATTGACTGATTGGGGGAAAAAATCCCTTTGGGTATTGATTAAACACAGAATTGCCACAGTTACACATGCTCTGGTTACATCCAGACTAAACTATTCTAATGCACTCTACATGAGGCTTTAAAGATGATTTAGAAACTTCAACAGGTGCCACATGTAGCTGCTAGGATGGTTGCAAGGGTCATGCATTCAAATCATATTTCAGCCATACTGTACCAGTTACATTGCTTGCCTGTTCATTTCCAGGCTCAATATAAAGTGCTAAAGTCCTGACCAGTTTGGAACCAATTTCTCTGAAGGACTGCCTGCACCCAAAAAGACCTGCCCAGGCCTTAATCTTATCCTTTGAGGCCCTGTTTTTTGGCCTGCCATCAAGGACCATCAGTCTGGTAGGTACCAGAGACGGGGCCTTTTTAGTGGTGACCCTATACTTTTGGAACTTTCTCCCTAGAGCAGGGATGAGGAACGTGTGTCTCTCCAGAGGCTGTTGGACTGCAACTCCCATCATCCCTCACCATTGACTGTGCTGATTAAGGCTGATGGACATTGCAGTCCAAGAACATCCAGAGGGCCACACTTTCCACACCCTTGCCCTAGGGAGATAAACGTGGTGCTATCTACGCTGGCCTTTTCAACAGACCTTGAAAACCTTCTCGATTCAGTCTGCATCTGACTTAGGTGTTGCATGCTGGAGGTTTCTAACTGCTTCTGTTGTGTGTGTGTGTGTGTGTGTGTGTGTTTTGGTTGGGGCCGGAATGTTGATATTTGTTTAAATCGTTTGATGTTGTTACTAAAAAAAATCTTGTAAGCTGCCTTGGGTGGGTTCTGCCCTGAAAGGTGGGTTATAAATTGTTTAATAAATAAACAAACCCCAGCATCTGCCTGGCCATGTTGTGTGTTAGTGCCAGGCCTGACTGCTGAGCTGTTTCCCAATTTGGGGAGACCTAATTCAGTTTATTTCCAAGCCAATCTGACTTGAGCTGTTGCTGAGGATGGTGAGAGCTCATCCATCACCATGTGGCAACTCGAATAAAAACAGGTGAATATGGAAGAATTGCAGGGAGGTTCCTGTACATAAAAAAGACAACATGTAAACTCCTCCAAAAATTCCCTAATATCGATCTCCATGTGTTTTGAGCCTGGATCAATTCCTGGTGACTGCTGTTCTTTGTCCATGATCCTGTTGGTACCTGCTACTTACAACAGGTGGGGCCGCAAGGGGACTTTGAAGTAGGTGAATCCAAGACTTCATTTTACTGTGTTGGGCTTTTCTACATGAGGCATTTATCTCATGCACTCATCATTCACAGTTGTTTACAGAGGGTTTTTTAGATGTCATCATGGCCCTCCAGTTTCGCTTCTGTGTCTAACCATCACTTTCGGCAAGTTTTTCTTTAGGGCAGAGAAAATGTGGCATTTACTTGTAAAAGCAAAAGAGTGATTTCCTCTTGTGTATTTGCGCTATTCTGCTGTACCACAGTGCCACCTAGAGGTTATGTAGTGGAAAAGCCGGAAAGGAAACACTCTTTGTGTAGTGCTCAGATCTCAATTCTGCGATGAAACCAAAAGCAGATACAGTGGGTTAACAGACGATTAACAGCCCCGCAGAGGCAAGCTCTAAATCTTTGCACTTCTGCTAGGTTTTATTTTTATTTTTCATACTGTAGTTTTAAACTGTTTGTGTTTTATCATGTTGCATTTTATAGTTTTAATTGTTGTGAACTGCCCAGAGAGCTTCGGCTACTGGGTGGTATAGAAATGTAATAAATAAATAAATAAATAAAAATAAATAAATAAATAAAGACTGCTCCCACACTGACCCCAGAACTCCCCCCCCCAAATGCCCCCAATTTAGCCCCTACTGCCAGTGGAAAGACTGCCAGCAGTTCTCCTGCAACCATGGGGCTTCTGCAAATTCTTGAGCAACCATGTTGGGTTAAGATGGATGCCCACTGTGGGGGCGGGAAATGGCTCTGTGGAAACTGCTTGGTATATGGAGGAATCCTAGTGACAGCCAAAGTGGGTGACTTCGTCATCTGGCTTTGTGTAATATGGACAAAGAACCATTCGTATCTTCTCAGATGCTGAAGGAGCAGCAATAGGCATCACTCCAGATGCTTAAATACATGGGCTGCTTTGCAAGAAGAGGTTGATGTGGAATGTGCTTATGAAGCAATGGAAAGACAATGAAAGGAGCACTGGTGATGTCTTCCCTAGAAAGATTATGGCCTACAGTGGAATAACGGGGTTATGCGGGGTGGAATAACATGTCTGCCCATGTGGTTCATTCTCAAATTAATGTAGATCTTGAGATATTATATGATCCCATCTCTGATTAATATAAAAAAGGGGGGCTTCAGGACCACTTTTAGGGGAGGAGGAAGAGTAAACACACTTCACTTCATTCCACTTCTTTCTATTGTTTTATCTCCCCATCCCCCCTGCCTTGCTTTTCCTTTCTTTCTATTGTTCCAGCTCAAATGAAGATCAAAGGATCTGTGACCCACTGCTCTGGACTGGCAGATATGAACTTTGTCTATTCAATAGTCTAAAATAGCTTTGATTGCTTTGTCAGTGACATCTTAACATCATTCTTATGACACTCTTAAACCATGTATATCATTTTGTTGTTCTGTTGAATGGCTTCCTTGTGCCATTTTCTAGTTATTCTCAATCATTCACAATAACACGAGTTTATAATATGATCTTCTATATGAAGATCATCCATACTATTTCCAGGCATTGTGTATCAATAAGGCATTTGATTAATTTCAATTAAAATCTCGGATATGTGGCCTTTTACACTGGTTGCTCTTTACCCTCTCACCCAAAGGGTTGCAAAAGTGCAAATTCGACCTCAGATTAGACCACCGAATTGAAACTGGGGACCTCTAAGGCAGTTGGACCGCCCTGCTGATAGAGAACCCCCCAGCATCCCGGCCTATGGTAGGGTGGCAGAGGGCGTCTTTCAGAATAGGGGCCATAGCTGATAGCTCAGTGGCAGAGCACATGCTTTGCATGCAGGTCACATGTAGGGAAGGAAAAACTCCAGTCTGTAACCCTGGAGAGCCGCTGCCAGTCAGTGTTGACAATCCTGAGCTAGGCAGCTTCCTATGTTCCACCCCATCCTAACCCCTCTGAACCAGCCTTTGGCAAGGGTTTAGGATTGCTCCAATACGCATGTTTGGTCCATTCTTTCTAGAATATAAAAAACAAAGACAGGCCAGGACAGGTGTCCAAGAAACTTCCCTCTTAAACTCTTTTCAGAATATGAAAAGCAATGCGGTTCCTTATGATTATTTTTAAAAGGCAAGCAATTAAAGTAGAAAAAGATGTAACACCCCTGCCAGTGCCACCCCCTTTCCCCAACTTTCAAATCCAAGGGCAAAATGGTAAGTTAGGTCTGACAAGATTTCAGAGAAATAGGTAGAAATTGATATGTTCTTGATGAATTTAAAAACGTATAATTTATACAAAGCTCAGTTCGAAAAAGTGGGTAAAGGACTGAAGGATGAAAAGAGAAATCTGAATAATATAGTTTCATATCCTCAGGACCGCTGCAGGGCAGTTTGGCGCCCTAGGCGAAATAAAATTTGCGCTCCCCCTCTCGTGCCGTGGGGGGGGCTCCGGAGCAAAGCAGCCCTGCTCTGCAAACACACACCCCCGCGCCGCTGCCGCTGCTGCCACCACCATCACCACCAACCTACCTACCTACCTACCTTCCCCCGCCCTGGCTGCTGCCGCCGCCTCCTCCGAAGAGGAAGTGACGCGACGGGACCACCGCGCTCTGTTTTTTGCCGGGGAAACCAGGGCAACAGGGCTGTTTAAGCCCTGTTGCCCTGGTTCCTCCCGCCAAAACAATGCAGGCGGGGCTCTGGAAGCGACGCTGAGAAGGTAGGTAGCAGGGGGGGGCGGGGAGGGGGGAGGCGCGGGGGGGAGGCACGAGGCAGGGGGCGGCTTCGGCGGGTGGGGGAGGCATGGCGGCGGCTTCGGCGGGCGGGGGAGGCGCTTCGGCGGGCAGGGGAGGTGCGGCGCTGGCTTCGGCGGCTTCAGTGGGCGGGCGGGGCGGCAGGGGAGGAGGCCCGGTGGGGGTGCCGGGGCGGCGGCAGCGGAGCGCAGCGTTTCTGCGCCCTCTTCAGCCATGCGCCCTAGGCAACCGCCTAGCTTGCCTAGCGGTAGCGCCGGCCCTGCATATCCTAGTGAAAGAAATATGATTAGCAATGTCTAATATTTAAAAAAATGGATCCAGTAATTAATGACTATTTTGCTAAATGTTAGAAATTGCTGATGATACTTCGTTCACTAGGATATGAAATATTCTTCAGTTTTATTCTTGCTCACAAAAGCATTTTTTTTTTAAAATCAAAATGTGACATACTGTACTATGGCTGAATCAGTAAGATGGTTAGACAAAAGACGAGATTTTAAATATCGCTTATCATTGGCTGTGATGGCTATGTACAGATGCAAATGTAGAAATAATTATAATAATTTACAGCACGATCCATTCCGGGCATCCTATGCAAGGCGGGAGGAGCAGCCTCATTGGACTGTGCCCTTAAGCCAATTTCTCTGTCAAGCTCTACCCCAGTTAACTCAGAGGCCCAACCATGAGGGCTTGAAAGGCAGTCTTCTTTCTGGTTGGGTTTGACTTCCACCTGGAACCTTCCGGGCTGTTCACCAGGCTTCCCCTGAAGTCTTCCGTTTGGTTCAGCAGCTGCTCTGCTCTGGCTTCAGACCACTGCTACTAGCTGACACTCCAGTTCAAAGGCTGCTCCAGGAGACTTCCTTTCCTCACTTGCAGACCTTCAGCTTCTGCCTCATATACGCTCAGCTTGGCCTTCTGGTCTTGCAGCTGCTCTTTGTCCTGGCTGGTATCTTCCTCAGGCTCCCCAGCCTCTCCCGAAGACACCTCCTGACAACTCTTCCTCAGGCAAACCCTCCTGTCAGACTCCTCTGACAGACTTCTCCCAAAGACACTTCCTGGTGACAACCATAACTGCCCCTTTGCAAGCACACCATATTTACAATGTAACTCTCCTCAGGCACAATCCTCCAGTAAAAAGCATATATTTTTATTTTCCAGTTAAGCCATTCAGACCCTCAGTTATTAAAACAAAACATTACAGTTAAACTTTTATCTCAGTTTTACCTCAGTTTCTTCACACACTCAATAAAACAGGCCTCACATTTTGTGGACCCCACTCAGCAGTTGTCTCCCATCATGAAGGCCCATAATCCTTCTTCTGGATGGATGGCTGCCTCCATGGGCAGTGCTAGCTCCAGGTTTTGGAGGGCCTACAATGACTGGATTCAGACAACACAATAACCCACACTCAAGGGTTGAGTATGGGTTGTCCTGGAACTGTGGGTTGTTGTTGAAATGTGGGTTGTCTGAACCCAGCTGCGCTAACAAGCCATGGTTTGTTAACCACGAACAACCCATGAAGAGAACCCATGTTTTGTTGTTGGGTTGTGAACTGTGGGTTGTTCACCATGGTTTGTTCTCTCAGCTGGGCTCAGACAACACAATAGCCCACATTTCAACAACAACTCACAGTTCGACAACCATCTATACTCAACCCTTGAGTGTGGGTTATTGTGTTGTCTGAACCCAGTCAATGCCTCCCTCAGTGAGTCGACCTTCTTACCGCCATTGTCACTAGCTGCTGCTCTTTCTTTTCCTTATTATTGCTACCTCTTTCTGGCTTGCCAGGCACGGAACCAGGGAGCAAGCAGGCGGTGGCATCTCCTGCTCCTCCTCCTTACCAGCCTCATTGTCTGGACCAGAGAGACAGGCAGGTGAACAAGCAGGATGCAATGGGGAAGAGGAGGAGCAAGTCCAGGGGTTCTCTTGCCAGTGGGCCGGTGCTGGGGTGTGGGCCCTCGGCAGGTGCCCAATGATGCCTACCCTTGATGCCAGCCCAGTCTCTGGGACTGCAAAATGGAGGTTGTCAAGCACCTGGCGGGCCACAGTACCCAGCTGGGGCGTAGACTGTTTGGCAGAACCTAGGGTTGCCAACTTTTCAACTGGCCCCAATAGCTGTGCCTTAAACAACAGCAGCAATCGGCACAGGTGATCATGGTTATCAGTCTGGATAGCTTCACCTATGGATTTCTGCAAATCCTGTCTAAGGCACAAAAGCAGTGGCAGGCCGCTGGCCAATTGGCCATCCATGTGGGTCACACACTGCACAGGCCTACTAAGGAAGGCACCACATTCCCTCTGATTTTAAATCAGAAAGGTAACTGTGTAGATCAGCCTTCTCCAACGTGGCGCCCTCCAGATGGTTTGGAGTTCAATGCCCATCAGCCCCAGCCAGCATGGCCAATGGTCAGGAATGCTGGGAGTTGCAAGCCAAAACATCTGGAGGGCACCCGGTTGGGGAAGGCTGGTGCGGATTGTCCAGCCTTCATCATCGTATCTCACTTTCGGTTTTCATCCTCGCCATTTGCAAGTTGCTGCCATTGCCTGTTTGAACACCTATATAGCTATATGGCAGTTAAATGATCTTCCCACCCGCCCCCGGGTTCCATCTGCATATCAGCATTACTGAGCACCAAGCCGTTTCTGGGGTAATGGAATTTGTACGTCGGCTTTAATTAGCATCAATTTTTTTGTTGTTGTTGTTTGGTGGTTTTTTGCTCTCGCTGGAAATACTAAATTTCCAATCGGCTTTCAGCTTGCATTATCATTTTGCAGCCCTTGGCAATCAGCAGATTTATGAGAGAAAACTCTTGCTTTCCACTGAAGTTATGTAAAAAAAAGTGTGTGGCAGAGTGTGTCTGGGGCGGGCAGGGGGGGGGGAAGAGAAATTCATTAGCAGAGCATGCAAGCGGGTACGCGATGTGAGTCTGGGTTGTCCTACAGCGTTTCCAGACAAGACTTTGATTGTGCAATCACCCTGCGTCAGTCACAGAATTTTAGAGAAGGTCCAGAGCCAGACGACCTTGTCTTCAATTTATTTATTTTTATATCTATATCCTGCCTCTCCCCACCCCCGCCGCAAGGAACCTGGCCAGCAGGGGGGGGCACCTTTTTTTTCCTGGCCGGTGGCAGGTGGGGAGGCGGGCACTTTCCCTTTGGTCTCCCTTGGAGGAGGCCGAGGGGAATCGACCCCCCCCCACCGGGGAATGGACGAGCCACCT
This sequence comes from Shinisaurus crocodilurus, assembly GCA_021292165.1. Classification (NCBI taxonomy): domain Eukaryota; kingdom Metazoa; phylum Chordata; class Lepidosauria; order Squamata; family Shinisauridae; genus Shinisaurus; species Shinisaurus crocodilurus. The sequence continues at coordinate 279,263,997 of CM037878.1, forward strand.
CGTGCTGGGCTTCCAAGCCCGGCAAGAGGCGGCTCTTGCCCCCCCTCCCGGTTGCCCAGCAGCGCCGCTGCTCATCTGAGCAGTGGCGCCGTGGAGCAATGGGAAGGGACAAGGGGAGCTTCTGACAGCTGCCCACAAGTGCCGCTCGGGCACTTTTCAGCGGCTGTGTCATCCCCTCCCCGCTCCGCTCCCCTCAGTGCTCCCGTGGTGTCCCCTGAGATACCGGCAGGAGGGCCAAGGGGAGAGGAGGAGGCACCCTACCCGCGCAGCGCCCAATTGTCTGTGGGGCACAGGGGAATTTAAGCCACAGTGCGTGGCTTTAAATTCCCAAGGGGCTTAGGGTGTCCCACGAATCCTACCACTGGCTCTTTCTAGTCCCATACCCACCCTGTTTTCCCACTGTTTCTTCCATCCTTTTTCTTACCAAAAATAAAAATAATAATAATAATAAAAAAAAAACATTAAGGAGGGAAAGACGAAATAGCTGTACAATGCCCTTTGATTGTTAGCACTGGGAACCCTTCATCTGGATGCTCTCTGAGAGAGAGAATCAAGGAGAAGAGGCATGCTGGGGGATGTGCACCGAGCCTGGCACCTGACTCACGCGGGGCGCTCGGCGAGCGCTCCCGCTGTGCGATCCGTCCCTAGCACCCCGTGAGCACCAGCTGTGGCGCTCGCTGAGGCGCTCGGCGGACTTCCAGCCAGGTTCTGGCACTATGTTTTTTCATGTAAAAAACCGTCGACTTCTGGGTTCCGGTGCTACGCCATTTACGTAAAGTATAGCATAGTAAACAGTAAAAATGGCTGCAATTTACGTAAATACCATTTTAACTGTTCACTACACTATACTTTACGTACATGGTGTAGTGCCGGAACCTGGAAGTCGACGTTTTTTACGTGAAAAAACATCGTGCCAGAACCCGGAAGTCACTTTCCCCGGCTCGGCTCACAAGGACCTTTTTGGGGAAAGGTAAGTTGAGTGGAGCTCAGGGCGAGCAGGGTGAGTTCACCCCACTTCCACCCCCCAATAATCGAGCTCCAAGCAGCCGGGGGGGGGGGCTACCAGGGCCAGCGACAAGGGTAAGCGTGATTGGGCGCCAGCCAAGGGCTCACACCCCAAATGGAAACCCACTGACTAGACTGGGCAGCACCATCGCAACCTGCTTGTCCACCTGCCTCTTCCTCTGGCCCAGACAACGGTGGTGGTGGTGGTGAGGAGCAGCGGTAGACATCACGGCCGACTTGCTCACTGGCTCTCTGCCTACCAAGCAAGCAAGCAGTAGCAAGGATGAGAAAGAGAAGGAGGGACAAGAGCAGCTGGTGGCAATGATGGCTCACGCTGGCTCAGCTTGTCTGAGTGTGGAAAGCTAAGCAGGGTCAGGCCTGGTTATTACTTGGACGGGAGACCCCTCCTCTAGTTTCCTGCATTGAGCAGGGGATTGGACTCGATAGCTTTGTAGGCTCCTTCCAACTCTATGATCTATGAATCTGCATGTTTGTGAACCTTCTTGACCTGTAACGTCACAGAGAGGTTCCTCTGCTTTAGGAATCCAATAAATCATAGAGTTGGAAGGGACATCGGAGATAATCTAGTACAGCCCCGGCTCATTGCAGGCTCTGCTCTGCAGGGTGCAGTTATAACATCCTTGACAAGATGGCCATCCTAACAACTCTGGCTTACACTGGCTCAGCTTGTCTGAGCGTGGAAAGCTAAGCAGGGTCAAGCCTGGTTATTACTTGGATGGGAGACCCCTCCTCTAGTTTCCTGCACTGAGCAGGGGGTTAGACTCGATGGCCTTGTAGGCTCCTTCCAACTCTATGATCTATGAAATCTATGGCAAGAAGGTAGACTTACTGAGGGAGCCCCCCCCCCCCCGGATAAAGGTGTCTTTTCCAAGGGCCCTCCAAAACCTGGAGCCAGTACTGTGGGCTAACCTGTCCTGGATGGAACAAAACAGAATATGCGAAAGACGAATGTGCAGTATGATCCTCCTAGGTCTATTTACTCAGAAGATGCAAATCCCACCGAGTTGAATGGGACTTCCTGCCACTGAATGGCGCATTGGGCCAAGACCTTGGGAGCTGTGTGTGTTTGTGTGAGCCCTATTGCCCTGGTTCCTCCCGCCAAAACAGAGCGCGGGCGGGGCTCCAGCAGCAGCGCAGAGAAGGTAGGTGGCGGGGGGGTCCAGCAGCTGCAGGGGGGCTGGCGGGGGGTCCGGCGGCTGCGGGGGGTCCAGCGGCTGTGGGCGGGTCCGGCGGCTGCGGGGGGGTCTGGCGGCTGCGGGGGTGGCGGCTCAAGCGGCGGCAGCTCGAGCGGCGGCGGCTCGAGCGGTGCAGAGAACGCTCCGCGCCGCTCTGAATGTCGAGATCGGCCACCCTTCGCCTCGAGGGCTAAGCCAGGAGCGAGCCTCGAGCCGACTCCAGGCTCGGCCCCACCACTACCTCCGGCCGCCGAGGAAAGCCGAGCGCGACCCCGAGCCCGCCCGGCGCCCGCAATCCCCCAGCACTGACCTGGTGGTGCCTTTGTCGGCCAGGCGGCCAGGTGGGGCAGGAGCGCGCCGGCAGCGAAGAAGAGTCAGCCGGAAGGAGCGCAGCGTTTCTGCGCCCTCTTCAGCCACGCGCCCTAGGCAACCGCCTAGTTTGCCTAGCGGTAGCGCTGGCCCTGCAAGGCAGTTTACATAATCCCCCTCCTCCTCTTCATTTTACCCTCACAACAACCCGGTGAGGTAGGTTAGGCTGGGAATCAGTGACTGACCCAAAGTCACCCAGTGAGCTTCATGGCCAAGTGGGGGCTAGAACCCGGATCTCCCGAGTCCTAATCCAACACTCTAACCACTAGGCCACACTGGCCCTTAGAAATGGGCAAACATGCTCCAATCCTGCCATCAGCTGGGGAGTGCTGCCTAGGAGGGGTTCCACTAGTCAAGAGTTTATTTCCTTTTCTAAGTATCAAAGTAATATCCATGGAGGTGCAATAAAGGGGAATATTGCTCCGCTTTGCAGGGTTGTTGTAAGAATGACTTGAGACAATGTCTTTGAACTGATGGTGATGATGCCTTTCCTGCTTTTCCCTTTCAAAGCCTGCAGTCACTGTTTGCTGACCATAAGGGTGTCTGAGGGTCAGGGAAATGGTATCATCTATCTTTCCCTAACCTTTTAGTGAATATGTATGGGGGAAATCCAAGTAAGTGGCATATATTGTGCCAACAAGGAGCACAAGGCCACTATTCTTAATAAGATTAACGCTGAGTGACCAAGTTGTGAGTGCGATTTGGCGAAGGTGGCTCAGCCTCTGATGGATGCCATCTCCCAGGCCGTTCCTGGGCCCCAATTCAAAGTGCTGCTTTTGACCTTTAAAGCCCTTCAGAGCATAGGTTCACGATTATCTTTCTCCATATGCACATACCTGGAGGTTAACATCTTCAGTGCAGGGCCTCCTGTGGGAAGGCCCCCCACAAGTCCTAAGTGAGGTGGGTGGCTAAGAGAGAAGGGCCTTAAGAACATAAGAAGAGCCATGTTTTATCAGACTGAGAGTCCATCTAGTCTGGCATTCTGTTCACACAGTAGCCAACCAGCTGCCAACGGGATCCCACAAGCAGGACATGAGTGCAACAGCACCCTCTTGCCCATGTTCCCCAGCAACTGGAGTACATAGTACTGCCTGCAATACTGGAAATGGAGTAGGCATGACTGACAGAGGGCATGATTTACTGTCTGGAAAAGTGAACAGGGGCACTCTGAACTTACCATGTTAGAAAGCTCAATGCAGATTGAAAATTATTCTCTCTCACACACACTCTCTCTCTCTCTCCCTTTTTTTATATTTACATTTTGTCTTTTTCTTCTTCTTTGTGGAAAGTACCCTGGGAACACGATTCGAAGGGTGGTATAAGCATTAGTTAAATAAATGAAGGGAGCAAAAAGGCCAGCAAATAAGCCGTGAGCACGCTTACTACGGAGTAAGTCCCGTTGAAACTGACTCCTCGCGGCCAAAAAGACCTTACTTTAACGGTGTGTGTGTGTAGCAGCGACTGTTTACATATACACATCTAACTAGAGTAAAAAAAAGAAACGAAACGAAGACATTGCTGCTGGCCACGCGTTCAATGCAAAGTCAGTGTTTCGGCCCTGAGCAACAGCGTCTAGGGAGGATCTCTCAAACGGATCCTTCCCGGACAAGAGCAGAGCCTTGCAGGGGAAGGAAAAGAAGCAACAGGAGGAGGCGCCGATCCCAACTTCAGCTGCTGGGAGCCGGAGAGGAAGAAACGGCGGCCCTCTTTCACACGTGACGGGGGCGGGCTCATCAGGGCCCCGCTGTTCCGGCGACCGATTTAAGCCCCGCCGGGAAGGGCTTTCTCCCTCGTCGCCTCCCTTCGCCCCCGTCCCGTGCCAGAAGTCTCGAGGCGGGCGGTCGTCCCGCGCGCAAGCAAGCCGCAGCCATGGGGCGTTTGGCGCGCTGCCTTCCCCCTTTCCTGTTGCTCCTTCTCCAGCTGCAGCTCCGGCCGTGCTCGGCCGACACTCCGGCCAACTGCACCTTTGAGGATCTGGAGGGCACCTGGCTCTTCCAGGTGGGCAGGGGGCAGGGCTCCCCGTACCGGCACATTAACTGCTCGGAAGTGGGTAAGTCGAGCGGGCAGAGCGGATCCACGGCGGCGTTTCTCTGCTCATCTGTTCTTCTCACCTGCTGGCACACTCCGCTCGCTTTTTCTGCTCTTTTTCTGTTAAAAACAAACAAAGCCTTTCCTAGTAGTCTCTCCCCCCACAAGTTTAGAAAGTTTCTACCAAATCGGCCCGGTCCTTTATTATAGCTGAATCCCGCCGACTCGGATGGGAATTGCACAATATTCAATACGGGTTACTAATCCTTAGTAACTGTGGGTCGGATTATAGTCTTGGGAATCACCACCAACACCCCCGTCCACAGAATCCCCATATAACAAAAATCCACAGTTGGGGCAATATCTTTGTTAGGACCAACCAAAATGACACAAAAGATGATGCAAGTTTTTGAGTTCCACAGAACTCTTCATCCGGTTAAGTGGTAAGAAAAGCAAGGGGTGGGGTGGGTAGAGCAGAGCTTTTATATTCCATTTTCAAACCCTAGGCAAGAGCTGATCTGCTTTGTGTGGGTTTCAAATTGGAAAAAGGTGGGCAGTGGCTGGAGGTGGCAGGCAGCAAATAAAGGGAAGGGTGACAATCCAGCCAAAGGTAAGTAAATTTTAAGTCTCATTGGTTAAACACATGATTAACTCATCCCACCCCCCCTGAAATGCCAAAACTTTGGCACCACCAACCTGGGGTCATAAGGACTGCCTTTGTTGATCAGGCCAAAGCCCTATCTAACCCCCAACACTTTTTTCTTTTTTAAAAAGTGGCTAGCTAGATGCCTCTGGAAAGCTCACAAATGGTTTGCCCGCCCCCAGTATCTGATATTCAAAGATATACTGCCTCCCTACGTGGGGACTCATTTCTGTCTCATGGTTTAATAGCCATGATTTCTCCTTGTTTTTACTGAAGCACTGTGATCAGCGTACATTGTGATCCAAGAAATCTGCAGCTATTTTTCTTTTGTGTATTACAGGTATAGCAGCCAAACTAATTGCAGGTTTACATTTCTGTACCTCCCAGTAGCCAAAGCTCTCTGGGAGGTACACCACGATTAAAGCCATAAAATACAATACGATAAAATATAAAAGTTTAAAACTACAGTATAAAATCAAAATAAAAAAACCTATCAGCAGAGTGCAAACATTTAAAATACGGTGATGGATTTAGAACAGAAACTGAAACTGGTTCCCAGTATCAGCATGTCTTGCTGCTGAGCATGTGTTTGTGCTGTGATGGCCCTTCACTTCCTCCTCCTTCTGGGATGGTTTCCTCCCCATATGAGCATCTTCAGAGTGGTTTTCAAGTCACACCTTCTAAAGGGGGAGCAGAGCTGGCTTAGGACTTTTGTAGGCCCTCTTGGCCAAGAGGCTATTGGTGGACCCTTCTAGGCCTAATTCGATCCACACATGGGGTGGAAGAGAAAGGCCATTCTCTTGGGAATATAAGATGCCTTTTTTTTTTTTTTATGCTGAGTATCTCCAGGCCAGACTCAAAAACATTTGAGATTAAGGGGAAGGGCTTCCCGGACAAAATATGTTTCTTCCAGGTAATACTTACAGTTTCATACAGGGCAGCCACTAAGGAATTGCCAACAAAGAGGACAAAAGAAGATAGCAGGGATGGGTACTCTGACTCCAGGACTCAACTCGTGAGTCGGACTGAGTCTCCCCTGTGACTCGAGTCCCAATATTTTTAATGGGACTCGAGACTCGACTCGGAACTCGAGACCAAGGACTCGTGTTCCAAAATCATATTCCTCAAATGCAACATGGATAGGTTTTAGGAAGTACAGCAAGTTTATTTTTTAAAATCATTTCCCTAAAATGCAACCTTTCAGACATTTTGGGTTTGGCTGCCTCTGCCTGCCTGTTTGGGGTTCCCTGCCTCCTCTGCCTGCCGGGTCTCTTCTTAACCAGTTCCACAGTTTGAATTGTCCAAGACAAAGGCCTCTGCCTGCCTGCTTTGGGGTTCCCTGCATCCTCTGCCTGCCTGGTTATTTTGGGTTTTTCTGCCTGGTCTGTTCTTGCCAAAATCAGTTGCAGAGTTTTGAAATAAAAAGGCACACTTGTGCCTAGAATTTATTTAAGCCACACATCTGAAGTAGCCTTATTTTGTTGGGGAAACCCCCCATTGATTTTAATAGGGACTCGTGGAGTCAGCTTTGGGAGTGACTCGTGAGTCACCATTTTGGACCTCGGAACCAAGGACTCTTCAACATTCCTGGAGGATAGTGACTTGAATAAAATATGTATACGCTAATTTATATGTAGAGATGCACGTTTAGAAATGATTATTATTATTTAAATAGAAATACAGTACATCTCATCATAGTGTGGAAGACTGACCTGTGCGCCTTGTTCAGTCTACTGTTCAGGTGCTGCTGATGGGCAACTTCAAGGCCTGGTACTTCTTTCTGATGGGCCTTTATCTTTATACCAGACTTGAACCAGACAGCCCTTCAAATAGGGCAGCCTTCCCCAACGTGGTGCCTTCCAGATGCTTTGGACTTCATCTCCCACTAGCCCTAGCCAGCATGGCAAATGGTCAGGAATGCTGGGACTTGGGGTCCAAAGCATCTGGAGAGCACCAGGCTGGGGAAGGCTGAAGTAGAGGATGTCTTCAAAGAGAGGACCGTGCTCTGTAAAAGAGGACACATGGCCACCCTAGATCTTTGTGGATTGCACCCAAGCTTCCTACTGCTAATGTCCATGAGAGGTCCCAGCCCACATACGCGTGCTGACAGGGAAGATCTTGGTGGGGAATCATCATCATCATCAGGCGATCACTCGTGACCGAGTAAGATTGTCTTCCGGGATAAAAGGAGGAAATTCTAAAGAAGATTGTGTAGACTCTAGCGATGGGTCCGTAAGTGACTGTGGAGGCCAATTCTAGATCCACACAGCTTCCCACAGTGAGGACACAGGTTACCAGATAGAAGATGGTCCTGTAAAGGATTCATTTGACGTGCTTTTCGCTTAGCACGTTTCTCCCTTTCACCTTGCACTCGGGCTTCTTCAAAGTCCATGGAACCTTTGTGAAAGGCCAACCTCCATTTAGATCGTTCATGGGCCAGAGCTTCCCAGTTTTCGATGTTTATATTGCATTTTTTTAGATTAGCCTTATGAACATCTTTAAACCTCTTATATTGACCACCGATATTCCGCTTTCCATTCTTGAGTTGGGAGTAAAGTAACTGCTTTGGGAGACGGCAGTCAGGCATTCGAACAACATGACCGGTCCACTGAAGTTGGCGTTGAAGGATCATTTTTTCAATGCTAGTAGTCTTTGCTTCTTCCAGTACACTGACATTTGTTCGTCTATCTTCCCAAGTAATTCGCAGGATTTTCCGGAGGCAACGTTGATGAAACCTTTCAAGGAGGTGGAAGTGACGTTTATAGATAGTCCATGTTTCGCAGGCATACAATAAAGTTGGTAATACAATGGCTTCATAAACCAGTGTTTTGGTCTTCTTACAAATATCCCGATCCTCGAACACTCTATGTTTCATTCGAGAAAATGCGGCACTTGCGGAGCTCAAACGATGCTGGATTTCACTGTCGATGTTAGCTGTAACAGAAAGATAGCTGCCAAGATAGAGAAAATGATCGACATTTTCCAGTATTGTCCCGCCAAGCTGGATAGATGGCATCACCAAAGGGTTAGCTTGCACTTGCTGATGAAGCACTTTGGTCTTTTTGATGTTAAGTGAGAGACCAAGTTTTTCGTATGCTTCTGCAAAAGCATTTAGGATAGTTTGGAGATCATCCTCTGAATGTGCGGAGACCACATTATCATCAGCATACTGATGGTGGGGAATAATGCTGGGATCGTTCAAGGGTCCCTGGATGCAAAATGCTCAACCCCTCTCACTGCTGACAGTGGCTGTGAGGCCGCCCTGCTCCTAGTGCTAGGTGCATGTCTTCAGTGTGGAGGGGGAAATAATACTTTTCGTATGCTCAGAGGCTCTGTTACGGTTTCATATTGAGTGCTGAGCTACAGCTCTGAGGAAACCCTAAAAACATGGGAAGTGGGACAAGACAAAACAGAACAGCACTGTGTTATGGGGTGGTGGTGGTTCTGCTACCCACATGGAGAGGACCGTGACTCAGTGGCAAGACACCTTCTTTGCAGGCAGAAGGTCCCAGGTTCAATCCCTGGCATCTCCAGGCAGGACTGGGAAAAAGTCCTGCCTGAAACCCTGGAGAGCCTCTGCCAGATGGTGTCAACAGTACTGGGTTAGATGGACCATTGGTCTGACTCGCTATAAGGCGGCTTCCTATTTCAGCCCATGCTGAAGCTGCTACTCCCCTAGTCTGGCCATATGGCCTACTGATGGAGGCAGGTGTGCTCCAGAATTAACCATTTTTTTTCTCTAGTAGGACTGATGTGTGGTGTTCTCTCTCTCTCAAATATGCAGCTTGTTCAGGCACAGGATTTCTACTAGGAAAAAAAAGTTGGCAGCCCTAGTCAGTTTGGGTGGTACTTGATTGGATGCATAAGTGAGATCCTGCAAGTAATTTCAGGGCAGGGGAAGAAACGAGATTCTAATGTGGCTTAATGGGCAATGCATAAGTGCTGGCAGGAGCTGGGTGGAAAAGGGAAACGGTGTGTTACTGTCTCCACCTCCAAGCTGCTTGCTCCTGTTTGCACAGGGTGGATTTCTCTATAAGCTGGGTTGCTTGGTCCCAGTGTCTGCTCCAATTTGGGGCAACTTGGCTCAGTTGGGAGCTTGTCGTCTTAATAACAACAATGCTGCTCAGCGAACACCATCCACCTCTCCTGATGTTGTCTGCTTGGTCTGAAGTGCAAAAGAGGAAGTCGACAGAGAGGCAAACCAAATTGCTAATCGCAGGATTTATGTGGGCCGGGAAATGGAGGTTTCGTTTAGGGAACTGTGATTTGTTTTTCTTCTTTTATTTTTCCTCCTTCCGTTTTCTTGTCAGACATCAGGACTTTGCCATTTTACTCACGATCACAAGATCAGAAGCTTAACCCCAGGGAGAGCAGACAAAGGAATTTCCCCAACACGAGACTCTCACGTGATGGTAGTCAGCAAGTCATTCTTGTAAAACAAAACCACACATATTTTTTTTAGAACTGCATTCTTAAGTATGGCTGGCTTGAGCAGGGTCAGAGCTACTGTGTATCCCATGTGGGGTGTGGGGACGAAAGGATAAGCAGGGGTTAAAATCCAAAATACTGTAAAGATGTGCACTGCTGCGTTTTTCATTATTACAAAATAAGGATAAGTGGAGCATTCTTAAAGCCTGTTGATTTCAGTTCAAGAGACTGCAGGCTGGAGTCCTATACACCAGGGGTGTTGAACCTCTTTCAGCCCGAGGGCCAAATTCTATTTTGCAGAAGCTCTCGGGGGCCACATTGCTGAAGGCAAAATGGGAAGGGGGCGAAACTACCATCGTATTTTAGCCTAAAGCTATTACTGCCTGTAATTAAGCCTTAGGGGAGTCATTTCAACCTTTTAGAATGGGGGGGGGGAAGACTGCACAAAACCCAGGGAACCACCAAACTATTGGGGGGAAGGGGTGGAGCCAGGGGAAGGGGTGGGGCCATCTGGGGACCTCCAGGAAGGCCAGTTTTGGCCCCTGGGCCTGAGATTCTGCACCCTTCTTATGCACTTACTTCCCTGGGAGTAGGTCCATTGAACATAATAGGGCTTACTTACTCTCGTTTGGACTACTGTAATGCGCTCTACGTGGGGTCTTTGAAAAATGGTCCGGAGACTTCAATTGGTTCAAAACAGGGCAGTGAGGCTGCTAACAGGGACTGGCCGACAAGAAAATATTACACCAGTCCTCTATGATTTACACTGGCTACCAATTGAGGTCTGGGTCCTATTCAAAGTGCTAACATTGACATTTAAAGCCCTAAACGGTCTGGGGCCAGGTTATCTGAAGGAACACCTCATCCCATACGTGCCTACCCGACTGAGATCTTCTTCGGAGGCCCTTCTCAGAGTGCCCCCCTCCAAAAGAGTCTAGGAGGGTGGATACTAGGGGAAGGGCCTTCTCAGTTGTGGCACCCCATCTATGGAGGCGCCAGGTGAAGACCTTTTTATTTACCCAATATTTTAATGGATGATTTTATTCCTTTTATTCTTTTTATTATCGCCACTGTACCTCGGGATTGAATTTATTTGGCTGTTGTTTTTTTTACCTTGGTGTATTTTAATATGTTTATGTTTTTATTGGGTTTTTTGGTACTGTTTTTGTAAACCACCCAGGGAGCCTTTTGACTGATGGGCGGTAAATAAATGTTTTAAATAAATAAATAATACTTGAGTAAGCAGGCATAGGATGGCACCGTTAAGCCTGCACCTAACAATCCCTCTGATGCCGGTGGAACCTGAAAGTGCTTTGTTTCGACTGGATCATGCCCTTAAGGTTTAAAACCTGGGGGTGGGAGGAGGCAGAGGGGGATATTCTTGATTATGCAACATATGTAGTTGCTGCCACAGGTCTTTGCCCAGTTTGCTACAGCACCCTAACCCTCAGTGAAAATCTTCTTTGCTGCTCCTGTTCAGGTCCTGTGGAGAGACAAATTGTGGTCAGCCTTCAGAAACTCGACATTGCTCAGGACGATCAAGGGCACTATGGCTTCTTCACAATAATTTACAACCAAGGCTTCGAGGTTGTGCTGAACAACTACAAGTGGTTTGCATTTTTTAAGGTAAGAGTCGCTTTCTCGCTCTCCCTCCCGCCCCTGCTCACCCAGTTCTCTGCGTGCACACACACACACCAGAATATGCTGGAATTAAAATGTAGCTTCTGGATTGAAATTCTTGCTGATCAGCTCTGGCAAAGTAATGCTCCCCACACGCGCACACACTTGAATAATAAAAAAACATAGCTGTCAGTTGTATTTGAAGAGTGAGTGGAGGAGCAACTGAGGCTTAATCGTCTTAAAATATTTATTTATTCATTTTAAAAATTAAGGCAAGTAATCAAGGACGATGCATAAATAATTGGCACTTAATCTTTAGGGTATTTCGGGGCTAACTTCATTGGCCAATAACCGGAATATTAAATTGCACACCAAGAATTGTCACTCTGAGCTGTCTGCAACAGTGGCAGCTGATACAAACTTAAGGCAGCCTTCCCCAACCTGGTGCCCTGCAGGTGTGGACTACAACCCCCATCATCCCTGACTATTGGCCATACTGGGCTGAAGCTGATGGGAGTTGTAGTTCAAGCATCTGGTGGGTACCTGGTTGGGGAAGGCTGGCCTCGGGTATGAGCAAAATTCCTCTTACTGTGATTGGTGGGAGCATGGGGAGGGAGGGAGGGTTTATGATGCAAAGACTCCTGGGGGGTGCAGTAAGTCTCTCTACAGCAGTGTTCCTCAACCTTGGGTCCCCAGATGTTTTTGGCCTACAACTCCCAGCATGCCCCAGCCAGCTATGCTGGCTGGGGCATGCTGGGAGTTGTAGGCCAAAAACATCTGGGGACCCAAGGTTGAGGAACACTGCTCGACAGAGACGCATGTCTTTTAGATTGTGACCTGAGGGCAGGGACTGTCTTATTATTAATCTTTGTAAGCCACTCTGGGAGCCTTTTCTGGCTGAACAGCGGGGTATAAATGCAATAAATAAATAAATATATGCAAGTTTAGACAGAAAAAAAGGCCTACAACTTGCATAGGATTGTACCCTTAACCTGTCTAAGCCACATATCGGCAGTAAGGGCCTGTCACGAATAAGTAGGGTGTCTGTTTAATTAGATTTAGGGCACAAAACTATGCATGCTTAGACAGAAAAGCATCCTACAACTCCCAGCATGCCCCAGCCAGAGTCAGCCAGTCACTGACTCTCAGCCTAACCTACCTCACAGGGTTGTTGTGAGGATAAAATGGAGAGGAGGAGGAGGATTATGTAAGCCGCCTTGGGTTCCTTTCAGGAAAAAAGGCAGGGTATAAACATAATAAATAAATAAATAAATAAATAATTCTGGGAAACCTAGGAACAGCCAAGTTAGGCCGGTATACATGAGGTAGTGGGTAACAAAGGCAGGTATCTCAGTTAGTGGCGGTGATGTGGTGGACGCCAGAACAGGTGCACCTCTCTCACCTGTCTCGGAGGTTGTCTCTCTCCTGTGCCAATTTATAGTGCAAAGATGTTTGTTGCTTACAGGCATCGGCCATCTCAAACTTATTCTGTTGCCACTGGTCAGCCTTGTCTCTGGCCACGGACAATTCCATTCTCGGAAATGTTCTGTTTTTGCGTTTAATTTCTTAACCAGTTTGCCATAGCGGTGACAAGGCCAAGGAAGCCTGCTGGTGTGGGTGCGCCCGCACACGAGTTTGTGCACACATGCACTGTGGGAGATTAATTTATTGCTCAGTAGCAAGCCTCGGGACGAAGAAGACTTTTGAACAGGTGTGGGCAACACACGGCCCGCACTGCCCCATTTTGCGCCCCCCCAATTAAAAAAAGGGGGGGGATCGGGTTTTTGCTACAGAGTGCCAAAAGGGTTAACTTTAGCTTGTAAACAAGCTGCATTTAACTACTGTAGCACTATGGTGCAGTGTGCTGCCAAATTCTGGTGAAAAACTGGTGATGGGCGGGGGCAGGTGCAGGTGCCCTGCAGACTGTGGCCCATGCTGGGAGTTCAGGAGCCAAAAATGGCTCTGGATCTCCAGGGACTGCCCACCCCTGCTTTAGAAAGAGCCTCCATGCATAAGTTTGAGAATATGCTGAATTGTGGAGCCCCCGTACCATGGTCAGGGTGTTCTTTTTATTTTTGCATCTTTGGGAACTGTTAAGTGGCGTCGAGAGCACATAATGCAAGCCACATGCTAAAGCTAAGCAAGTATGAGCCGGGTCAGTGCTTGGATGCGTGGCTGCCCGGGCTGCCCACATCTGTTCTCCTGCATTGAGCAGGGGGTTGGACTCGATGGCCTTATAGGCCCCTGCCCACTCTACTATTCTATGATTCTGTGAAATCCATCTGAAGCTGACTGTAATCCGTTGCTTCCCTTACAACAGCCTTCCCCAACCTGCCCCTGTCCCCAGATATGTTGGCGCGCAACTCCCAACATTCCCAGGGGATGATGGGACTTGTAGGCCAACACATCCGGGGGACGCTACCTTTGAATACGAACTGGTATCTGGAGAGACTCTGTTGTCGAAAATGCCCACTTGCATTCTGAAACTGCCATTCCTTTTGCTCGGCGTCTGTCTTGGTGAGCTGAGAAAACTGACACTTGCTGTTGTCGTTCAGCTGTCTTGCATTTGCTGTGCCGCTTCATCAGTAAATTCCAGATCGCTGCAGGAGAAGAAGTGCAAACTGCTCTTTGAGCGGGCAATCATCCACCATCGCTGGTGCAAAGGTCTCCTTTAAAGGGGGCACTGTGCCGGTTGCAGAAGCATTTGGACGAGTCTGGAATGCGATTTCGTCAAGAGCACTCGAGAGCTGTCGGAGTGTCAAGTGAGCATGAAGGTCAAACTGGTGGAAAACACCGCCTTGACTCTTCTAGCCAAAGGTTGCCGTTGCCTCGTGATATTGCGAGACAGTGGGTATTAGATAGCTCAGTGGTTGGGGCCCGCTTTGCGAGGCACTTCAAGCCACACGCGGCAGCCTTGGGTTGTTCTCGCAGACAGCAGGTGAGGTCATCGGGCCTGTTTCCTGAGTGTGCTGATTCAGGTGGGGGCTCGCAGGGTCAAATGCTCCGTCATATTAAAAGAGGAAAAAAGAAAAGCATATAGAAAACTGCCATGTAGAACTTTTCTCCCCGTGTGTGTGTGTGTGTGTGTGTGTGTCTAAACTTACATAGGATTATGCCCTAAGAGGTTTAAAAGTCTAAGAACACTGTAAAACATCCAGTTATTAGAAAATCCATGTTTTGACCAGATTTAAAGGTCTGGTTTATTATCCAGCCTGTTGGTATCCGAATAAGGCCCTTTTGCGCCCCATGGCTTCACTCGGGGCCTGTGGCTCGGCAAGGGTTGTTTTTTTTCCTTTTTCCTCTCCCTTTTTCCTCTCCTTCCTTTTTCCTCTCCCGTCCTGGCCTCCCTCAGGCTGCCCCTTCTCTCTCTCCTGTTCTTTGCTGTACTAGACTACTCGGCTGTTGCACAGGGGGTCTTGGCTTGCCTCTGTGACACAGTGATGCGTCTCCTTCCGGCTTCGTCTTTCCTGCATCTTTGATGAGGTTGAGCGAAGAGGAATGAGTGGTGATGGCCCGTGGCAAGTTCCCATCTACATAGGGTGGCTATAAAAATATGTCCTCCTTGACAGAGGACAGTCCGCAACTTGAAGGCCTGTCAGAGGACGGTCCTCTATTTGAAGGGTTGTCCAGTCCAAATCCAGTTTAAAGATAAAGAACCTCAGGAAGGGGGAGCAGATGTTGCCCATCAACAGTTAGCACCTGGGCAGTGGACTGAGCAGGCATACAGGTGGTCACCCAGTCCCAGTCTTCCACACGATGGCAAGATGTATTGTACAGTACTTCTTTCCAAATTTGCATCTATAGATTATTATTATTTTGTTTCATTTCTATGCCACCCAATAGCTGAAGCTCTCTGGGCAGTTCACAGCAATTCACAAAATACAGAACAGATACAATAAAAATACAGCATAAAATACAGATACCATAAAATATAACGTCAAATTTCAGTATACAAAATTTAAAACAGTTTAAAAAGCTAAAACTATTTGAATAAAAAACTAGACCTGTTAAAACAGCTGACATGTCCCATCATATGCCATTAAATGCCTGGGAATAGAGGCCAGTAGAGGCCTGGCCCCGAAAAGATGACCGTGTTGGAGCCAGGTGGGCCTCAGTCGGGAGAGCATTCTAGAATTGGGGCCACCACTGAGAAGGCCCTCTCCCTTGTTTCCACCCTCCAAGCCTCCCTTGGAGGTGGCTCTTGGAGGAAGGCCTCAGATGTAGATCAAAGTGTCCAGGTAGATTCAGGTCAGGAGAGGTGTTCCGTCAGATATTGTGGACCCAAGGGCTTTATTGGTTAAAACCAGCACCTTGAATCTGGCTCAGAAGCATACAGGCAGCCAGTGCAAGCAGGCCAGAACTGGTCTTATATGTTCAGACCTCCTGGTCCCAGTTATTAATCTTGCTGCTGCATTTTGCACAAGCGCAACTTCTGAACAGTCTTCAAGGGCAACCCCACATAGAGTACATTGTAGTAGTCCAACTTGGAGGTTACCACAACATAGATTACTGAAGCTAGCTTATCCCTGTCCAGCTAGCAGCATAGCTGGGCCACCCTGAAGCTGGTAGAAGGCACTCCGTGCCACTGCAGCCAGCTGAGCCTCAAGTAACAAAGATAGCTCTAGGAGGACCCCCCAAGCTACAAACCTGCTCCTTCAGGGTGTGTGTGTATTTAGCATATGCATACTTTATGCGAATCGGTGTCCTCTTTTGTCCTTTATTTTTGGTGATGCATTTCCTCTTACGTGTAAGTGGCCACCCTTGTTCTTCTCGATTCACATGTATTGTACAAACATTTTCTGATAGAATACTTAAACCTGAGCATCTGTGGCCATATGTTGAACTTTACACTGGCCTGCTTTACAGTCCCTAAGGGGTTAGATGGACAGTATTCTGAAGCGTAATGGTTCGGAAACTTGGCGGTGGTTATCTTCTAATTGTGTGTGTGATACAGGTAAGTTTCCGTTGGGAGACAAAGTACGGTCACTGAGCAAATAGGAATTCTCCTGCACGGGCCCATATTTAAATCCCCTCCCTGTCTTGATTTGGGGGCCAACAGATGTTTTGAAAGACCTAATGATAAGATGAAGAGCTGGCTGGAAGATATGACTAAGCAGACCCGTTGACACTTGTTTTCCTGCCGGTTCGATAAGAACGTGCAGTCACTGCATCACTTCTAGGCCTGTGGACGTGGCCTGCACGTCTTTCTCGCTTCACAGGGGGCCAGTCCCCAGTTTGTGTGTTACCCACAGTGGCACTCCTGTTTGCATGGTGAAGAAGCGGGCAGGCGCTCCTCCTCTCTACCGTGCAGCTCAGAGAATGTGGACACTCGGCCTAGTTTGCATGTCACGGCAAGCTACTGTGGTTTAATTTACCCGCGGGGCTTATTGTTGCGTGCTGACTGGCATTTTTTAAAATGCAAGCTGTGGCGGGGGCACGTGGCATCTTGTCATGTGTTGCGTGAATCTGGACAGGGTGGGTTGTTGGCGTGTTTAACAAACCGCCCACAAGCCTAAAACAGCCTGTGGGCTATTTTCGGCTTGTGTGTGGTTTGTTAACCACGCCAACAGCCCACCCTAGACAGGTTCGCGTGACAAGCTGTGGGTGTGCCCCTGAAGTGGCCTGCATTACAAGCCCCACGGGTGAATTAACCCATGGTGGCTTGTCCTGACGTGGGGACAGGTCTATTATTATCTTTTCCCCTTGTCAAAACATTAGGATACCGGAATGGCAGCTCTTCAGGGTTCCAGGCAGTGGTCTTTCCCAGCCCTACCTGGAGATTAAACCTGTCACTGTTTTCATGCAGACCATGTGCTCTCCCACTGAGCTGTCACCCTGCCCTTCCCCACTCCTCCTCCTCAGCACACCAGAGGAGTAGAGAGAAAGCTTCTGCAGTCATTTTATAACATACGTTCTGCATTACGTCCAAACTCAGGAGAACTGTGGTTTGTTCTAACCATAGTTGGTTAAAACAAGCCAGAATCTCTGTTTTCAGATCCTGGTGTGTTGTGTTACGTAACCTTGGTTAGCATAAACCACAGTTACCTGAGCTCAGATGTATCACGGAACTGTGGCTTGTTCTAAAATGAAAACCCAAGCTTATAGATTCATAGATCATAGAGTTGGAAGGGGCCTACAAGGCTATCGAGTCCAACCCCCTGCTCAATGCAGGAAACTAGAGGAGGGGTCTCCCGTCCAAGTAATAACCAGGCCTGACCCTGCTTAGCTTTCCACGCTCAGACAAGCTGAGCCAGCATGATTCTTGTGTTGTTTTCTGTATCCCCTTAATGCCATTTAAAGGGGCATTAGAGGCCTAACAAATGTGTTGTGTTTTAACCGTGGCAATGAAATGCAGCCACACGTAATTATTTGTGCTCAGGTGCCTTCTATGTTCCCATTCACAGAAGATTTATTTGCCCAAATTTAGATTTTCCTTTGCCTTTGATTCCTACAAAAAAAATGGGGGGGGGGGTCTGCAGTCTTAGTGTTTTTCCTAGTTGACATGAACGTGTCTAGACCTCTGTTGAGTTTATACTTTGTCAAAGGGGTAATTTAGTTCCTGGACATGAAGCCAGTGGTGACCGCAGCTCTGAAGTGTGAATGTTCCAAGATCCTTTGCCCCGAAGCTTAACTGAGCTGCCTCCAGTTGATCTTGATGAATTTGGAATGGCATCCCGGAACTTCATACTGCTAGAGCAATAACATAAAACACGACAGCTTCTCTGCTCTTTGCCGTCGGCCCTTTGATTTGCTGGCTAGTCCCTGGAGTGATGAAGAATGAGCTTGGCGGCTTGAGCCTCCTCTTTTGATAACCAGAAGTGTGAACATCAGACAGTGGCTGCTTCTTACTGGTTATCTTTAAGAGCACCTGGCGTATGTTGACTCTTGGAAGAACTGTAGGAGAAATGGCTGCTCTTTTCTTGGCCTAGTTCCCGGGTCTCCAATGTGGTGCCCATGGGCACCAATTTGCCCACGGACACCTCTCTGTGCCCAACAAACTCTTTGCCCCTCATGTTTAAAAAATAATAATTTTGGACTGATCTTTTTTTAACTGGGAGGCTGGCTGGCCTCATTGGGCATGTTTGCCCTGCCAGGCAGAGTCTGATTGGTTCCGATTGCTGCTTCTCAAAACATGAGAGATGGGCGGGGAACTCTGGCTGCCTCACACCCATGCATAATTTCACAAGCCTCTATCATGCCCTCCGCCTTAGCTACTACCTGTTTTGTTGGAAATTGTAATATTGCCTGCTTAAATCAACGAGGTAATGTAGTAACCACTAGTTACAGTGGGAGGAAAGGGTTAACTGTACAATCCCCAGGGTGCATGGTTTGTAACCCCTCCTTCCTACTTCTGGTCTCTCCCCCCCCCCCAACATGAAGGATACACCCATATGAATAAATGTACTGTAAGTAAAACTAATAAATGTCTTTATTAGTATTTATTTATTTATTATATTTATGCCCCGCCTTTTTTCCTGCAAGGAACCCAAGGCGGCTTACATAATCCTCCTCCTCCTCCTCTCCATTTTATCCTCACAGCAACCCTGTGAGGTAGGTTAGGCTGAGAGTCAGTGACTGGCCCAAAGTCACCCAGTGAGCTTCATGGCCGAGCGGGGACTAGAACCCGGATCTCCCGAGTCCCAGTCCAACACTCTCACTACTACGCCACACTGGCTTGTTTGGACAATCTGTTTCCTTTTAAAAGCCTTTTTTTAGCAGGGTTTAGCAACCCACGTGGTGATAACCAGTTTCAATAGCCAGGCTGCGCGTAAGGGGGGAAACTCTGCTTCGGCCTGACCAGTATAGGACCGACTTCTTCCCTAATCCTCCCAACATGTTTTGGTCTCCAACCCATCCCCCATATGACAGGAGTTCCAACAACCCACTGGGTGACTAGACTGCCCATAAGGGTGCAGTTCCTATTGGGATGATTGTAAGCCTCCAAACTTGGGAGGCTTCTGCTCATTGTATGCAGGATGGGAGCAGCGGCACCGGCAATCTTTTCCTCCCCGTCCTCGCGCCCTGCCTTTTTGCTACACAGGCTTTTTTTGCCTGTCTAGCGAAAGTGTTTTGGAGGGGGAGGGAAGGAGGCTTGGAGATGCCCCAGGATGGCTCGTATCCTGGCTTCTCCATTCTCCTCCCCTCTCCGCCCACTGAACCACGGCTTTCCCCCCTCTCTAGGGTCGCTTTCCCAACCTCGGAGAGGCAGCCGGTGCGGTTTGTTCCATGTGGACAGCAGGGTGGTGGGGCAGATGGCCTCCCAGAGATTCAGGGCTGCAAATGAAAGATTCGGCCACCCCCCTAACACTGCCTCTGTTCCTGAGGCTGCAGGCAGGGGTCTTTCCTAGCTCTCCCAGGAGATGCCAGAAATTGAACCTGGGACCTTTTTTTCTGGCAAGCATGTGCTGCAGCGCTTACGTTCTGTGTAAAATCTTGATCTGCATTCTTCTCTTCTTTTTCCCCTCTTCCCAGTATAAAAAAGATGGCTCCAATATAACCAGTTACTGCCATGAGACTCTACCGGGATGGGTACACGATGTGTTAGGCCGTAACTGGGCCTGTTTCAGTGGACACAAGATCGCCCCTCCGGCCTCTAGCGGTGTGCATGTGAACCAGCTGCCTCTCGGGAAGCCCCTTGGAAGGTGGGTCAAAAAACCAGCGCTGTGTTTGTTTGGGGAATGATATGACAAAGGACTGCTCTGACATGTGCTTTTGAGGGTCAGTTATCTCAGAAGGTTGTGGGTCCAGCCAGCTGGCCCTCCTTCTGGAGAGTGGTGGCATTTTATTCTTGCATCTTGGCCATGTGTGCCATCGGAGCAGAGAAATCCCCATGTCACAGCGTGTCTATTTTTAGGAGAGGAGACCGAGATCCCTGTGTGGAAAGTTCTTTGCTGTAGCTCAGATCAGCCTTCCTCAACTAGGGATGGGTGACCCTCCTGGCACTCGACTTGTGGCGCGTGAGTCACAATTCGCGAGCGCCGGCTGAGGACTTCTAGGTCCTCGACGCTACGTTGTTTACATAGAAAATGGCTGTAATCTGTGCAAATTAGGCCATTTTCTATGTGAACTACGTAGCGTCGGGGACCCAGAAGTCGCTTCCCCAGCTCAGCTTGCGAGAACGTGAGTCAAGCCAGGGAAAATTTAGGGATCAAGCCCAGAGAGTTCACCAGACTTCCGCCCTGCGCACATCCCGATAAAACCTGCTGCCCTCCAGATGTTGAATTGCATCCCCCAGCAGGACTCGGATGGACTTGATGAGAAGAGGCTTCCCCCCCCCTTTCTTTCTGGGTCGTGTCCCGTTAGCCCACGCTGAGTTCGCGTTAGTAGGAGGAAAATGTGTCATAGGGCTTATCGAACCATGAACGCGCATCTCCGTGTGCCCCAGGAAAGGAAGCGTCCCAGCCAGGCCGGAAACATCTGAGTCATAGAAGCGCAGTGGTGCCTCTCTCAGAATATGGGTACCCTTTGGGGCTATTGCTGGGGTTTTTTTTAAACTATTTTTTGCAGAAACTGGCTCATACTATAAGCATTTGCCTATTTAATGCATCAGCTGAAACACATTGTTTTTTTTAAAAAAAATAATCTTGTATGTTGCGCCATTCCATCGAGAATAAAAAATGCTCTGTCCTTTCACAAGGCCAGTTCTAAGTAAGTTTGTGCCTAGAACTTTGTGTGTGTGTGTCTGTCTGTGTTTTAACTTGGATGTCAGGGAAGGGATCATAGCTCAGTGCAGAAGGTTCTAGGTCAACTCCTAGCTTTTCCAGTGAAATGATACATGACTAGGGAAGGCCTCCCTTTTCCTGATGCCTTGGAGGGCCAATTGCCAGTCAAGAGTACACAGTACTGTACTGCAGCAGTCGTCAGCGTGGCACCCGTGGGCCCCAGTTCACCTTTGGACACCTTCCTTGTTGCTCACTGAAGTGCCCTACCCATCCCCCTACCTATTATTATTGTTGTTGTTGTTGTTATTATTATACAAAATTACTTACTGGCAGCTGGGATTGCCTCAAAGCAGAGTGAGGCCCTGTAGCTGCTCCCATCTTCCTTTCCCATGAAGGCCTCTGGGCCGTACAATGGGCTCAGAGATGTTCTTAGGAAATTAAGATGGCAGGTGTCCAATGCTTTCAACTGTAGTGTGGCCATTTTGTGGTGGTGCCCAAGACAGTTTCTCAAATTGCCACACCCCCCAAAAAAAGGTTGTCTACCCCTGGTGTACTTGATGACCATGCTGGCTGGGGATGATGGGAGTTGTAGTTCAATATATCTGGAGGACACCAGGTTTGGGAAGGCTGCTTAAATATCAGCTATCCAGAACCTCATCGCTGTTCTAACTACTGAGACTAAGCCCAACTGCATCCAGCTGTATTGTGTACCTATTCTTTTCCTGTTGCTTTTGGCGCTCTCATTCTCCCTATCAAAACTAGGATTATAAGCTATTTGGGGCAGGGACTTTATCAGTCTGATGCCATTATATTAATAATGAAGGCTTTTAGGGGGATTTGGTGGTGGGCTGAAATTTGGTTCAGTTAGGACGAGTTCTAATCTTGGATTAAGCAATTTGCAGTCTCCGTAAGCTTTTACTACTTTATATATGAGGTGGGTGGCTACTAAGAAGAGGGCCTTTTCAGTTGTGGCACCCTGGTTGTGGAATGAGCTTCCCAGAGACGCTTGACTGGTGCCTGCGTTGTGCTCTTTCCAGCGCCTGGTGAAGACCTTCCTATTTTCTCAGGAATTTTAGTCTTTCAGTTTCTGTTGTTTTACATCCTTTACTGTATTTTAAATCTTTGCATTGCTGCTAGGTTTTACTTTGGCTTTTACTTCTATTTCATTCTGTAGTTTTAAACTTTCATACTATATTTTATTGTGTTGTATTGTGTGGTTTTAATTGCTGTGAACCGCCCCCAGAGCTCTGGCTATTGGGTGGTATAGAAATATAATGAATAAATAAATATATCTTGACTGCAGATCTCTGCAGAAGCTCTACGTGACCAATGTCGACTTTGTGAAGTCCATCAACGCTGTTCAGAAATCATGGAGGGCAACAGTCTACAAGGAATATGAAGCCCTCACCCTAGAAGAGCTCATCCGGAGAGCTGGCGGGATAGGTTCCAGAGTTCCCAGGTAAAAGGATGCAGTAGCTTTGGTGTGAACCTCCTTGAGCAGAGTAAAGCTGTGCCTGGACTGCGACTGCTTCAGAGAGCAAACGGGGGCTCACGTGACTGAATACCCAGTGTGGTGTAGTGGTTAGGGTATTGGACTCGGTCTTGGGAGATGTGGGTTCTAGTCCCCACTCGGCCATGAAGCACACTGGGTGACATTGGGCCAGTCACTGACTCTCAGCCTAACCTACCTCACAGGGTTGTTGTGAGGATAAAATGCAGAGGAGGACAACCGTGTATGCCACCTTGGCCGCTAGCTTAGATGGCTTTAGAAGGGGATAAGACTAAGGCTGCCTTCCCCAACCTGGCGCCCTCCAGACACATGCTGACTGGGGGTGATGGGAGTTGTAATCCAACACATCTGGAGGATGCCAGGTTGGGGAAGGCTGGAATAATGGATGGAGGATGAGGTCCATCTGTGGCTAGTAGCCATGAGTGTAGCTACGTGGGTCATTCCAGGTTCCGAGGCAGTATGCCTCTAAATACCACTTGCTATAGAACAGGGGTGTTGAACCTCCTTCAGTCTGAGGGCCGCATCCAGTAGTGGGAGGGAATGAAGGCAAAAGGGCCCTAAAAATCCCAGTATACTTGAGCTTAAAGCTCTTACTGCCTGTAAAGGAGAACAGGGCAACTAAGCCTTTTAGAACGGGGCAGAAACTGCACAAAAGCTGGGTAACCAGAAAAAGGTTGGGGTGAAAGGGGTGGGGCCAGGGGAAGAGGGTGGGGCCTTTTGGGGAACCCCAGAGGGCCATATTTGGCCCCTGGGCTTGAGGTTCTACACCTCTGCTGCACCAATGGCAGAGGACTATTGCCTTCATAGGGAGCCAGTGTGGCGTGGTGGTGAGAGTGTTGGACTGGGACTCGGGCGATCCGGGTTCTAGTCCCCCACTCGGCCATGAAGTTCACTGGGTGACTTTAGGCCAGTCGCTGGCTCTCGGCCTCACCTACCTCACAGGGTTGTTGTGCGGATAAGATGGAGAGGAGGAGCAGGAGGATTATGTAAGCCGCCTTGGGTTCCTTGCAGGAAAAAAGGCGAGATGTAAATAAATAGCCTGGTTGTGGGCTTTCCAGAGGCATCTAGCTGGATAGCGCAACGAGCAGGATTCTGATGAGGTGCCCTTTGGTTTGATGCCGAAGGGCTCACTTGTTGGCCAAGTAGCAGCGTTACAAGGCTTGATCTGTTCAGCATTTTGAGAGGGCCTACATTAACTTGCTGCTGCTGCGTAGAAAGGCAAACGAGACACAGGCCCTGCCCTCAGCTTCACAGGCTTAACCGGCAAAATGCTTGAGGGAAAGGAGAGTAGAGCGTAGAAGACGGAGGAGGGAGGTCAGTGTGACAATGCCAAAATAAGAAAATTGGGGTTATTAACAGGCATTTGCATCAGGTTGGGTGCCAGGCCGAGCTTCCCTTGTGCCTCTTCCATCCCAGCAAGAACACCAGCAGCCACCCAGTGGACCGTGGTCCTCCTGGCCCATGAAGTGGGTCTTCCACGTGCCTCTTCAGTCACTAGATAACGAATTATTTAAATAATAATTGTTTAAAGTACTTTTTGTCCCCTCTTCTCAGCCAAAGAGGCCCCTGCTAGAACAATACAGTCCCTGCCCACAGGCTGGCAATCTAAAAAGATATGATACACAAGGAGAAAGGAATGGGGAGGGAAGAGGGGGGGGGAAGTTAAGTCTTTCAGCCGGGCCTGCTTCTCCCTCTCATCACCCTCCGTGCGGCCTGCTGGAAGGGCTGGTGGTGGTGACGGTGGAGGGAGGAGTACGGGAGGGGCTGCCGCCTTCTCCTGTTGGGCTGGGACTGGGGAGACCCGGGTTCTAGTCCTCACTTGGCCATGAAGCTCACTGGGCCAGTCGCTGACACTCAACCTAACCCACCTCACAGGGTTGTTGTGAGGAGAAATGGAGAGGAGCAGGAGGAGGGCCATGTGCCACTGAGGCTTACCAAGGCTCCCAAATCTCCCTTTCTGCCTGTGCCGTTCCCCATCTTCTTTGCATCTGTGTCTCCAGCTCCCGATGCTGCCACTATATCCCGGGCTGTGCCATTGCCCCGGCATAGGGGGGCCTTCTATCCTCGGCTTCGGCGTTCCCGGAGCAGAGTGCCGAAGGATTTTATTGGGCCGTGAATCGCACGCTGTGTCCTCGGCGGGGAGCATTTATTGAAGAACTGTGTGACTTCTTTGGGGGAAACGAGACAGTGTGGCGAGGCTCAGCAGCTGCAAAATGAATCTGCTCGTAGATGGCGTATTTTAGCCCGAGGCCTGGGGAAAAGCAGCTTAGCACTGAGTAAGCAGGCAAGGACAAACCTCAGTCGGCACCATTTCATTAACCATCGCTACTTTCCTCCTGAAACGGCCACTTGCAAGTGGCTTTTTTAAAGTCGGCCTGGCTGGTGCATTAAGGCTGCTGCATCCTTCACTGTCCGCAGTTGAATTGCATCTATTGCCAAAGGCCAAAGGCAATTTCCTTCAGGTCAAAATCCCCATGTCTGGCTGGAAAAAACGAGGTCTAGAGTGCCCTGCTACATGGGTTGGGCAATGACGGAGCCCCTCTCCCAACCTGAGCCTACCCTGACACTACAGCCAACGTCTGAGGCCTTCCTCCGAGTGCCACCTCCGAGGGAGCCTCAGTTAGTGGCAACAAGGAAGAGGGCCTCCTCAGTGGCAGCCCCCCGATTGTGGAACGATCTGCCCACTGAGGCCCGCCTGGCGCCAACTCTGTCATCTTTTCAGCACCAGGTTAAGACTGTCCTCTTCTCCCGGGCATTTAATGGCAGTTTCATGGCATGATGGGGCATTTATGTCGGCTGCTTTTAACAGGTCTAGTTGTACCAAAATTGTTTTAAGGGGCAATCCTATGCATGTTTAGACAGAAAAAAGGCCTCTGACTCCCAGCATGCCCCAGGCTGGAACATCCTGGGAGTTGTAGGCCTTTTTTCTGTCTAAACATGAATAGGATTGTGCTCTTAGCCTTTAAATTGTGTTTTTTTAAATTTTGTATATTGGAAAAAAAAATGTTGTTTTTATATTATTTTTATTGTATTGTGTTTTATGAATTGTTGTGAATTGCCCAGAGAGCTTTAGCTATTGGGTGGTATAGAAATTAAATGATGATCATGATGATTTTATGGCGAAGTGTAGAGAGAGAGGTCCGGAGTCTGTACACTGTTGCACACTCAAATCTGATGCTAAAAAAGAAGCACATGGCATGATCACGGCAGGGTGTTTTGCGCTGGTTCTGCTTGGAGTTCTCGTGTTAGCCTCAGAAATAGAGTGTTTTAAAGAGAACTGTCATGTGCAAGTAGCAATCTCCCTCTGTGAGTGTTTGCTGTGGCTGCATCATTACCACGAGAGTAGACAGGGAGGGAAAAAGCCCAGGAGTAGAGACAGCAAAAGGAGCCAAGGCAAAGTGCTGAACCGGTAGTTTCCAGGATCCACAGAAAGCACGGATATTCACCTAGGTGAATATCTGTGTTTTCTGTGGATCATGGAAAAAGAGAACGCTCCTGCTGTTCATTGTCAGCAGCACTCTGCCTTAGGAGGTGGTGGGTTCTCCTTCTCTGGAGGTATTTAGGATTTACGCCTGCAGCGACCTCCCATCTTCATTTCCTAAGAAGGTCTCTGAGCCCCAGATGTAGACCAGAGGCATTCATGGAAAAAGAAGGTGGGAGCAGCTAGGAGCCCTCTTTTTGCCTTGAAGCGATCCCAGCTGCAAGTAAGACATTTTGTTATTTTTAAGAAATAAAAATAGGAGGGGAGGGGTGCCTCAATGGGCACCAAGAACAGTGTCTGAGGGAGCATTGGTGCCCATGGGCGTCATGTTGCCTATCCATGGCTTAGATCCCCCTCCCCCCCCCCGAAAGTCCCTTCCAACTCTATGATTCTGTGCTTTGATGCCCTTAAAAATCTGCATGTCTCATCTGTTCTGGGAGATGAAGTCCCCAGGATGAAATCCCAAAAGGTTTCTTTCTCTATGGAAAAGAAGTGATCGGCCAAACAATATGGATGCCGTTACCTCCATGCCTGTCCTGCTTAAGGCTGGCCGGCAGCCAGCAGCTGTCTTGACTTCTGGGAGCGTTGCCAAGTCCGACTGAGATAAGATAAGGAATTCACACAGGGAGCAGGGAAAAGCGTAGTCAAACAGTCCGGGGATTTTAGCCAGTAAAGTTCTTACGAAAGTCCAAGGATCAAGCAAAGCCGTCGTCAGGGTCAGTCCGAGTAAAGTCCAAGAGTCCAGGGTTCAAGGCAAGGTTCAGGAGCAGGGTCCGGGATCAGGAACAAGAGTCATGGAAGACGTTGTTTCCCAATACCCATGCTCTAGTGCAGTGATGGCGAACCTTTTTGAGCCCGAGTGCCCAAACTGCACACAAAACCAACATATTTATTTCAAAGTGCCAACAGTGCAATTAAACCTGACTACCGAGGTTTTAGTTTTAGAAAAAACAACCCATACAGTTGTCCGAACTAATTAACATCTTTTGTCTTAAAAGAAAAACACAGTAACAGAGCTTTCAATGATACAAACAGTTTTTTGTTGAAAAAAAATCAACTCAAAAAATTATTATAGTACTACATTGTACACATAGCCTGAAGGGAATTTATACAAACTTTTAAAATAATTAGGCACATGTATTTTTGGATAAGGGATTCTCAACTTGTACTATGATTATATGCCAGACTGAAATTGTATGGGGCAAGCTTTACCCCGGGTCCTTTCCCTGCTTCTACAGGTGTCGGATTAGTAAAAGTAAAAGTCAACCTGTACTAGGATGAGCAAGATAAACAAGAAAACTAAACGTGCTTAACACATTTTAAACACTTTATGTCTTGGACTGCAAACACTGCATTAGGTGAAAGTTTGCATTGGGCATGCTTTTGCACAATTAATGTGATTTTTGCTATTGCATGCATGCTGATAATTTGTCAAACCTTGGCTCATACTCCGTTAGTTTGAGAGCAACACATGCAGCAGGTCAACTGTTAGGGCTTTACATCCAAGCCATGCTCTGTACATCATTCTTCAAAATCTTTTAAATGTGATAACAATGTGGAAAAGAATTCTGTAACAGGAATTCTAGAATAAAATCATTCTGTTCCACACTGTGAGAAAGAACAAAATCATTAGTGTTTTGCAGAAGGGGACAGTCTTTTCGCAATCTGGTGACCAATGCTCGAGTGCCCACAGAGAGGTCCCTGCGTGCCAGCTGTGGCACCCGTGCCATAGGTTCGCCATCACTGCTCTAGTGAGTGCGTGCTTTTCTACAGCCTGCTGCCGGAGCTGGAGCTCTTCAGCAGCAGGCTGATTATAAAAGCCTCACAAGGCCGACGTCCTGGTTTGCAGCTGGACGCTGCGTCGAGGGGCCTGCATCTGTTCCTGCCTTTTCATCGCCCGCCTTTGTCTGGGAGTTGGGGCCTGCGCTATCTCCGGCTCTGATTCTGACTCTTCTCGGGCTGGGGAACTGCCACGGGTCATGCCAGAGGGGCCTGCCAGCTCTTCAGCTGCCCGGTCGGCCCCGTCTGGAGCAGCAGTGTCTGCACTCTCCTGCTCCTGAGGAGCGTCCAGGCCCCTGGGTGAGTCACACTCGTCTTCAGAGGAGGATTCCTGGAGGGGGGTCATGACAATGCCCTCCTTATGAAACTTATCGGCCCTTTCGTGGCCATGGAGAACATCTCTGTTCCTTGTCCTGCTTAAAATGAGTGAAAATACACCATAGAAAGTTACAGGGCAAAGCTGCATGAAGATTGTCCCCGTGAGTCTCTCTTTTAGTTGTTCCCCTTGTCAGATGGTGGGGATTCCAGTGCACCAAGTACATGGGTATTTTCTTTGTTTTTTGTTGTAGGCCAAAGCCTGCTCCTCTGACTGCTGAAGTAATCAACGAAGTTTCCAGTCTGCCTAAATCCTGGGATTGGAGGAATGTGAACGGTGTTAATTATGTCAGCCCAGTGCGAAATCAAGGTACGATGAGCTCTTTCTGTCTGTGTGTGTGTGTGCGTGCGTGCGTGCGTGCGTGCGTGCGCGCGCGCGCGCACACACACACACACACACACACACAGCATAAATGAATAGTTTATTGCAGTTGCAGAGCAAGAAAAGTTAATATAGCACCCAATAAAAACTAATTTAAGAAGTTAAGGGCACAATCCCTATGCATCTTTAGACAGACACACACATAAATAAATAGTTTATTGCAGTCACAGACGAAGAAAAGTTAACACAGCATCCAGTAAAAACTAATATAAGTTAAGGGCACAATCTTAGGCATGTTTAGACACACACATATACACACACGAATTAATAGTTTATTGCAGTTGCAGATCAGGAAAAGTTAATATAGCACCCAATAAAAACTAACTTAGGAAGTTAAAGGCACAATCATATGCATGTTTAAGACAGAAAAAGTCAGGGATGTTGAAGAGTCCTTGGTCTCGAGTCACGAGTCGAGTCACGAGTCTTTGGACCCGAGTCTCGAGTCCGAGTCCTTGGTCCAAAATGGTGACTCACGAGTCCTGAGTCACTCCCAAAACTGACTCCATGAGTCCCTATTAAAATCAATGGGGTTTTTTCCCAACAAAATAAGGCTACTTCAGATGTGTGGCTTAAATAAATTCTAGGCACAAGTGTGCCTTTTTATTTCAAAACTCTGCAACTGATTTTGGCAAGAACAGACCAGGCAGACAAACCCAAAATAACCAGGCAGGCAGAGGAGGCAGGGAACCCCAGAGCAGGCAGGCAGAGGCCTTTGTCTTGGACAATTCAACTGTTGAACAGGTCAAGAAGAGACCAGGCAGGCAGAGGAGGCTGGGAACCCCAAACAGGCAGGCAGAGGCAGCCAAACCCAAAATGTCTGACCCTAACCCTAACCCCCCAGAACAACACATCAATCAAAATAAATCTCAACACATCGTTGGGGCTGCGCTCCTGGTAGCTGTCCATAGTGGCCGAGCAGCGGCGCGCCTCGCTTCCATGCGCTCTTCACCGGTGATCGCGCTCCTTCTGGCACAGCCAGAAGACTCGTCAACAGCCCAGGGATGTTGACGAGTCCTTGGTCTCGAGTCCCGAGTCGAGTCTCGAGTCCCATTAAAAATATTGGGACTCGAGTCCGAGTCGAGTCAGAGGGGGGACTCAGTCCGACTCACGAGTCGAGTCCTCAAGTCCGAGTCCCCATCCCTGGAAAAAGTCCTACAACTCCCAGCATTCCCCACCCAGCCATGTTTGCCGGGGCATGCTGGGAGTTGTAGGGCTTTTTTCTGTCTGAACATGTGTAGGATTGTGGCTTCAATTAATTTGTATCGAGGAGAAAAAGAATGTAGCTACTCTCTCAGTAATCTGGATTGGCATCCCATAAACAGAGAAATACTGGCATTTCAGTGGGTTTTCCAGGTAGAGGTCTTAGTAAAGAGAGAATCAGTCTCTCTCTGGGCTCCCTATGCAAATGGCTTTATAAGAGTAAAAGTAAAGTACACAATTTGGGACCCCTCCCCTGGGGCATTTGTATTTTAGCTTGGATTTTATATATATATTCTTTTTTTTTTTTCTCATGGGGCTGGTTCATACACATCAGGAATGAGCGAGCGTGCTGCTCAATCACTCCCACTTATAGATTTCATCGATTATAGATTTCATAGATTATACTTGGTGGCTTCTGCCGGCAGGAGCGGCTGAACAAGAACCCTCTATCTGTGGTTTAGTGTTGCGTCCAAACTGGGATATCTGGCTTATTTCTCTCCTAACAAGCCCGAGTCATAAGCCATGAGCAAAACGTGGCTTGTGACTCGTGCTCATTAGGAGCGGAAGAAGATCATTCCTCCTAGCATCCCCAGCCAGCCACGTGCCCTCCCAACATCTCGAGGGCAGCAAGCTGGGGGAGGCTGCGCCAGTCAAACCCAAAGGCAGAGACTTCCAGATCCATAATTTTGTCTTCAGTGACCTTCGGCTCACCCTCACCCTGACACGGTGACCCCCCTCGAAACCGCCCCTTCCCCTCTGCAATCAGGAAATCATTTGGTGCCAGGAAAAGCCAATCTGCTGCGGAATCAGAGGTTGGATTCTTGAGTCCGCTGTGGATTTCTCCAACATCCCTGACCCACACTGGGCTCTGTGCATGGCCAGAGTGGATTGCTGGACGCACTCTAGATGCCGTGATCAAATCTGGTGTTTTAACACCTTAGATTCCTCCTGATACGGGCCCAATCTAGCATCACTTTTGCTATCTCCGCAAGCATCGGATTTGCTGGGCACGAGGCTCAAGTTCCTGTTTCCTAAGCAAGTGTAGTCACCAAGAGAGTCTGGGCGTGGGGAATGCTGCACTTTGTATCTCCTTCTGCAGTTGTCAGTCGTCTTAGCGTGGCTTTCCGTTTTATCGAGGTCCTGTTTTCTGTCTGTCTCACATCCCACAATCTAGGCCAGGGCTGCAGAACCTCAGGCCTGGGGACCAAATCCAGCTCCTCTGGGGTTCCAGTCTGGCCTCTGGGGTCCCCGAAATCACTGGTCGTATGATGGTTTCCACAGCAGCACATGGTTTATCTCCAGGGTCACCTCCCCGTCAAGGTCTCGCCCTGAAAAAAGACCCCCTCAGAGTACGGCACAGGGTGGGCGGCCGCAGAGGCTGCTGTGGCATTGGCTGCAGCAGGAGAGTGGCCAGTAGTGCTCTTTGGAGTGCCCAACTGCCCTGTGCCTCACTTTGAGAGGCATGGGGCGGCAGTGGTGGCATTGGGACGCCCGGCGGCGGGTAAACGGGATCTGCCACCCTTCCCGATCTGCCGCTTGAGGCAGGGGATTCACCCCACCTCATGGGAGGGCTGGCCCTGCGCTGAGAATAGTGTGTGACAGGATGGAAGGAGCAGCTCCATTTTTATACTGCAGAAGCAAGAATTTTAGAATAAAATCGAGTAAATGGTGCAAGCTTTCCTTTCTTCCTTCCCCCCCCCTTTTTTTTTTGGGTGTGGATGGTGGGGGGGAAATAGCATTCTTCCTGTCCACCCACATCTGCTTTGACACGACAAGAGGTAGTTTGGCTTCTTAATGCCTCTCTGAAATCACAGTGCCTTTTCTTTTGTGTCCGTGGGCAAGCTACTTTGGAATACGCCTTGTGGGAGAGAGAGGTAGAATTAAACTGCTTCCAGCCAGCAGGTCGCCTTGT
The DNA here is from genome assembly GCA_021292165.1 of Shinisaurus crocodilurus. NCBI lineage: Eukaryota > Metazoa > Chordata > Lepidosauria > Squamata > Shinisauridae > Shinisaurus > Shinisaurus crocodilurus. The sequence continues at coordinate 279,295,587 of CM037878.1, forward strand.
TGTTCCACCACAGTGCTAGTTTTGCTTTCCGAAGCGTTTGCCTTAAGTACAGGAAACTCTGATGGCGAGCGGGGAGGAACCAATTGATCTTTGTGCTGCGAAGATGTCATGCGAGGGGAAATAGGGTGTTGGTTTTTTCCCCTCCGCTCTTGTTGCTAAGCAGTTGACACCTAAATGTTTTAAGTGCCTCTGAAAATGTAGAACATAATGCAGGCTCCTTAGGAGTTAATAGCAACAACAACAACAACAAAAAGGAGTGAGAGGAAAAAGTCCAGTGATGTAAATTGTAGAGTTGATGTAGGCTCTTCAAAGAGGGGTGCAGAACCTCTTTCATCCCGAGGGCCGGATTCTGTTTTGGAGACGCTTTTGGGGGCTGCATTCCAGTGGTGAAAATGGGCCAGTGAAAGCAAGAACACCAGCATATTTCAGCTTTAAAGCTCTTACTGCTAGTAACTAAGCCTTAGGCGAATTAAGCGTTTCAGCTTTTGAGAACAGGGCAAAAACTGCACAAAAGCTGGGAAACCACCGAAGATCAGTTGTTGGGGGAAAGGGGGTGGATCCAGGGGAAGAAGAAGATGTAGCCTTCTAGGGGAACCTTGGGGGGGGGTGGATTCTGCACTCTCTGCTCTAAAACCAAACTTTTAAAAATTATTATTATTACATTTATATCTTGCCTTTTTTCCTCTCGCAAGGAACCCAAGATGGCGAACATGCTCCTCCTCCTCCTCCATTTTAGCCTCACAACAACCCTGTGAGGTAGGTTAGGCTGAGAGTCAGTGACCGGCCCAAAGTCACCCAGTGAGCTTCATGGCCGAGTGGGGGACTAGAACCCGGATCTCCCGAGCCCCAGTCCAGCATTCTCACCACTACGCCACACTGGCTCTATGCAAGCTGGGTGGCAAGGAATCTACACGGCCACCATTGTTTGTGAAGCTGCATATGAAGCTGTTTTGGGCCACTGGCCCATCTGCGCAAGTGTTTTTCTCCTGACTGGCAGTGGCTCTCCAAGATCGTTAGCATTTTCAATCCTTTTTCACTCTGCTGAAGTGGAGGTGCTTGGGATTGAACCAGGGACCCTTCTGCTTGCAAAGCAGCTCCTCTTATCATGTGCCGCTCTCCCCTGATCTCCTTGGTATGTGAAAAAAGTTAAAGGAAGGCACTCAGTCCATCTAGTCAACAAACAGAACTGAGTGATGTAATTGGAACCCTGAGGTCCGAGGGTGTGTGTGATTTTCTTTGTAGGCTTAAAACCTGGTTCCTAGTCCTCATGGTTTTGAAAAGGGCGCTCGAAAGCCTGCATATTCCACTGGCTAGTGGTTGGATTTAGGTCTATCCTACCTTTGTCATGGGCTCACATGGTGGCCTTGGGGAAGGTTTATTTCCCAGCTTGAGTTCCCCCATCTATAAAGTGGAAACAAAAGGGTGGGTCCATGTGCTGTTACTTGTGAAGACAACCTCAAAGACTGTAGAGCACTTTGTAAATGAGAAGTATTGATGTGAATGGTAGGCGGTAGCTTACATTGAAAACGGTCAGGCTCTGAGTGTGAGATTGCACCAGGTTTGGTTTCGGTTACTGAAGGATCGTCTCCTCCCATTTACGCCTGCCCGGACCCTTAGATCGTCCTCAGTGGTCCTCCTCCGGGAGCCGCTGCCAAAGGAAGTGAGGTGGGTGGCTACTAAGAAGAGGGCCTTTTCTGTTGTGGCACCCCGGTTGTAGAATGAGCTTCCCAGAGAGGCTTGCCTGGCATCCACGTTGTGCTCTTTCTGGCACCAGGTGAAGACCTTCCTATTTCCCCAGGCATTTTAGTCTTTCAGTTTCTGTTGTTTTAAAGCTGTTACTGTATTTTAAATCTTTGTACAGCTGCTAGGTTTTATTTTGGGTTTTACTTTTCTTTTATACTGTAGTTTTAAACTTTTACATATATTGAATCTTATGTTGTATTTTATGGTTGAGTTGTTGTGAACCGCCCAGAGAGCTTTGGCTATTGGGCGGCATAGAAATTTGATTGATTGATTGATTAATGCTGCACCCCCATTAGATTAGGGCTTCCCCAACTCCTCATAGTTGAAGGGCACGTCCCTTGTACCTCTACAGCAGTGTTCTCCAACCTTGGGTCCCCAGATGTTTTTGGCCTACAACTCCCAGCATGCCCCAGCCAGCTATGCTGGCTGGGGCATGCTGGGAGTTGTAGGCCAAAAACATCTGGGGACCCAAGGTTGGAGAACGCTGCTCTACAGGTTTACTATTTTGGAATGTGTATGGAATGTCGGACTGCAGAGGCACTTTCTCCCTGTAGGAGTTGCTGGTTGCTGCTGCTGTTGTTGGGGGGGGGGGGTAGTTTGGGGGGGTTATCTCCCAACTGGAAGGAGGCAAGACCTGAGCAGTGTCTCCTGCCACGGCTCAGCATCCAGACTTCTCCAAGGATGGGCTCGCTCTTCCATGCCGGAATGATCCACTCCCACTCGAGGGCACAAGTGCCTGTTCCTATCACAGAGGTTGATTGGAACCAGGCAAGGCTGGAGCAGCCAATGATGCAGAGAAGTGCTGGGCAGCCTCTTTAGTCGAGGAACCTCCGGGCCCCGAATGTGGCTGATGGGAGCTTCCTCAGGCTCGAACGTCTTCTAGTGCTACTTCCGGTATCAGTGACTGGAGATCAGAGGGTATTTAAAGGATTTAAGCTTCAAATACCCTGCATGGAACTGAGCTGTCCTCTGCAGGTGTGGACAGTGGGGCCTACTCCTGAGTAGACATATACAGAATTGAGCTGTGGTGGCTTCTGTGCTTGGTGGGGAAATGTCCCAATTGGTATGTGTCCCATCGGGCCTTGCCCACTCTGTCTTTGGCCCTGCCCGCTTCTGGAATGCGATCTCCCTGGACGTTCTCAAATTGGAATTCGGGGCCCCCGGGCCGAAAAAAGGTCTGCCAGCCCTTTTTAATTCCTACTTTTCTGGCGGGATGCCACAGTGGTCTGCTCCCAGCGTTCAACTGTGTCCCAGCCCACAGCTAACGGATCGCTTGTCCAGAACATGCCCAACGGTCGACTGATGCTGTTGGTTCCCTCTTGCCCTCAGAATCCTGTGGCAGCTGCTATGCGTTTGCTTCGATGGGCATGCTGGAAGCCAGGATTCGTATCCTCACCAATAATTCTCAGACTCCAACACTGAGTCCCCAGCAGGTGGTTTCCTGTAGCGAGTACTCTCAAGGTAAGCAGTGTGGCAACTATTTTTTCTTTCTTTTTTTTAAACCATGGGCCACATTCTGAACTGAGCAAGGGCCAGCAATGTTAGCTCCGTGCACCGACCCACTCCCACGTGAACAAGAGGCTCCGCCGGAGTTCCCTTATGCATCTCGGCGGCCTGCTCCCCTTTTGTCCGGGTCTTGATTTGTGCGCAGGAGGTGTTTAAGGGGAAGGCACTGCCAGAGCCTCTGTTGCATTCACACTGGGGAAGACCGGGTTAAAGAGCCCGCCCGCCCGCATCTCAGATGGGTCCTGGGAACAGAGGCTGTGGTGGGCGTCAGATCGAGCGCCTTTGGGAGCAGGGTTGGGCCCCAAAGAACTCCAGCTGCTGATCCCGACAACAGACCCATGAAACAGTAAACTGGCAGGTCAGCCCACCAGTTTCTGCACAGAGTTACTTGGGTGGTTTTTCGTGCTGTCAGAATTGCCAGAGGTGTTGTTTTTCTGTTGTAAGCTCCGCTTTCTGCTGCTGCACAGCTGTCGTAGGAGTTTCAGATGGAAGCCTAACACGCGTCCTTTGGCAGTAAAATGGAAACCTCTCTAGCTGTTGTCGGATCACGGGACGCCCGAGTCCTCCTCGCTCTCTTTGGCCCGGATTTTGATTCCAGTGTTGGGGCAGACGTAATATGAGACCGAGAGCACGATCCTATGCATGTTTCAGCGGGGGGGGGGGAGCCTACAACTCCCAGCATTCCCCACCACCTAGCCATGCTTGGGGATGCTGGGAATTGTAGGCCCTTTTTTTCTGTCTAAACATGCATAGGACTGCACCTTTAGTCGTTCAAGGATTTTGCTGGCGGGTCGTCCCGCCGAGGGCATGAATGTGGCTCACATAGGCAACGTGGACAAGGCGAGTGCTCCCAAAGATCTTGCAATGTAAAAATAATAGCAGGGAGTAACAGTCAAGGATCAGGAGGGGAAAATGCACAGTCAATGCTTGGTTAGTTATGCTCCTACCGTTCTGTGCCCCTCTTTGGTTCGGTGGGTGACAGGCCTGTGGGGCTCACGCTGGCTCAGCTTGTCTGAGCGTGGAAAGCTAAGCAGGGTCAGGCCTGGTTATTACTTGGATGGGAGAGCCCTCCTCTAGTCTCCTGCACTGAGCAGGGGGTTGGACTCGATGGCCTTGTAGGCCCCTTCCAACTCTATGATCTATGAATCTATCTATGTGCGCCCTCACCCGTCTCGACTGCCACAATGGCAGAATTAAAACAAAAAAAATACCAATAATTGTAGTAATAAGATAACCATGCCCCTTGAAGAAACCTTGGGCTAACCTTCCCCTCCCTCCCTCCCTTTCTTTCTTTTAGGTTGTGATGGAGGATTCCCTTACCTCATTGCTGGAAAATATGTCCAGGATTTTGGTGTGGTGGAGGAAGCGTGTTTCCCTTACACAGGCACCGATTCCCCTTGCACTTTAAAGCGCAGCTGTTACCACTACTACGCTTCCGACTACCGCTATGTCGGGGGGTTCTATGGCGGGTGCAATGAAGCCCTGATGAAACTCGAACTGGTCAAGCATGGACCCATGGCGGTGGCTTTTGAAGTTTATAACGACTTCATGCATTACACAGGGGGGGATCTACCACCACACTGGGCTGATGGATCCTTTCAACCCTTTTGAACTGACCAATCATGCGGTCTTACTTGTGGGCTACGGCAGCGATCCAGGTACCGGTGAGCCATTCTGGATAGTGAAGAACAGCTGGGGAAGCTCCTGGGGCGAGCAGGGTTACTTCAGGATCCACCGGGGCACTGACGAATGTGCAATAGAAAGCATAGCCGTGGCTTCCACGCCTATACCGAAAATGTAGCCACAGTGGGATTTCAGGTGACACCCTCCCAGGGGGCAACGGTGTCCAGCATACAAATGTCATGGGACTTAGAGTTGGGAGAATCTTACTGCCTTTGCTTTTACAGCTTAAAAGAATGAGCTTTAATAAAAGCAGTCGGGGGAAATTAAATATACATTTGCATCTTTCAAAGAATGTTGCGTGAGGGTCGTAGTGGACCTAAGTACACCTAAGTTCAATAGCTGCTCAAGTCTAGAGATGTGAAGGTCCGGAAAAAAAAACTGGAAAAATTAGGGGGGAAATTGTTGTTGTTTTTTCTTTTTTTAGGGGGGGAAAAACTCTGAAAAAAACCATTTCCCTCCTAATTTGTCTGGTTTTTTTCTGGGCCTTCACATCTGTATGGTCAACTATGAAGCTCTCCAGATGACCTAGGCCAGCCAATATGATTCAGTTTAGAAATCATGCTAAACTATGGTCAAGGTAGCTTAACTGTGGTTTTGGGTGACTGGCTGGCAAGCTGGAATTGGAAACCATGGCTTGAAGGGGTTTTGCAAACTATGGTCTGTGCTAATGATGGTTTTGGCTTGATGTCTGAACTGACAACCTGCAGTTAAAACTTCCCCACCTCTGGAGGCCGTTCCACCGTGAAAGGGAAGTGCTGAACAGACAGGAAATAAATACTGTAACACGGAATGCTGGCTTGATGGTATATTTGGCCGTTCATATCATGGGAAGGGTTGTAAACCATGGTTAGCACAAACCATAGTTTGGCGTCTTTTAGCCTAATCTAACCCGCTTGTTAGGATAAAATGGGATACTCTCATGTATACCATCCTGAGCCACATGGAGGAAGGATGTGATACAAAGTAATTTTGATGTTTACAGTCTTCACTACAAATTCTGCAATAGTGACAATTTACAAAAGCTGTGGATAATCAATGTATTGTTTGCCATCCATTTCTCTCTTCACTGAACAAACTTTTTATACTTGATTTATGCCAGGAATGTTTCTTAAATCTATGATTATTATTTTTTTATTAAATTACTGTGCCTTACAGGAAAAATGAAGAAATTTGAAAGTAGAAGATACATGTAAATGCACAACACATTATATGATTATGCTGTGATTTTTATCTTTAAAAAAGGGAAACTCAATCATTTTTGTTAAGCTAAAAACTTGGTATGTCAACATTAATTTTCAGTGTCACACTTTTTATTCTGCATTTGACTCGCTTCATTTGGTGTTTAATTTTGGATGTAATTCTGAAATAAAGAGATCCTACTCTGTTGCTGTGGAAGTTTTTCAGCCAAGCTGTCTTCCTCCTTTGAAAACCTAGTGGTAAGTTGGAGGGACCTGAACTGTTGGATGCCTCCACAGTTCACAAAACAAGACTTAAAACCATAAAATTCAATAGCATAATAAAACATAATTTAAAAAGATTTAAAACACAGCAATAAAACTAGAATTAAGAAAAGCCAACGGGGAAAGTCATCACCAAATAATAGGCTTGTAATGGGAAACTTCACTGCCTGTTACACTCATTTTTATTGGACACCCTCACCCTTTTTAAAGCTTTTAGTCAAACTAAGAAGTAAGAAGCTAACGGGACTTGCTTTGAACTGGTATCTCACTTTTGTGCCTGCATGGTTTGTGAATCCAGTAGCTGCTGTTGACGCATGCACAGAACTTATTTATTTTTATTTCATTTATTATATTTATACCCCACCTTTTTTCCTGCAAGGAACCCAAGGCGGCTTAGTAATCCTCCTCTCCATTTTATCCTCACAACCACCCTGTGAGGTAGGTTAGGCTGAGAGTCAGTGACTGGCTCAAAGTCACCCAGTGAGCTTCATGGCCAAGTGGGGAGTAGAACTCGGATCTCCTGGGTCCCAGTCCAACGCTAACCACTAGGCCACACTGGCTCTTGACTAACTTGGTTAGTTTAGCCCTTTATGTGGTTCCCATGAGAAGCTGGCCTCCTTTCGTCCTAGCTGCGTTTTAGTTCTGCCTTCGTATCCCCATTGCCCATTGCTGGGGAATGTGTCCCAATCCAAGTCCTGCCACTGCCCATGTAACTCCAGCTTCTGCTAGGAAATTCTATTACCCCCGGGGGCTTGGTCCAGCCAAGGCCACCTCAGTTTAGATTCAAGGGTGACCAGGAAAAGACTTGTGTGAAAGATAACATACAGTTTATCGAATACAGTGATGGAATATGGGTGCAGCAGGTAATAATCAATAAACAGACAAAGATATGCTTACACATGTCCCTCAGTCGCAGGGCTTCCTAATACAACGGATGTTGCTCCGGGGCCGTAGATGCTTGGACACTTGTGCGCTCCATGTCTCAAGCCAAAGCACAAACAAGCTAACAAGCTATGGATTTTATAGAGGTGATCTCTCTCCCCCTGTTTCAGAGACTGCCAGTAAACCACAAGCTAACCCCCCCCCCCCCCGGTCCTGGGAGACAAGCGGGGCAAAGCTGCTTCAGTAAAGCAAATGGTTTCATTTCTCACAGCAAAAGCAGCCCTTATCGAAGGAATATAATTGGGGAAGGCAGCTTCAAGGCAATTCTCTCTTCTGCTCTTCCTAACTAATACAAGCTGAGGCTGTATGTAAAGCCCTGGCATGGCTCCAAGAAACTATCCTGGCTTCTGCAGGCTGTGAAAGTTCACTGCACTACCTGCTGAACCTTCATAAGCCATTCCTCACCATTCTTCCGGTTCCGGTAGAGCCCATCCAATACAGAAATCCACTCCGTGTTAGCAGTGGAGGCTGCTGGCTCCTCTTGTCAGTGGGGTTGCGTATCCACTTCCAGTCTTCAGTCTGAACTTTAAAGGAGCTCTCCGTGGTGCTGAACCTAGGTTGGGGTTCAACACCATGGAGAGCTCTTTCAAAGTTCTGACTGGAACCTGGAGTGGATACACAACCCCACTGACATTGGAGCCAGCCAGCAGCCTCCACTGGGCTCTCACTCGCCAAGGAAGTCTGGGGGTGCGGGAAGGGAGTGGAAAACGTCCGCTGCTGGGACAGGCACCTGCTTTCGAGGAGCAGTGATCTGGTGACCAGGGCAAGAGACTACCCCTGCCTCCTCCGTATTCCAGCAGCCAATCGGGCCCAGGGTGTTGTGAAATTGCTCAGCCAACGTGCTGCTACAGGCATGCCCCCTAACGCAGGTGCAAAGTGGTCCTGTGAGAGGACGCATGCCCCCCCAAATGCTACGAGCCATGAATCCCACTTCAAGTGGACCCATTGAAATGAATGGAAGTTGTTAGACTAACATTGGAAATTATTAGGGAGAATAATGTTAAAAATGCATTATATTAAGAAAATTGCTTGCAAGATGTGTATATTAGGCAACAGGGCATAGAAAAATGCATGTACTTGGGGTGAGGTGCAGAAGAGATGCTTATGTATTTTCACATGAACTTTCAAAACATTCCGAAAATTCGGGATGAAATGAATTTAAGGCCAGAGAAATTCTCAAATGTGGGGAACTGAATTTAAGATTGGAAAAATGAGAAACTGAAATTGACAGGTTTGTCCATCCCTACAGCTGCCCTCACATGCCCCATTCTCTCTCTCTCTGGTGCAGTTCTTAAAGGCCCAGACAATGATGGTAGATGCGTGCGGGGGGGGGGGGTGTTTAGTCTCTTTCCCTGTGCTCTGGATGTTCCTGCTTGCTTCTAGAGGGCCTGTGGTGACTGAGAGAGATACCTATCTGTGCGCGCGCACATGCACACGGTGTGCTTCAGTTTCCTGCAATAGCAGTTCATCCAGCAGTAAACCTGTAGTTTCTCGGAGCTGCTCAAGAAATTATTGTTTATCTCTAAGGCTGGTTTGTTGTAACTTTGAAGGAAGATCGTTTCATTCACACCTCTGAATATATCTCCCAGGTAGGACTAGAACTCTTAATTCCCCACTCACTCGGGATGCTTCTGCACTCGGGAACACACATGTTGCATCAGGAGCAACAGATGCCAACTGCTCCATCAGCACCCTAGCCCTGCTCAACTTTGAACACACCAGTGGCTTCCAGAAAGGGACAGGGGATACCATGGAACCTAAGCAGTACCCAGTCCAATTGCCTTGGTCCAGGTTATCTTAAGGATTGTCTCTACTCATGTGAACCTGCCTGAGCTTCAAGATCAGCATCGTTAGCTAAGATCTGATTGGTAGGTACCAGGGACGTGGCCTTTTTTGTAGCGGCGCCCCCCACACTTGTGGAATTCTCTCCCCAGGAACGCCTGACCTGTCTTCCCCTTGTTTAAGAACATTTTTATTCCAGCAGGTGTTTTATGAGTAGCTCTGTTCACACAGGACTCACAGGAATAGGGAAATCATGGTTAAAGGGGCAGCAGAGCTATATGTTTATCCCCACCCCAAAGTCACAGCACTCCTCCTCTCCTCCCAGCTGACCCTGGAGAGCCATTGCCAGTCAGTGTGGATAATACTAAGCTTGGATGGATATGATGATGATGATGATGATGATGATGATGATGATGATGATGATGATGATGATGATATTATTTATTACTACTACTACTACTATAACATTTATATCCCACCTTTTTTCCTCTTGCAAGGAACCCAAGGCGGCATACATGATCCTCCTGCTCCTCTCCATTTTATCCTCACAACAACCTTGTGAGGTAGGTTAGGTTGAGAGTCAGTGACTGGCCCAAAGCCACCCAGTGAGCTTCATGACCAAGTGCTTCATGACCCGGATCTCCCGAGCGAGTCCCAGTCCAAGACTCTTAACCATTACGACACACTGGGCTGATGCTCTGACTTAATATAGGGCAGCTTCCTATGGTTCTAGCATCAAAAATGTAAACCCTTTTCATGGAGGAGAAGGCTACCAACGCCTACTGGTCACGGTGACGATATGCGCTGCCTCCAGGATCAGAGGCGGTGTGCCTCCGAATATCAGTTGCTGGCGAACAACAGCAGGAGAGGTCATTGTCTCCATGTCCTCCTTATGGGCTTCCCAGGGATATCTGGTTGGCCGCTGTGCAAACAGAAGGCCGGACTAGATAGACCTTTGATCTGATCCAGCAGGGCTCTTCTTAGCTGTAAAGAAAATTGACACTACCGGCAACAGTCAGTTTGGTTAACCATCTTGGAGGATGGGGGAACTGGTTGTGTATAAGGCCATGCCCACATGTGTTTTAGTTTTTGGAAATTTCCAAGACTGCATGTAGATGGCCCCTCTACTAGCCATATACTTCTACATCTGGCACGCTTATATCGACACTTGTAAGGAATCAGGCTGCTCTCTTTCCTGCACTTCGCACTTTTTTTCAGGAACTGGATGCTGATTTAATATCTGGATGCACTTGAAAGTGCTATCGCAACTGACTCTGGAGGAGAGTGGCCACAGGTGAATTGCCAAAAATAGAGGACATTTATCACAAAAAAAAATAAATAGAGGACACCAATTTGCATAAAAATGCATATGCTGATTTATATCATTAGATGCAAATTTAGAAATAATTATGATAATTTAAATAGAAACACAGTGTGTCTCACCATAGTGGGCAAGAAGACTGTGACCCGATGACCACCAATGTGCCTTGCTCAGTCTGCTGTCCAGGTGCTGTTGACGACGGTAGGTTCAAGGCCTAGCGCAGTGTTCTCCAACCTTGGGTCCCCAGATGTTTTTGGCCTACAACTCCCAGCATGCCCCAGCCAGCATAGCTGGCTGGGGCATGCTGGGAGTTGTAGGCCAAAAACATCTGGGGACCCAAGGTTGGAGAACACTGGCATAGCGATTCCTTCTGATGGTTTTTTATACTCAGCTTGGGCTGCACAGCCTTTCAACTAGAGGACACCTTCCAAATAGAGAATGGTCCTTTGGTAGTCCTTCGAATAGAGGACTGTCTTCTGCAAAAAAAAGGACACATGGCTACCCTGCATAGAGCCATTAGCAACTTAACTTGCTTACATAAAAGGGTGAGGCCAACCCGGTTCCTGTACTAGGAGTAGTTCAAGGCCCTATCCTATTCTGGTAGCCTCACCCTTCTAGGTCTTGAAGGAGACCCTCCGGGCTCACTCTCTCCACCCAGGTCCCACATCTCCGGGTAAGTGAGCAGGGTGGCACCAAAGGAAATCTGTACCCCACCCAATCCACCCCGCCCTGTGGCAGGTCTCAGGAATTCCCAGTCATCTTAAAGGTACTCACCAGAATCCCTGCCTATTCCGTTCTTTTTCTGCCTAAATTGTGGCCACCCTAATTCCTAGTTAATAATGACCTCCGTACACACCAGCACTAATTGTCCGTAAATAGCCCTACTGGATGTTCCTGTGTAGAGTAGACCCCCCCCCCTTTCCCCAGAATGTGGCCAATGGGCCTGGAGGTAACAAATTCCTACTCAGCCCTTATGTGGCCAGCTAACTTTACACATGCATGAAGGGAGGGGGCAGGGAGCAGGTGCCACAAGCAGGAAAAGAGGCATGGATAGGGCTGGGCTTATATAGTCCTGCAACAGCATCAATGCAGCACGTCCCATCATGGATTTATTTTATTGTTACATTTATGTCCCACCTTTTTCCTTCCTGCAAGGAACCCAAGGTGGCTTCCATAATCTTCCTCCTCCTCCTCTCCATTTTATCCTCACAAAAAAACCCTGTGAGGTAGGTTAGGCCGAGAGTCGGTGACTGGCCCAAAAGTCACCCAGTGAGCTTCATGGCCGAGTGGGGACTAGAACCTGGGTCTCCCCGAGCCCCAGCCCAACACTCCGACCACGACGCCACACTGGCTCTTATATTCAGGGCCCTCGCAAAGCTGCTTCTGACCATACCCTTTGTGGCATACAGGGGGCATGCTTATGTTTCGAAATGAAGTGGTCATAGAATGAGAGAGTTGGAAGTTACTTTAGAGGTCATCTAGCCTGACCCCCTGCTCAAGGCAGGATCTGCAATGCAGGAGACAACCATCCCTGACCGACGGCTGTTCCACCTCTCCTTAAACACCCCCCAGAGAAGGACTGCCGCCCACCACCTCTCAAGGGACAGACCGTTCCACGATTGAACAGCCCTTACCGATAGGACATTTCTCTTAATGTTTAGCCAAAATCTGCCTCCCTGCAATTTCCACCCATTGGTGCTAGTCCTGCCCGCCTCGACAATAGCAAACATGTCCCCTCCATGTCTCCCCGAAGCTCTTCATTGTAATGATGCTTTGTGATATATTCCTGTTCCTTTATTGCAGTTGCATTGTTGATTAGGACAAATATGTGGGAAAGCAGCATTACTACTACTACTAGACAAAATGTTCATGGGTTTTCTAGCTCAGTCAGTGTTCTCCAACCTTGGGTCCCCAGATGATTTTGGAATTAGTTGTAGGCCAAAAACATCTGGGGACCCAAGGTTGGAGAACACTGATCTAGCTGATGTATAATCTGTACCAATGCATGTTACCTGGAAGTAATTCCACGGTGTTTATGGCACTCCGAAACAAACGTGCCTTGAATTGCAGCATTGGGTGGTTGCTATGGATCCTGTAAGATAACCGTCGATGGGAACAATCCTATTGTGTGTGAGGGTGTGTGTTGTCGGGAAGTCAGATATATTAGCTGGGGAGTTCTACAAGGAGATCTGGGTTTTCGAGGGGTAAGGAGAGTGCGTCTCAGACTTAAAAAGAAAGCCCCACCTTGGATAGCTAGGTTGCTCCTGGAGAGCTTCAGAGAGCTTTCATCACGGATGTGCTTGAAATGGCGGCCAGTGAACTGAAGACAGAACTGTCCCTTTCATTTGGAAAAAAAAAGAGACATTCCCATGAAAATAGTCTGCCAATTTTCCTTTCCTAATCACTTCAGTGGGGTCAATTGTTTTGATCCACTGATGAAAATTAAGCCTCTCTCTCTCTCTCTCTCTCTCTCTCTCTCTCTCTCTCACACACACACACACACACACACACACACACACACACACACACGACAGCCACTTAACTCTTTCCTAACTGTATACATCCTTCCAAAATTTAATATTCTGCTAAGGATTTTGGCAGGATGTTCCTTCCCATTGCTACAACTAGTAACTTATGCGCAGTGCTTTTTTTCTGGAGAAAAGGGTACTGGAACTCTTGGATTACATTTCCTCGGGAGTCGATGGCGATTAAATTGGAATGCAATTAATAGAAGAAAAGGTGCTGGAACTCAGTTCCGGTGAGTTCCACCAGAAAAAAAGCCCTGCTTATGCGTAACAGTGCCACCTGGCGAAGCAGGGCCCATCAAGCAAGCTGGGAGAACGAATCTGGCACACAGTACAGCTCCAATTGCTGTGATTCTGGCAGCCTGGCCACAGTCGCTGGCCGCAAAGAGCAGCACACACAGTCCTCTGCCTGTTGTTTCTTCAGAGGTGGATCCCCCTGTGCTCGACGGGGCTTAAGTGAGTGTGTTTAGGATTGCAGCTAAAGAATCACCGCTAGTAGGGAGGATCTGTAACCTCCATCTGACATCTGCACCTAGTAGTATATACGGCAGGGATGGGGGAGCCTGAGGCCCTCCAGATGTGGTTGGAGGACTGCAACTCCCATGATCCCTCACCATTGTCTATACTGGCTAGGGCTGAAGGGAGTTGTGGTTGCTGGCCCGCACATTGTTGCTGGCCCGCCCTTGTTATAATGGCAGGCTTGAAGAATCTCTTTCAGTCCAAGGGGGTGAGTTCCATGTCAGGGAAGCCGCCGAGGGCCACATTCCAGTGCTGGTGGGTGGGCCCAAAGGCAAAAGGGGCGGGGACAAAAATAATAGATTAGATACGTAAGTGGTGAGATTAAAGGCCCAATCGTGGCTTAGTGGTTACAGTGTTGGACTGGGACTCGGGTGATCCGGGTTCTAGCCCCCACTTGGCCTTGAAGCTCACTGGGTGACAGGCCAGTCACGGACTCTCGGCCTAACCTACCTCACAGGGTTGATGTGAGGATAAAATGCAGAGGAGGAGGATTATGTGAGCCGCCTTGGGTACCTTGCAGGGAAAAAAATGGGATATAAATATAATAAATGAATTAAATAAATAAGTCCTGCCACTCCCAGCATGCCCCAGCCAGCATGGCTGGCTGGGGCATGCTGCGAGTGGTAGGACTTTTTTTTCCTGTCTAGATAGATACACATGGATTGCACCTTAAAGCTCTTACTGGGAGTGGTGAGAGTGTTGGACTGGGACTCGGGAGATCCGGGTTCTAGTACCCGCTCGGCCATGAAACTCACTGGGTGACTTTGGGCCAGCCACTGACTCTCAGCCTAGCCTACCTCACAGGGTTGTTGTGAGGATAAAATGGAGAGGAGGAGGAGGAGGAGGAGGACTATGTAAGCCACCTTGGGTTCCTTGCAGGAAAAAAGGCGGGGTATAAATATTTATTTGTTTATTTATTTATTATATTTATGAATCGCCCATCTGGCCAGACATCCGGCCACTCTGAGCGATGTACAGTCCAATAAAACACAGGGGGGGGGGGAACACACACACACACACACACACACACACACACACACACACACACAGAGAGAGTATAAAACACAATTAAAAACAGTACAAAACTTAAAAATCCTAACCCACCCCATATTAATAAATAAAATAAGCCATAAGTAAGGCATTTCAACCTTTTAGCATGGGGAAACTATAAACACCAGGAAACCACTTTGTTTGTCCCCCAGGTCCTCGGTTCTGGATCCCTGTGCTAGTAAGTCCTCCACAAATGCCCGTATTGGTGCATTTTTGCACCTTGATTTTCCTTGTGCAGTGGAGGTTATGGGGAAATTACAGCCTCCCGTGGCTTCCGATTCCTGCCCATATGCATGTGGAGTTCAGATTCCACCAGACTAGGTCTGCGTGTTTCTGTTGCTTGGAGATTTCGTTTGGCTAATTCTTGTTAAATGCGACTGCTGATGTTGCGGATTTTGTAGATAATCAATTGCAATTCCCTGCTTCATACCTCAGGGCTTTTGTGCTACCCTGGGATTTCTATGCTCATGTTTAAATTTCAAGCAGAATGGAAATACCGAGAAAGGGCATCCAGTTGCAGAGAGGAAACAATTACAGCAAATTGGCTAGAAGGCTAAATCAAGAAATTAAACCTCAACAGCGGGAGGATAAAATATAAGATACATGGCGCTTTCCTCCCTAAAACATTTTTATGCCATTGTCTGAGCATATGTACGCAGGCCTTGGGGGAAGGCTGGTGAATGATTTACAGATATTACCACCCTGCTTTTGTAGGCATCGAATGAAGAAAATGATTTGATTCTTTTAAATGACAATAAAACAGGCACAAATGCCCTGATTCAGCGATCGTTTGCAGATAGAGCAGCTCCAGTTGCGTGCCTGGGGTTCTCTCTTACCCACAACAACTGAACCCAAGGTGCATGGGCAATGGAATGTGCACGCAGATCAGATCCCGCCAAAGGAATTTTCATGAACATGCATACAAGGTTTCCATGTCTAAGCACATGTTGATTTCTGGGTATCTAGCAGCCTTCCCCGACCTGGTGCTTTCCAGATTCCTGACTATTTGCCATGCTGCCAGAGGATAATGGAAGTTGACGTTCATAACATCTAGAGCAGGGCTCTCCAACCTTGGGTCCCCAGATGTTGCTGGCCTACAGCCCCAAGCATACCCAGCCAGCATGGCTAATGGCAAGGGATTCTTCTGGGAGCCATAGTCCAGCAACATCTAGGGACCCAAGGTTGGAGAGCTCTGATCTAGAGGGCACTGCTCTGGGAAAGGCTGGTGTACAGCCAGGGCCAGAGTCAAGGGTGGGCATGGTTGGGGCACCTGCCAAGGGCCCCTGCTCCAGCAGGGGCCCAATGGCAAGGGCCCCGTGGTCAGTTGCTGCTCTTCACCGCTGCCACCTGCTTGTTCCTTTGCTTCTTGCTCCGGCCCAGGCGACAGTGGCGGTGAGGAGAAGGAGCAGCAGACGCCCCCTGCCGGCTCGCTCGCTGGCTCTCTGCCTGTCAAGCAAGCAAGCGGTAGCCATGTTGAGAAGGAGGAGGAGGAGGAGCAAGAGCAGCTGGTGACCACATGGGGGTGAGAAGGCCGACTCGCTGAAGGAGGCGGCCCATTAAAGATGTGTTGCCCAAGGGGCTCTCAAAACCCTGGGACACTGTGTACAGCAACAACAACAAAAACAAAAATCACCTATAGCAGAGACTGTACAGTAGTAGGCGATCACTCGTGACCGAGTAAGATTGTCTTCCAGGATAAAAATTACAAAAAGAATTTTTTTAAAAGGAGGAAATTCTAAAACAAATTGTGTAGACTCTAGCGATGGGTCCGTAAGTGACTGTGGAAGCCAATTCTAGACCCACACAGCTTCCCACAGTGAGGACACAGGTTGCCAGATGGAAGATGGTCCTGTAAAGGATTCGTAGAGACTGTACAAGAGAACTCTCTGTGTCATGTGACGTCACACTTGAAGGCGCGTGAATGAAAGCAGAGTCACGCGTGTGCTGGATGGGAGAATTAAAATCCTGTCTGAGTGTCAGAAGCCCATTTTTCTACACACAGATCTTCCAGATCTCACCCCCCCCTCTCTGCACAGCGTTCCAGCGTGTTGGTTTGCAGCTGCCAGCCAGCTTGCCTGCAATCCGACACCAGCTCAGCTTCCCCCGGTAGCAGATTAATCCATGTAGCAAGGAAACACTCTGTAACTCCACAAGTCTATTTCTCTACCTGTTTATTTACTTTAGCAAGTAATATTCTACAGAGTATACATTCCTAGTTACAGTCCATGTGCAGAGTACAATGCATAGGAAGCATTAGTTCCAGTGGAGTAGGTTGAGCTTTACTCCACCTAAGCAAAGACGTTACATTGTTGCAAAGTCCTGCAAACAATAGCCAGAAGAGGAAAGGAAAAAGAATAGAGAAAGCAGTCCAGCACTTCTCTAAAATGGCTTCCAACAGAATAAACAAGTACGTCACCAGGACATACAAACCATGTGACTAGCTCGTAATGCTCCCAGGCCTAGCTTCCCATGAGAAAGAACACGGGGAAAAAGAAAGACAAGACACAACTTGTTTACCAGCCATTCTGTTCCTTCCATGTGTAAACAATGTGCCACAGCTGGTGAATGTGATTCATATCACAACAACACTGAGCCACTGAGTGTTGAGTATTGGACTGGGACTCGGGAGTGTTGTGATATCTTCTTCTTTTCCGTTGTTCCTGCAACAATGTAACGCCTTTGCTGAGGTGGAGTGAAGCTCAACTTACTCCGCCGGACTAAATGCTTGCTATGCATTTATACTCTTCACATGGACTGTAACTCGGAAATGTATACTCTGTAGAACTTTACTTGATAAGTAAATAAACAGGTAGAATTAGAACCTGTGGTGTTCCAGAGTGTTTCCTGACTCCATGGATTAATCTGCAACGGGGAAGCTGGAAGCAAGTGTCATAACGAGGCCTGGCTGGAACTGCACGCTTCATGCTGCGCAGGGGGGTGAGATCTCTTAAAACCGGTGTGTGGAAGTCCAGGCAGTTGATAGCACACAGACTGGATTTTAAATCTCCCAGCACCAGGAACGGTGCAGGGCTGTTTGGCGCCCTAGGCCAAATTATATTAGGCGCCCCCCCTCGTGCCGTGGGGGGGGCTCCGGAGCAAAGCAGCCCTGCTCTGCAACACCCCCCGCGCGCGTGCGCGAACCGCGCTACCGTCCGCCAACACACATACCTTCCTCACCGCCCCCCTCTGCTGTCTGCTGCTGGCCGCCGCCTCCTCCTCCAACGCGATGGGGAACCACCGCCTTTACGACGGGAATGTATGTGGTTGGCGGGCGGGTGCGGGCGCGCGCACGGGGGGGGGGTTGCGGCGGCGGCGGCGGCGGCAGCGGCCGGCAAGCGGGCTGGGGAGGCGCGGCGGAGGGCGGTAGGTCAGGGCAGGAGCGCGGCGAGGCGAGGAAGGGGCGCAGAGTTTTGCGCCCTCTTCCGCCACGCGCCCTAGGCAGCCGCCTGGGTCTGCCTACGGTAGCGCCGGCCCTGCCCAGCACCAACAGGGAGATCTGGGTTCTAGTCCCTGCTCGGCCATGAACTTACTGGGTGACTTTGGGCCATCACTGCTCTCAGCCTAACCTACCTCACAGGGTTGTTGTGAGGATAAAATGGAGAGGAGGAGGATTATGTAAGCCGCCTTGAGTTCCTTGCAGGAAAAAAAAAGGTGGGGTATGAATATAATAAATAAATTAAATAAATAAAATGTGATTTACAGTACTTAAGGTGCAATCCTATGCAAGTTTAGACAGAAAAAAAGCATAGCTGGCTGGGGCATGCTGGGAGTTGTAGGCTTTTTTTCCTGTCTAAACTTACATAGGATTGCGCCCTTACCTAAGCAGTAGAGAAGTCCAAAAGATTTTATGGATCAGAATATCTACACGCGCTACAAGTAATACAGGCCAAACTTGTTGCCGTTCAACTGTGTTTTTGTTTAATGTTTCAGCATGCACTGTATTGTGTAAAAAAAAAAAAAAAGTCAAAAATAATTTTAAAGTGTATTCTTGTTGTTATTATTTACTTATTTATATATACCACACTTCAATCAAATTCCCAGGACAGTTTAGATAAAAAGGGGGAAATAGAACAAAGCCCTTAAAATAACCACAGCAATATACTGGCAAGGCAGCAGATCTTAAAGCGGTATTAAAAAACCATCAGTGACCAGACTACAAATCTTGGGGAAGTAACAAGAGCTTCACCTGCGAAGAGAAAGACAACAAAGTAGGCACCAGCAAAGCCTCTCCAGAAAAGGATTCCAGAGTGTAACACCCCCATTAGGGAAGGTCTCCTTCTTGGTAGTCAGCTGCTTCACCTCAGATGGTGGGGTGTCAGTAGAAGGCCCTCTACTGAAAATCTTAAGGTACAGCTTGATACATATGGAGATAGGTAGTCCTTACTATTTCCCCACTTCCCAAAGCAGCAAGAAGTCCAAGGACAGTGCTACAGCATAAGTTCCCAACTGTCTCTGTTTACCCAGCTCAGACTGTATTTTCAATAGAATCATAGAGTTGGAGGGGAGCTTGCGGGCCATCTCATCCCTGCTTGATGCAGGAAATCTAGAACTAGAGCTTTCCCAATAGATGAGTGTCCTGCCTCTGCTAGGAGACCTCCAGCAAGGGGGGAATCCACCAATCCCCTCGGTAATTGGTTCCATTGGTGCCACCGCTGTCCTGCACAGCATCTGCTGCCTGAGGCCATCGCCTCACTGTGCCTGCTCTCGTTGTAGGGCCGGTTCTCCTTGTTAGTATTTCAACTGCTTCCCCACTTCCTGTCATCTGCTCTCTGCCATCAAATGCAGGGAGAATCCTTTTTCAGAACAACCTCCCACCACCACCACCCCAGAAGTAAAAAGTTATTTTTATTTAACTGGGGCTGCCTGAAATATTTCTAAATTAAAATGCACTAAATTGCTGCTTGTTCCACAATGCGGGGGGTGGGGATAATGAAAGCCTTCATCTCCGCAGCTAAAAACATCTCCCTTTCTTTCTTGACCTTTCCCAGTCACAGGTAACATTAATGATCTTTTCAAATCATGAAGTGGTAATCTCATGCTGGCTCAGCTTGTCTGAGTGTGGAAAGCTAAGCAGGGTCAGGCCTGGTTATTACTTGGATGGGAGACCCCTCCTCTAGTTTCCTGCATTGAGCAGGGGGTTGGACTCGATAGCCTTGTAGGCTCCTTCCAACTCTATGATCTATGAAATCTATCTAGAAGTGGTCATCTGTGGGCCAGTTCGGACATCATGAGAAATCATGGCTTTCCTTGATGGGAATGAGCTGCCGCAAAACATGGGCTCATATCTTCCTGCCTTCCCCCTCCTGCTCCAACGTGGCCCTGAAGAGGTCAGAAACATTGGCTTCCATTTTTTATTACCTGCAGTTTAGTTATGAACCCCAAACTGTGGCTAATCTTAATTATGGTTTGCTGGAACAAGCCAGCTTCATAACCCATGGTTTGAAGTTGGCTTGTTTCAAACAGGGATGTTGACGAGTCCTTGGTCTCGAGTCCCGAGTCGAGTCTCGAGTCCCATTAAAAATATTGGGACTTGAGTCCGAGTCGAGTCAGAGGGGGGACTCAGTCCAACTCACGAGTCGAGTCCTCGAGTCCGAGTCCCCATCCCTGGTTTCAAAGGAACCATCGTTAGGATCAACCACAGTTTGTTGGGTTCGGACAAAATGACAAAGAGTGGTTAATCCAAAATGGAAGCGAACGCTTCCAAAGTCCTCCACACGGCCATACCAGAGGAAGAGAGGGAAGCTCTGAAGATGAACCATCATGATGAACCATTGTTTATTGTGATGTATTTATTTTATTTTATTTTATGCATGTATGTATGTATGTATTATATTTATATCCTGCCTTTTTTCTTGCAAGAAACCCAAGGTGGCTTACATAATCCTCCTCTCCATTTTATCCTCACAACAACTCTGTGAGGTAGGTTAGGCTGAGAGTCAGTGACTGGCCCAAAATCACCCTGTGAGCTTCATGGCCAAGTGGGGACTAGAACCTGGATCTCCCGACTCCTACACTCTAACCACTACACTGCACTCTCTCTCTTTAAACATGCTTTAGGTGTCCCATATGTATAATAGGCAAGCAACTACTTACAACTTCCTCTTTGAATGATTTTGTCCTTCACCTCAGGCAGCAAGGTCTTGGGCAGGCCCAGGCTCCCAACATAAAGCAGTATCCAACTGGACCGCTCTGCCTCCACTGGTTCTGTGGCACTCATGGGAGTGACTGTGGCTTCCTGTTGAATGTACCCCCCCAGTTTGTACCTGGGTTTGTGCGTGACTCTCAAACAGCTGCAAGCTTTGGGGATGTCTTACAGCAGGGGTGCAGAACTGCTTTCAACCCAAGGGCTGAATTCCATTATGGGGAAACTCTCAAGGGCTGCATTCCTGTGGCAACATATTTTAGCTAAATCAGTGTTCTCCAGCCTTGGGTCCCCAGATGCTTTTGGCCTACAACTCCCAGCATGCCCCAGCCAGCTTCGCTGGCTGGGGCATGCTGGGAGTTATAGGCCCAAAACATCTGGGGACCCAAGGTTGGAGAACACTGAGCTAAATGTTCTTACTGCCAGTAAATAACCCTTAGGCAAGGCATTTCAAACTTTTAGAATGGGGGGGGGGGGGGCTGCACAAAAGCTGGGAAACCACCAAACAGTGGTTGTGTGGGGCAAAGCAGTGGGGCAAGGGAAGGGGGAGTTAGAACATAAGGAGAGCCCTGCTGGATCAGACCGTGGGTCCATCCAGTCCAGCATTCTGTTCACACAGCTGCCCATGGGATCCCACAAGCAGGACATGAGTGCAACAGCACCCTCTGGACCATGTTCCCCAGCAGCTGGTGCACATAGGCATACTGCCTCTGATACTGGAGGAAGCACATAGTCATCGGGACTAGTAGCCGTTGACTAGAGGTGGCTCCAAGGCCAGGTCGCGCCCCCGACCCGATCTTCCGCGGGGGCGCCGACCCGACCCGACCTTCTGAGCAGCGCGGAGAGGTTCTCCACACCGGTCAATCGGGCGTCTTCTGCCCCATTCGTCACTTCCGAGACCGGAAATGACACGACGGGACCCTGCGCAGGCGCAGAACGCGCCATGGGTCCAGCGCGCCTGCGCAGGGTTCCGTTACGTCATTTCCGGTCCCGGAAGTGACGCGACGGGGCGGAACGGACTGCGCGGGCGGCTCGCCGCGGAGAGGGCGAGCCGCCTCGAAGGACAAGGTAAGGCCTCGCCGGGCGTGAGCGGGGTCAATTTCGGCCTCGTTTCTGCCCGGCGAGGCTCGATCGTACAAGCCTACGGCGTTGACAGCCTTCTCCTCCATGAATGTGTCCAATCCCCTCTTAAAGCCCTCCAAATTGGTGGCCGTCGCTACATCTTGTGGAAGTGAATTCCATAGTTTAACTATGCGCTGTGTGGAGCCCTTTCTTTAGTCTGTCCTGAATCTCCCACCAATCGGCTTCATGGGATGACCCCATTGGGTTCTAGTATTATGAGAGAGGGAGAAAAATGTCTCCCTATCCACTTTCTCCACACCATGCATAATTCTGTACACCTCTGTCGTGCCTCTCCTTACCATTTTTCTAAACTAAACAATCTCAGCTGCTGTAACCTTTCCTCCTAGGGGAGTTGCTCCAGCCCCTTGATCATTTTAGTAGCCCTTTTTTTTCAATTTTTCCAACTCTACAAGATCCTTTTTTTGATGCAGTGACCAGAACTGTGCACAGTATTCTAAGTGCAGTTGCACTATAGATTTGTATAATGGCAGTATGATCTTGGCAGTTTTATTTTCAATTCCTTTCCTAATTACCGTAGTATGCCTAACATGGAGTTTGCCTTTTTCACAGCAGCTGCACACTGGGTCGACATTTTCATTGAACTGTCCACCACAACCCCAAGGTCTCTATCTAGGTCAGTCACCGCTAGCTCAGATCCCATCATCAGCATATAATTGAAGTTGGGATTTTTTTTGCCCCACTGTGCATTACTTTACACTTGCTTACATTGAACCCCATTTGCCATTTTGATGCCCATTCTCCCAGTTTGGAGAGATCTTTTTGTTTTAACCACCCAACATAATTTGGTGTCTTCAGCAAACTTGACCACTTCTGGGGAATCCTAGATGGCTGGATTGGGCCTCTGGACCTGAGGTTCTGCACCCATGTCTTACAGAAACACGTGGTCCATAATGTCCAGGCCACCTTCCATGGAGCTGTTCTTCTGGTTCTTTCCAGTAGGTTTACTTCTGGGGCGGGGGGGGAAGCATATTTAAGGTGGCTTTCGGAATTGTACCGCAGCCAGAAGTCATGCGGGCTGCATTCTAAAATTTCAAAAGTCCACTAAAGCGTGATTAATGTTACATAAATGAGGGGCATGATGGATTCCTAGCCTCAGCCCTCACTTACACATTTTGATAAAGACTTACCAGGCTGGGCAAACTTTAAAACAAAAATGTAGTTATCTTCCAAAGGTCATGATCCAATGTTCTTGGTACCGTACATCAACAAAATCTTGCTGAAAAGATAAAAATAAAATAAAATCACGCTTTAAAAAGAAAAAGAAAAACAAGAACGTCTCGGCCATGTACCTTTCTACTGAATTACTTATACCAATGCTGCTTGTCTTAAGAACATCGCTTTTTATAACTTCCTTTTAAAAGCCATCTCTGAATTTCCTGTTGAGCAAACAGAATTTCCTGTTGAGCAAACAGTCTTCTGACTGTAAATGAACAGGGTAATGAATGAAGGGGTGGGGATATTGATATCCTTGGCAACCAGTGATGCTAAGTATACAAACTTGCTTGCAGGTCCAGTACATTAAGCCCCGCCCCATCTCATCTTTGGCCACATCCCTTCTTTAAAGATACAGGTATGAAATAATATTATATTATTATTAGAGCCAGTGTGACGTAGTGGTTAGAGTGTTGGACTGGGACTCAGGGAGATCTGGGTTCTAGTCCCATGAAACTCTCTGGGTGACTTTGAGCCAGTCACGGACTCTCAGCCTAACCTACCTCACAGGGCTGTTGTGAGGATAAAATGGAGAGGAGGAGGAGGAGCAGGAGCAGGAGCAGGAGCAGGATTGTGTAAGCCGCCTTGCAGGGAAAAAGGGCGGGAAATAAATATAATAAATGAATAAATAAAAAAATCATAAATATAACAAAGGGAGGCACCTCTGAGCCTGTGCAGAGTGCCTTCCCCTTCCTATTCAGCAACTCACAGGTTTGGCTTATCCTCTCTGTCTCTAGGATTCAACCTGTGCTGGATGGGGTTACTCTCCCTCTGCAGACTCAGCAGTTTGGGTGTACTCCTGGACTTGTTGGCCCTGAACCTGGATGTCCAGGTCTCAGTGGTGGCCAGGAATGTGTTCGCACAGCAGATCCTAATGCACCAACTCCGCCCGTTCTTAGAGACGTCTCATCTGGCCAAGGCCATACATGCTGAATGCCTCAGAGAAAAGGACAGTCTTAACTTGGAGCCAAAAAGATAGCAGATGTGGCACGAGGCGAGCCTCAGTGGGGAGATCATTCCACAATCTGGGGGACACCACTGAGAAGGCCCTCCCCCTTGTTACCATCCTCTGAGTCACCCTCGGAGGTGGCACTCAGAGGAAGGCCTCCGATGTTGAGCGTAGTGTCCAGGTAGATTCAGGTTGGGAGAGACACTCCATCAGGTATTGCGGTCCCAAGTCATGTAAGCCTTGATAAGTTAGAACCAGCACTTTGAATCGGGCTTGGAAAGAAACAGGCAGCCAAAGCAAGGGGGGCAGAATTGGTGCTAGGACCTTCTAGTCCCAGTTATTAGTCTGGCTGCCGCATTTTGCACAAGGCGCAGCTTCCAAACAGTCTTCAAGGGCAGCCCCACGTAGAGTGCATTGCGGTAATCTAACTTCGAGATGACCTATACAGCCCTGTGTGGCTTGTGCCCAGGCTACCTGAAAGACTACTTTCTCCCATACAAGCCTGCCTGGTTCTTAAGATGTAGCCGGTCAGGCACTGGACTTGGTTTTTGTTTCTGGAGAGGGGGGAAATGATCTGGAAATCGGGGGTATATCCTGTTGGGTTTTGCATAGGCAGAACGAGATTACCACCTGACATCAGGATTATCACCTGACCTGGTGGGTGTCTCTTGAGTTCAAGTACACAAGGTCTTTGGTCACGAGACATAGTCTCAAGATGATATGACTCAGCAACCTTGGACAGGTTTGGAATCAACATGTTGATGAATAGGTTATACAACTGGGGTGAGTAATATCCTATTTATAGGTGCAGGGTCTATGGTATAAAGCTAACACACTTGTTGATAGCTTCACTTCTCCTCTCCTTCTCTTCTCCTCTCGTCTCGACTTGTTCTGGACTTCACTTCATCTAGCCTTACCACTGGGGTATTGGATTTGAGTCTGCAATGATGTAGTGAGTAAGAGATGCATTGTTTGCCTTAATCCCATGTAATTGGGTCTTACAAATAAACTCTTTAATCTTTATTAACTGCTGTTATCTCCTCCTTCCGCCTGCGTGACTGGGACTGAGGGTCACTGGCTAGGGAAGCTTTTGAACCCGGGTCAGTCCAGCTCTCACATATACACCCCCCCCCCCTTGTCATGGTCAGATCACTATCTGGTGGGGTTGGATTTGTCTGTGCCAAACCCCTCTGCAGGGGTAAGGGACTGTGAAGAGAAAGCCAGAGCCCCCCCCCCCCACACACACACATGCACAGATATCACAAGACAGCATCAGACACCCTGCCCTGGGGTACGTGCAGCCGCCACCCTGCACTCCACAAAAAGCCACAATAAGAGTCATCAACATGCCCCCCCCGGCAGCTCCCCTGTCTGGCAGCCGAATGAGCTGTGAAGTATCCCCCACCTCCACAAGGGCGCCCAGGTGCTTGGTAGAAGAAAAGAGCAGTAAGTACTCTTGAGCACCGGGCAAGCAGGAAAAACCAGCCGTGCTGGGAGGGGGCACAACGAGAAGGAGGAAGGTATAAAACCCAGGGCCAGTGGCGGGAAAGGTTGTTGGTCGTGGGCAGCAAGCTGCACGGAGGTCCAGGGCTCCGGTCAGACCTCAGCCTCCAGCCCCGGGGGAGCTCCCGGTGAACAACGCTACCTCAGACTAGCCCTTTAAGAGTCAAAGCGGCTTTCTAGGAACCAGGTCATTCCAGGTAACTGCTGTCTGTATTGCTTTTACGGCTCACTACTAGGTCAATTGCAGGCGTGTGCCTAGCGTGTGGTTTTTGTATGTGTTCTGATATGCTCCATTAAATTCTGTTTACCTGTAAACAGTGTAGTAGCGTCCATTCAAACTCAGTCTCCTCACTCCTCCTGCATTATAATTGGTTGCGGCTTCTGCCAGAGAGCCGCATTCCGCTGACAGAGGGCTAACCTAGTTTCAGTTAACCCCTGAGTGCCCGAACCCACCAAAAGGACAGTTGCAGTCCTTTTCCACAGGGACCTATTAGGATGGTCCACCCCAGGCGTCTTATGGATCCGGATGGATTCCTGAACACGCTTGGGGAATTGGAGCACAGAAACGGTAGCTCAGTTGAGACCCCGGTGGATGACTGGAATGCTGCAGTCACCAGGGCATTAGAACGAGTTGCCCCGAAGCACCCTCTTCGCCTAAACAGAGCTCGCACGGCACGATGGTTCACTCCTTTGCTGCGAGCTCTGAAACGAGAGGTGAGAAGGCTAGAGCGCCGATGGCGTAAATCCCGCTCCAAAGACGATCGAACACAGGTTAGAGCTGCATCTTCAGCCTACCAGGTGGCAGTGAAGGCAGCAAAACAGAATTTCTATGCTGCCTCCATTGCGTCTGCGGAGTGCTGCCCCAGGAGGCTGTTCCAAGTGGTCCGGAGTCTGGTCGGTCCAGTCGCTCCGGACCCAATGGAACAGTCTAAAGCCTCCTGTGAGGCTTTAGCGAAGCACTTTGCAGATAAAATTGATCGGATTAGGAGTGGGATTTCATGTGTCATGGACACAGGGAGTGAGCGGGAGGAGGCCAATGGCAAACCGGTTTTGTGGGATCGGTTCCAGCTTCTTCCTTCTGATGAAGTGAACAAGGTGCTCTCATCTGTGAGGCCGACCACCTGCGTGCTTGATCCTTGCCGGCCCTGGCTCATTATGAGCTGCAGGGAGAGACTGGGTGACGGGATCAGGGCGGTGGTGATTGCCTCCCTCGAGGAGGGAGTGATGCCACCAGCCCTTAAGGAGGCAGCAATAAGACCACTTCTAAAGAAGCCCTCCTTGGATCCCCAAGATCTGAACAACTTCTGCCCAGTCTCCAATTTGCCATTTCTGGGCAAGCTGATTGAGCGAGTGGTGGGGGCTAAGTTGAAGGCACACTTGGATGAAGCCGGCCGATTACTTAGATCCATGCCAGTCGGGCTTCAGGCCTGGACATGGGACGGAAAGGGCCTTGGTTGCCTTGGTGGATGATATGAGGAGGGCTTTGGATAGGGGTGAATGCTCCTTTCTAATCCTCCTCGATCTCTCAGCGGCTTTTGATACCGTTGACCACGGTATCCTCCTGGACCGCCTGGAGGGGTTGGGCTTGGGAGGCACTGTATTGCAGTGGTTCTGGTCCTTCCTCTCTGGAAGGTACCAGAGGGTAGTTCTCGGGGAGGAGGCTTCGGACCCTCGGCTGCTCACTTGTGGTGTGCCGCAGGGTTCCATTCTCTCCCCGATGTTATTCAGCATCTACCTCAAGCCACTGGGAGCTATCATCAGGAGGTTTGGGGTGCACTGTCATCAGTATGCGGATGACACGCAGCTCTACCTCTCTTTCAAGTCCTCACCAAGGTTGGCCGTTGAGACCCTGTCCAAGTGCCTGGAGTCAATGGCTGGCTGGATGGGAAGGAACATGCTGAAGCTGAACCCCGACAAGACCGAGTAGATGTACTTCTGGTGGAGGACAAGGGGAGATTAGGGGATGTTGACCTGGTGCTGAATGGGGTACATCTACCCCTGAAGGACCAGGTCTGCAGCTTGGGGGTCATTCTAGACTCCCAGCTGTCCATGGAGGCTCAGGTGTCAGCTGTGAGACAGGCGGCACAGTATCAACTCCATCTGATATGGCAGCTGTGCCCCTACCTTCCTAATCATCTGCTCCCATCAGTGGTTCATGCCTTGGTCTCCTCTCGCCTAGACTACTGTAATGAGCTCTACGTGGGGTTACTCTTGAAGACGGTTCGGAAGCTACAGCTGGTACAGAATGCGGCAGCTCGCCTGGTTAAAGGCAGCCGCTGGCGGAATCACATCACTCTGGTGCTCAAGGAGCTGCACTGGCTACCAGTTGCTTGCCGAGCCGAATTCAAGGTGTTGGCGTTGACCTTTAAAACCCTATACGGCTCCAGTCCAGTCTATCTCAAGGAGCGTCTCCAGCAACACCAAGTAGGCCGCTCAACAAGATCTGCCACAGACAGCCTTCTCCTTGTCCCTTCAGCCAGAGCAGCTAGACTGGTGGGGACTAGGAAGAGGGCCTTTTCTGTGGCGGCCCCCAAACTGTGGAACTCTCTCCCGAGTGACCTCCACCATGCCCCCACACCCTCTCTGCTGAGCTTCCGCCGCTCACTAAAAACATGGCTGTTCAGGCAGGAATATGGGGTGGACTAAGATTTTAAAATTTTATACTGTTTTAAATGTATTTTATCCTGTATTTTATCTTGTGTACATTGCCTAGGGTGGCCAGTTTGCCGGCAAGATGGGCGATAAATAAATGTAAATAATAAATAAATTCTCTGGGAGAGGCCCTTTTAAGACCACTGCTTTCAGAGTTGCATTTGGTGGCGACATGATAAACAGCCTTTTCGGTGGCCATCCTGAGCTGTGGAACTTCCTCCCAAGGGAGGCTAGGTTTGTTCCCTCTCTGCTATCTGTCTGGTGGCAGGAAAAGACGGCTTTATTCAAGAAGGCCTTTGGCCTGTAAGTGGGTCTGCGGATTGGGTGCTGTTTTTATTCTGTAATTGTTATGTTTTTATTGTATTTTAATGTATTGTTTTATGATTTTAATCACTTTTAATTGTGTTTGTAAACCATTTTTGGTAGAAAGGTGAGGTAAAAATCAAATCTAATCAATAAATAAATAGGTGTAAGGTCTGTGTGTAACTATACAGTGTGTTTGTTTGTGATGGCAGAGCACAATAGCAGCAGCAGGCTTCATCCAACAAACACACGCACACCACAGGACTTGTTTCTAAAACAGATGCTTTTAAAATGAATAACAGCAACATAAGATTTCTTAGGTACTATAAACTTGATGGTTACAGACTTTGTAAGTGCAGTTTCTTACTCATACTGTGAGGTAAGAAAAACCACTGAACATGTCTCTCTGCTAAACCCTAGCAAGCGTCAGTTAACTCAGAACATCCTAACTGTCAGGGAGCGGTTGAATGGAATTCCTAACTTGTTGCTAGGCAACATCCAGCATTCCCTCCCCTGATACCACTAAGTAGCTTGATCCACTGAACCCTGCTCCCTGACTTCTCAGAGAAGCTTGGTTTCTGCCATTGCTCTTTAACTAGACTATCTTAACTGGGCAATTAATCTAAAAACCCTCCCTGCAGAGTTGACATCTTCTTGTCATATACTCCAATGGTTTGCTTATTATTTAGTGTCATTTCTTTCATCAGTGCCAGCGGTGGCACAAGACATTCCGCTGCCTGAGGTGGGCAGATGTACTCTGATGCTCCGTGCACTACTGTCACTGTCAAAGGTGGTCAGCCTTCGGATAGTCACCCTGGCCCAAATTCCACACTTTGAGGAGTCCTTCCTCAAAGCAAGGCATTCTGAGGTGGCCCTGGAGACTGCCTGTCCTCAAAGCAAGACATCGGGGTGGGTGGGCTTTCCAGAGAGTGGTGTCGGACAATTTGTGCAGCTGACATGGCTCTTTAGAGCAGTGTTCTCCAACCTTGGGTCCCCAGGTGTTTTTGGCCTACAACTCCCAGCATGCATGCTGGGAGTTGTAGGCCAAAAAGGTCTGGGGTTGGGGCAGACGTATATTAAGAAATATGTCAGTAAGGATAAAAGAGAATTTTTTAAAAACTGTTTGGAGATGGTATTTGACTCCAGTAAGATTAAATAAAATAGATAGTAATTGTGCTCCATTGTGTTGGAGAGGATGCCAGGAACTTGGTACTTATGCTCATATGTGGTGGAGCTGTAAAAGCGTATTGGATTTTTGGAATAAAATTTTTGGAGAAATTTCACTAATTATTGGTATTAATGTGGAGGTCTGTCCAAAATTAGCATTGTTATCAATAATGGAGAAACTTTTGTGCTCACAAGAGAAAAAGGAACTAATTGTAAGTTTATTAGCGGCAGGGAGATTATTGATTGCAAGGAATTGGAAAGTCCAACATCAGTATTTAATAATAGACTGGTATAAAGAGGTTTGGGATATTGCTTTAAATGATAAACTAACATGTAGTATTAAATGTAAAAGGGGACAATTAAAGAAAAATAATTTTAAGGAAATATGGGGGTCATTTTTAGATTATGTTTTAGTAAAGGGGAAAGGGAGTAAGCCATGTCATGATATGATGTATTTTTGGAATATAGATTAATAATGGATTATGTGGATAGAATTGGTTTTGGCCCCGGGGTGACGGGTGCACTTGTAGTGTATGATTTGTAGGTTTATGTTTTTTTTTGTGTGTGTATGTGTGTTCTTTAAAAATATAAATAAAAATTTTAAAAAAAACAAAACAAAAAAAACACGTCTGGGGACCCAAGGTTGGAGAACACTGCTCTAGAGAGCCCGCCAGCCTGATCTCTCACTCTGGGAGAGTCTTTAGAGCTAGAGACGGGGTGGGCGCTGCTCCAGGGAGCCCCGCCTGGCCACTCTCCTGCTGTGCCACTTGCTGCAGCGGGTGAGCAGGGCCAGAGTGGCAGCAGGGCTTGCTGCGACACATGCGATCCACCACTCCTGGATCCTCACCAGGGGATTCCCCCTTGCATTATGGGAGGGCTCAGGATGGGTAACAGAGATAGATAGATAGATAGATAGATAGATAAGATAGATAGCACACTCATGGAGGAAAAAGCTATCAATGGCCATTAGTCCTGATGGCTATATGCTCCCTCCAGTATCAGAGGCAGTCTGCCTATGTACACCAGTTGCTGGGGATCATGGGTGGGAGGGAGGGTGCTGTTGCACTCATGCCCTACTTGTGGGTTTCCTGTGGGCAGCTGGTTATTATTAGTTATTTCATTTCTATACTGCTCAATAGCCGACACTCTCTAGGCGGTTAACAACAATTCATACAATACAATACAATACAAATACTGTACAATAAAACAGCATAAAACTTCAACACAAAATTTAAAACAGAATTTAAAACAATCTGAATAACTAAAACCAGTTAATACAACTAGACCTGTTAAGAAGAAAAAAACAGCTGACATATGCCCCCCCCCACATGCCATTAGAAGCCATGAAATGCATCGGCATAGAGGGCAGTCTTAACTTGGCACCGAAAGGATAGCAGGGTTGGCGCCAGGCAGGCCTCAGTGTGGAGGTTGTTCCATAATACAGGGGCCACCACTGAGAAGGCCCTCTTCCTTGTTGCCACCATCCAAGCCTCCCTCAGGGGTGGCACTCTGAGTAAGGCCTCAGATGTTGGCCACTGTGTGAATGGAATGCTGGACTATTAATTAATTAATTAATTAATTATATGTATACCCCGCCTTTTTTCCTGCAAGGAACCCAAGGCGGCTTACATAATCCTCTTTCTCCTCCTCTCCATTTTATCCTCACAACAACCCTGTGAGGTAGGTTAGGCTGAGAGCAGTGACTGGCCCAAAGTCACCCAGTGAGTTTCATGGCCGAGCGGGGACTAGAACCCGGATATCCCGAGTCCCAGTCCAACACTCTCACCACTACGCCAGACCTTGGTCTGACCCAGCATTGTGACCCATTTCTGTATTGACTTGCCCCACTGAAAAATCTGCCTTGGACTCCCTGCCATGTTTCAGAGGGTTTCGGAATGTGTTATATGGTACACAAAGCACAATCCATTGACATGGGGCTCTGGTCCGGCTTCGTGAGCTCCGCCATCACCCTGCAAAAATTGAGGTTCCAACATGTTATTCAGAGTTCTATGATTCTTTCCTCCACAAGGTGTGTGTGTGTGTGTGTAAAACCCAAAGCAGCCTGGGGTAGGTTATGTTTGGGCCGGGGGGGGGGGGGGAAGGCACACAGAGATCATTCCTTCTATTTGCAAGGTGCAGAGGTGAGTGCCGTTCCTTACATAGTCAAAACGGTACCACCCATGCACAAAAGGGAGGTATCAGCCGGCTTCAGGGTGGGATCCGTTTTGCAGACATCCAGAAGAAAATCTAATTTAGGGAACAAAAGAAATCTTGAAGGGCGGGGGCATTCCAAACACAGCTCAATGAGGACTGAGCATGTTGGGGTGGGTGGGTGGGGAAGAGCTCTTCCAGGGAAGCTATTCTGCCATAATGGGTATTCTCAATAAGGTATTTTTTGGTAAGATTTCGAGGAACCCTACGGCTCCCCAAGTTGAACGACTGCTCAAGATTGAGGGAGTTCCACAACAGAGGAACCACAACACACGGCTGGCACAGCCAAGATGCGCCCAAAGTTGTGCTTAAAATTCACGAGGTGTTAAAATTCAAAATATGTGTGTGTGTGTGTGTGTGTGTGTGTGAAACTCACTCACTCACTCACTGCATTGGAAGCCAGTTAGAACAGGAGTCGTGGATTTGTCGAAAGGACACCGCCAGCTCTTAAGCAGCAGGCAATTTTTCTTCCCCCCTTTGGCCCTTTCTTCCCTTGTTCATCTTCTACCCTTGAAGAGAGAAAGAACTCCAAGAATAGACTCAGTCTGAAGAACGCGGCATGAGACAATTTGGGTCACTGCAGAGCCTTTAACCAGTTGCCCACTTTTATAGGAAATCACTGAATTGCTAGATAGCTCTGTGAATACAGTCTTCCTTGCCCCTGTTGCTATTTCTTCAAAGAGTACAGTCAGTTCTCTGAAGGTCCTGAGGGAGCGGTACATGCTGGATTCTTAACAGAACATGATATAGTATTCAGGGCCGGATTAAGAGCATTATGGGCCTGGGGCTGAGGAGGGCGCGCGGCTGAAGAGGGCGCAGAAACGCTGCGCTCCTCGCCGCTGCGCCGCCCCCGCCAGGCCTCTGCCTCCGCTGCGCCGCCCCCGCCAGGCCTCCCCCTCCCCACCACTGCCGCCGCCGCACCCTCCCGTCCCGCTCGCCGCTGCGCCTCCCCCTGCCCTCCCGCTCGCTGCCGCTGCACCTCCCGCCGCCATCACCACCACCCCCGACCCCCCCGCCACCTACCTTCTCCGCGTCGTGTCGCTTCCGGAGCCCCGCCCGCGTTGTTTTGGCGGGAGGAACCAGGGCAACAGGGCTTAAACAGCCCTGTTGCCATGGTTTCCCCGGCAAAAAACAGCGTGGGGGTCCCGTCGCGTCACTTCCTCCTCCTCCTCGGTGGCAGCAGCGGCGGCAGCAGCAGCAGCAGCCGCCAGGGCGGGGGGAAGGTAGGTTGGTGGTGGCGGCGCAGGGTTGTGTTTTTTTTGCAGAGCAGGGCTGCTTTGGAGGGGGGGCGCTAAATATTATTTCGCCTGGGGCGCCAAACTGCCCTGCACCGGTCCTGATTGTGGGCCTATTTTGGGGTAGGGGCCTGGAGCTGCAGCTCCAATAGCCCCTATCTTAATCCGGCCCTGATAGTATTTAGCGCAAGCAAGTTCTTGTCCTGAAGAGGACTAATCCTGAGGAGACCAGAGGGTTTCATGAGTGGCGCTGGGCACTTTCCCCTGGCGGCAATGAAATTTGGAGATCTCTGAGGCCTTGCTTACTGGACCAGTGATGCCAAGGAAACTTATGGGCCCGTACCCCTATTTGTCTGGCCAAGGATTTCTCCATTTGATGTAGAGGTGGAGGCACAATGTGGCATAGTGGTTAGAGCAGGGGTTCTCAACCAGGGGGGAATTCCCCCCAGGGGGGGAATTTTAGGGTTTTGAGGGGGGGGAATTGGGACCACAGACTCAAACTGTTGGAATACTGATCTTTCTACAAATTACAATTCTACAGATTGTACATAATCTACAGGGCATCACACTTTATTGTACGGCACAGATTAAGTCAGACAAGCTTGGAAAGGGGGGAATGACATTCTGACATGTGGTAAAAAGGGTGCATGGGGCAAAAAAGGTTGAGAACCACTGGGTTAGTGTTGGCCTGGGACTCGGGAGATCTGGGTTCTAGTCCCCGCTCGGCCATGAAGCTCACTGGGTGACTTTGGGCCAGTCACTGCTTCTCAGCCTAACCTACCTCACAGGGTTGTTGTGAGGATAAAATGGAGAGGAGGAGGACCATGTACATAGGAACATAGGAAACTTATACTGAGTCAGACCATTGGTCCATCTAGCCCAGTATTGTCGACACTGACCGGCAGCAGCTCTCCAGGGCTTCAGGCAGGATTCTTTCCAAGCTCTACATGGAGGCCGAGGATTGAACCTGGGACCTTCTGCATGCAAAGCATGTGCTCGCTCACTCTGAGCTATGGTCCCTCCCTTCACGGCTGATCGGGGACTAGAGCCCGGATCTCCCGAGTCCCAATCCAACACTCTAACCACTATGCCACAAATTGCCCACCTCTGCTTTAGGGCCAGTTCACCCAGCTAGCAATCTTCTCCTTATCTGGCTGACTACCTGCCACGTATGGTGGAGTGTAGACCTGTGTACCCTTTCCGCCACACACCTGCAGTTACGCCTGCCTGAGTTACACCTGCAGTTACACTGACGGGGGTCAGACAACATGATAACCCACACTCAAGGGTTGAGTATGGGTTGTCGTTGAACCATGGGTTGTTGAAATGTGGGTTATCATGTTGTCTGACCCCAGCTGTGCTAACAAGCCATGGCTTATTAACCCGGAACAACCCATGAAGAGAACCCATGGTTTGTTGCTGGGTTGTAAACTGCAGGTTGTTCACCATGGTTTGTTATCTTGGCTGGGTTCGGACAACACGATAACCCATGTTTCAATAAGAAACCGCAGTTCAGTGACAACAACCCACACTCGACCCATACTCAACTCGTGAGGGAAGAGCTGATGGACCTTGAAGCTGCCCATCAGCAGCACCTGGACAGCAGACTGAGCAAGGCACACAGGTCACCTGTGGTCACTATGGTGAGATGTAGTGTATTTCTATTTAAATGACAATGATTATTTCAAAATTTGCATCTTCACAGATAAATTAGCATATTCAAATTTTATTTAAATTGGTGTCCTGTTTTATCCTCTTCTTTGGTGCTACATTTCTTCTTTTATTGGTGATTCATAAATGGCCACATCATCATCATCATATTTATATCTCGCCTTTTTTATTATTTATTTATTATTTACATTTATTTATCGCCCATCTGGCTGGCAAACTGGGCACCCTGGGCGATGTACATAAGATAAAAACAGGATAAAATACATTTAAAACAGTATAAATTTTTAAAATCTTAGCCCACCCCATATTCCCGCCTGAACAGCCAAGTTTTTAGTGAGCGGCGGAAGCTCAGCAGAGAGCTTTTTTTCCTCTTGCAAGGAACCCAAGGTAGCTTACATGGTCCTGTGAGGTAGGATAGGCTGAGAGTCTGTGACTGGCCCAAAGTTGCCGAACGACCAAAGTCGGGGGAAAGGCGTGTGGTCCTCTGGTGAACCCGAGGGCCAGATTGCAACCGCATTGAGCAGGGGGTTGGACTTGTAGGCCCTTCCAACTCTACTTTTCTATGATTTCTAAGTGTGCTGGATTTGGCCCATGGGTTCAACACTCCCGCTCCATATTCTACTCTGCATATCGAAGAAACGGGATTGTGCCCCTAATCTTCAAATCTGTTGAGAAGACTGAAGAACAGTCACATTCATCTAAGTGGGTTGCTTAGGACAGAAGCCAACGACTGCCTTGAACTATACAGGAAATAGGATGAAGGGCTGGCCACATCAGTCCATTCATAGGAGATCATGGAGTTGGAAGGGGCCTACAAGGCCATCGAGTCCAACCCCCTGCTCAATGCAGGAAACTAGAGGAGGGGTCTCCCATCCAAGTAATAACCAGGCCTGACCCTGCTTAGCTTTCCACACTCAGACAAGTTGAGCCAGCGTGAGCCACAGGCCTGTAGAGTGTATGATGGGGGGGGACGACGACGACCAATATGTGCAAAGTTCATTTATTGTGTTATAGAATAATTCCCAATGCTTTTTCAAAACCCGCCCGGGGTTTTTCTTCTCAAGAAAATGAACTATAAAACAGGATAGAATTAAACTGCTCTATTCTAACATAATCCTCTTTCCATGCACAGACCGGTAAAAATCACACTCTGACTTCTATTTGACTTTGCTTTGTACTCAGTTGGATTTTTTAAAAAAAAAAAGAAAGAAAAGGGTTTCTTAAAAAAAAATCACTGAAACGATTGGTGAAAATATAAATCTAGCTTCTGTGGCAGATACACATATTTCCCATCATGAACCCTAGGTGAAGAAGCTAATTGCCTCTATGGATTACACAAGAGAGCCATTGTATATTTATTTATGCAAATTCCTTGTCTCTCAGCCAATCAGTGAAGTGGTTATTTAGTGAGTCAAGAGCCATTTTCACTATAGGTATGTTTAATGAATCAACAGTCCTTTCTCATCGGGGAATGTTTTGCTCAAAAGGGGGTTAAAGGTAAGGAAACAAGATACCAATTGATTTAAAAATCTCTCTTGCCACAAAGACATAATCAGAGGAAAATAAAACGTCTTTCATAATACATTGTATTTCTTTATGGAAGTGTGAGTTCCTGGGCCCTCCAAAGAGTTGATGAATGAACGTCACATCATATAAGAGGCTGACACAACTCATGATCCACTGAGCCCACAGACATGCATTGCGACCTTCAAGATGGCTGACAACACCACTGTTCTTGCAGTACCAGGTCGTCATGAGAAACAGGAGGCATATCAATTCCCTTGGCTGATCCCGTAGCTGGGTCACTTTTTTCGGTTCGTTCAGCTTGACGAGTTGTGCAGAAAAGCTATGATAAAAATTAATTGGAAAATTAAAGAATGAAGTCAAAGCTGGTGGGTTGCGAGACGTTTTTCCTCACTTTCCATTAATACTAGAACAAGCGGTCATTGTCTGAAGCTGAATGGTGGGAGATTCAGGACAGGAGAGAGAAAAGGAAGTACTTCTTCACACAGCAGCACCGTTAAAACTATGAAATTCGCTACCAGAATATGTGGTGATGGCCACCAACTTGGAGGGCTTTAAAAGAGGATTAGACAAATTCATGGAGGATGCTATCAATGGCTATTAGTCATGTTGCCTCAGAAATACCAGTAATCGGGTGGGTGCTATTGCGGAAGGGTGCTGTTGCACTCATGTGCTGCTTGTGGGTTTCCCTTTGGGGCATCTGGTTGGCCACTTTGCAACTAGATAGGGCTTTGGTCTGATCCAGCAGGGCTCTTCCTATGTTTGTAAGCTGCTTCTCCGACTTAATAAATATATTGCTGTCAGACACATTTATTTAATTTATTTATTTATTATATTTATAAACAAAACAGGCATGTGGCTTACGCTGGCTCAACTTGTCTGAGCGTGGAAAGCTAAGCAGGGTCAAGCCTGGTTGTTACTTGGATGGGAGACCCCTCCTCTAGTTTCCTGCATTGAGCAGGGGGTTGGACTCGATAGCCTTGTAGGCTCCTTCCAACTCTATGATCTATAAGCCCGCCTTTTTTCCCTGCAAGGAACCCAAGGCGGCTTACATAATCCTCTTCCTCCTCTCCATTTTATCCTCACAACAACCCTGTGAGGTAGGTGAGGCTGAGAGTCAGGGACCGGCCCAAAGTCACCCAGTGAGTTTCTTGGCCGAGCGGGGACTAGAACCCGGGATCTCCCGAGTCCCCGTCCAACACTCTCACCACTACGCCACGCTGGCTCTCCAGACACATAGGGGGTGTTCTTCACACAACTCCTCTCATGCGTTCAAACAATACATGCGGAGGATCGCACTTGCTCGCCACCCCCCCCCCCCGCACACTGACAAATTCCCACTCACATGGAGGATCCCTACATGCATCGGCACATGTGCATCCACTGGGGGGGTGGGGGGGTGAAGCCGGCACACGCACTGGCATGCAGGAGGCAGGGTATGAAGTGCAGTCCTACTGCCCCCTCCATGCCTAAGTTCGCTGGGACTTGCTCGTAGGCAGTGATGTAGTTGTACATTTTGAAGTGCAGGCGCTCCTCATGACAGTTCCCCGTAGCCATGCCCCCAAGGACAGTCCAAAATTCAGGCAGCTGTGCTGATCCATATTTAAAAAACAAAAACAAAACAAAAACACGAAACAAAAGAAGGTTGTAGCAGTTTGCATCTCTACCAGGAGCAGGTCTTTTGTAGAGATATTGGGTCTTAACTACCCAGTCAAGACCGAGCTACCCCAAAAGACTTTGCATTACAGCAGGGAACAATATATTGGTGTTGAGAAAATTCATTTCCCCAGCAAATAATAATAACAACAACAACAACAACAACGACAACACTGAAATCATCTGCCAGCCCCACTCCCCAGAATTCCCTGTTGCTCCTGAACATATT
The DNA here is from genome assembly GCA_021292165.1 of Shinisaurus crocodilurus. Lineage (NCBI taxonomy): Eukaryota > Metazoa > Chordata > Lepidosauria > Squamata > Shinisauridae > Shinisaurus > Shinisaurus crocodilurus. The sequence continues at coordinate 279,333,715 of CM037878.1, forward strand.
TGCAATCTTCAAAGTAGCTGGGAGGAAAACAACAACACACAACAACAACAATATGGCACAACAGGGAATTCTGGGGAGTGGGGCTGGCAGATGATTTCAGTGTCCCTACTAATAATAGTGCCTGTGAGCACTTACCTAGGAGCAGTGACTCCAGTCTTGCCCCTCCTCGAGACCAAACTTTATCTAGTGCTAAGCGCTTTACTTAAGATACTTGATAGGCTCCGTTCACTTCACTCATCAAATTACTGGTAACTCCTGAAGTTTATGCTCAGTTCTGTTTCAATTCAAAGGGCTTGGTTACATTTTCCAAGGCCTAGCAAAAACAAACAAGCAAGCTTTGCCAAGAGGATCAATACTGGTACTTGGCGTTTCTCAAGAACTACACATTGTGCAAAATTAAGCAGGCATATTATTGGATCCAATGGCAGTTGAATACGTGTCTAATATAGTATCAGCTAAATTGCTGCGTCCTCAGCTGTTTGTAATAAAAGCACAGCAGGGCGTGAATCTTACGCTACTAATTGCTTCCCCCAGGTAAAACAAAACCTCAACTGGAGATTCACTCAAATATTCCTTACTATAGTATCTCCCTGCCTAATCAAGCTCACATGGTTGTTGTTTGAGGCCACATGCTTCTATTAAGAAGTCACCCAGTGAGCTTCTCTGCACTGCAACAGGGAGCAAGGACCTCCATGTGTAAATTAACTATTGCACATCAAGAATAGCAGGCAGAGGGAAGACAGAAACGGTCCCAATCCAAGTAACGTTAGGCCTGGTCTACATAAGCAGGAGAATGAGGCGGTAGCATTGAATGCGGCAGTCTTCCCCAGCCTAGTAGCCTCTAGATGTTACATCTGAGCGTGGAAAGCTAAGCAGGGTCAGGCCTGGTTATTACTTGGATGGGAGACCCCTCCTCTAGTTTCCTGCATTGAGCAGGGGGTTGGACTCGATGGCCTTGTAGTAGGTCCCTTCCAACTCTATGATCTATGAAATCTATGAAGGATCATGGAGTTGGAAGGGGCCTACAAGGCCATCGAGTCCAACCCCCTGCTCAATGCAGGAAACTAGAGGAGGGGTCTCCCATCCAAGTAATAACCAGGCCTGACCCTGCTTAGCTTTCCACACTCAGACAAGCTGAGCCAGCATGAGCCTACAGCCCCCATGATCCTTGGGCTGGCTCTGTGCTGGTTGGGGATGATGGGAATTGTAATCCAACACATCTAGGGGGTGCCAGGTTTTGGAAGGCTGTTGTAGCATTTTAGACTTCAGGTGTGATGGGGCGGGTAACCATTCTTGAATGCTTTCCCATGTCAAACTGAAGCCTGCCCCGCACTTTAAAACCCTAGTAAATCAGGAAGGTTCTTAGCTCACTTCCTGTTGTGCTAGCTTTTTAAAACTATCATTACATTTCATATGATTACATTTATATCCTGGTGTGGCCAATGCGGCGTAGTAGTTAGAGTGTTGGACTGGGGCTCCGCTCCGGAGATCCTGGGTTCTAGTCCCTGCTCGGCCATGAAGCTCAATGGGTGACTTTGGGCCCGTCACTGACTCCCAGCCTCACCTACCTCACAGGGTTGTTGTGAGGATAAAATGGAGAGGAGGAGGAGGAGGAGGAGGAGGATTGTGTAAGCTGCCTTGGGTTCCTTGCAGAAAAAAAAAGGTGGGATATAAATATAACATATCAATAAGTAAACAAAATATCCCACCTCTTCTCCTCTCGCAAGGAATTTAAGGCAGATCTCCTGAGTCCCAGTCCAACACTCTAACCACTAGGCCACACTGCCTCTGTCTAGCAGCAGCCATAGGACTGCGCCCTAAGAGGTTACCTGTGGTAAGAGAAATGACGGAAGAAGTGACGAGAAAGCAAGGGAGGGTTGCGAGCTGAAGATAAAGTTGTCTGGACCTCCTTAGCACAGATGGAGAGGGCAATCCTCTTGTCCCTGGGAGAGCATCCCAGGGACCACAGGATCGCTTGTAAAACCTTTCTGAGGTTGGAGACAGCGCTCTGACCTCGGGAGGGGGAGTCAGAGATCCGACCCCCTGCCCCACCCCTTTGCAGCTGGTGCAGAGAGAACCACAACGGCTGCCTCTCTGAGGCCAGAAACTTGACCTCGGAGAGGGGGAAAGGGGGTGTTCTGGTGGGCGGATGGGGAGGAGACTGGAGAGGATACGAGCTATCCTGAGCCTCTTCCAGCCTCCTTCCGTGCCCCTCCAAAATGCCCTCGCTAGACAGGCTAGAAAGCTAAAAAAAAAAAAAAAGCCCATCTAGCAATGGGGGCTTCCAATCACCAAGAGCGCAATCAGTAGGATTGCACCCTAAAGGAACATTTTGTAGCAAACCTTCTTCCCCTATATATGCCCCCCCGCAATCTTCTGAGGAGACCTTGTTGCTTGTCCCCAGGACCAACACAGCATGTCGTCAAGTAACAGCACGTAAGCAGGCCTTATCGGTAGTGGCACCCACCCTCTGGAATGCTCTCCCACGTGTGGTCCAAGAGGTGGAAACTGTGGCAAACTTTAGATGCTTCTTGAAGACACACCTGCTTACTCAGGCTTTCCCTGATGTGTAATTGCACTGCTCTGATGATTTACTGTTTCCGTCATGTTTTTAATGTACCGGTATTTATCCTTCTACATGCTTTTAATATTGGCTTTTATATTGTACTTAATGTATTTCTTATGTAAACAGCTTCGAGATCTTATGATAATCATGGTATAGTTTCAATAAATAAATAATATAATAAATACATGAAAGATTTTAAAGGCAAGCAAGAACAAAAAAGACTTTCTAACAAGAATTTAACCATGTGTCTACCTTGTTTCATTGGTTTAAATGGGCCTTACACTGCAAAGCCTATACCAGTGTTCTCCAACCTTGGGTGGGGCATGCTGGGAGTTGTAGGCCAAAAACATCTGGGGACCCAAGGTTGGAGAACACTGGCCTATACGTTTACCCAGAAACAAGTTCCATACACACCCTCCAGGCTTCAAAGAGCTTATGCCTCTCTGTACCATGTATTGGAGGACAGCAACAGGAGCGTGTTAGTAACAGACTCCTCCTCTGTCATTTGTCTCCTCGGTGTATTCAGTGATATACTGCATCTGAACATGAAGGTTCAATTTAGTTATGCCTAACATCCATGGATAGATGTAATTATTATGATCAGGTTGTATCCAATGTTTGTCCTACTTAGAGTAGACCCATTCAAATTTATATTTATTTAGTCCACAATCCTATGCATGTTTAGATAGAAGAAAGGCCTACAACTCTCAACATGGGAGTTGTAGGCCTTTTTCCAGTCTCAACATGCATAGGATTGTACCCTTACTTATTTATTACATTTCTATACTGCCCATTAGCCAAAGCTCTCTGGCACTTAAGTTAGACAAACTTTGGATACAAATCATCATTATCATCTAACCATGCCACAATTACCGGTATATTATTATTAGTTAATAATTTAAAATTATATAATTATTATTAGTCCCTGATCGGCCATGAAACTCACTGGGTGACTTTGGGCCAGTCACTGACTCTCAGCCTAACCTACCTCACAGGGTTGTTGTGAGGATAAAATGGAGAGGAGGAGGAAGAGGATTATGTAAGCCGCCTTGGGTTCCTTGCAGGAAAAAAGGTGGGGGGTATAAATAAAATAAATAAATAAATAAATAATTATCAGTATTAATAAATATCAATTATTATTAATAATAATAAATAATAATAATCTAACACATACTATAAGAATTAAAAATAATATGGGCCTTGCTCGTCAGATTAGAGTCTAAGGACGCAATCCTATGCTGGAAAAGGGTCTTACAACTTCCAGCATGCCCTGTCACGCTTGCTGAGAGTTGTCAGACTTTTTCCCATCTGAAAAATAGGATTGCGCCCTAAGGCTGCAGTTCTATACGTACCTGGTACTAGTAAACCCCACTGAACTCAATGGAACTTACTTCTGAGTAGATATAAATAGGATTGTGCTGTACACGCACGTGAGGCCCTCCTTAACAACAAAAACGCTCACGTGGGAGGGGGCGGAATTCTGACCGTAAAAATGCCAAATCCTGGAGTAATTACTGCTGCTTTAACCTTCGGCCGCCCCCCCCCCCGCTTCCGTCCCGATCCGGATCGGCTTCCCCGCGCCTGCAAAATATAGATTCCCCCACCCCCCAAAAACAACAACAACAAAACAAAAGCAATCCATCTGATTTAATGGACACGTAAAAAGATAAAACAAAGCAAAACGGCCCATTCATACGTATTGTCCATATGGGATCACGCGTGCTAGAGCGGGAGGAAGGGGGAGGGTGCGTCCCATTGGATCCGTTCACGTCATACCGTTTTCAGAGCAAACTTTGCAAGAAGAAGAAGAAGAAAAGTTCAGCCGATGGGCGTGTTTCCACGGCCGCGAAGTGCCACCGACTGCGGACTCACTCCGAATCAAAAAGCGGGAAGGTGCCCGGGTCTGTGCCAAACTCCCTTCGCGCTCTGCGCTGGTTGGAGAAGGTCTCGGGTGTCGTCGCTTTTCTCCTCCCTCTCCCCCCCCCCAGCGTCTCCTCCTCGACCCTCCCCTGCTCGGCCTCGCTTCCTTCTTCCCTTCCCTCCCTCGAGCCCCGGCTCCGAGCGATGCGATCGCCAGACCTCGGCCAGGCGAGGAGAGGAGCCGAGCCAGCCGGGCAGCGCGCAAGGCGGAGAGGAAGATGCCGAAGCCGCAGGCGCAGCCGGCCGGCCAGAAAGAGCGCCTCTACAAACTGCTGGTGATCGGCGACCTGGGCGTGGGCAAGACCAGCATCATCAAGCGCTACGTCCACCAGAACTTCTCCCCGCACTACCGGGCCACCATCGGCGTGGACTTCGCCCTCAAGGTGCTCAGCTGGGACACGGAGACGGTGGTGCGGCTGCAGCTCTGGGACATCGCCGGTGAGTGCCGTCGGTGGGTCTCCGGCCCGAGGGAAAGCTCTCTAGGGCAGCTTTCCCCCAACCGGGCGCCTTCCAGAGGTGTCGGACTACAACTTCCAGCATCCCCCAGCCATGATGATGATGATGATGATGATAGGGCAGCCTGCCTTGGCCAGCCCAAGTGCCCTCCGCCCGTTTGGGACTACATCTTCTATCATCCCAAACCAGCATAGACATTGGGGAGGAGTGGGCATATCGGTGCCCTTTGGGTGTATTGGACCAGTGGCTGGGGCATGCTGGGAGTTGTAGGCCAAAAACATCTGGGGACCCAAGGTTGGAGAGCCCTGTATTGGACCACAGTGGCCATTATCGCTGCTGGTTGGGGATGATAGGAGTTGTAGTGGCACACCTCTGTAGGTTGGGGAAGGCTGCTCTAGGGAACTGATGGAGGTGGTTTGGTGGGAAGGGCAGAAAAAGTGCAGGGGCCAAACGTATTTCCTTGTCTCCAGAAATCCATGCGCATGTGCATGCGTGCGCACACACACACACACACACACACACACACGATAAAATCCAAGGTAAGTCCTATGTAAGTAGACCCATTGAGATGAATGGGACTTCATTTCAATGGGTCTACTCTAAGTAGGACCTATGTTGGATTTTACCAGTAGACTTGCTCAGAAACTGGTTTCGAAACGCTGGGCACAATCCAAACTTGCAACATGTTTACTTGGCAGTCCCATCCTTAGTTCACTGGGACTTGTTCCCAAGTAAGCAGGTGCGGGCCTGCAGTCTTCAGCGTTTTTCAAACCCTATTCAGACACTGGGTTCTGAACTGCGGGCACGATCCAGCCAAAGTTACAGCATGTTTACTTGGCAGACCCATTTAGTTCAGTGGGACTCACTCCTCCTAAGTAAGTATGCACAGGACTGCAGCCCTAAGGAAGTACCATTCAGAAGCTGGTTTCTAAATTTCACTGCACAATTCTATGTATCCTTGCTTGGAAATCCCATTGGATTCCATGGGCTTGCTCCCTAGTAAGCATGCATAAATCCCCTTATGAAGCTAGCTTCTAAACTTTGGGCATAATCCAAACAAATCCAGTGCTGTCCTATGCAAGTTTCCTGGGAAGACCCACAGAGTTCAGTGGGGCTTACTCCCAAGTAAAGTATTAAGCATTTTCGATGCCTGTTCAATACAGTGGGAGGGTTACACGGTTATGTAAGGCCCACAAATTCAGTACACATCATCCTATTGCTGCAGTTTAAACATGTGTTTAGAAGTTCAGCCCCTTTAAAACTGATGGGATTTAAAAGGGTCAGCTTTGGCTGGATCGCATCCTGTATCGATTTATTCATTTATTTTTAAATGAGACATAGGACAGGATGCAGCCAAAGTTACAAGTTAAGCTCTTCTAAATCCCACTAGTTTCCTTGGGAGAGATTTAGGAATGTGCTTAGTACTCTGATCAAAATCCATAGGATTTAAAAATCTTTAACTGTGGATGGATAATGCCCAATGTACGGTATTTTTTTTTTCTTTAAAGGTTCTTTTAAGACTTTGCCTTTAAATAGCTCTTGAGAGTTTTTGTCCCGAATATGAAAAAAATCTTTTAAAAAGTTTAACATGCACACACAAACACACACACACACACACACACAGGACACAATCCAGCTACCATTAAATTGCTTAATCTTTGTTGGATCATGCCTTTGGATTGTAAACTCATTAGCCAGTGTGGCATAGTGGTGAGAGTGTTGGACTGGGATTCTATTCCCCGCTCGGCCATGAAACTCACTGGGTGACTTTGGGCCAGTCACTGACTCTCAGCCTCACAGGGTTGTTGGGAGGATAAAATGGAGAGGAGGAGGAGGAGGAGGATTATGTAAGCCGCCTTGGGTTCCTTGCAGGAAAAAAAAGGTGGGGTATAAATATAATTAATAAATAAATAATACAGTAAATAATAGAAAAGAGACGAGTCTTTTGCACCCATTATGCTGCCAAGCATGCTGTGCATTCCATACGAAATAATGACAACAAGGAAACTTCAAAAAGAGGTTTCTGACTAACGGTCGGATCCAGACTCAGTCCTACTTAGAGTAAACTCTGTGGAACTCAGAGTAATGGGAAGTAGTGGGACTTAAGTTAGGGCGCAATCCTATGCATGTTTAGACAGGAAAAAGTCCTACAGCTCCCAGCATGCCCCAGCCAGCATAGCTGTTGTAGGGCAGTTGTAGGACTTTTTCTGTCTAAACATGCATAGGATTATTTGTGCCCTTAGTCATCTAATTTAAGTCCCATTGATTTAAATGAGTCTACTCTAAGTAGGACTAAGTCTGGATCCAACCATAAGGCTGCACTTCAGACTATGTCTTGAAAACGTATCTCTCAAACAGAAAGAAAAGAAAAGAAAAATAGCTAACGGTGATAGTTGACTATTATAAAAATGCAGCTACTTTTAGAAGTTAATAAAGCAACCACCACCAAATAATCTTAAGCCAATGGTCACTTCATACATTTACATTTGTTTTTCTACATGGAAAGGATTTCCACATGGGCAAGTACATGCAGTCCACACATAGATCGGCCTATGTGATGGTCACACCCATGTGTACTTTGCTGCATCTACTTGCAGCAAAATCCAAAGCTGTCAATGAGTTCATGTGGTGATCAGCGTGCGGGTGGGGTGTCATTTCCTACTTGTTTGCTTTTTCCGCATAGCAAAAATTTTTTTTTAAAAAAATCAAGGGTGAAAATCTAGAATACATTTTACCTGAGATGCAGGCATTGGGGAGAGAGAATTGTGTAAGGAAAGCCTGGCTTACTTATGCCCCTCATCCCAACTACAAGCGGAAGATGGGCTAAAGAATTCCTTGGAGATGTGCAAAATCCACCGTTCAGATATGGAGATTATTATTATTTTTTTACAAGAAATTAAAACTGTTCCTATATTCAGTTCCTCCTCCTCTCTCTCTCTCTCTCTCTCTCTCTCTCCTCTTACGAATCACACCTGTCTGTGACAACTCTCTCATTTGTACATCATCCATTCATTCTGTTATATCGGAAAGAAATGGCGTGAATTTGAGAAAAACCCCGCTCGCTTTGCACACATACTTCAGACGAAAAAGAGCTGCCAAATTTTATTTATTTATTACATTTATACCCCGCCCTTTTTCCTGCAAGGAACCCAAGGCGGCTTACATAATCCTCCTCCTCCTCTCCATTTGATCCTCACAACATCCCTGTGAGGTAGGTTAGGCTGAGAGTCAATGACTGGCCCAAAGTCTTAATCATTCATTTAAAAACCTCACAGTCAAGGCAAAGTGGTTATTATAATAGCAAATGGCCCAGTTTGCACATCTCAACAACCCAGATTTAAACAAACATACAAACAAAAAACTTTGGGTTGTTCTGAATGCAGCAGCATGGCCACTACCAGCGGCAGTGGCAGCATTTAAACAAGCCAGGGATGCTCTGTCCCTGGCTTATTTAGTGTGACATGCAAATTTATTTATTTATTTATTTATTTATTTATTTATTATATTTATACCCCGCCTTTTTTCCTTCAAGGAACCCAAGGCATCTTACATAATCCTCCTCCTCCTCTCCATTTTATCCTCACAACAACCCTGTGGGGTAGGTTAGGCTAAGAGTCAGTGACTGGCCCAAAGTCACCCAGTGAGTTTCATGGCTGAGCGGGGACTAGAACCCGGGATCTCCTGAGTTCCAGTCCAATACTGGCTTGGCCTTGGCAGAGAGACAAGCTCAAGTTGGAGCTCATAGTTAAACCCTACTTTCCAGCTTTGGCTTGTCTCTACTTTGAAAGCCAGTTTCTGGTCTGCACATAACACTAAACTTCCCAGGAGAATCCCTGGCTTGTTCCACTGGTGGCATTTAGGGTTGGACTTTGGGGCCAAGGTCCAGGGCGCTCAGCTCTGGGTCCTCCCAAGTGACCACCCAGAGAGGAGCGGTTGATGGAAGCATCAGAAACAGTATCCAGTAGTCGTGGTGGTGATTTAAAGTTACAATCCTATTCATGTTTAGACAGAAAAAAGGCCCATGCTGACTGGGGCATGCTGGGAGTTGTAGGTCTTCTTTCTGTCTAAATATGTGTAGGATTGTGCCTTAAGTGAGTTTAAAATGCAAAACTGCACATGCCCAGAATTGGTTTTTTTTTCTGGGCTGGCAAACAGTTTTGCTGTTATTCCTCTAACATAGCAGGAATGGAGAAGCAGTTGTAAAGCATGGAATGGTGCGGGCAGGGGGGCAGGAAAGAAAACTTAGTTGTGTCCTTCACGTAAGGCCATCTAGAGGGCCCCCATAAGACCATTAAGTCCAGGGTTCAAAATTATCCAGCTGCATCCTGGTGAGAGCAATCAGGTAGCACGTACCAAGACACTGCCACATGTGCAACATGCCAGTTGTTTTTGTTTTGTTTTTAAACCAGATAAACCTAGGTTGTTGTTCCATGCGAGCAGGAGTTTTGTCTTCTTCAACTGCCTTTGCTGTAGTCATGTGAAAATCTGAACACGATACTCGGTGAACCCCGTCTATTTCTGGGAACAACCACAGTGGTCTAAAACAGGCTCTCGAATAAGGGTGATTCGCACATTATGGGTGTTGTTTTTTTTTTAGGTGTACAGCTAAGAGCCAATGTGGTATAGTGGTTAGAGCAGGGCTCTCCAACCTTGGGTCCCCAGATGTTGCTGGCCTACAGCTCCCAGCATACCCAGCCAGCATGGCTAATGGCAAGGGATTCTGGGAGCTGTAGTCCAGCAACATCTGGGGACCCAAGGTTGGAGAGCCCTGGGTTATAGTGTTGGACTGGGACTCGGGAGATCTGAGTTCTAGTCCCCACTTTGCCATGAAGCTCACTGGGTGACTTTAAGCCAGTCACTGCCTCTCAGCCTAACCTACCTCGCAGGGTTGTTGTGAGGATAAAATGGAGAGGAGGAGGAGGATTATGTAAACCACATTAGGTTCCTTGCAGGAAAAAAGGCAGGATATAAATATAAGAAAGAAAGAAAGAAACTCCGCTTGACAATATAAAGTGCCAGCCACAAATCGGGACAAACTCGCAGCTGCAGGTAAATGTGTCCTCAGCCTTTTCAGAGGTTCAGGTTGCAATCCTAAAACACGCTTGCTATGAAGCAAGCCCCGCTGAACACTTCAGAGCAAATACGCATAGGCATGTGCTGCCAGTGAATGTATTATGGGGGGAGTTGGGATCGTTCCTGCTGTTCGCCCAGCCGTTCATCTGAATGTATGCGCCAAAGCATAGGCTCTTTGACAAAATCAGAACCCTTAGGAAGACCAGGTCCTCCATTATGTGTACAGTTGCATGCACATCAGCTCTGTTTAGGGCCTTCAGGTAAATGTTTGGGGAGCTCAGGAGAGGAGACTGCAGAGACTTGACCCTATTTACTCATACACACACACACACACACACACGTGGACATGTGAAAAGGACTAGCCCAGCCTCCCCCAACCTGGTGCTCCCCCCCCGATGTACTGGACTACAATTCCCAGCATGCCCAGCCAGGTATTACAAGTACATTTTCTGTTGTAAACCCAAGTTTGCTACATAGCTATCTATACATCGGGGGTGGGGGATATATTCTAATATGTGGAGGTCTGATTTTTAATACAATAGTTTCAGACAGCAATTTTGACTTTTTTCGATAGGTTGTTGGATCCTTTATTTTTACATTCTTTCTTTATACCTATCAACCACATGTTGGTCCAACTGCATCCAAAATGATTTCTGTGGTACCGTGCCACCTGCTCTTTTCATATTAGTTACAAGAGGAAAGAAAGAAATTGTTTGGGGTTTTTTCTTTATCAATAAGCATGCAATTAATTGCCTCTGGAGGCAATTATTAATTGCATATAGAGAGAGAACATGGAGGGGACATCAGTAACAGTAGAGTTTAGCAATTAAAGTTGTTGATTCAAAAAATAATTTCATAAAGTCTGAGAAACATATTTTTTTAAATATAATCTTCTGATGTTCCTCAGACTTTTGTGAGATTATTTTTTGAATCAACAGCTTTGATTGCTAAACTCTGCTTTTAATTATTTTTGTCTCTCTCTTGAATTACATAAAATAAGACCATGGAATTCCTAACATTCTTTTGGAATTAAGGGATTTTAGAAGCTTGCACTGTGTATTTGGCACAGCTGGTATTATTAGCAACACTTATGCAATGAGTGTCTTTGTATTCCATAAATTCATCATTGCACAAACCCCTAACTTATTAGGCTGCTGCAACACCTATAGAACAGGGGTGGACACAAAGTAGATATCCAGATGTTTTGGACTTCAAATCCCAGAAGCCCCTGCCAGCATGGCCAGTGGTCAGGAATGGTGGGAGTTGAAGTCCAAAACATCTGGCGATCTACTTTCTTCCCACCCCTGCCCTAGAATCCTGTGCTAGTATGATGCAGAAAGTGTAAGTCCTTCTTCTTATGTTACACTGGCAGCTGCTGTGTTGGGAATCCTTCCCAGATCACTGGATTAATAAGAGAAATCTCATGTGTAAGGAACTTACATAGTTGCTCCTTACCATTCCATTTGTTGTCCTCCAAGAAACTACTGCACTGCTAATGTGGGGAGGGGCCATGCCAGGGCTCCTCCCTCATGTCCTGAGGCTCCTCCCTCTTGGCTATGCAGGAATAAAGATACTCACTGCACCGCCAGCTCTCATACCACCAGCATAAATTAAAATGGAAGCGATGGTGTTTGGAAATCACAATTTATAAATAGGCATGATTATTAATAATAATTGAACATCAGGGGAAAAAAAACACAGAACCTTTCCTAATGTTCAAAGTGGTCAGACAATGGAACCAACTGTCTAGGGAGGTGGTGGGCTCTCCGTCACTGGAGGTGTTCGAGCAAAGACTGAGCAGCTATTTAGGGATGTAAACTGGATTTCTGCACTGAGCGGTGGGTTAAACTCGGTGGCCTAAATAGATGCTTCCAACTCTATCCTGGTTTGCACATAACAACAACCCAGAATATTGGGTTGCATATGGGTTGTCATTGAAAAGTGGATTGTCGTTGAACCACGGGCTGTCATTACGTGTGAACCCTGCAGTATGGTTTAACTCTGGTTTGTTAATCACAAACAACCCAGAGTTCACAACCCAACAACAAATGATGGTTTCTCTTCCTGGATAGTGATCTGAATGCATTAGAACAGCAGTGTTATTAAACCTTTATATATGTATTTTTTAAAAAATAAAAATTGGACAGTATCTAAAGGGAGAGAGCACCATAATTTTACAAACCTTCTGACTGGTACGAGGAAGAGTTGTACCGCAAATCATGCGCTGGAAGATCATATGATGTAGCTTTCAGGCAGACTGTTGAAGATTTGGAAGTAATTACAAAAAAGCTGTAGATTTTAATGAGCAGCACAACCTCCAAATTGTGCCACAGGGTGGAGAGAATTACAGCACTGAATTGGCAAGAACAGAGTCCTCCTAAACCAAGTGGGAATGCAGTATGTTCAAGGCATGTCAAGCAGCAGCACTTCTAAGACATGTTGTGGGTAGGAATGTGCGACGCTGGGAAACTCGTTCCGTTTGAGCCTGATGGACTTTTGACACATTTCCAACCTGACAGGCAAAAGCGGGCCAAGTTGGGGGTGGCGGGTTGGCTTCCGCGACGTTGCTGAAAATATTCGCACAAATGTGGAGCCGAGAACTGTGCATCTATAGCACAATTTGCGCAAGTTGTGATTTGCACAGATCGGGGCCAACTCGGTAGATCCGAGTTGTTGCTGTCCTTGTTGTAGCATTTAACATGTATGGGAGCATCCGCCTCTCACTGCATATGCACACGCTCCACCTTGAATTTTCCGACAGTCAGTTTCAGATGTGTGCAACATTCGGGCCTCCATTCCGCAACTTGCGCAAATTAGCAGAACGGAGGCCCGAATTTTGAGCCAATTTCCCTGGCTTTAAAAAAATAATAATAATAATTACGCAATTCGCAGCTCGTGTTAAAAACGGAAGTCCGCACGCTGGCTCAACTAGCATCAGATCGAGCGCAGGGTTGATGGAACAGAATCCGTGGGGCCGAGTTGAAAAAAATCCATTGGATTTTCAACCCCTGTCAGATTTCTCACACATCCGTAGTTGTGAGAGGGTCTACTCTATTTAGATGTTTCTGTTTCTGCCTATGGTAATTACACCCATCTTTTAGAAAGTGCTCACCCTGGGAAGTTCAAGGGGAAGGTTTGTAGTAGCTCCGTGGTAGAACACCTGCTCTGCATGCAGAAAGCCCCAGGTTCCATCCCTGACATCTCCGGGTAGGACTTGGAAGGGTTCTTGTCTGCAACCCTGGAAAGCTGCTTCTAGTCAGTGGCCTGGTTCACACATAAGAACATAGGAAGCTGCCTTATACTGAGTCAGTCCCTTGGTCCATCTAGCGCAGTATTGTCTACACCAGGGCTCTCCAACCTTGGGTCCCCAGATGTTGCTGGCCTACAGCTCCCAGAAACCCTTGCCATTAACCATGCTGGCTGGGTATGCTGGGAGCTGTAGGCCAGCAACATCTGGGGACCCAAGGTTGGAGAGCCCTGACCTACACAGACTGGCAGTGGCTCTCCAGAATTTCAGGCAGGATTCTTTCCTAGCCCTAACTCAAAATGCTGGGGATCGAACCTGGGACCTTCTGCGTGCAAAGCAGGTGCTCCACCACTGAGCTGCGGTCCCTTCTTCTAAGAGAACACCCCACCACCACCAGCACCTCTGCCATTCTATACAAAAATGCAGGCATACGGCTTTAGAGAAACGGAACACTGTATCTCATATTCCAAAGATTGTATCTAACCGTGCATTAATCTGGTATATACAGGCTTGCAGTCTTAAGTCAGCGGAAGGCAGTCTTTTGGGGCCTGTGGGCACATACAGAACAACTGCCATAGGAGGCATGGCTAGTCAGAAAGGACTAGTAGCCTGCCCAAACGCCTGTGTGCAAGACAGAGGCACACTAAACAACTCCTTTGAACCCACAGTTCAGCACCTTTTTCTTTCTCTCTCTCTTCTTTTTCTTGATGGCTGGCCGTGCTGCAGAGGAAAACACCAGACTACAGTCATCTGCTTTCTTTATTTCCTAAAAATGTCTCTGAGCCCCATCCTGTAGCCCGGAGGCATTAATGGGAAATGAAGACGGCAGCAGCTGGAGGCCCTCGCTTTGCTTAGAAGTGATCCCAGGTGCCAGTAAGGAAACGTGTTCATATTATTTTTAAGTGAGAGGGGCAGGGCACATTGCGGGTATCAAGAAAGGTGTCCTGGGGCACACTGTTGTCCACTGGCACACATTGCCTACCCCTGCACTGTCATGGTGTGGTTTGTTAACATCTGGCTTGTTGTTGTGTCCAAATCCGTTCCTGCAAACAAACCATGGTTTGTTAACCAGTGCCAAACCACAAATAGAAGCCAGTATCTATTGTTGGGTTTACGAAATCTGGCTTCTCTAAACCATTGCTTGTTGTTATGCCTGAACCCAGGATTGTGGCTTATGCCTGACTTATTTGTGCTGCTGTCCGCCCTGAGACAGAGAGACCCAGCAAGAGTGGCCTGAAAACAAAACTACTCTGAAGGCTGGCAAAATGGATGGGAGAGAGAGACAAAGAATCAGGGAAAATGAGACATAGTTTCTTTCATAGATTTCATAGATAATAGAGTTGGAAGGGGCCTACAGGGCTATCGAGTCCAACCCCCTGCTCAATGCAGGAAACTAGAGGAGGGGTCTCCCATCCAAGTAATAACCAGGCTTGACCCTGCTTAGCTTTCCACGCTCAGACAAGCTGAGCCAGCGTAAGCCACAGGCCTATTTTGCTTGTCTGCAAGAAAATTCATGGCGAAAGCAACAAACCATGGTTACCATAAACCATAATTTAGTGTTACCTGCGAACACAGCCAATAATAGATCAAACTAGATGGACCAATGGGCAGTGTTCTGTGTTCTTGAAAGTTTTAAAAAATGTGGGTTGGTGTGTCTGTTTGCCTTTTAGAGAAAGCAACCCCACTCCTTTTAAAATGCTTGGGCAGAGTTTGGGGCTGCCCCTTTTTTAATCAGGGCCCATGTGCCATTTCCCTGGGCCTGGTAGAAACACAGACTCCTGCCTTCCATGAAAGGCCACGTCTGGTTCGAAAAATGGCAGAATTCATTGGTGCCCTTCAGCTTCTTTAGGTTCCCTTCTTTCAGCTCCTTATGTTTCTAATTTGTACTTATAGCCAGCCAGGGCAGTGTGGTACTTGTGTATGCTGACGTGAGTGACAAAAGGTGCAAGCCTTTGCATGTTTAGAAAGGGGTGTTGCAGGCCTTTTTTTTCTGTCTAAAGATGCATAGGATTGCGCCCAAAAGCTCTTTCGACACTGTTCTATCTAGCATCCGTTTTTCTATGCACTCATTTACTCCAATATGTTCTGCAGCCTGTAAATCTGAGCTGTTGAACTTCTTTCAGCCTGAGGGCTGGATTCAATTTCGGAGAAGCTTTTCAGGCCAAATTCTAGTGGTGGCTGGGGATGAAGGCAAAAGGGGGCAAGGCCAAAATACAAAAACAAACAAGCACCAAAACCAAATACAAAGAAACAAGATAGTTTGGCTTAAAGCTTTTACTGCCATTAACTAAGCCTTAGGAGAGGCAGTTCAGCCTTTTAGAATGGGGGGGAGGGGGAAATGCACAAAGCACCCAATGATTGGTAGTTGGGAAAAGGGGGTGGGGCCTGAGGAAAGGGGTGGGGCCATCTCGGGAACATGGAGGTTCAGATTGGGGCCCCAGGTTCTACACCCCTCCTGTAAATCCAAGCAGCAGCTCTGGCTCTCAATGGCCCCGTTGACTGCGGTGCTTATCCCTCACTCCCGTTTCCGTACCCTGTCGGTTCCTCTTGCCTGTGCAGGAACAAAGAAACTCTGGGACTTGTAGTTTTTGAGAGAGGACATGTCTCGCAGGGTGGTGGCAGAGTTATTTTTTTGTCTCTCAGATGACCAGGCCTGGAGCTTCCTGTACAAGCTCTTGCTTCCTCCCTCTCTCTTCTAGAGGTCCGGCCGCTCACGGTTCAGAATGTTGCTTATTCTTCTTTAACATGGCTGCAGAGAATCTCACAAGACCTGGACAACACAGGGAAACATGTTTGCATGAAACATCCTCAGGCATGATTTACAACGAAGCCTCCATTCCCGTCCCCCTTGTGGTTCTGGGCTTGCAGCCCAAGCCAGGGCCCTTCTGGAACTCCGTAACTATGTAAAATGTCCCCATCCCAGCGCCCTCATGTTTGAACCTGCCTGTCATCAATGGGTGCCATAGGCAGTGTCTAATCCAGGGTTCTCCAACCTTGGGTCCCCAGATGTTGCTGGACTACAGCTCCCAGCATACCCAGCCAGCATGGCTAATGTCAAGGGATTCTGGGAGCTGTAGTCCAGCAACATCTGGGGGCCCAAGGTTGGAGAGCCCTGGAATCAAATGCCCGTTAACATTGTGTTGCTGGGGCACATGGGCGGGACTCCTGGTGCTGTTCCACTCATGTCCTGCTTGTGGGTTTCCCGTGGGCAGCTGGTTGGCCACTGTGTGGACAGAATGCTGGACTAGATGGACCCTTGGTCTGATCCAGCATGGCTCTTCTCATGTTCTTATTTATGTGCAAGCACCTTAGATTCAGCAGTCTCTTGGCAATCAAGGCAGTAGCTGAAGGGAGAATCACATTTAAGGAGTGACCTCGAATCTGGGTAGTCCTAGGATATGGCAATGGAGACAAATAAAATAAATAAAACAGCACCAAAATTCAACCAAGAACCCGACCTGGGTCCTTCGCAATGTTTTGGCCTACAGTTCCCATCATCCCTGGCCATTGACCATGCTCCTGGGGCTGATGGAAGTTGTAGTCAAAGCAACTGGAGGGACCTAGGCAGGGGAAGGCTCAGCTGTGAGGAAGAGTGTTTCAGCCACAATCATGGGGCGGGGGGAGCAAAGTTTTAGCCATCTCTAAAGCTCAGGTTGATCGAGAAACTTAAATATTAGCATGTATGTTCTGGGTTGAATTTTGGTGCTGTTCTGTTGCTTTTATTTTCATTTTCTGCCTCAGCTTTCTAATCTCTGAGCCTCACATTGAAGACAGCAGCTGTAATGAATGGATAGATTCATTTTCCATGCCTGCCAGTTTCCCCCTTACAAACAAAGGCCTTTGGGAACCTTGAGATACTATTCAAGTGCTTAAAATGCTGTAAAGCAAATATGGGTATTATGCATCAGTGCAGAGTACATTAGAGTGCACTTTTGCTGGAACGCAAACCGGGTTCTCGTGCGAAAGCGAGATAGTCACAGCGGTTTCTTGGCTACACATTCCCTTGACAATGAACCACAACTTTTGTCAAAGTGGAGGGATTTTCTTTCCTGCCCCTCCCTAGTGGGAATGCAGTGAACACTGTGTGCGCCGAAACAGCAGAGGCTGAAGTCTGGCGCATGGAACACAACCCACCGGGAAGTTTTCCCGTGCAAAATAAATTTGTGTCCAGTTCTGGGCACCCCACTTTAAGCAGTGCTTTAGTGGTCAGTTTTGAAGTGCAGGCATTTATCGCAACAGTCCGTGTAGCCACGCCCCCGAGGAGAGTCCAAAAAAATTCAGGCAGCTGTATTGATCCATATCAACAAACCGATTCCAGGAGTTTTCATCTCCCCAGGAGAGGTCTTTTGTAAATCTAATAGGTCTTAATTGCTCAGTCAAGCCATGGAACAGTATACAGCACTGCCTCCGCGCTTACGCCATCGACATAGTGCTGGCGTAAGTGAACCATAGCGCGACAGCGATAGTGTATGCTTGCATAATGCGTTTCCCCGCAGGGGCGTTTGTGTGGAATTATGGGAAGAAAATGGAGGGAAGGTTTAATCCTTACCTCCTACAGTGTGTTGGTCCCAGGACCATAACTGAGATGGTGTTAAGGGGCGGCCCACTAGGGCTGGAGCCCCGAATCTTTCATTTGGAGCCCCCAATCTCTGGGAGGCCATCTGCCCCACCAGCCTGCTGTCCATGGGGACTTGCTGAAATGAAGCTGCAGGGGCCCTGATGATCTCTGTTGCATCTCATCCCCCGGATTAGCTGGCTTTTTGCCCACATGTGCTTCACCTCCTGCTGCCCGCCCCCTTGAATCTTTATGCCTGAGGTTTTTTTCAGAAATAAAATGCCCTCCTCTCCGCTGTCCATATACCCCTTTTTACAAATAGGGGGTGTCCTTAGGAGACAGGCTCCTTTAAAGACACACACACACACACACTTTAGAGCAGGGCTCTCCAACCTTGGGTCCCCAGATGTTGCTGGCCTACAGCTCCCAGCATACCCAGCCAGCATGGCTAATGGCAAGGGATTCTGAGAGCCAGTGTGGCGTAGTGGTGAGAGTGTCGGACTGGGACTCGGGAGATCCGGGTTCTAGTCCCCGCTCGGCCATGAAATTCACTGGGTGACTTTGGGCCAGTCACTGCCTCTCAGCCTAACCTACCTCACAGGATTGTTGTGAGGATAAAATGGAGAGGAGGAGGAGGACTATGTAAGCCGCCTTGGGTTCCTTGCAGGAAAAAGGCGGGGGTAGAATATAATAAATAAATAAATAAATAAACTTCTGGGGACCCAAGGCTGGAGAGCCCTGCTTTAGAGCATATGTAAATTAGCATATGCACATTTGTTTATGTTTTTTACCTGTGGGGCTGAGCCCCTGATCTTTTCGGCACCTAGCACCACCCCTGGGACTGTGCACAGTTACACTAGAGTAAATAAAACTATCGGGCTCAGCTACACAATTAGGATAACATGTATTTCGGCTCTGAGTTGACATGCACACGATTGCACTGTTACTGCAATACATTTTAAATGTAACCCTTTAGACTGTCAAAAATGACCTTACTTTTTGCAAGCGAGATATCCTGGCATACAAGGGAACCTCAACACGAAGATGTTTGAATAACACATGATGTAGCCGTTCATCTTATTAGTCCATTGAGGCAGATCATAAGGCATCTTTACCGGAAACTGTCCGTAAGAACAGTTTTTTTTGATGACCTTCAGTTTTTCTCCAAAAGAACATGCTTGGGTTCAGCTTTATCAATGGGCAGTAGTGTTATACAGAATAGAAATAATCAAAGACACAAGTTCACTTTTGGAGCTTCTGGATCATGTGCATGAATGTGTCCCCTAGCTTAAAAAGAAGAAGAATGAAATGAAAAGAATGTTGGCCAGTTAAACAAAAGCTCAGTGTTACAAACCTGCAATATTGTCTGTGTAATGAATGGGGCACCTCGTGTTGTATGCATTTAGCACATCATGCTTTCAGAACAATGCGAGAGGGAGTAGGAGTATTGAGAGCGTTCGGAGTGGTAAGTGGTGGATCTGGTTTCTTGAAGTGACCTAGTTGTTAACCTTTGTAAGCCCATCCTTCCTCCAAAGTGCTCAGACTGGTGTACTGCTTAGCTCAGGGGTGTTTAACCTCTGGACTACCTGGGGTTCCACTCTGACCTCTGTAGTTCCCCAGATGGCCACACCCCTTCCACTAGCCCCACCCCTTTCACCAAACTGTGATTGTTTGGTAGTTTCCCAAAGATTTATTTATTATATTTATACCCCGCCTTTTTCCCTGCAAGGAACCCAAGGCGGCTTGCATAATCCTCCTCCTCCTCCTCCTCCTCTTCTCCATTTTATCCTCACAACCACCCTGTGGCTGAGAGTCAGTGGCTGGCCCAAAGTCACCCAGTGAGTTTCATGGCCGAGCGGGGACTAGAACCCGGATCTCCTGAGTCCCAGTCCAACACTCTCACCGCTACGCCACACTGGCTCTTTTGTGCAGTTACCCCCACCCCCATTCTAAACAATTGAAATGCTTCTTCAAAGGCTTAGGGCACAATCCTATGGCTGCTAGATGCTGTCTAGATGGCCATAGGAAAGGTCGGAGTTCCAGCTCCAACCTCAGAAATGCATCCCGACCTCGGAGCTGGAACGCCGACCTCGGAGTTCTTTCCATGTGGGCTGTGGCTCTGAAGTTGGAAGACCAACCTCGGAGCTGGCGTTGGATGGGTGTTCTGGGGGGCAGTGAGTGGAAGAGTGAGGCTCCACCAGGATACGATGTATCCCGGGGATGCCTCAGCCCCTCCTCCTTGCAAACAGGGGCAAAACACTTAGATGGCTGAAATCGGCCTTCTAAGTGTTTTGAGGGCCAGGAGAAGCACGACGGTGATTTTTGCCTCCGTGCTCCTTCCATCTTCGATTGGATGCCCATCATCTTCCGAGTTTGGAAGGTTGCGGGCAGCCACATTGGATGGTGGTTTTAGTTACCGGAAGCAGGAGCTTTAAAATGCTGGTATTTTGTGCCCACCCCTTTTGACTTCAGTCCCATCCACTATGGAATGTGGCCCCCGAGAACTTGTCTGAAATTTAATCCAACTCTCAGACTGAAAGAGGTTCAGCACCCCTGGCTTAGCTTCAGAGATCGCACCGCATCTGAACTAGCAAATGATGGTTTGAGGTTATATTCTGAATCAGGCCGGTGTCAAGGGTAGGCATGATCAGGCATCTGCCGAGGAACCACACCCCAGCTGGGGCCCACTGACAACACAGCCCCCCGGAGTTCACTTCCTTTCCACTGTTGCAGCCTGCTTGTTCACCTGCCTCTCTCTCTGGCCCAGACAACTGTGGTGAGGAGGAGGAGGAGCAGGGGTGGCGCTAGATACCAAAAAGATCTGGGGTCCAGGCCCACAGGACAAAAAAATAATAATGCACAAATTTGCATATGCTAATTTACATATGCTTGAAAGTCTCTCTCTCTCTCTGTGTGTGTCTTTAAAGGACCCTGTCTCCTAAGGACACCCCTATTTGCAAAAAGGGATGTATGGACAGGGGTGAGGAGGGCATTTGATTTCTGAAAGAACCTCAGGCAGAAAGCCAGCTCATCCAGGGGGATGAGATGCAACAGAGATCCTCAGGGCCCCTTGTAGCTTTATTTCAGCAAGTGCCCGTGAACAGCAGGGTGGTCGGGCAGAGGGCCTCCCAGAGATTCGGGGCTCCAAATGGAAGATTCGGGGCTTCAGCCATAGTGGGCCGCCCCCTGACACCACCGCTGAGGAGTGGTAGATGCCACTGCCTACTTTGCTCACGGGCTCATACGAGCAATTGCAGCTGGTGACAATGGTGGTGACAATGTACATTGTAGACTTACTGAGGGGAAGTGTCCTCTTGAGGGGCCCCCAAAAACTTGGAGCTGGCACTTCTCTGAATCAACCCTATGACACGAACACCTCAGCAATCATGCCTCTTTAAGCACTGTTTTCTCACTTTGCTTGCAAGCCGTAATGTTGTGTGTTGAATGTTTGCCTAATGCTAAAGTTTACCTTTGACCCAACCAAGATGACATACCACACTCAGCATTGAAAAGGGGCTGATTCATTGTTTTCCACATATGGAAGTGTTTGCTTTCAATGGATACTGTTGTAAGTGGAGCATGCTGTAAGCACACAGCTCAGTCTCTTTCCAGGAACAGCATCATACCACACACCCAGTCCAATATCAGCTATTTTCATATTTACGTCTGTTCCCATCACAAAAAAACATTGATTAACTTTCTCAGAGTCTCAGTGCATCTAGCAGTGTTTCACCAAGCTCCTCTGTTGATGGGCTTCTTCTTTTTTTAATCAACCAATAAAATTGATTTTAAGATGAGGTTTTGCCAAGTAATAGCTTTTTTAACGATCTGTTGTGGAGTGAATATCTGTTCACAGCATGATCCGCCCGGGTGATCTAATCTGGTCTATTTTCGTCAAAAAATATTGTCTGTGGTCCTCCTTATTTTTTCCAGCATAACAACAGTTATCTTCTTCTTCTCCCTCCACCCCCAAGATGGGGCAAATTTTGTATCTTGGATATGACCATCCGCATTTCTGTTGGGTTTCTAAAATACCTTTGCTCCCATCTCTGATCACATTCTTTGTTCTCTCACATTCTGTTGCTGAATCATGTCAGCAGAGTGACCCTAACTCCCATCTCCAGGACTCAAGCTCTTATAGCAGGGGTGTTGAACCTCTTTCAGCCTGAGGGCCGATCTCAGAGAAGCTCTCGGGGGCCACATTCCGGTGCTGGGTGGGGCCAAAGGCAAAAGGGGTGGGACCAAAATACTACAAATACCTGCATATTTTAGTTTAAAGCTCTTAACTAAGCCTTAAAGGAGGCACATTTCAAACTTTTAAAATGGGGGGGGGGAGGAGTGCAGCCAGGGGAAAGGGATGTGGCTGACTTGGGAAACCTGGAAGGCCAGATAGGGATTCCAGGTGGGCTGGATTTGCCCCCTAGGCTCGAGGTTCTGCACCCCTGCTCTGTAGGGACCATGGGGTAGATCCAAAGAAACGTGAGTGGAACGTGAGTACACCAGTTAGCGCTGTTCCACAAAACATTGTACAAGTGCCGATGGAGGACTAGCGGAGTATCTGACCTGGCAGGTGGCGACCAGGCGGAGGGCCTTTTCTGCTGTGGCACCCTGGTTGTGGAATGAGCTCCCCAAAGAGGCTCGCCTGGCGCCTACATTGTACTCTTTCCGGCGTCAGGTAAAGACCTTTCTATTCTCCCAGGCATTTTAATCATTTTAATCTTGTAGTTGTTTTTAACTCTGTTACTGTAATTTGAACTGCTGCTACTAGCTTTGCTGTTTGTTTTTAATCTGTGGTTTTAAATTTTGTATTTATATTCAGGGCTTTTTTTCTGGTGGAACTCACCGGAACTGAGTTCCAGCACCTTTTCTTCTGTTAATTGCATTACAAATTAATCGCCATCTACTCCCGAGGAAATGTAATCCAAGAGTTCCGGTACCCTTTTCTCCAGAAAAAAAGCACTGTTTATATTGTATTGTATTTTATGGTTTTAACTGTTGTAAACCACCCAGAGAGCTTCGGCTAATGGGCGGTATAAAAATGTATTAAAATAAATAAATAAAATATCTCGAGCTGCATCTAAAGATCACGCAACTGTCTCTCATTACTTTGGCTGCACACAGTTCCTAATGGGAAGCGGTGCCTTGGGGCTGGAAGACCCAATGGGGTACTTCCCCATTGGAAAGCAAGATTTGCTTTGTGCTAGGAACTGGGTTTTTTTAAGTGGCCATGCTTGCAAGCAGCAGCTGCGAGAGCTTTCCAGTGGGGAACTGCAGGCACCCCAAGTGTTCGAGCTCGCGCTGTGCACATTTCTTTATTTTTTATTTTATTGCACTTTTTAAACTGCTCAGTAACCCAAGGTTTCTGGGCAGTGTACAATACATTAAAAACATAAGCTGCGAACGATGAAACCACGAATAAAAACAACGCATCACAAAACCAAGATAAAACCAGCAGCAAAGTGTGTGTGTGTGTGTGTGTGTGTGTGTGTAGCTACAGGTACATAAAACCAAGGTAAAACCAGCAGCAAAATAAAAGAGTGCTAAGACCTAAACGCACTAAAAACAGCTCTGTAAAGTGCCTGGGAGAATCAAAAGGTCTTCACCTGGCACTGAAAAGATCATAACGTTAGTGCCAGGTGGCCACTCTGGGGATGGTATTTCATGGTGCAGGGTGCCACCACTGACTGCCACATGTATGGGATTTAAGTTATAAACAATTGAAGATACAGGGGAGGATCCAACAGTGCCCGTGGACCAGTGCTATTGACATGGCACTAGCAGAAACGCAGCACTAGCGCAACATCCATTATGCTTGCTGGCATGATGAGCTTCCCAGGAAACCTGCCATGTTAGCAAGTGCTATTGATGTTGCGCGAGCATTGGTTTCTGCTAGTGCAGTGTCAAAAGTATGAGTGCATGGGCACCATTGGATCCTTCCCCATGGATTCCGGGGGGAGGGGGGAATGGTCTGATTCAGCCAGGCAATTTTCAGACAGACCAGATATGTGGCATTCAATCTGAACCCAGGAAGCGATCGGTGCGAAAGATTCCCCGTCAAGTTCAATATTGACTTGGCAAATGTGTGGGCCATGTTTTCTTTGCGTGAGAGAGAGTAAAAGAGAGTGAGCATTTTAAGAAGTGTGCTTTTATCATTCTAGGTCAGGAAAGGTTTGGGAACATGACGCGTGTCTACTACCGAGAAGCTATGGGAGCGTTTATAGTCTTCGACGTTACGAGGCCGGCAACTTTTGAAGCGGTCACCAAATGGAAAGAGGATTTGGACACTAAGCTGACTCTTCCCAATGGCAAACCTGTGCCGACAGTTCTCTTGGCGAACAAATGCGACCAGGGCAAAGATTTGCTTGTGAACAATGGCATCAAGATGGAGCAGTTCTGTCAGGATAATGGCTTTGTGGGATGGTTTGAAACATCAGCTAAGGTAACTGTTCTTGTGTTACATCGGCTAAAGCTGCAATCCTATGCATGTTTACAGAAAAACGTCCTACAACATTTGGAAAGCACCAAGTTGGGGGAGACTGTGCTAAGGGAACTGTTCTTGTATTGCTTATGGTCTTTCTTAAGGGCAGGGGTCTACTTGATAGCCTGGACTTGGTAGCCAAGTCTAGACTTGGTAGCCAAGCATTAGCTTCTACTAGCCAGTGGTGATGATAGGGGGACAGTGTTATATTTATCAACACAGATGTGAAATCGATGATGTAAACTCAGGATTTATCTAGGTTGGTGAACACATATTTTAATACTTCGTGATTTATTCCATAGCTTTTGACAGTGTTTTCACCTTTCCAATTTTAAAGATTCTTTTTCCTTCCCCTCCCAGTGTTAAAAACTGGAACAATTTCAGAAAACTAGGGGCCAAAGCAGACATTACTTTAAATCCAATATTGTATCCAATGTTAGTCCTACTTAGAGTAGATGCAATGAGATGAATGGGACTTCAGTTAGACTAACATTGAATACAACCTTAAGGGCACAATTCTGTGCATATTTAGACAGAAAAAGGTCCTAGAAAGGCTGGCTGGGGCATGCTGGGATATGTGGATCTTTTTTCTGTCTAACATGCATAGGATTGCACCCTAAGACTTTTTAAAAAAGAAAAGAATAGATAACTGGGTCCACAGCCCCCCCACCTCCCAAGCCACCATTATGCACCAGGCTCTGCTGATAGATGGACTTCAGAGTGCTATTTCTAGAATCCCCCTTCCCACCCGTAAACCATAATTTCTTATGACAAAATTAGTTTGCAGTCAGTATTTAACAGTGTTATAGCAGGAAGTGTATCATGGACAGAAAGAATCCCCCTTTTCTGTGGCCTTTTCTGTGGTGGCCCCCATACTGTGGAACTCTCTCCCTAGTGACCTCCGCCATGCCCCCTCTCTGCTGAGCTTCCGCCGCTCACTAAAAACATGGCTATTCAGGCGGGAATATGGGGTGGGTTAAGATTTTAAAATTTTATACTGTTTAAAAGGTGGGGTATAAATATAATAAATAAATAAATAAATAAATGTATTTTATATTTTATCATGTTGTACATTGCCCAGAGTGGCCGGTTTGCTGGCCAGATGGGCGATTCATAAATACAACAAATAAATAAATAAAGGAGCATTGCTACTTGCAGCATTGGCTTTCCATATGTGGAAAGATCAGGCCACTGAGAACTGAAACTATCTTACATATGGTTCCAGATTGATACATGGTTTGGCATGTTATGTGTGTTTGCACTTGCAGAAGTGCCTCCAGTCTTGGTTAGAGTGAGCTTGCAAATTAACTTCTCTTTAAAAAAAAAGAAGAAGTCCTAATTACATCAAGCACTTAAATAACTATATCGGGTCTCCAGTGTGCTTTGACCGGCAGCAAAGTAAAACCAGCCGCTATGGAGTTGATCAAAATGAATCCCTTCTTGCACTTAATGGAGAAGCAAATTCTTTTCCTTGAATCAAATTCTCCAACCCGATCCACAACTGGCCCATTGAAACTGAGAGGCAGCAGGTTCAAGCCAGACCAAAAGAAGGACTTCTTCACAAAATGGTTATGTTTAACTTGTAGAACTCTTTGCCATGAGATGTGGTGATGGCTCCTCGCTTAGATATTGTGTGTGTGTGTGTGTGTGTGTGTGTGTGTGTTAAGGATTTGGCACAGTTTTGGAAGACAGATCTATCAATGACTAGCTGCCATGACAGCTAAGAACCAAACTAAGTTTGGAGGCATTGAGTTGGATGCAAAGATCCCCTCCCTCTAATGGAAGAAACTCCTTCTGCCAGAGAAAGCTCTTTCTGTTGGAGAAAGGGAACCTTTGGATCCAAGTTATGGAGGAGAAGGCTATCAATGACTACTAGTCCTGATTGGCTATATGCTACCTCCGGTATCAGTGGCAATATGCCTATGTACACCAGTTGCTGTGGAACATGGGCAGGAGGGTGCTGTTGCACTCCTGTCCTGCTTGTGGGTTTCCCGTGGGCAGCTGGTTGGCCGCTGTGTGAACAGAATGCTGGGCTAGATGGACCCTTGGTCCGATCCAGCAGGGCTCTTCTTACATTCAAGTAAATATTGGTGTATTGATTGCAATTATTTATGTGCCACCTTTCAGGATGTAAATCCTTCCAAGGCAGGTTACAAGTAATATAAAAATAGTAAAATCTCAAGAAACAATCTTAACAGATAAAAACTCATTGCAAAACCTTCCCACCGGGCAACTGGAGGTAGTTGGCCCCGGGCGGGTGGAGAGGGCAGGGGAGAAACCAGGTGGAACAGGAACAGGTGTCTGATGTCATCTGCATCTATCTCCCTCCTTCTCCTGGAATCCTCCCCACAGGGCAGTTGATGGTGGGCGGCACTGTGGCTGGGGAGGGGGAAATCCAGCTGGAGCAGGCCCTGAGGTTTCCTTTGCCTGCGTCTCTCCCTTTTTCTCCTGGAATATCCTAGAATCATAGAACACGTAGAGTTGGAAGGGGCCTACAAGGCCATCGAATCCAACCCCCTGCTCAATGCAGGAATCCAGGTCAAAGCATCCCTGACAGATGGCTGTCCAGCCGCACCTTGAATGCCTCCAGATTGGGAGAGCCCACCACCTCCCTAGGTAATTGGTTCTATTGTCTTATTGCTCTGAAATAAGTCAGGAAATTTTTCCTGATGTTTAGGTGGAATCTGGGTTCCTGTAACTTGAGCCCATTATTCCGTGTCCTGCAAACTGGGATGATCGAGAAGAGATCCTGGCCCTCCTCTGTGTGACAACCCTTCAAGTACTGGAAGAGTGCGATCATAGCACCCATATAACTCAGATTACCACAGACTGCAGGGAAAACGGCAGGGCAGGGCTGTTACCATCCTGGCCTGCTTGCAGGTTTTCCGGGAGCAGCTGGCTGGGCTAGTTCAATGGATGTTGAAGCTAAGGCTTAAACCAGCTGTGATGTGTGTGATGATGCGACTCCCTCCCTCATTTTGATCTTCAGATTAGCAGCCCAGTGGGGCTGCTTTGAAGATCCAGGGAGTGGTGCTCTGGGAGAGAGTTTTAACCAGGGATGGGGAAAATCTCATTTCCCTTTCTCCTGCCTTCATTTAAAAAAAATTAAAAAAATATATCTCAAGTTCTTTCTCTCCTGAAGATGAAGAACCTTTGAGAATTTTAGTGAACTCTGGTCAGAAATGAACTGAAATGAAATTCTGACCTATCTGCACCCGCCACATGCAATAGGTACAGCTATTCCTGGCATGGAGAGGGCCATGATGTCCCCGCCTGCCATGTAGCTGGTAAAGATGAGGAGCCCATCTGAAAAAAAGAGGTGGCAACCTCATTTCAGGACTAACACAGGGATTCAAACCTAGGCTTTCAAAAGCAGAGCACCCAAAGCCCTAGGCCTGGATGAACAAATCTGTCAGTTTCAGTATCTCCCACATTATTATTTTTTTTTTCTTTTAATCTCAAGTTCTTTTTGTTCCGAATATGAGGAACTTTGCAATTTTGAGAAATTCCTATCAAAACCAAACTGAAAGGAAATTCTCGCCTGTCATGCTCCTGCTGGAAGAGTTATCCTAGGAAGATGAGCTGGAGGACCAGGAAGCACCGTCCACCAGCAGCGTCCAGGCTCTACCAGGAGGAGTCCAGGCCCTCAGGGGTGGCTACCATGAGGGCATCGCCTGTGGAGGACAAGGAATCTGCCTCAGGGGTGGAGGCAGAGAAACCCCCAAGCCCTTGGGAGAGATGACAGGAACTCAGAAAGAGGGTTAGACTGAGCCAGAGGCCTCCTCATGAGAAAAGGTTTACTTGCACGTAGGGGGCTTGTTCACAAGCAGGATGTTTCCAGCTGCAGTCACTAACAGCTCACAGCTCAGGTTTGGGTATGACTCTGACAGCCTTTGCATTGCTGGAAATAATGTCAGTCAGACCTTCCTGAATTCAGTTTCCCTGGTCTTGATTCTGGACTGCTTCCTGGACTGATTTCTGCCATGCGTTCTTCTTGACTGAGCTCAGACCCTCCTCCTGCCTGCCCCTTGTCGGCTGTGTTGCCTTGGGACCTTGTTGCCTGTGCCCTGGACTGAGCTCTGACCCTCCTCCTGCCTGCCCCTTGTCTGCTGTGTTGCCCTGGAACCTTGTTGCCTGTGCCCTGGACTGAGCTCTGACCCTCCTCCTGCCTGCCCCTTGTCTGCTGTGTTGCCTTGGGACCTTGTTGCCTGTGACCTGGACGGAACTCTGACCCTCCTGCTGCCTGCCCCTTGTCTGCTGTGTTGCCCTGGGACCTTGTTGCCTGTGCCCTAGACTGAGCTCTGACCCTCCTCCTGCCTGACCCTTGTCTGCTGTGTTGCCCTGGGACCTTGTTGCCTGTGCCCTGGACTGAGCTCTGACCCTCCTGCTGCCTGCCCCTTGTCTGCTGTGTTGCCCTGGAACCTTGTTGCCTGTGCCCTGGACTGAGCTCTGACCCTCCTGCTGCCTGCCCCTTGTCTTCTGTGTTGCCTTGGGACCTTGTTGCCTGTGCCCTGGACTGAGCTCTGACCCTCCTCCTGCCTGCCCCTTGTCTGCTGTGTTGCCCTGGGACCTTGTTGCCTGTGCCCTGGACTGAGCTCTGACCCTCCTCCTGCCTGCCCCTTGTCTGCTGTGTTGGCTTGGGACCTTGTTGCCTGTGACCTGGACGGAACTCTGACCCTCCTCCTGCCTGCCCGTTGTCTGCTGTGTTGCCCTGGGACCTTGTTGCCTGTGCCCTAGACTGAGCTCTGACCCTCCTGCTGCCTGCCCCTTGTCTGCTGTGTTGCCCTGGGACCTTGTTGCCTGTGCCCTGGACTGAGCTCTGACCCTCCTCCTCCTGCCTGCCCCTTGTCTGCCGTGTTGGCTTGGGACCTTGTTGCCTGTGCCCTGGACTGAGCTCTGACCCTCTTCCTCCTGCCTGCCCCTTGTCTGCCGTGTTGCCTTGGGACCTTGTTGCCTGTGCCCTGGACTGTTGAGAGACTTTGGCTTTTTGCCTGATCCTTGTTTGTGCTGAGCACCTTGGAACTCTTGGACCCTTGAGCCTGTCACTGCTAGGCTCAGACTCTGGAAATGTGACATCACCTGTCCCTAGTTTTAACACTTTTCTCCCTTTCCTCATTGTAAATTCCTGCTGCCCCAAAGCTGCTATTAGCAGTGTAGTCAAATAAGACAGGTACATATACTGTTCTCTGCACCACCACCCCTGCATAGCTAATAGCAGCTTTAGGGGAGCAGGGTGTCATTTACATCAGGGAAAAGGCATGTGAGTGAAGGATATTAAAAGTCTCCCCAAGAGCATCACATCCTCTATCTTCAAAGCAAAATAATTAGTGAACTAAAAGAAAAAACGGTGTGGGAGAATGGGGGAATCCTCGTCAACAACCTTCGTCATTACATCTGGTGTGGCCCTCAGTTCCTCATCAGTTCAAAAGAAGTTATAACGCTTCTTCTTGTGTAATGAGCTCTCTAGAGATTTAAGGGAAAACTGCTCGGCGTGGCTATAGATTTCAAAAATGAAAGCTACATCTTGGCAGGAACAGGCCAGACATAAATATGTGAGCTCAGCCTTAAGGGCTGTACAGCAGGCCGGATGATAATATGTCTCAAAGTTGCTGCTCGAGGTTTTCCTAAGGTGAGAGTTGAGTTCAAGCTGTGACCTGTTCTAGGAAGCATTGCTTCAGTCTTGCGCATGGTGCAGACCTCATACCGTGTTTTCTCTCCTGCTTTGCAAATCACTTCTGGGTTTTGTTGCCTTTCATGTGATGCTGTATTAAACAAGTGCTGTTTAGTTAGTTTTCTAACCTGTCCGATCCCTGGAGGGTGGGTAACAACACAAGAATACCAGCAAGTTAAAAAAAAATTTCCCCTTAAAATATCATGCCAGTTGTAACTTGAAATCACCACTTAGTTTTATTTGTTTGGCTATCTTACAGTTTTCTGTTAGGGATGCATAACCATCCCTGGATTTGCCCTGAAAGCAGATTGGTTCTTTGTGCATGCTCTAAACGAGCATGCACAAAACACTTATGGACCCTCGAAGTGCCTGCTGCCTTGGGTGGGTGGGGCTTACCGTGTCCACCCCAGCACCCACAAACCTTACTCAGAGAAGGGGAAGTGTCAGCACGGACTCTTGGAACATTGATTTCCGAGGTGGGGAAGGGACTGAGAATACATATCCCAGCATCCCCCATGGGAAAACAGTGTCTTAAACATCATTCTCTGAGTGGGGCTGCAGGTGACTGTACTGGCATGAGAGTCCATTGTTAACCTTTTTTTTTTCTTAATCACATGTTGAACTGAGGCAAGTAGAGACTAGATTTACAGGGTGATCCTATAGGTCAGTGTTCTCCAACCTTGGGTCCCCAGATGTTTTTGGCCTACAACTCCCAGCATGCCCCAGCCAGCTATGCTGGCTGGGGCATGCTGGGAGTTGTAGGCCAAAAACATCTGGGGACCCAAGGTTGGAGAACACTGCTATAGGTGGCATCAGAGCATTCCAAGGTTGGAGTGTTAGATGCATTCAATGCCCTGCTGGGCTCCTGCCAGAAGGGAGAGAAGAGCAGTATCCAACACACTTCCTTCTTTGGTTGTGTGTGTGTGTTTTTTAAGCCATTTCCCTCCCATTGTGAATAATGGGAGGGACTGAATTTAGACCAGCTCCAGAGCTGGTTCGGGGGAATAGTCAAAGGATGAGAGGTCTTTGGATCCTGTGGATCCAGAGACTTCCCTGCTCCACCCACAACGTGGCCTCCATCCTCCCCTTTTTCCTCTTCATCGGAGGGGTGAGAATCTTTCCATGAGGCAGAGGGGCTCCGAGATTGGATCTTCCCCCTCTGAGATTGGAGCTCTGTCGCTGACCTCAGAAGGGGGTTTCTGATCTGAACAGCCTGATCTTGGCTGATCTCGGAAGCTGAGAATACCAGGTGCTGTAGGGAGGGACCATAGCTCAGTGTGATAGAGCACATGCTTTGCATGCAGAGGGTCCCAGGTTCGATCCCCTGCTTCTCCAGGTAGGGCTTGGAAATAATCCCGCCTGAAACCCTGGAGAGCCATTGCTGCCAGTTAGCGTCGACAGTACTGGGCTAGATGGACCAATGGTCTGACTCGGTATAAGGCAGTTTCCTATGTTCCTATGATGTGTCCTATCACCCCTGGGACACACCAGCCTAGGGATCATAGGGTTTCAGCCTAAGCCTGTGGCTCACGCTGGCTCAGCTTGTCCGAGCGTGGAAAGCTAAGCAGGGTCAGGCCTGGTTATTACTTGGATGGGAGACCCCTCCTCTAGTTTCCTGCATTGAGCAGGGGGTTGGACTCAATGGCCTTGTAGGCCCCTTCCAACTCTATGATCTATGAATCTATGAATCATATAGACAGTGTAGTGTAGTGGTTAGAATGTCAGCCTAGGACTGGGGAGACTCTGGTTCAAATACCCGCTGGGTGAACCAGTCACTGATTCTCAATCTAAGCTACCTCGCAGGGTTGTTGTGGGGATAAAATGAGAGTGGGGAGAGCCATGTACATGCCTTGAGCTTCATGGAGGAAAGGTAGGATATCAATGTCCCAAACAAAAAAAGCAGGTCAGTGCCGGCATGCAATCTGCCATTTTATGAATTACAGTTGACGAGGTCCATATTGAAATGTGGTCACATACAGTACTTAGACTGGTGAAGACTAGATGAAGGAGAGACATGAATAGCTGTCCTATTTTTTTTAGAGATGGGTGACCGAGTGATGCTCGAGATCACCAGGATTCTCCAAACATCGTCCCACCGCTCGTCTCGTGCCTGATTCCCATTCACGAACACTGCTTGCTCTGCACGAATGGGAGACTTGCACAAATCGAGCAGCGAGCGAATAGGAGGTTTGCACAGATCTCCCCAAATTTGTGCAAATGTCCTCCATAAACTAAAGTGGGGCTGGTTTAGTCTACCACGGAAATTTGTGCAAGTTGAACTGGGAATCGGGAACGAGACGAACATGAGCACGTGTTCAACAATGTGCGGATTATTTTCAGTGGACGCGTGTTCACGCTGGAGTTTGGGGCTTCAAATGGGGCATACTCATGCGTTCTGCGAGCAAAAATGAAATCATTGTACATCCCTAACTGTCAGATAACTCAAGGGCTGCCGTGCAGGAGTTGCAGCACATTTGTTCACTGTTATTCCAGAGGGCAGGACTAGAACCATTGGGTGGAAATGGCAGGGGAGTAGATTTCGGCGAAATGTTAGGAGAAGCTTCCTAAAGGTAGGAGCTGCTTGACCGAGGAACAAGACTGCCCTGGGGGTGGGTGGGTTCTGCTTTGCTGGAGGCATGTCAACAGAAGCTGGGCAGCCATCTGTCAGGGATGCTAGAGGTGTACAAAAATAGGCATGGTGTAGAGCAGGGCTCTCCAACCTCGGGTCCCCAGATGTTGCTGGCCTACAGCTCCCAGCATACCCAGCCAGCATGGCTAATGGCAAGGGATTCTGGGAGCTGTAGTCCAGCAACATCTGGGGACCCAAGGTTGGAGAGTCCAGGTGTAGAGAAAGTGGACAGGGTGACATTTTTCTTCCTCTCATAATACGAGAATCCAGTGGGGTCATCCCATGAAGCTGATTGGTGGGACAGATAAAAGGAAGTAGTTCTTCACACAGCACATAATTACGGTAAGCTACGGAATTCACTTCCACAAGATGTAGTGATGGCCACCATTTTGGAGGGCTTTAAAAGGGGATTGGACAAATTGAAGGAGGACAAGGTTATCAATGGCTACTAGTCCTGATGGCTATATGCTCCCTCCAGTATCGGAGGCAGTATGGTTATGTACACGAGTTGCTGGGGAACTTGGGTGGGAGGATGCTGTTGCACTCATGTCCTGCTTGTGGGTTTCCCGTGGGCAGCTGCTTGGGCACTGTGTGAACAGAATGCCGGACTAGATCGACCCTTGGTCTGATCCAGCATCGCTCTTCTTATGTTCTTATGGGCAAATTTCCTTAGCAGACTGAATTGGCTTCACTTTAGTCTATAGAGGAAATCTGTGCAAATTAGGGAATTCTCACAAAATTGGGGAGAAAGAAGTGCTGGCTCTGCATCCCTGTTGAGCTGTGGCTCCACCACAAAGTGCATAGTTGAATTATGGGATTCATTTCCACAGGATGTGGTGATGGCCACCAATTTGGAGGGCCTTAAAAGGGGATTGGACAAATTCATGGAGGAGGAAGCTATCTATGGCTGCTAGTCCTGATTGGCTATGTGCTTCCTCCAGTGTCAGAAACAGTATGCTTATGTACTCCAGTTGCTGGGGAACATGGGCAGGAAGGTGCTGTTGCACTCATGTCCTACTTGTGGGTTCCCGTGGGCAGCTGGTTTGTCACTGTGTGAACAGAACGCTGGACTGGATGGACCATTGGTCTGATCCAGCATGGCTGCTCATGTGTTCTTATGTTGTAGTTGCATTCTGCATTGTCGATCCTGCACTGAGCAGGGGGTTGGAGTAGATGACTTCCAAGATACCTTCCGACTCTGTGATTCTGTCTTTATGAGGCAGCCTATTGCAGAGTAAATGAATACAATGTACAGACGGCAGGGGATGTTTAGTGGTAGGAGAGGGCAGCTGGGACAGAGTGGTGTGAGAATAAGAGGAGTTCTGGGTACACAAGGCGATACCCCTCTTTTCATCTGTGCAGTGTTGGAGGGTATGCAGAGTGAACTTCATGTCTGAGGGGAGATTTGAACCCTAGTCCAACAAGCGATCTACTTCACCGCAGTATTCCCCTGCATGAATGTTTCAGCATCGTTCCTCAGATGGTGTTCTCTAAAGCAGCAGTTATAACATAATCATCACAATCTCCTGGTGATGAGATGATAACAAGGGGGCTAGAACTGCGGAAACCTGGATTTCCTGCACAGTTCTGCTTTGCTTCCTCTGTGACTTGTAGAAATTAACTCCATCCAGACCTCTCCCTGCCTTTGTTTAACATGTGATGCGGGGCAGGGAACCAGATTAAAACAAAAATGCATTTCAGATCAGTTAATGCAGGGGTGGGCAAAAGGTAGGTTGATGGATGGCTCCTGACTCCCAATTTTGTAATGGGAGCAACAACAAAAAGGCCCGCCCCACCCCAGTTAGGATGTTAAAATCCCTGATCTGTAATAACTCAATCGATCTGAATTTGTGCATGCAAGTCATCCTTGTATAGAGATAAACCAGTAGGGTAGTGTTGTATCCCAACAAAACAACCGGTTCAGTAAAATAATTGGGATGAGCAAACTGGTGAAAGCGGAAAGTTTTTAAAGACATCTATACAATATAGTTTTATCTGCATATATGCAGGTTTACAGACATAAACAACTGAACAAAATTGTGAATATGCTGTGCTATAATTCCTAAATCAATGAACAAGAACCAGTATACCATCCCTGTATAGAGCTCATGGGGTGCAGGAGGTAATTGGCTCCACCCCCTGAACCACTGTTTTGCATCTGGCTCCACCCATCTGTCCCACCATTTTGCCCTGGGCTTTGACTTCACGGTTCTAGTAGAAGAACAAAGTAGATCCTGCAAGCCTGACGACTGCCCATGCCTGAGTGAATGCGGCAACCTGGTGCCCTCCAGAAGTTTTGGACTACAAACTCCCATAATCTCTGCCCATTGGCCATGCTGGCTGGGGTTTATGGGAGTTGTAGGCCCCAAACATCTAGAGCAGTGTTCTCCTAGCTGGCTGGGGCATGCTGGGAGTTGTAGGCCAAAAACATCTGGGGACCCAAGGTTGGAGGACACTGATCTAGAGGGAACCAGGGGGCCTGCCTATGCAGTATACCTATGGAATTCTCACATGTGCCCTCAGCCCCTCACCGCCAAATTGTCACGTGCGTCCAGGCCCGAAAAAGTTGCCTACCCTTGCTCTACAGTGACCTGGTTTGCACGATTGCAGGGTGGTTAAGAAGCCACGGTGGCTTGTTAACCACCCTGTGTGTGCCAGTCGGACACTGGGGGGATTAGCATATTATTATTATTATTATTATTATTATTATTATTATTATTATATTTTTTAATGTGAATGACACCAAACAAAACAAAAAACATATTAAAAAAAAGAAAAGAGAAAAAAGGAAAAATTACCATTTTCTTACAGAAATTAAAATGAATCACTTACTAAATTGTGTATGAAATGTATACCCATAAGTATCTCAGAAGGTTGGAGTAATACAACTATCAGTAAGGACGGTTATGCATAAGCTTCAGAAAAAGCGGACCAAATATCCATATAGTTATCGATCCACATGTGGTGTCTGAATACCACCTGCTCAAATGTTGAAAGCGTTCTTAGGTCCTCAATCCATTGTGTTATAGGAGGTGAGCGTTTATCTTTCCCGTGTTGTATTATCAGTCTTTTAGCTGTCAAGAGGGCAAAGAAAATCCACATACGTTGTCCTTGTGATAAATTCCATACAGCAGATAAATAATTTGAAAGAACGTGTGCCTTGGTAAATATTAAAGAGCATTCTAATACTAGGTTTATCTGTACTATGACCTCTACCCAAAAAGAAGCAACCACTGGGCATTGCCAGAACATATGGGTAAATGAAGCATTTGCAGTATTACACCTCCAACAGTTAGCTGACTTAGATTTCATAGATCATAGAGTTGGAAGGGGCCTACAAGGCCATCGAGTCCAACCCCCTGCTCAATGCAGGAAACTAGAGGAGGGGTCTCCCATCCAAGTAATAACCAGGCCTGACCCTGCTTAGCTTTCCACGCTCAGACAAGCTGAGCCAGTGTGAGCCACAGGCCTGTTCCTGTGACAAACCCTTATTAAAAAGACGTTGTGGTGTCCAATAAACACGAAACAAAAGTTTTTGCTGAATAAGACGTAACCTAAGATCCATAGACCCTTCTGACACAGACGCAAAAACAATGTTCCATTGATTAGGCAAGATATGACCCTCTTAATTCCCAATTCCATTTGTCTTTAAGACTCTGTGTATCATACTTATTCACTGATAATAAGTATTTATAAACATGAATCGTAGGTCGATATAACTGCTCAGCCGCAATCAATGCATCCAATAGCAGAGGAGGCTCTGAAGCTGTAAAAGCGGCAGGACCAAACCTAGATTCTAACAAATGTTGCAATTGCAAGCATTGCCACACTGGGGGAATTAGCATAATTACCCTCAGCAGCATGGCGTGTTGTGTCTTGCGAACCCAGCCAGGGTGACTTATTGCCATGGTTAACAAGCCACCCAGAACCCATGGGCTGTTGCAGGGTTTTGGGTTGGCTTGTTGACCATGCAACAAGCCACCCTGGCCAGGTCTGCACAACACAACAAGCTGTGCTGCCCAGGGTAATTATGCTAACCACCACCACCTGGCATACGACTGGCATGTGCGGTGGAGGAAATAAGCCACCATGGCTTATTTCCCCAGCCACGGTCATATGAACTGGGCCATTGTATTGGATGTCACTATCTGGATCTGCCAAGGCTACAGATGCAAATCTAAA
This sequence comes from Shinisaurus crocodilurus, assembly GCA_021292165.1. NCBI lineage: Eukaryota > Metazoa > Chordata > Lepidosauria > Squamata > Shinisauridae > Shinisaurus > Shinisaurus crocodilurus. Next base: position 279,370,492 of record CM037878.1, read on the forward strand.
TAGAGGCCTGTCAGGAGCTGCTGGATCTATGCGTGGCTGCCCCATGTGGCAAACCACTGGTCAGCTGCTGGCAGCTTCTCAGGGAAGTACCTTCAAGTCCTGGACTGACTCAGGAAGAGCTTCAAGCTAAAATATGCAGGTAATTTGGCTCCATGCCTTGTGCCTTTGGCCCGGCCCAACGCTGAAATGTCCCCCCCCCCCCCCAGCTTCTCTGAAATTGAATTCAGAGTTCGGGCTGAAAGAAGTTGAACACCCCTGGTGTAGACAGATGGCATCACCCTTCTTAGGAAGCTGCCTTATGCTGATTCAGACTCTTGTTCCATATAGTTCAGTATTGTCTACACTGCTTGGCAGCAACTCTCCAGAATTCCAGACAGGACTTTTTCCAGCCCTACCTATAGGTGCCAGGGATTAAACCTGGGACCTTCTCCATCCACGGCAGGTGTTCCTGCAATGAGCTACTTCTCCTGGTAGCTATCAATTAGTCTAGACCAGGGTCCTCCAACCTTGGGTCCCCAGATGTTGCTGGCCTACAGCTCCCAGCATACCCAGCCATGGCTAATGGCAAGGGATTCTGGGAGCTGTAGTCCAGCAACATCTGTGGACCCAAGGTTGGAGAGCCCTGGTCTAGACCTCTGGAATGCTGGAATACTTCCTGTTTTCTCTCTTGTATTCTAGACAGGACTTTAAGAGTGGATTTGGAGGCTTGGCTTATTTGCTCTTAATTACATTTCACAGCACCCTGAAAATTATTTCTTGTATACTTGAGGAATTTGCAGGACTGCTCCGAATGACGCCTGATAAGGAATCTGATAGTGGGCTGAAAATCCAATGGATTTTCACAATTCGGCCCCCCGGATTCTGATTCACCAGTCTTTCGCTGGCGCCAACTCTCTATGGTGTGAGTCAAGCCAGCTTGTGGACTTCTGTCTCTAAGGTGGGCTGCGGTTTGTGTATTCTTTAAAAAACCGCTAAGGAACTTTGCACAAATTTGCACCTGAAAAGCATATGGATCTACCGCAATTTGCGTAAAATTAGCCAATTGGCACAAATCGTGCTAGATCCACCTGCTTTTTGGGTGCCAATTTGCAGGAAATGTGCAAAATGCCGCAATTTATGCAATTTATGTAAAGTTACACAAATTGTGCCATTTGCTCAAATTTCCTTAGGTGTTTTTTTTTAAGATGCGCAAATTGTAGCCTGTCTTAGAGATGGAAGTCCACAGAAAACTCCCCAACTCAGCTCGCTTCCGATCATCAGATTGGAAATGGGCAGGAAGTCCACTGAACTCAAACGAGCTGGACTTCCCAGTGAGGCGATAGACTGTGGTTGTAAATTGTCGGTGCCTGTTCCCTCTTTGGTGCCAGTCTCTAACCCAGGGGTCCCCAATGCAGCAGCTGCAAGTGCCATGACACCCAAAGGCTCCTCCAATGGCACCCATGAAGGGTCCCCAATGTGACACCCATGGGCACCCAATTTTTTTTTAAAAAAAATTCCATTTTTAAAAAATATACATACATGGATTTGTATGGAATGCATACAACTTTCTACCAATTATACATAGGCTTCAGCAAAAGTGGACCAAATATCCAGATAAGTATCCATTTGAAATTGGTGTCTATGTGCCACCCGTTCATATATCGAAAGCGTTGTTAAGTCCTCAGACCATTGCATTATAGGTGAGTGTTTATCCTTCCAATTTTTGTAATGTCTGCCTTTTAGCTGTCAAAAGGGCTCAGAGAATCCATTTCCCCTTCTGTTTGTTAATTTCCATGAAGCAGGTAAATAATTTTAAAGAACGTGTACATCAGTGAATATTAAAGACTGTTCCAGTACAAAATTTATCTGTATAATAACCTCCTCCCAAAAAGAAGCAACTACTGGACATTGCCAAAACATGTTTAAAAGAAGCATTAGCTGAATTAGACAATCCCTTATTAAAGAGACGTTGTGGTGTCCAATAGACACGAAACAAACATTTCTGCTAAGAGGCAGCCTAAAATCTATAGATGCGACAGGTAGGCGCCAAAGTGGCCATCCGCTGATTAGGCATTTTGCGGTGGTACCCACAGCAGTTTCCCAAATTCCCAAATGTGCACACGGGTCCAAAAAGGATGGGGGACCCCTGCTCTAAGCCGTAAAATTCCACGAACGCATCCTGCCCCTTTCGCCTTCAGCCCCATCCACCACTAAAATGCAGCCACCAAGAGCGTCTCTGAAATAGAATGCAGCCCTTGAGCTGAAAGAAGTTCAATTCTTCTGCCCTGAACAAATAGGCAGCCAATGCGACTGGCACAGAATTGGTAATAATATTATGGTGCTTGATCTGACAACCTCGGAAGTCTTTAAAAGGGTATCTCTACCTTGATGGAAAGAGCTTCTGTCTCTATAGCAGGACTGGAGAACCTGTGCAGTTTGTTTTTAAATCGTTTAACCTCTCTAACTCTTTTTATTTTTCCCCACCTGCAGGAAAACATAAACATTAACGAAGCATCCAGATGCCTGGTGAAACACATCATTGCTAGCGAGAGCGACCCAATGGAGCCCGTTGAGCTGGATGTCATTAAACCACACTTGAATTCCTCCAAGCTCATCAGCTGTTCAGCTTGCTACAAATCCTAAGCAGTTTCCGAGCTGTTTTGCGGACACTGGACCTGAGCAAATAAAAACTCATGAAGAAAAGTGTCTCCAGCACATGTAGCCCAGCTTTTGCTGCTCCTGAGCACAAAACTGAGATCAGAAAAGTTGCATCCTTCCCAAACCATGCAGTTGGGGTTGGGTGGGAGGGGGTCTTCCCCAGTTTTTTTTTTTAATTATTATTATTCTGTGGATAGTTTGCACAGAGTCTTCTACAAATATCTGATATTATTTTGTCTGGGCTGTTTCAGTTAATCAACATTATTCAGCCGAGGTGCTCTGTCTAGGAAGCCTGAGCTGTTGGTTTCTTTTTGTGACTTATCCTCTTGAGCGAGACTTTACATTTTGCTTTCTGGGGATATTCTGGGGATGCATCTTGTTTACAACCATGTCCACAGAAAGCAAAAAGCAAAAAGCAAAACAAAAACACAACAACAACAACAACAACCCAAAAGGAAAAAAAAAAAAGGTATTGAATATTCCTGGCTGTTTGGGGGAAATGTCATGGACTTATTTGCAATATTTTTCTAGGGATTTTTAGGGGTGGCTGGAATATAGTATTTGCACCGCAGTGCAGTGACATGAATGCTGAATTTTGGCTGTGTTGCCCAATGCTTAAGCACTCACTTAGGAATCTGAGGATCTGCCTTAGGGATCAATGGATGGTCCCCTGTTCCATTTCCTTATTGTTCCGTGCGTTGGCTTTTCCCTGTGTTCCACTCAGCCTGCCTTCTTGTTTAACTCAGAGAATTTCTAAAAATAATTTCAAAATGGGCATATGTGTAATTTCCTGCAGTTTTTAGTTCATGTCTCCCCCACCCTTTACAGCAGTGTTCTCCAACCTTGGGTCCCCAGATGTTTTTGGCCTACAACTCCCAGCTACGCTGGCTGGGGCATGCTGGGAGTTGTAGGCCAAAAACATCTGGGGACCCAAGGTTGGAGAACACTGCTTTACAGAATATTACTGATGGGTCTGAGCTAGGGATGTGTGTGGAGCTCAGTTGGGGGGTAGAAGTCTGGCGAACTCGCCGGGCTCGATCCCCCGACCTCCACTTGGCCCACCAGCTTCCCCAGCTCGACTCATGTTCTCCCGAGCCGAGCCAGGGAAGCAACTTCCGGGTTCCCAGCGGTATGCATTTTACATAGAAAATGGTGTAAGATACGTTTAAAACGGCCGCAATTTGTGCAAGTTACGCAAATTGCGGCCGCTTTTAACCTATCTTACGCCATTTTCTACGTAAAAAGCATACCGCCGGGAACCCAGAAGTCCAGCGAGTGTCTCGGCTGGCATTCGCTTCCGGCCCAGCTCAGCAGGCACGGTGGCAGCGCTCGTTGAGCGCCAAGCGAGTCAGGTGGTGGGCAGAATGCCCACCCCTAGACTCTGAGCACATAGCTGTATCGATTAAAACACTACACAGACACGAATCTTGGTGTGATTCAGGGAAGTTGCTAGACTTGGGCCCATTGGACACGGGCCCTGAAACAGTTTCCCAGAGTCCCAGATCTATTCGCCAGAGCCCTGAGTGTCCATTGGTGCCAAAGGAGTGTGTCTGCAGGACCGGTGCAGGGCAGTTTGGCACCCCAGGCGAAATAATATTTAGCGCCCCCCCCCTCTCCAAAGCAATCCTGCTCTGCAAAAAAAAAAAACCTGCGCCGCCACCACCAACCTACCTTCCCCCCCCCCGCCCTGGCGGCGGCGGCTGCTGCTGCTGCTGCTGCCTCCTCCTCCTCCTGAAGTGACGCGACAGGACCCCCGCGCTGTTTTTTGCCGGGGAAACCATGGCAACAGGGCTGTTTAAGCCCTGTTTCCTCCCGCCAAAACAACGCGGGCGGGGCTCCGGAAGCGACGCGACGCAGAGAAGGTAGGTGACGGGGGGGTCGGGGGGGTGGCGATGGCGGCGGGAGGCGCAGCGGCAGCGGGCGGGCGGGGGAGGCGCAGCGGCGGGCGGGCGGGCGGGGGGAGGCGCAGCGGCGAGCGGGCGGGCAGGGGGAGGTGCGGCGGCGGCGGGCAGGACGGTGGGGAGGCGCGGCAGCGGCGGGTGGAGAGGCGGAGGCTTGGCGGGGGCGGCGCAGCGGAGGCCAGGCGGGGGCGGCGCAGCGGCAGCGAAGAGGAGCGCAGCGTTTCCGCGCCCTCTTCAGCCGCGCGCCCTAGGCATCCGCCTAGTTTGCCTAGCGGTAGCGCCAGCCCTGTGTGTCTGCATGTGTGCGCGTGCGCACGCATGCTCTTGAGCCACTCTTCTTTTTTTGGTGGTGTTTTTTCTCTCTCTATACCACTGCAAACTAATTGTAATGGAAGAGGAACGACTGATTTGGGGTGGTGGGGTGCAAATGAACGGAATAATTTATTTTATTTGAGGTGATCTGGGTGAGAAATTAGCTGGCTGCCGTGGCCTTCTGTGAAATTTAAATAATAAATAAATAAATCCTAGTAATTATTTCTGAATGTGCCTGTATAGATGTCAATTAGCGTATGCAAATTCTATGCAGATTTGTGGCTTGTGGGCCTGAGGCCCAGATCTTTTAAGTGCCTAGCAGCACCCCTTTCTTACCACATCAAGATTTCTTTTGGGATGGCATTTTAATCAGTGCGCATATGCCCTCATGTCCATTGGTAACCCATGAAGGGGGGGGGGGGAGACACGAACTGAAAACTGCCAAACTCTGCACCCTCAGCAATCCGAGCAAAGACTAGTGTCTGAACGGGGTAGATATGCAAGAGGCTGCAACCTTTTGGCCGTCCATATTGAGCCTTTTTGGGTTGCCAAAGAGATTGACAGGAGGTGGCATGCCCCTCAGAGGATGGCTTGCTTGCAGGTGCATGCCGCTCGTCGCACAAAGGTGCGAAAAAGCAATGCTTCCTGAAATCTCGCCGCCTTCTTTTAAAAGCAGCCTTCCCCAACCGGCCTCCCTCCAGAAGGGTTGGACTACAACTCCCATCGTCCGCAGATAGCATGGCTTCTGGCTGGGCATGATGGCCGTTGTAGCCTGACCCATCCGCAAGGCTGTCTTAAAGGAATGCAGGCCCTACTATCTGCTTGCTTACAGCCTGATCCTCTCCATGTTTACTTGGGAGATCCAGCCCCGGCTGAGTTTAACAAAACGAATTCCCAACTAAGCATGCCTAGGACTGCAGCAGCCTTAAGGTAATACAAATTGGCTGGTTTTCACCTGGGAAAGCAGCATTTCTAAGCATAGATACCTAACATAAGACAAGCCCTGTGCTGGGGCAGACCACTCCAGCATCCTTTTCCCCACAGAGGCCAACTGGAGGCCTCTAGGAAGCCCACCAGCAGGACATGAAACCTCATGACACCTCTGACAGAGGCGTCTGCTTAAATTTCTTGAGTTAATCACATGCCGTGCAATCCTGTACATGTCGTCTACTCAGAAGGTCCTATACATGTCTTTCAGGAGAGAGTGTATAGCATTGCAGCCTTAATGCCCTCACCTCAGCTTTTCCTGTTTGTTAACCAGGGATAAGAATACTTGCCTACCTCAACAGGGCATGCAGAGGTCCAGTTCTTTTTTCCTCCCCATATCTAAAATGTGCTACAACAGTTCTATAATGCATCACACATCACCTCAGAGCGTCTCATGTGGCTTCATCTCATATGGACCATCTCATTGTCTCAGACCATCCATGTTCTACATATGGAAACATTTGTCCCATGAACCAAAAGAAATAAACCATCCCCCCCCCCATCGTGTTCCTTCCTTTTTTGCAAATGCACACACACATTTTTATAGAGATGTTGGAGAAATCCACAAAAGGTTCAAATGAGTTCAGATTTCTATGAATCTGAGTCACGTAAACTGGTTTTCACTTGCATTTGCACTAATGCAAATTATCACGAGTTGAATGAAATTCTGGTAAAAAGATAAATCTGATTCTGTCAATGAATAGACAACAGAATGAAAGACACCTGACAATCTGTGAAACGGAATGGATTTAACAAAAAGCCTACATCCCATGTGTGTGTGCGCGCGCACGCCGCAGAGCAGTACAGCAGCAAAGCAACAAGGAGGCTCAATCCACTATGGATGCAGTCAGTCTGATGTAAAAATATATATGGAAGATAGACTGACAGCAGAGTCATTTCAGAATGAATGCAGAGCAAAATGTTTGGGCTTCCACCCTCATCAGTAGCTTTAATGTCAAATCGGATCCCAAGAGTGGCAGTTTGGAATGCTGGGAAATGAAAATCCCGAAGAAGGAGAGCAATAGGTGTGAGTGGTATAACGCTTATGGATTGTCTTCCACATTAAGCCCATATGGACTAAGAGTCTTGAGTCTGTGAATCCAGAAGTTTTATTTTCTGTCAAGCATGTTGGTGTCCTTGGTTTGTTCAACTGGAAGTAATTGTACGCCTGGGGGACTATGCACAGTTGAGGTAAAATACACACGCGTACACGATGTCCGACCCATCTTCCAATACCCTTCAATATTTCGCTGGCATAGTGGTGAGAGTGTTGGACTGGGACTCGGGAGATCCGGGTTCTAGTCCCCGCTCTGCCATGAAACTTGCTGGGTGACTTTGGGCCAGTCACTGACTCTCAGCCTAACCTACCTCGCAGGGTTGTTGTGAGGATAAAATGGAGAGGAGGAGGAGGATGATTATGTAAGCCACCTTGGGTTCCTTGCAGGAAAAAAAGGCGGGGTATAAAAATAATAAATAAAATAAAAAGGGGGGACACTTAGAACACCCCCATTTCTCCCACCAAAGATCATTGTCTGAGCTGGCTCCATTCACTGGCGGTGGGACCATGTGACCTCCCCCCATGCATTGGAAGCATGTGCGAAGGGGTTGCACCAGCTAGCCCTGCTCCTGATGCATGCACCTGGCACCCCTCTTCCCAATAGTTGTGTCTTTGGTTTGGTGATCATGTGAAGGGTCCCCATGTGTGTACCAATGTATGCTCATTCGGTTCCTCCAAGCAATAGGGAACCCTGAGGGGAGGGGGTGTGATGTGGACCCCCGCTCCCTGCTATCGCTGAAAGTTCAGTTGCGCACCTGCTGAATTTGTTTAATGTTGAGCTGTGGGCCAAATTTGGCATGCCTAGGCTCTGACCATGCACCCTTCCCCTTTATCCCCTGACCACCAATCTGTTGGTGGCCTCCAGGCTTTGGCACACACTTTCCCCTCCCCCTTGTTCTAAAAGGTTGAATTGCCTCTGCTAAGGCTAAGTTGCTGGCAGGAAGAGCGTCAAGCTGAAATATGCACGGGATCGTGCTGTTTTGGCTACATAAGGATCAGAACTTGGAGAATGAGTTTGCCATTGGTATGACAAGGTAATCTCTGATTCTGACTTGCTGGCTGATTCCGAACCACCGATTGTCAACAGGGATATCATGCCAATCCATGAGAGCATGGGTTGGAAGCATCAGCCAATTGGGTGGTGGGTGGGTGGGTGGGTGGGGGAAAACCACCATTATCTCTCACAGTGCCCTGGAATTGCCATATTCTGCCAGCCAGTGGAAAATAATAATAATAATAATAATAAAAATAATTATTTACTTACAGTATTTGTATATTGCTCCACATCTAAGTAGATTCTGGAGCAGTGAACAATAAAAAGATAAAAAACAGATAAACAAAAAAAAATGCATTGAAAACAAAGTAACATTACAATGGTGGTTGGACAGCAGAGAAGGCTTCCCAGAACAAGGAGGTCTTCAGCAGGCACGGAAAGCAGCACAATTTCGGAGCCTGTCTGACCTCCAGAGGCAGGGAGTTCCACCGAAATGGAGCCGCCACACTGAAGGCTCTTCTCCGGGTGGACTCCACCAGGAGAATGTCCTCTAATGACCTCAGGGACAGGGCAGGTTGGTAAGGGAGAAGGCACTCTCTCTGGTATCCTGGTCCCAAGTTGTTCAGGACTTCGTATACTACAAGTACTAGAATATGGCCCGCAAAAGCTTCTCCGAAATGGAATCTGGTCTTTGGGCTGAAAGAGATTCAACACCCCTGAGCTAGATGGACCAATGGTCTGATTCAGTATAAGGCAGCTTCCTCTGTCCGGAACCTGGATTCCGCCCATCCTCAAGTCTTTTCTCAGCATTGGCGCTAGGGATGGACAAATCTAAGTTTTGCTTTCTCCCACATTCATTTAAAATATATATATATATCTCAAGATCTTTGCATCCTGTTTATGAAGAAATGTGTAAATTTTGGCAAGCTCTTATCAAAGAATGAACCAAACGGAATTTTCACCTCTCTGCACCAGCCAAGTTTAATAGGTGCAGCTACCAGTAGCAGCGGGATGATCTTGTTGTACCCACCCGCCTGCCATGTAGCTGTCAAGATGAGGAACCCATCAGAAAAAAAAAGAGGTGCCAACCCTAATCCAGCACCACAAACATGACTGAATATGAAGGGATTCAAACCCAGACTTTTAAGATCTAAACACTCAAAGCCCTCTGTATCGATGGTCGAATCTCTGCATTTTGCTTTCTCCCATATTGATGTTGTTTTAAATCCCAGGTTCTTTCTATCCGGGTTGTGAAAAAAATTGTGAATTTGTGTCATTTTAAATTTGCGTTTAAAATTGTTATAATGTTTTTATTGTGTATTTTATACTGTATTGTATTTTCTAATTGATTGTTGTAAACCACCTAGAAAGTTTTGGCTATTGGGCAGTATAGAAATAAAATTGATGATGATGATGATGATGATGATGATGATGGTGATGATGATGATGATGATTATTTATTATTATTATTATTATTTTGGTAAGTTATTTTGAGAAAACAAATCCAATGATATTCTCACTCATTCCTAATTGACAGTCCAATGCATTGTAACACAAAGAGCCAGTGTGGCATAGTGGTTAGAGTGTTGGGCTGGGACTCGGGAGATCAGGGTTCTAGTCCCCACTCAGCCATGAAGCTTACTGGGTGACTTTGGGTCAGACATGGACTCTCAGCCTAGCCTACCTCACAGGGTTGTTGTGAGGATAAAATGGAGAGGAGGAGGACCATGTAAGCGGCCTTGGGCTCCTGGCAAGAGGGAAAAGGGTAGGATATAAATGCAATAAAATAAATACATGCATACCAAAGCTGGTTAGACACCTTGTTTCACAACACAGTTGGGTTGCATGTAGTTGCATCAGTGTAAGATGTAATAGAATTGCTGCAAATAGCTGTAATTTGAATTATCTCAGTTGTGTAGAAACTGAACCATTCAACATGCTTTTCTGTGACCATGACGGATTGAAGGGCTGGTTGACTGTTGTTGTTTTTCTGTCTCCACTTTAACAGCAATAGCCAGTTTTCACACCGCTTAAGTGATCACTAATTGGCAGTGAGCTTGCAATAAAACAAAAGCACAAAAGGCACCTGGGTAGTTAGTTAGCAGTTTTTGTGTACCAAGATCATTTTTGAGATCTGTAAATGAATGCTCCGTAATTCAGAATTAAGGCTTTCACGGCGTGATCGTGAACTTTCCAAATGAAGATTGAAATGCTGCCGTGAAATTTGAATATGAAAATGTTTCTCGTATGTCACTCTTTTGTATGCTTGTCCAGGGGCGGATTAAGAGCATTATGGGCCTGGTGCTGAGGATTTTGGTGGGCCTTTTTATGGAAATAAATAAAATGAAGACACAATTTTATATTAAAACAAATTAAATATTTTAATTACCATTAAAGTGCCAAAACAGAAACATATTGAAAATAGTTCTTTTTTTGTAAACAATAAGCTTGTTAACTCAATAAAACCGTTATAAATAGAACATTCACAACAACCATTTTTAAATAAACATAAACCATATAAACAGGTAATAACCAGGTCAGGCCTGGTTATTACTTGGATGGGAGACCCCTCCTCTAGTTTCCTGCATTGAGCAGGGGGTTGGACTCGATAGCCTTGTAGGCTCCTTCCAACTCTATGATCTATGAATCTATGAGCCAGACCTGCCTTTAATGTCTCTGCCCCCAGCAAGCTCTGCCCCTTTAACTTTAACACATTCTGTGAAGGTTTAAACAGGACCCTACACACATTCAGCAGAATGCTCCAGACCTTTACCAAATACACACAGGTCAGGAGAGGCAAAACCACGTAGGGAATGGGATGTTGGGGGCAGGGCCAGTGCAATGCATGGGTGAGGGACTTCTGAATAGGGTTGTAGTCTAACCTAATAAAGGTTGCAATCCTATGAACACTTATTTTGGAATAAGCCCCAATGGATACAGTTGGGCTTATTTATTTATATTTATTTATTTAATACATTTTTATACCACCCAGTAGCCGAAGCTCTCTGGGCGGTTTCATAGAATCATAGAAAAGTAGAGTTGGAAGGGGCCCACAAGGCCATCGAGTCCAACCCCCTGCTCAATGCAGGAATCCAGGTCAAAGCATCTCTGACAGATGTCTGTCCAGCTGCACCTTGAATGCCTCCAGACTGGGAGAGCCCACCACCTCCCTAGGTAGTTGATTCCATTGTCTTATTGCTCTGACAGTCAGGAAATTTTTCCTGATGTTTAGGTGGAATCTAGGTTCCTTTAACTTGAGCCCATTATTCCGTGTCCTGCAAACTGGGATGAACGAGACGAGATCTTTGCCCTCCTCTGTGTGACATCCCTTCAAATACTGGAAGAGTGCGATCATATCTCCCCTCAGTCTCCTCTTCTGAAGGCTAAACATTTTATATTTATAAAATAAATATAAAATTTAAAACCACAGATTAAAACAAACAACAAAGCTAGCAGCAACAGTTACAATAACAGAGTTAAAAACAACTACAAAATTAAAATGATTAAGATGATTAAAATGATTTAAATGCCTGGGAGAATAGAAAGGTCTTCACCTGGCGCCGGAAAGAATACAAAGTAGGCGCCAGGCAAACCTCTTTGGGGAGCTCATTCCATAACCGGGGTGCCACAGCAGAAAAGGCCCTCCTCCTGGTAGCGACCTGCCTCATTTCCTTTGGCAGGGGCTCTCGGAGAAGGACTGCTGATGCAGATCTTAGTGTCCGGGCAAGTACATATGGGAGGAGACAATCCTTCAGATACCCTGGCCCCAAGCCGTTTAGGGCTTTGAATGTTAGTACCAGCACTTTGAATCGGGCCTGGAAACAGACTGGCAGCCAGTGCAGATGAGAAAGCACTGGCATAATATGTTCTCGTTGGCCAGTCCCCGTTAACAATCTCGCTGCCCTATTCTGGACCAGCTGAAGTTTCCGGACCATTTTCAAAGGCAGCCCCACGTATAACACATTGCAGTAATCCAAACGAGAGGTTACCAGAGCATGGATAACTGTAGCTAGGCTATGTCTGTCCAGATAAGGACGTAGTTGGTATATCAGCCTAAGCTGATAAAAGGTGCTCCGTGTCACCGAGTTCACCTGTGCCTCGAGTGACAGTTGTGGATCCAAGAGCACCCCCAAACTACAAACCTGATCCTTCAGGGGGAGTCCAACCCCATCCAGAACTGGTTGGTTATCACTTAGCTGGGCAGACAAACCACCCACTAACAGTACCTCCATTGAGTCTCAGTTTATTAGCCCTCATCCAGTCCATTACTGTGCCCAGGCAGTGATTCAGAACAGCCACTGCCTCACCTTTTATTTCAAAGTAAAGCATGCAAATGGGTGCACTATATATCCACAAAATGCCTCTTTCATTTTAAGGCCATTACAAATTGCAGACAGGATTTTCCATCACACTCAATAATATATATTTTTTCTCGTCCCCCCCTATATGCCCTTCATTTTGTTTTTGTTTTTGCTTAACATTCATACTGAAAAAGAATTCTGCTGAAGTTTGCACATTACTTTGTGATTTTCAGTTGGTCATAATGAGAAGTCTGGTTTCACCACCTCTCTGTGGATCTTAATGGTTAATCTAGAACAGGGCTCTCCAACCTCGGGTCCCCAGATGTTGCCAGACTACAGCTCCCAGAATCCCTTGCCATTAGCCATGCTAGCTGGGTATGCTGGGAGCTGTAGGCCAGCAACATCTGGGGACCCAAGGCTGGAGAGCCCTGATCTGGAATGATGAGTGTTTCATTGCTGTATTATGTTAAAATGTAAGCTACCACCCTCCCGGACGTGCAGATGCCGAGGACTGCGCCTGCGCTCCCCCTCAGGATAAAGGGCCGCGAGGGGGCAGCAGGAGAGGGGGAGGGGCAGCCGCCCCCCGCCCGGCTGGCCCTCACGGCGCGGCCTCACCTTCTTGCAGTGCTTGCCGAGCCAGACCCGCACGGCGTCCAGCTGCGAGACGGTCTCCGGGCTCTCCCAGAACTTGCCGGCTGGGCCTCTGTCCTTGCGCCGCGACACGGACAAGGGGGTGGCGGAGGCTCCGGCTGCTGCCGCCGCACCCGCCAAGCCGCCTCCCGCCACGGGGACGGGCCCCCCGGGACTAGAGCCGCTGCCTCCGGGCACGGCTGCCGCTGATGCCGCCGCCGCCATTGTCCTGCCCGGCCTGCCGCGCCGCTGCCGCCGCTGCCGCCGCCGCCGCCGGGGCCCTACGCCGCCCACTCTCCCGGCTCCGCACATGCGCAGAGCCTGCAGGACGCCACGGCGGCTGCCACACCGCCGCCACTCTCCTCCCGCGCGTGTGGCTCTCTCTGCGGCTCTCCGCGCCGCGGGTCCAGGCATTGTGGGCCTATTTTGTGGTAGGGTCCTTGAGCTGCAGCTCCAATAGCCCCTATCTTAATCCGGCCCTGTGCTTGTCTCTCATATCAGTTCCTCTCTAGTAGCAAACTCAGGTGGTGAGTGCTGACAGAAACGGAGCCAAAATGGGCCCCCTGAGGAACTAGAGAGCATGTATGAGCATGCTTGGGGAACCCTACAGTTTGCAGAAGAAAACACCTTGTTTTAAAACCCAAAGGGGGCAACCCCCCTCCCCCAAAGTCCAATGAGGACTGAGCATGCTCAGTAGCCTCAGAATATTGAAAGGGAAACTAAAAAAACACACAAGAACCGGGGTGGTGGTGGTGGTGGTGGTGGTGGAGTGGAGTGGAGTGCCTTGCTTGGAGAGAACCATGAAGAGGAGCACTCCAGGCAAGAGGAACACCACCCTACCCATCCCCCGGCCGCCGCCGCCTAGCCTACAGCTCAGCCCTTACACACTAGGGTCTGCCTCCTCTTTCCTTAGCCTCCCCTGTCCACCCTGCTCCTCTTTAGGTACTGAGCCGCTTAGCCACTGTCAGCTGTCATGGAACATTTAGAGCGGTCTACCCCAACATGGTGCCCTGCAGATGTTTTGGACTCCAACTCTCATCAGTCCCACTCCCAGCCACTATGGCCAATGGCCAGGAATGCCAGGGGTTGTCATCCAGAGCATCTGGAGGGCATCAGGTTGGGGAAGGCTGGCTTAGAGGATACGGACACACACACACACACACGCATGCTCTGGAAGCCAGACAAGAATGTTGTCTCTCTTAAACAAGAACAGATATACAGGAAACTCCATCCAGATATTTATTATTTCTTTCTTTAATCCCTCTCCTCAACCAAAAAGACTCCTGAAGAGGCTTACGTGTAGTAGTAGTAGTAGTAGTAGTAGTAGTAGTAGTAATAATAATAATAATAATAATAATAATAATAATAATAAAATAAATACAGTCCCTGCCTGCAGCCTTACAATCTAAAATTGACCTGACAGATAAGAAAAAATGAAGGGGAGGGAAGAGGAAAAAAATTAAGTCTTTCAGCAGGGCTACTGGAATGGCCCTGCTTCCCCTCTCATCACCTTCCGGAATGCAGCAAAGATAGAAGTAAGTCCATTGCCCCTTAGTGACTAAAGTATAGAATGACACTATCCACCATAGCAACCAAGTCTATCCTAATCTTTTATGATATTAGCACAACGCGACCAATCACCACCATAATAATGATAGGTTAATGTTTTACAGTATTGATTGGGTGCATCTCATAAAGGACAGGAAGAAAAGAGGTTTCTTTCTTTCTTTCTTATTCCGATAAATGAATTTAGGAGAGGTAAAACGAGAGAAAATCATTTCAAAATGTCTCTCAAATGTTAAATAAGATAAAAGAGATGATCACACAGCAGAGATTAATAAAAACATAGTCCTCATTAGGAAAACAATTACAACTTGGGAAGGATGCATATGTCACATAGATGGGCTGTCAAGCCGAGTCTTTCAGGGTGGGGGGTTTGGGGCAGGGGGGTGGGCGGGGGATGCAGCAGTGATGAAAGGAAAAAGTGGGGCTTTGTGGAGGATGAAAAAGAACCTGATTTTAAAAAAAGAATGATGTCAATTTAAATGTAGAAGAAAGATTGCACTGCAGAATCATAAGGGAAATGGAGAGATTACCAACGTTCTTGCCAAGTGCTGCATAAAGACATATAGCAGTACAATAGGAGAAGCAAATTACTGCAGATAAGTGGTATTTATGAGCAGACAAACTGGTAGGACGATCCAAGATCCATTCAAGCAATGGATTTTTTTTTCAAAGATCACATCCTGAACTCCAAACACGAATTTTCAAGGACAAACCCACGCCACCAAAAGCTAAACATCCAGGAGAATATACATCAGCAGCTACACTCCTAAATGCCAATCCCATTGGACTAGAGCAGCCTTCCTCAACCTAGCACTCTTTCAGTTGGGCTGGGCCTGGATGACAACTACAATCATCCCCAGGAGTATGGTTGAAGGTCATGCTGGATGGGGGTGATGGGGATTGTAGTCCAATCCAACTGGAGGGCACCAGGTTGAGGAAGGCTGGCCTTAGAGAAAATTTGAGTCATGATCCGCCCTGACATGTGCACAGTGGAGTTCAGTGGGTTGCCATGGAGTTCAGTGGAGCATGCCCCTCCCCACAACACATGTGCACTTCAGCAAACTGCCCATAAGTGGGAATGGAGAGAAAAGGAAGTACTTCACACAGCGCATAGTTAAACTATGGAATTCACTTCCACAAGATGTAGTGATGGCCATCCATTTGGGCGGCTTTAAAAGGGGACTGGACAAATTCATGGAGGAGAAGGTTCTACTAGTCCTGATGGGCTGTATGCTACCTCCAGTATCAAAGGCAGTGTGCCTATATACACCAGTGGTTGGGGAACATGGGCAGGAGGGTGCCATTGTGTTCATGTCCTGCTTGTGGGTTTCCCGCAGGCAGATGGTTGGCCACTATGTGAACAGAATGCTGGACTAGATGGACCCTTGGTCTGATCCAGCATGTCTCTTCTTATGTTCTTGCATTTTTCAATTTTATTTAAAAGAAATAAAACACAAGCACTACAAAGACAAAACAAAGACCAAAAAAACCCCTAACTAAAATGGACTTCCAATTTTCTCCACAACAAATACGCTGGCTCAGCTTGTCTGAGTGTGGAAAACTAAGCAGGGTCAAGCCTGGTTATTACTTGGATGGGAGACCCCTCCTCTAGTTTCCTGCGTTGAGCAGGGGGTTGGACTCGATGGCCTTGTAGGCCCCTTCCTACTCTATGATCTATGAAATCTATGAAATAAGTAGCAGTAGATACTCTGCTCTAAGTTTACAAAGAAATTTCTCTTTTTTCTATTGTCAAACAATATTTTTCTTATTCATATTCACCAACCTCACAAATACACAAGTCATTATTATTCCAATCTCTACAAACTCTACAAAAGAGCTGTTAGAAATTTCCACTCAATCATAAATGTGGATATTAACTCTTCTATTTAAACAATATTAGGCATTTCTACTCATATATATTAGTAAAACTCACTGGCCTCTTTTCACCTGCTTATCGACGGCAAAAACTAACTTCAATTATATATTAATCCTTACAAGCTGTTACATTAAAATCCGGGTCTTCCTGTGTTCTTAACTGGTGCTCCCTCTCCAACCCAGCATTCCAGGGAGGAATTGATGTTGAGCTTTAAGCTTGCATATGTTCTGCACTGGAGATAGGAGGCAGTATCCATCTGTGCAGTTCCTCTAGCGCAGCACAGATGACATTGTGCTTGCAGAGAAACTACATTCTGAATTATGCACAAGGGGAGAACCCAACTAGAGTAATGATCGTACAACCTTATGCACAACTTGTTTTGTGACTGGTTGCGCAAGTGCAATGCTCTCTGCTAGTGCTATGCATGAGAGGTTGCACGACTGAAAGATTCAGTGGAGCTCTGGTAGTGCTATTTGATTTCATGGGATGACTGCCCTGGGTTGCCCCTTGTGAATCACCAAGAAGTGGAGATGCACAATCAAAAAAGAGGACAAAAGAGGATACTGATATGCTTGAAATTTGCATGAGCCAATTTATAGATAGACAGATACATATTTAGAAATAATTATAATGGGCAGTATCCAATCCATCCCCCGTGCTTGTGGGATCCACTGCTAGTGAAACAGTAAGCTAGCAGTTCTAGGAGCAGCTGGAAACAAGCAGAAACACTTGTTTCTGAAAAGAGAAAGGTCAGTGGAGCTTGCAGAAGGAAGTTCCAGTGATCTGTCCCGATCCAGAAACAAGTGTTTCTGCTTGCTTCGGGGCTGCACGTTGAACCTCTTTTGTACAAGCGGTGCTTGTCCTGCTTGTGCAACAGATCGAGAGGGAGCACAACGGCAGTACTGGATACTACCCTATAATTTAAATACAGTAATACCTTGGATTGCAAGCATAATTCAATTCGGAACTGTGTTTGTAATCCAAAATATTCTTATATAAAGCGAGTCTCTGGCGGGCGTAAGCGGGGCCGATTTCAGCCCGCTACGCCTGCTCGAGGCGAGCGGTTACATCCCTACGACTTGTCTTGCAAGACCTTGCTTGTTTATCAAGTCAAAAAAAAATTAAAAATTTGCTTGTCTTGCAAAACGCTCTCAGACCAAGTTACTTCACTTACAATCCAAGGTATTACTGTAGACATACAGTACATCTCACCATAGCATAGAAGTCTGTGACCAGGTGACCTGTGTGCCTTGCTCAGTCTGCTGTCCAGGTGCTTTTGATGGGCACCTTCAAGGCCCAGCTTCTGATGGTCCTTTATCTTTAAAGGTGACTTGCACCGAACAACCCTTCAAATGGAGGATGCTTTCAAATAGAGGACTGTCCTCTGTAAAAGAGGACACATGGCCACCCTCCCTGGAGAGTGTAAGGCTAACTGGATGGAGAAACAGGAAACCTTGTCCAGGTAATAACCTCCTGCAACGCACACAGAGATAGAGTGTCCTCTGTAAAAGAGGACTGTCCTCTTTTACAGAGGAAAGTCCTCTATTTGAAGGGCTGCTAGGAGACTGTCCTCTACTTGAAGGTGTCCTCTACTTGAAGGGCTGTCCTGTCCAATTCCAGTTTAAAAGTAACGAACTTCAAGAACTATTTCCCATCGACAGTTGCGCAGCAGACTGAACAGGCAGACACGCGGGTCACCCGGCCACACTCTTCCACCTGATGGTGGGATGAGAGGTGCTGTATTTCTGTTTACATCATAATCATTCTTTCTAAATCCGCATCTATGCACATAAATTAGCGTATGAAAATATTGTGCAAATGAACGTCCTCTTTTTCCCCCCTCGGTGATGCATTTCCTCTTTCTTGGAGATGCGGTGGTGGCCGCCACCACGCTCAGGGGGAGGAGGCTCCCAACTGCGGCCTCCACTAATCCCTCTGCATGTGCAACTGCCCTTACATGGGATTGTCCCTGCCCATAGGTCAGGGAGAGGGAATGTGTGGCCCTCCAGAGCCCAGATGTTATTGTATCATAACTCCCTCATCCCTCACTGTCAACTAGGGGCCTACTCCCTCGTGCCACCCTTGTCACCAGCTGCTGCTTCGTCCTCTTCCTCACCATTCCGACCACCTGCTTCTGCCTGCCAAGCAGAGCACCAGTGAGTAAGCAGGCAGTGGCAGCTGCTGCTACTCCATCTCACCACCCGCACCCGCGTTTCTCGGCTTGTTCGCTCTGGCCCAGAGCGAGAGGTCCGTGAACAAGCAGCTGGCAATAGTGAAAAAGAGGAGCGGTTCCAGCAGGCTCTTGTCAGTTGGGCCCCTGATGAGGTGTAGTCCCATGGCAAATGCCTAACCATGCCGACCCTTGGTGCCTGCCCCTGGCTTTGGGCACTCTGCTACCTCATTCCCACCTCAGTCTGCTACACGTGTACCAGGCCTCAGTAGCTACAGCTGGAACACAACACAGGGGATATTTCTACATGCATTGCATTAAATATTTACAAAACTATTTACCATGGTGAGAGTGGGAGATTGGCAGGATAATCCATTCCTGAGGAAGTGAACTTTATCTTTAAAGGGGTGCATTGACTAGAGTGGGTCCCTTCACAAATCTTTTGTGCCGCAGACCTGCGGTTTATTACAGTCCTCTGGGATGTATTGTTCTGTGTGCTCCTGCCAGAGGTGAACTTCTCTCCCCAAATCCCCTGCAGAATGCATGCTTTTGGATGATTCCCTGTCAGCTATTAGAAACCTGGATCATAGAATCATAGAATCATAGAAAAGTAGAGTTGGAAGGGGCCCACAAGGCCATCGAGTCCAACCCCCTGCTCAATGCAGGAATCCAGGTCAAAGCATCTCTGACAGATGATCTGTCCAGCCGCACCTTGAATGCCTCCAGACTGGGAGAGCCCACCTCCTCCCTAGGAGTAGTGGATAATGATGCTTCAGTTTCTGCCTGGGAACTCAAGGCATGCCACCTTGAGTTCCATGATAGAAGAAAGGTAGGATATAAATGTAGTAAAAAAAAAAAAAGTAATATTAAAACAGGAAATAAAACAATCCAGAAAAAAAGCAACAGTGGCAGAAATGCACTCGGCCTGCCCAGGCTGGCTATTGGACGGGAAGGAGTATTCCAGCTGAGCCTTGTTCAAGCAACACGGTCCTGCTGAGCACTGGTGCGTTGCTGTATCCTTGACTGTTCTTCAATCCTGACTTCTGGCTTGCTCTTCAGTCATGGTTTGTTCTCTGTTTCTGGGCTTGCTCTTTAGCCCTGCCTCCTGGTTTTCCCTGGGTTTTTTTTTTTTAATTTATTTTTATTTATTATATTTATATCCCAACTTTCCTCCTCCAAGGAATCCAGAGCAGCTTACATGGTCCTCCTCCTCCTTGCTATTTACTCCTCACAACAACCCTGTGAGGTAGGTTAGGCAAGAAAGTCAGTGAGTGGCTGGCCCAAAATCACCCAGGGAGCTTCATGGCCAAGTGGGGACTTGATCCCTGATCTCCTGAGGCCCAGTCCAACACTCTAACCACTACGCCACACAGGCTCTGACTCACACTTCAGTCTTGACTACTGGCTTTATCCAGTGGCTCCTGGCTCCCAGCTCAGCTCAGTTCCACCTCTTTATTGCAGGCCCCTGTGCACCTGCAAAACCCTGTTGATTTCCACGGGGTTACTCTAAATTTGACTATGTATGGATCCAACCCGATGTTGTTATCATTTTTTCCCCATTATTTCGTAACAGCTGCAAGTGGAGCTGAAACAAAAATGTTCGGGGGGGGGGAAGCAGATCTCCTTAAATTCTTAATTTAGGCCACAATCTCAAAGTTTGTTCTCGAGATGTAAGCTGTGACAAAAATGAAAATATACACTTTAACGTTGCCAACAGGCGCATTGTCACCAGTTTCAGAGCGTGTTTCCTGATTAATTGGTTAATAAGTTGCGTCTGAGACTACAAACATCAGCATTTGATTTAATGAGCTCATCTGGGGTTTGGTGTTATCGTTCATTAACTGTGACGCTACCAGGCTGCAATGCAAGCTGTAAAAACAAACAGAGATTGCCTTCACAACTGGCTGCTTCAAATTCCTTCAGACTCAAGTCCGTTTATTAAAAAGGGTTTTACAGTGGTGTGATCTAGCACAGGGGTGTTGAACCCTTTTCAGCCCAAGATCCAAATGTGATTTCCGAGAAGTTCTCGGGGGTCACATTCCAGTGGTGGGTAGGTACGAAGGGCAAAAGGCAGCAGGGCCAAAATGCCAGAAAAACCAGCATATTTTAGCTTAAAGTTCTTACTGCTGCTAACTAAGCCTTGGGAGAGGCATTTGATCTTTCAGAGGGGGCGGGGGGAGAGGAAACTGTGCAGAAGCTGGGAAGCTGGGAAGCCACCAAATCAATAGTTTGGGCTGTGGCCTTCTGGAGAACACCCAGAGGGCTTGGACCCCAGAAAGGCCCAATCTGCCCCCTGGGCCTGAGGTACAGTGCCCCCGATCTAGCAGGAGATCCACCCACTGAAGGACCCAGTATGCAGTCTGGGGATGCTCCTTGGATGCCCAGGTGATGGCGGCAGCCTGGAGCTCTTTTTTACAACCTTTGGCTTGTTCACCACCCGCTTCCATACCTGGTCAAAACTAGACATGGCCTCAATTACACACGCCTTTGTTCGTTACATCCAGGCTGGACGATTGCAACAGTTTCTACATTCAGGCTGCCTTTAAAGACAGTCCCAAACTGCAGCAAGCGCAAACCAATTTCAGGCGAACGAACTCACACAAACTACACAACGAACTCACACGAACTCACACGAGCTACACAAATGCAGCGGCCAATTTGGTCCCCTAACATTAGGAGTGCTGGTACCACGGCAATTCCGGAGCAACGTCAGTAACCAAGAACACGCCAGGCTAAACAGGAAACCAAACAATTGCTTGGAGAAGCAATACTTTTAGGGTGGCAACGAAGCAGCTTGTAATATAGGAAATGCATCCCCAGGATCTCTTCTGTTGTGCCAAGAGATTCTGGGGTACACTTCTCCGATCATGTGGTGCATCCACTTGGGTGAACAGATGCTGAAAGCAATAAATGACAAGTGCCGATTTTTTATTTTTTATTTTTATTTTACAAAAGCTTTATTGTATTTATATAAATCATACACTATAATTATATAAATTGCACACTATCAAACAAGAAGCAAATGCTCCTGTAGGCTGAGATCCCTTTATTCTAATACACAACAAAGGGGAGCTGTCTCTGAAACAGTTCATTTCCATTTCCATTTCCATTTCGAAGTCATATTAATCCATTCAATTTATCCATTCCAGTCACTGCAAGTGCTCATCCAGTCATTCCATCATGTGCAATGGATGGCCCATTAGATTTTCCAGTGCTTTGCTACGACAATCTATGCTGCTGCTGCTAACAGATTTTCAATGAGGGAATTGTGGTTATGCATGCCACAAAATGTTGTTGATAAGAATTCATTGTATTTCATACATAGCCATTCATAATCATCTGTATATGCTAACTGTAAGTATAGAACGATTAGCTATGTACGCTATAAGTTAGCTTTAAGTGCAAAATTGTGTTCTTGGAACTGGGGCAAAGAAGCTGGCCACAGGTGGGTTGGTGAATTCTTGGAAGTAAAAAGCTCATTACTTCATCATGAGGAGATGAACCTTAGTTTGTAAGGATGCTTATGAAGCTAGCATTAAGCCTGCTTGCTTACGCATTCTGAACTCAAGCCTACATTTCTAGGCTGAAATCAGCTCAATCACAGGACCCTAAAGGGGACAGGGAAATACACAACAATGGGAAGTCTGAAGCAAGACCTCAGGAAGATTGTCCTGCTCTAGTTACTTTTTGGTTTTGGAATAACGTATTTCATAGAAAGCAGTCAGATAATAAAGGGTGGGGGGAGGGAAGTCACCCGTCACGCTTTGAACAAAGAAAACGTGGGAAAGTAATTAGTGTGTGGTGAATGCTCTAATGAGAAGGACTGTTTAAAAGAAACCTTCTAGGTTGCTTGCCATGAAGGCGCTGCAGAATTAAAACCATTTCTTTTCAAATGCAACTTGTTAAACCACTTAACGCTATCAGCATTTTTGTGTGTGCTGTGCACATAAGTACAGCCAAGACACTCCTGTGAACATCACTCTTGCCTTATTTGCTGAAGAATCCATTAAATTTTACAACAGCGGGTGAGACAGTAGGGTTACTCAAGTATAGAAGAAGAAATATATTGCCATATAGACATCTCTTAATCCTTCCTGGTTCACTACACGCACACACGCACACACACACACACACACACACACACTAAATGCACAGAGCTGTTTTATTAGTAGGAGAATGCACTTGGTTAACACTTTGATTTGGTTCTCAAGACAATTTATCCTTGAAAGATTTATTCTCACTGAGGCCCATTTTAAAGAATAAAATACTTTGGAAGCTTGTGTACACATGCAGTTCTTATCGTC
Source organism: Shinisaurus crocodilurus (assembly GCA_021292165.1). Lineage (NCBI taxonomy): Eukaryota > Metazoa > Chordata > Lepidosauria > Squamata > Shinisauridae > Shinisaurus > Shinisaurus crocodilurus. The sequence goes on from CM037878.1 coordinate 279,393,227, forward strand.
AGCCATGAAATTAAAAAAGAAACTCATATGCACACACATAACATTCATATTAAATAGTGACACAGGATAGCTACAAGTACAGTCAATGACAGGGTTCAGACAACATGATAACCCACACTCTAGGGTTGAGTATGGGTTGTCGTTGAACCGTAGGTGGTTGTTGAAACATGGATTATCGTGTTGTCTGAACTCAGCCAAGATAACAAACCATGGTGACCAACTCACAGTTCACAACCCAACAACAAAACATGGGTTCTCTTCATGGGTTGTTTGTGGTTAACAAGCCATGGCTTGTTATCTTGGCTGGATTCAGACAACATGATAACCCACGTTTCAACAACAACCCACGGTTCAATGACAACCCACACTCAAGCCACACTCAAGCCTTGAGTGTGGGTTATTGTGTTGTCTGGACCCAGTCAATGGATTGGATGGATCCAGACTTAGTCCTACTTGGACCCACTGAAATCAATTGGACTTACATTTGTTGTGACTTACTTAGGTACCATTGATTTCAATGGATCTGTTTTAAGTAGGACTAAGTCTGGATCCAACCCAGCGTTGGGTTTCTAAAATGAAAAAGTGTAGTGACTTGAGCCAGCCTGAATGGTATGCCTTCTGCCCCTTGCTGGATCACACCTGCACCAGGTTCCTTCACCTACCTGGTTACGCAAAGGTTGTCCCACCCCATGCTACCAGATTCCTCACACATTGATGAGGGAAAGGAATTCTGCAGATGTCCAGTGGCACTTTCCTCTTTTATTACTTCACATGTTGCAAAGCAGAAGAGGGCTAAACCACACGACATTAAATGTATAGTGTGTGTAGATCCTAATGTTCTATTTTCCTTCGGTGTCAGCATGTGGGTCCTTGATCCATGCACAGGTTGGGGCGGGGGTTAAACCTTCCCATGCAGCTGCCTCCCTCCCTAAATCCCCCTGGGGGGTGAATTTAAGGGGGGAAAGCAGCTGGGTGGGAAGGCTTAACCCCCCCCCCTTGCCCCCCATGGTGGTCCCAATCTGGATTGGGGGGCCCACGCTTACATTAAGGTAAAAATTTTTTTTAAAAAATGACCAGTTACACGCTGCGCATGTAATGTAGCATGCAGTTTAGCCCTTTGATTTCAGTGTGACTCCGAACTAAAATAGACAGGGCCCCAAACTAGACATGACACCGTTCATGCAACTGTATAGACATGTTTTTGTTTTTTTTTTTTAGGTAAACAGGTGTGTGGGGTCTGTACTAGGGCTGCTGCCTTGGGGGCTGCACATGTGTGTACACACACAACACATACGCACACATAGGCACACATCCAAGCAGTCCTGTTCCCTTGCTGAGAGGGAGTGGAGGAGAGCTTCCCTTCCACTTCCTCCCTCAGCGATCCTGATGCAGATGACTCCTTCCTCAGTGCTAGCAACAGCGGGGGGGGGGGGGGGGATGATCTTATGAAATTGGTGGGAAATGGGTCAGGGGTGGGGTGGGGTTCACCAGCTGTGGGGGTGTCAGGGTATCCCTGGGGGCTGCACTTAAGGCCTCGAGGGCTGCAGCTTTTGCACCCCTTTCCCAGAGAGTAGTAGTAGGCGATCACTCATGACCGAGTAAGATTGTCTTCCAGGATAAAATTACAAAAAGGAAATTATAAAAAGAGGAAATCCTTTAAAAATTGCGTAGACTCTAGCGATGGGTCCGTAAGTGACTGTGGAGGCCAATTCTAGATCCACACAGCTTCCCACAGTGAGGACACAGGTTACCAGATGGAAGATGGTCCTGTAAAGGATTCGTTTGAGGTGCTTTTCGCTTAGCACGTTTCTCCCTTTCACCTTGCACTCGGGCTTCTTCGAAGTCCATGGAACCTTTGTGAAAGGCCAACCTCCATTTAGATCGTTCATGGGCCAGAGCTTCCCAGTTTTCGATGTTTATATTGCATTTTTTTAGATTAGCCTTAAGAACATCTTTAAACCTCTTATACTAACCTCTTATATTCCGCTTTCCATCCTTGAGTTGGGAATAAAGTAACTACTTTGGGAGACGGTCGGCAATCAGACATTCAAACAACATGACTGGTCCATTGAAGTTGGCGTTGAAGGGTCATTTTTTCAACGCTAGTAGTCTTTGCTTCTTCCAGTACAGTGACATTTCCAGAGAGTATAAAATAGGCAAAGGGGCCTTGCTCTAACTTGGAAGAAGGGGGTTGAAGATCCTATCTCAATATCTCCAGTGTGTGTCTCCACATTTGTCTGCATGCTTTGAGGTAGGGTGTGGGTGGAAGGTTCAAAAACTAAAAGCAACACAAGTGCTGCCGAAATCATGGCTGTTGGATCCTTGAGTTGAGGATCCTCATTGCTTCCTATATTGTGTTCCCCACCCCTTCAGCTTTGTAGCTGAGTGGGGAAGGTTTGGATCATGTGACTCATGGTAAAACTGCTTTAAAAAAAAGAGGCTGTGTGTTACATTAAATGGAAAGACTCTTTTCTAAAGAAACTAATATTTATTTTGGCTGGAGAAGCGAAGGCGGAACTGATTGTGTGAAGGAGATTAATGTGCGGTTCTTATTTGACGAAGGAGTTCCCAGAGGGCTAATATGCTAAAACAAATCAGATGTGATGCATTGATTAATTCAGCTCTTTTGTTGTTAGAAATCGGCCATTTGTCAATTAAATCGATACAACCCACCCAGTTACTGGATGTATAGAGAGAGTGAAGAGGGTAATGAAGGTGGGAGAGGGAAGCAGTGGTGTAAATCGGATGGGAGAATAGTGGTGCCCCGCACAGATGCAAAGTGGACAGGCGACAGGCGTGCAAAATGTTCTGTAATCCTGTTATGTACTCCTTTATTTCTATTCTGCCTGTCAGCAAAAAGATTCCCAAGATATCTCACGAAGGGTTCATCATACAAACGTGAAGTTCAAAGAAAAAATACACCCCGCAGCACATGTAAAACAGCATCAAATCCACATCTTTAAAACAAAAACCCCAAACACATCCTCCCCACAAAGCAAACTCCAATCCCCCACCTTACGAAGAAAAAAAAAGACGCTGGAAGAGAACATAAGCAGAGCCCTGCTGGATCAGACCAAGGGTCCATCTAGCCCAGCATTCTGTTCACACAGTGGCCAACCAGCTGCCTGTGGGAAACCCACACAGGCAGGATAGGAGCGCAACAGCACCCTCCCGCCCATGTTCCCCAGCAACTGGTGTACATAGGCATACTGCCTCTGAAACTGGAGGTAGCATATGGCCATCAGGACTAGTAGCCACTGACAGCCTTCTCCTCCAGGAATTGGAGGAGAGCATGGGTAACCCTCTCCCCGAGAAAGTCATTGGTCTTGGACAGCTATCCAAAGGCAGCACCTCCTTCTAAGGATCCCAGGTGGAGCACAGCAGATGGAAAAGCTCACCCTCGATGGTTCAGACAGTTTCTGCCCTGCAGCAATGCCTTCCAAGTGCATGAAAGCTCATGCTATAGATACCCTAATATGGTCTTCTCCAACCTTGGGTCCCCAGATGTTTTTGGCTACGCTGGCTGGGGCATGCTGGGAGTTGTAGGCCAAAAACATCTGGGGACCCAAGGTTGGAGAACACTGCCCTAATACTACAAGCAATGAGAAGTTCCAGGTGTGCAGAGCTTACAGGTCTGGTTTCTTTTAGAACAAGGTTGGGGAACCTCAGGACTAGGTCCCAATCTGGCCCTCTAGGGTGCCCCAGATGGAAACACCCATTTTCCCCCAACCACCAATCATTTACTGGATTTCCGGTTTCTGTGCAGTTTTTTCCCCATTCTAAAAGGTTGAGAGAGATGTCTCTCCAAAGGCTTAGTTGCTGGCAGTAAGAGCTTTAAGCTACACTAGCTACAGTGTGATGGTATCCTTAGTATTGTTGGCTCCACCCTCTTTGCCTTTGGCCCTGCCCCTTGGCATTCAGCCCCACCCACTACTGGAATGTGGTCTGAGATCTTCTCCAAAATTGAATGATGATGATGATGATGATGATGATGATGATGATGATGATGATGATGATGATGATGATTTTCATTTCTATACCACCCAATAGCCAAAGCTCTCTGGGCGGTTTACAACAATTATAAAAATGTTATAATAAAATACAATTTGACAATAAAATACAATATAAAACATACAAAAAAAATAAAAACATCGAAAAATTTGTACTAGGCATTTTAAAAACAATGTTATGCCCCCTTGTCGAAAGATGCCCAACACCCCTGCCTTGGAAGGAGGTCACTGGTAAGGTGGCCCCTTATCAACCAAAAAGAGGTTTGCATAAAAGAGGTTTGCATAATATTTGCATATGCTAATTCATACAAAGATACGGACATTTAGATAGAGCAGTGTTCTCCAACCTTGGGTCCCCAGATGTTTTTGGCCTACAACTCCCAGCATGCCCCAGCCAGCTATGCTGGCTGGGGCATGCTGGGAGTTGTAGGCCAAAAACATCTGGGGACCCAAGGTTGGAGAACACTGAGATAGAGGAAGGCTTTGACTAGGTGATCTGTGTGCCTGCTCAGTCTGCTGTCCAGGTGTTGAGTACTGATGGGCATCTCCAAGGCCCCTCCTGCTCTCCCTTTCTTAGGGCTCTTCTTTTAGGCCGGAATTGGACTAGAGACAGTCCTCCAAATAGAGCAGGGGTGGGCAACCTCTGAGGGGCATGGGGCCACATTGCCCCCCATCTCCCAAGCACCACAGCCCTGCCCTCCACTGCCACTAAATTTGTCAATGAAATCCAGCGGCGGTGGCAAAAAAAAGTGGGAATCCAATTCTGCCTCCTCAAACACATGTGCCTTGTTTTGAAGCAAAATTGCCGAGCTTTTTATTTATCCTCCTGCTCTGAAAGCAGAAAGGCTCCCAGAGCAGCTTACATGCAATTAGTAAAGCAAGATAGCCCTGGCCCAGCCCACAGGCTAGCAATTTAAAAAGACACGGCACACAAGGAAAAAGGGATGGGGAAGGAAGAGGAAAAATTAAGCAGTCTTTCAGTATGACTGGTAGAATGGCCCCACTTCACCTTCCATCTCCCTCTGTTACAGCCTCCTGGATCGGCTCCTGGTGATGACAATTGAGGGAGGAGGAGCCTTCATGGTAGGCAGATGCACATCTGCTAGCCCCAGATGTCAGTTTGTTCAATGAGTGAGGACAGATTCATTGTGGCAGAGCTAAAAAAAGGGGGAAAAAGAACCCTCCTGACATTTGAGAGTTTGAGTTTAAAATTTGTTTTCTTTCTATAGCTATGATATTCATTCATTCATTTATTTATTATATTTATATCCTGATTTTTTTCGTCTTGCAAGGAACCGAAGGCTGCTTACATAATCCTCCTTCTCCTCCTCTTCGCTGTATCCTCACAACAAACCTGTGAGGTAGATTAGGCTGAGAGTCAATGACTGGCCCAAAGTCACCCAGCGAGCTTCATGGCTGAGTGGGGACTAGAACCCGGATCTCCCGAGTCTCAGTCCAACACTGTAACCACTACACGACACTGGCTCTCATATTGCAATCAGCAATAAAATAAATGTTCTCATTTTTTCCTAAATTTCATATGATGTCATGCAAGTTTGCTCTTTCACGTCTGAGCATTAAAAAAAAATAATCCTCACAATATCATTCATTTCACCTCTAATTACAAAAGATTTGGGGGGTAGAAAGTTATGAGTAATGGCTTGGGATCTCCGTTGTCATTTCTTTAGCCCATTTCCCCCTGGTGAACGCAGCACTGTATAAATTGCCATTCAGGTTGGTTAGTTCGACGTTCGGTTCCACTGGGAGCAAACCATGCTTGAGGCTAATCGGAAGAACTCTGCAGAAAAGCTCCAGTAAATTATGACTCGGATCCTTGGCAGAAATCAGCCGCTAAAAATAGGTGCCTCATAAGGAGACACCTACCATGAAGCTACAGCTGGAAAACAACCCAGTAATAAAAACTCAGCGTGATGCCCGCGGCTCAAAAGAAGGAGCAGCAAATGCGAGGCAGTCAGAAACAGAGTGTCAAGCACTCCTGAACTTTACATGGTAGTTAGCTCTTCTTGCTGATTTGGCTCAAACGCAGCCGTATTCTCCATGGACAGGTCCATTTGCCATTTGCCAAAGGATGGGTCGAATAATGGGTGTCAAGGTTATGAGTCTTCTCTCTGCCTGGATTTTCCTGGCTGCCAGCTCCCAGCTTTGTGGAGACAGATAAACAGCTTCTGAGGTGGAAACAGCCATATTCTCCAGGTCTGGGGGATTCATAGATTCATAGATCATAGAGCTGGAAGGGGCGATCGAGTCCAACCCCCTGCTCAATGCAGGAAACTAGAGGAGGGGTCCCCCATCCAAGTAATAACCAGGCCTGACCCTGCTTAGCTTTCCACGCTCAGACAAGCTGAGCCAGCGTGAGCCACAGGCAAGATGTCTGCAGCAGGGGGCCTCTCCACCTCCCTGCAATTGGCTACTGTGGAAAGAAAGGGTGGCCAAGCGAACAGGCAGAAGATACTATTCCTTCTACACATTCCATCGTTTTCTGGGACTCTCCAACTAGGACAGAGGGACACAGCAAGTGAGAAGGTGATAATGGTAGGGTGGCCACTTATGCATTGCCCAAAATAGAGCACCAAAGCAGGCACGGGTTTGCATAAAATTTGCATTTGCTCATTCATATGTATAGATGCAAATTTAGAATGATCATAGAAATGCAGTACCTCTCACCATAGTGCCGAAGACTGTGGCCAGGTGACCTGTGTGCCTGTCCGTTGAGTCTGCTGTTTAAACTTGAAACTAGAATTGGGCAGGGCCATCCTTCAAACAGAGGGCAGTCCCTGGCAGACCTTCAAATAAAGGACTGGGCAGATTTCACTTCTGGTCCAGATGGCGACGTGATCAGATCACAGCCCGTGCTCTCCTGATTTTCAGCTATTAAAATCTATCCCAGACCGTCGTGTTATCCTGATATTTTGCATTAACCCTGCTCTAGTTTTGTTTTTATTTATGTATCTACTTGCTGTACTTTAGAAGAGAGTTTGGTCACGGCTACACCAAAAATGAAGAAAGGCTCGGGAATTCCACTGACTCCTCCACAGCCTCCTCCAGCTCCAGCTAAAGTTTCTAAAGTGGAGCCTGAAGGAGAAGATGTTGTTGCCTTGCTGAAAAACATGTCATTGCAGTTATCCTCGCAGTCTAAGCAGCTTGAGCAGCTGCAGCTGATCCAAGATTCTATCAAAAACTCTCCAGGGATCTGTCGATTCTACTGATGTTCATCTTAAACTGATGGAGTCAAAAGTGTTGGAGGATCGGGTTACAGTGCATGAGACAACAATGATGCTTCTCACAGTGTAATATCTGCTCATGTTTCTCTTCTGGAAGATTTCTCAGAGAGCTATAATTTGCATGTCCTTGGACTTCTGGAATCTAGTAGGCTGCTCTGGAAGCCCTTTTGGGTTGAAGGGAGGGATGAAAGTGCTTTAAATAAGTATCTCATCCGATCATACTAGGTAGAGCAAGCAGCAGAACCTTTGGCCAATTCTGTTTCATATACTAAGAAACACCATCTTTTGTATTAAGCGGCTGTGCTATAACTTTCAAATATGAGGCTGCATAATTACTCAGATCTTTAGAAAGTTTAAACAGCCTTCAGTATTGATTCGGAAGAATTGTTGCCCTTAACCCTGGATGAGACTCTCATAGTCTTGCTACAGAGAAGGGATTAAAGCAAAGAGGAAGGAGAGAGAGAATGAGATGGATATTTATTTATTAAAGGTATTTCTATACTGCTTTTCAGACTGATCTCACAGAGCAGTGTACATGAAATTATTAAAACTATAAAAATCAGTGAAATTATACAATACAACAACAAAAAAAGACAAACAACTATTTGTCTTAGAGCAGCTGATTCTGGTTCTTCTCCTCTCAGGGCAAGCTGGGAGTCTGCATGCCTGTGGTGCCACCATCCACTGGGCCTTGGGAACTGGGACAGGTCTACGGTGCCCATAAAATCCCCACATATACTCCCTAGACCTCCTGACTTTCACTGACTTGACCATTCTCTTCTGAGCAAAATTCTGTGGGGCACCTTGGATGCCATGACCTGGGACCTCTTCTATTTTGTCCCATGTCTCAAAGATGGTGGCGTCCTAGATCTTGGAGATGCAAATGCTGGTCCAGGGTTGGAGCTTGGCTCGACGACTGGAGTTGTAGGTCCAGGCTCAGGGGTCTCCAGCCTTGCAAAGAATGGCCTGAGTTGCCTCTATTACACTTGCTTGAGCCATGCACGGCTGTTCTCTTCCTAGCAAAATTATGTGGGGCACCTTTGCTGCACTGACCATAGAACAGGGGAATCGGAGGTGGAAGGGGCCCTTGAGGCCATTGAGTCCAACCCCCTGCTCAATGCAGGAATTTAGTTTCAAGCATCACTAACAGAGGACTCTCCAGTCTCTACTTGAATACCCCCAGCAACAGTGAGCCCACCACCTCCCTAGGCAGTTGGTTCCATTCTCTGAGTGCTGTGACCATTAGGACATTATTCTTGAGGTTCAACAGTGCCTTGGATGACAGAGAACAAGTTGCAGCCATCTTGTGTGCCAACCTTTTAGGTACCAGGAATGCGCTCCGCTCCCCTCCCTTCTCTTCTCAAGGCTAAACATACCCCGTTCCTTCTATCTTTCCTTGTAGGGCTGAGTTTCTGGCCTAAAGATCATCTTTGGTGCTCTTCTCTTAGCTTGTCCCAATTTATCTGTATCCTTCTTCAAGCGTGGTGTCCAAACCTGGACACAGTATTCAAGGTGAGATCTGACTAGTGCAGGGGACAGTGGAACTATCACTTCCCATAAATTTGGAATTATACTTCTGTTGAAGCAACCTAACATTGCATTTGCCTCCTTTGCTTTTCAGAGGATTTCATACTCCAACACTCTCTTAGCTTCCACAGTGCCTGTCCTCGAGCATCAGCCTCTGAGAACTCTTCAACTTCAGATTGCATCTCACTGCTTCAGCTGCTGCCCCCTAACTGGACCCTATACCTACGCTAGTCCTAGAAGAGATGGCTCACACTGCCTGGGCATCCAGTAGAAGCTATACCATGGTGTTTTCTGCAGGTTTACCCCTTCTGCTCTGTGCCTCATTGATCTAACTTTCAGGGTGCCATCTCTATGGCCAGGATCAGCCTACGATAGGGCAGAGAGAGGTCTTATTCGTGGGTGATCTCCCACACACCCACTGTGCAGAAAACATACTTGAGTAGTGGAAAGGGTTACCTCACATTGAACTGTAAGCCCTGCGCCTCATTCAAATGTGACAGATGGTTAACTCCACCCCTGCCAGAAGTCCAACCCCATCCCCAGAAGTCCCACCTGTGGAATTCCTGCCCCGGATGGAGGGATCACCAGTTGGGGTCATGTGATTCCTCTACAAACTCGTCATGCCACCGTGGACCAATAGGAAGAGGGTTAAACCCCTACCATACATGCAGAGGATTTCAAGTGACCATGCAGGGGCCATTTCCAACCCCATGGCATGTCCAGAAATCCAAGCTCTGTAAAGTCCTGCCCCGAATGGAGGGATCGCCTGGATTTAGGGGATGCTGCTAAACTCAGTTATCTTAAAACTCCCTGTCAACAAAGGGGATCCTGCTCTTTTCTGTCTCCCTAGACTTGGCTCCTGATAATTCTGTGTACCTCGCTGCTTGAACTGTGCCTGACTTCTACATCTCAAGTGGGCATTAATGATACAAAATCCACCTCATAAGTGTCCTGTTGACTATGAAAATAATGGAAAGATTCCCAGATTCAATTTAATTGACATCTTGCTTTGTAGAAAAATACTTTTTTGGAAACCAAACACGATTTTAAATGTGACTAGGGTAAAAGGGCCAGATTATATGTAAGATGCTAATATCTGTTAAAATATGTTCTCAAAATCAAACTAGTGTTCTACAAAAAAAAGAGAAAAAGGGGTGCTTGTCGCTTCTCCTCAGGATATGTCTGAGAAAGGGAAATGGCTGCCTCAATCAAATCAGGCGACAACTCGCAGAGATGGATATTTCAGTGGTGGGGTGGGGGATTCTTTCTAAAGGTCTGTGGGTGTGATGGTACAGCGTCCCTGGTTCTTGCTGGGTCAATGCAGCAGGGGTTGGAAATGGTCCCTGTGGAGTCATTTCTACCCCCGTGTGTGGCAACTATCTAAAACCTCTTCCTATTGGGCCATAAAGGCATGAAGAGTTCACAGATGGGTCATATGAACCCATCAGATAATTCAGGGCAGACTTGCAGAGCTGGGATTTCCTGGGATTGGACTGGAAATGCCCCCTGTGTGGTCACTTCCAGTTCCCTACATGTATGGCAGGGGTCTAAACTGTCTTCCTATTGGAGCAATTTGGCATGACAAGTTTGTAGAGGTGTCCCATGACTTCCATCAGGTGATGCCTCCATCCGGGGCAGGAATTCTGGTGGTGAGATTTCTGGGGGCTGGGCTGGGACTTCTGGCCTGGGTGGTGCTAAACCACCTGCCACATATGAAAAAGGAGTGGGACTCAGAGTTTAATGTGAGGTAACTTTTTTCAATACTCACTTGGCCTCGGCTCTGTCTCCCACTACAGGATTGCCAGATTCCAGGTCTAAGCACCCTTCCTTGTGCCTCATGGGGCTAGATGATGGAGATGTTTGCATTAACTGGATGAAAAGAGGGGCTTTTGCTTTTCAATTCTTGCCCTGTTAGGAATGGGCGTGTTCTGACTGGGCAGGAGTCCCAGGGGAAGTGGTCTGCAGACAGTGTTCAGTGTCTGTTCTGGATCACCCTGAGCAAGGCAGGACCTTGGAGAGCACACTGCATGAAATACTGACTAGAAGGTTCTTCCAGAAGGAGCTGTCATTCCAGCAAAGCACCGCATTCACCCTTGACCTCGGCTCTCTGTCTCCTGCTGCAGGCACCTTTCCTTGTGCCTCACAGGACTAGAGTCCAGGAGGGATGATGGAGATGTTCCCATGAACTGGATGAAAAGAGGGGCTTTTGCTTTTCAATTCTTGCCCTGAAGCTTTAGGAATGGGCGCGCTCTGACTGGGCAGGAGGCCCAGGGGAAGTGGTCTGCAGACAGTGTTCAGTGTCTGTTCTGGATCACACTAAGCAAGGCAGGATCCACACTGGATGGATGGGAGGCAAGGCTGGAGGCAAGGCAGGACCTTGGAGAGCATGCTGCATGAAATGCTGACTGGAAGGTTCTTCCAGAAGAAGCTGTCATTCCGGCAAAGCACCGCAGTCAACTGAGGCCTAAAGAAGGCTGTCAGAGCCTCTGAGGACTCTTCAGTTTTTGCTTGTCTCTCACTGCTGCAGCTGCCTCCCTATATCCCCCTCCAGTCCTAGAAGAGATGCCCAGGCAGTCTGAGTCATCCCAGTAGTTGTTCTCCTCTGGTGGTTTCTGGAGGTGTACCCCCTTCTGCTCTGTGCCCCATTGATCTGCCTCTTAAGGACACCATCTCTGTGTCTGGTTGAGCCAGCAAGTGGGCACAGAGAGGTCTTAGTGCTGGGAGATCTTCTACGCACCCCCTGGGAACAAAACTTACTTGAGTAGTGAAAAAGGCTACCTGACATTGAACTCTTAAGTCCTGCCCCTCATTCAAATATGACAGATGGTTAACTCCACCCCTGCTGGATGTCTGACCCCATCCCTGGAAGTTCTACCTCTGGAGGTCCTGCCCTGTATGGAGGGATCACTCATCATGCAACTGTGGACCTATAGGATGAGGGTTTAGACTAAGGATGTCAGAGAAAACCACAATGGACTCAAATTTGTTCGAATTGCTAAGAATCTGGCCCAGGGATCATGCAGTGGACTGCCTTTTCCAGAGTCGCACAGATTCCGCGGACTTGCAGATGGCTTTTTTAAAAACAACTTTCTATAATTTTACACAAATTTAGTCATATAAAAATATGGAAAATCAAAACATCACCGACCAAAAATGTGCATTTCCCCCATAGCTAACGCATGAAAATATGCATTCCTTGGGGATTTGCATATGTCGGGGGGGGGGGGATTTGCACATTTCCTGGGAATTTGTGGATTTGTGTATGAACGCATTTGTGCAAAATCCAATTCCATCATGAGAGGATGACAGAAGGAAAGCCACCTGAATATCTGAAAAATGTAGATGGAATGGATTTGACGATTTCTATACATCCCTAGTTTAGACCCCTGCCATACATGTGGGGGACTGGAAGTGACGATGCAGGGGTCATTTCCAAGCCCATCTCCGGAAGTCCTGCCCTGAATAGAGGGATCGCCCGATGGGGCCCTGTGACTCATCTAGGGGTGGGGGTGGGTGGGAAAGCAGCGGTCAGAGAGGGTGCTCGTCACCTCTTCTCAGAATATGTCTGCACAAGGAAAATGGCTACTTTGATCAAATGTGACTGCACCTCTTCTGAGTGGCTGATGGGGAAGCATGTTCCTGGAGGAAAAACTGTTCCTATTGGTCTGTGGGATGGGGCATGGCGGTACAGGGTCCTGGGACCCTGCTGTGCCAATGCAGGGAACACATGTGTGTCAGGGCTCTACAGCCTCTTCCTATTGGTCATTGCGATGGGGAGAGTTTGTAGAGGGCTCACATGACCTTTCTGGGCCAATCTAGGAAGGGTTGAAAATGACCTGGGCGGGTTCTTTTCTTTCCCCGTGGAGAGGAGCTGTCTAAAACGTCTTCCTGTTTGGCCACAATGGCATGCTGAGTCCATAGGGGAGTCACATTCCCCCCTCATGCTTTCCCTCCATCTGCGGCAGGACCTCCAGATCTGGGACTTCGAGGGATGGTGTTGGAAATCACCCCTGTGTGGTCACTTCCAGTCCCCTAATGCATGGCAGGGGTATAAACTGCCTTCCCATGGATCCATCTTGGCTTGATGAGTTTGTAGAGGGGGTCACATGACCCCCATCAGGTGATGCCTCCATCCGGGGCAGGATGTCTGGAGGTGGGACTTCCAGGGATGGGGTGGGACTTCTGGCAGTTATGGGGCTAAACCACCTGTCACATTTGAATAAGGGGTGGGGCTTAGAGGCTAATGTGAGGTAGCCTTTTTCAATACTCACTTGACCTCAGCTCTCCGTCTCCCACTACAGGCTCACCAAAGTCCAGGTCTAACGTCTAAGCACCTTTCTTTGTGCCTCACAGGTGGTTAGAGTCAAGGAAGGATGATGGAGATGTTCCCACACCTGGAGGGAAGGAGGGGCATTTGCTTCTGAATATTTGCCCAGAATCTTTAGGAATGAGGTGACCTGGCTTGGCATAAGGACCAGTGGATGCGATCTGCACACAGTGTTCATTGTCTGTTCTTCAAGGTAGGATTCACATCAGGCAAGGTGGGGGGGGGGGGCAAGGCAGGACCTTGGACAGCACACTGCATGGCATACTGACTGGAAGGTTCTTCCAGAAGGAGCTGTCATTCTGGCAAAGCACTGCATTCAACTGAGGCCTGAAGAAGGCTGGCAGAGCCTCTGAGGACTATTCAGTTTTCACTTATCTCTCACTGCTGCAGCTGCCTCTGAATATCTCTCCCCCCCCCCCAGTCCTACAAGAGATGCCCAGGCAGTCTGAGCAATTCCAGTAGTTGCTTTCCCTTGATGGGTTCTGGAGGTGTACCCCTTCTGCTCTTTGCCCCATCGATCTGGCTCTTAAGGACACCATCCCTGTGCCTAAAATGGGGCAGAGAGAGGTCTTGAGGGTGATCTCCCACACACCCATTGCGGTATAAAACATACTTGAGTAGTGAAAAGGGTTACCTCACATTGATCTCTAAGCCCTGCCCCTCATTCAAATGTGACAGAGGGTTAACTCCATCCATGCCGGAATTCTGACTCCATTCCCGGAATCTCACCTGTGGAATTCCTGCCCCGGATGGAGGGATCACCAGGTGGAGGTCATGTGACTCCTCTACAAACTTGTCATGCCAGGGTTAAACCCCTACCATATATGCGGGGAATTTCAAGTGACCATGCAGGGGCCATTTCAAATGCCACGCCCACATGTTCAAGCTCTGGAAGTCCTGCCCTTAATGGAGGGATCGCCTGGATAGGGGATGCTGCTAAGCTCAGTTATCTTAAAACTCTCTGTCAACAAAGGGGATCCTGCCCTTTTCTGTCTCCCTAGACTTGGCTCCTGATAATTCTGTCTGCCTCGTAGCTTGAACTGTGCCTGACTTCTACATCTCAAGTGGGCATTAATGATACAAAGTCCACCTTAAAAGGGTAGTTTGTTGACTATGAAAATACTGGAAAGCTTCCTTGATTCGATTCAATTGAGGTCTTGTTTTGTAGAAATATACTTTTTTGGAGAAAAAAAATGTTTAAGGATTTTAAATTGCCAAGGATGAAAGGGCCAGATTACACGCAAGCTTCTAATATCTGTTAAAATATGGTATCACAATAAAACGAGTGTTCTACAAATAAAGAAAAGAAAGGGGTGCTTGTCACTTCTCCACAGAATACATCTGGGAAAGGAAAATGGCTGCCTCAATCTAATCTGGCTACAACTCTCAGAGACAGATATTTGACGATTTCTATACATCCCTAGATTTCTATACGTACAGAGTCCCTGGTTCTTGCCTGGCTTGGAAATGGTCGCTGTGGAATCATTTCTGCCCCCATGTATGGCAACTATCTAAAACCTCTTCCTATTGGGCCATGAAGGCATGAAGGGTTCATAGATGGGTCATGTGAGTCCATCAGATAATCCCTCCATCCAGGATAGAATTTGCACAAGAGGAATTTCCAGCGATGGGATTTGAAATAACCCCTGTGTGGCCACTTCCAGTTCCCCACATGTATGGCAGGGGCTCTAAACTGTCTTCCTATTGGACCAATTTGGCATGACAAGTTCGTAGAGGTGTCCCATGACTTCCATCAGGTGATGCCTGCATCTGGGGCAGGAATTATGGTGGTGGGATTTCCGGGACTTCTGGCCTGGGTGGTGCTAAACCACCTGTTGCATAAGACTCAGGAGTGGGACTCAGAGTTTAATTTGAGGTAACTTTTTTCAATACTCACTTGGCCTCGGCTCTGTCTCCCACTACAGGCTTGCCAGATTCCAGGTCTAAGCCTCCTTGTGCCTCATGGGGCTAGATGAGGCATGGAGATGTTCGCATGAACTGGATGAAAGGAGGGGCTTTTGTCTTTCAGTTCTTGCCCTGAAGCTTTAGGAATGGGTGTGTTCTGACTTGTCAGGAGGCCCAGGGGAAGTGTTCAGTGTCTGTTCTGGATCACCCTGAGCACCCTTGGAGAGCACACTGCATGAAATACTGACTAAAAGGTTCTTCCAGAAGGAGTTGTCATTCTGGCAAAGCACCGCATTCAACTGAGGCCTGAAGAAGGCTAGCACTAGCAGAGCCCCTGAGGACTATTCAGTTTTCACTTGTCTCTCGCTGCTGCAGCTGCCTCCCCATATCTCCCTTCAGTCCTAGATGAGATGCCCAAACCGTCTGAGCCATCCCAGTAGTTACTCTCCCTTGCCTTGATGGGTTCTGCAGATATACCCCCTTCTGCTCTGTGCCCCATTAATCTGGCTCTTAAGGACACCATCCATGTGTTTGGTTCAGCCTGCAATGGGGCAGAGAGAGGTCTTATTGGTGGGTGATGCCCCACACAGCCATTGCTCATAAAACATACTTGAGTAGTGAAAAAGGCTACCTCACATTGAACTGTAAGCCCTGCACTTCATTCAAATGTGACAGTGGGTTAACTCCACCCCTGCCAGAAGTCCAACCCCATCCCCAGAAGTCCCACCTGTGGAATTCCTGCCCCGAATGGAGGGATCACCAGTTGGGGTCATGTAACTCCTCTATGAACTTGTCATGCCACTGTGGACCAATAGGAAGAGGGTTAAACCCCTACCTTACATGTGAGGGACTTCAAGTGACCATGCAGGGGTCATTTCCAACCTCATGCCCAGACTTCCAAGCTCTGGAAGTCCTATCCCGAATGGAGGGATCGCCTGGATAGGGGATGCTGCTAAGTTCAGTTAATTTAAAACTCTCTGTCAACAAAGGGGATCCTGCTCTTTTCAGGAGCCAAGTCTCCCTAGACTTGGCTCCTGATAATTCTGTGTACCTCGTTGCTTGAACTGTGCCTGACTTCTACATCTCAAGTGGGCATTAATGATACAAACTCCATCTTACAAGAGTGTTGTTGACTATGAAAATACTGGAAAGCTTCCTTACTAAATTTAATTGAGATCTTGTTTTGTAGAAATCTACTTTTTTGGAAAACTTTTTTTAAAGCAGGATTTTAAATTCCCAAGGGTGAAAGGGCCAGATTATATGTAAGCTTCTAATATCTGTTAAAATATGTTCTCAAAATAAAACTAGTGTTCTACAAAAAAAAGAGAAAAAGGGGTGCTTGTCACTTCTCCACAGAATATATCTGGACAAGAAAAATGGCTGCCTCAATCAAATCTGGGTGCATCTCTTCTGGTTGGCCAGGGCAAAAGGATATTTTTTGGGGGGAAGACTCTTTCTGTTAGTCTGTGGGATGGGGCATGATGGTACAGGGACCCAGGTCCCTGCTGAGCCAATGCAGCAGGGGTTGGAAATTAGGGAGGTACACCGAGCGGGAACTTACCTGCTCTCAGGAGTGCTCCGGAGTACCACCACCCCGCCCGCTCTCGCCGCTTGCAGTGCCAGGGAACCGGAAGTGACACGAAGGGTTTCCCGTCGCGTCACTTCCGGTTCCCTGATGCTGCATTTTTAGAGTAAAAACCAGGGCAACCCAGCTTAAAATGGCCGCGAATAGCAAATTGCAGCCATTTTAAGCTGGGTTGCCTTGGTTTTTACACTAAAAATGCAGTGCCAGGGAAGCGGAAATAGACACGCCGGGGACCTGATGCTCCTTTCCCCTGCATGTCCTGGATCGAATGGCAGCAAGGTAAGTCACGACTCATGAGAGTCTTGGGGGGGGTGAGCGGGCCGCTCTTGGCCCACTTTCAGCCCCCCCCCCAAGACTCTCGGATACATCGCTATTGGAAATGGCCCCTGTGGAGCCATTTCTGCCCCCATGTATGGCAGCTATCTGCAACATCTTTCTATTGGGCTCATATGTCCCATTCTATAAATGGGTCATATGAGCCTATCAGATAATCCCTCCATCTAGGTCAGGATTTCCCGAGGTGGAATTTCCAAAGATGGGATTGGAAATGACCCGTGTGGCCACTTCCAGTTCCCCACATGTATGGCGGGATCTAAACCATCTTCCTTTTGGTCCAACCTGGCATGACAAGTTCGTAGAGGGGTCACATGATCCCCATCAGGTGATGCCTCCATCCGGGGTAGGAATTGCAGTGGTGGGATTTCCAGGGATGGGGTGGGACCCCAGGCATGGGTGGTGCTAAACCACCTGTCATATTTGAATAAGGGGCGGGGCTTAGAGTTTAATGTGAGGTAGCCTTTTCCAATGCTCACTCGACCTCACCGCAGTACTCTCTCTCCCACTACAAGCTTACCAGGTTCCAAGTCTAAGCACCTTCTTTTGTGCCACATGGGGCTAGATTTCTAGAAAGATGATGGAGAAGTTGCCATGAACTGGATGAAAAGGGGCTTTTGCTTTTGAATACTTGCCCTGAACATTTAGGAATGGACGTGCCTTGGCTTGGCATCATGCCCAGGGAAAGTGGTTTGCACAGAAATGTTCGCAGTTTGTTCTGGGTCACAGGCCTGTGACTTACGCTGGCTCAGCTTGTCTGAGCATGGAAAGCTAAGCAGGGTCAGGCCTGGTTATTACTTGGATGGGAGACCCCCTCCTCTAGTTTCCTGTACTGAGCAGGGGGTTGGACTCGATAGCCTTGTAGGCTCCTTCCAACTCTATGATCTATGAAATCTACACTAAGGCAGGCAGGATCCTTGTCGAACGAGGCTGGAGGTGAGCCTGGACCTTGGAGAGCACACTGTGTGAAGTTCTGCCTGGAAGGTTCTCCCATAAGGAACTCTCGTTCTTGCAAAGGACTGCGTTCAACTGAAGTTCTAAGAAGGCTGGCAGAGGCTGCTCTTTCAGTGGCTCCACCCATGCTGGATAATGACTTCAGTACTTAAAGGGCCAGAGTCAAGTTCTATAGTCAAGTTCATGCTCCTGGTGGCTGAGGAATAAGGGAAGCTGCAGGTAAAAGGGGGGGGTGCTGAGGACTCCCCTGAAGTGGGGTAACCTGATATGTTTGAATCAGAGCCTTCCTCAGGGTACTGTGGGGCCTCAGAACTAGGGGACATGACTCCATCCCCTTCCTCAGGCATGTCTCCCCTCAGCTGATTGGGTCCAGGCTCTGACGGGTATCAGTTGTGAAGTTTCTGGATGAGTCGAGGTGCCTGGACATGGATGTCAGGCTCCAAGAGCACTCTTCTGGGCCGTAACCTGTGCAATCAACTAAGAATTGGAGTTGCCCCCTCATTATCCAAGAGTCCAGAAGAATATCCTGCACTTCAAACTCCTCTTCTCCATCTATTTATATTGGAGGTGGGGGTGCTTGATACCGATGTGGGTCCAAGTCAGCTGTGAAGGAAACTAATAAGGACTGATGGAACACTAGATGGATTTTCATGGCTCTTGGGAGATGGGAAGCCACAGGACTGATGATCTGGGTTATGGGGGGAAAGTCCCAGGAATCGACAATCCCGCTTTCGACAGGGGTGCTCAGTTTTTGAGATATCTGGTGGAGAGACAAACTTTATCTCCTATTTGTAGGGCTTAGCTTGGTCCTCACTTCTTATCAGCCTGGGCCTTAGACGGCTTTTTTTTTTTTTTTTTGCTCGAATACTTCTCTAAGGTCTTTCTGTACAGCGTGCAACTCTTCTAGGAATTGGTCAGCTGCTGGTACAGCAGTACGCGTGGGCAGGGAGTAGGAACGTACTGGGGGTGGAAACCATAATTTGAGAAGAATGAGCTCTGTTGCATAGATGCATGAACAGTGTTGTTGTAGGCAAACTCAGCCTGGGGTAATAGTGAGGCCCAGTTATCTTGCTGCTGATAGGTTTGGGTCAAGGAATCCACTGCCACTAAGTTTGTGGCTTACTGGCTCAGCTTGTCTGTGTGTGGAAAGCTAAGCAGGGTCAGGCCTGGTTATTACTTGGATGGGAGACCCCTCCTCTAGTTTCCTGCATTGAGCAGGGGGTTGGACTCGATGGCCTTGTAGGCTCCTTCCAACTCTATGATCTATGAAATCTAAGATGGCCATGTATTGTTGAGACAGAGGTAGCTCTGTAATAACGTCCAGGGTTATGGTTTTCCAGGGTCTATCTGGAGTAGGCGAGGGATGTAACGGGCCCTCTGGTTTCCCGGAGTGATCCTTCACATGGGCACATGTTTCACATGGGGTAACATAACATTGTGTGTGTCTTCCCTCATGTGTGTGGCCACCAGAAATCCCTGGTTATTTGATGGAGTGTTCTAAAGAGTTCAAAGTCGCCTTCCTTGGGGGCCATCATGACGGAGGGGAAGAACCTGGAAACAAGTGAGACCAGCAGGGAGATACAGGTGAGAATGCATATACAGAAGTCCATCAGATACATCATTGCCCACAGGAGGATTGTCATCTTCTGCCAGTGCTTGAATCTGCACTTGGATGTAAGCATCTTTTTGTTGCTGTTGATGGACAAGGGTTAGCAAGTCAAAGAGTCCTGGATTCTGTGGATTCAAGGGGCACATCTGAGATATGTCCCTAGTTTTCTGTAAGTATTTGGGTTTCTGAGAAAGAGCATCAGCCCAGCCGTTTTGGGTGTGTGGAATGTACACAATCTGAAAGTTGAACCGACTAAAAAACAGAGACCACCGGATTTGCTGCCCTTTGAGTTTTTTAGCTGTTTGAAGGTGCTCAAGATTACAATATGATCAGTCCGAACTGCCATGGGGAGCTCAGTCATTAGATGCTGAAATGCAGATGATGCATTACATAAACTAAGGGGCATGACCAAATATTCAAAGTGTCCACATACCATTGTCTGAAAAGCTGTCCAAAAATTCTGTGAGGGCTGCTGCTTCAAGCTCTGAGAGGGAATACAGCTGGCCCACAGGGACGTGAACTCCTGGAAAAATGTCAGTGGTGCAGTCATAGGGGTGATGAAGAAGCAGGCTTTCTGCGTTAAACAGTTTAAATACATCTTGAAAATCAGCATACTTGTCAGGAAGTTGTGGTTCTGACTCAGGGGAGACAGTGACTGCTGAGTAGATCACATTACCCTGGAAGCAGGTATTTCAGAAGTAGGCTGAATTAAACTGGACAGACAGGTCACTCTAAAGGATAAAAGGATTGTGGTGAGCAAGCCAGGTAATCCACATTATACAATTGGGAAATGTCAAGAGGTTACCACATTAAAGGACAACCATTCCCCATGCTTCTGGATTTCAGTCCATAACTTCTGAGCTTCATGTTGGATGGGGCCAGATGTCAATGGGTGTCCACCAATGGCTTCAACAAGAACAGGAATTGCTTCGGGAACCACAGGGATAGGATATTGTTCCACAGAGTGTTGGCTGATAAAAACTACTTGATGCTCCTGAATCAACCATAGCCCAAGACGGCAAAGTATGTCCTTGCTGTAGATGCAAACTGACTGGTAAGCAAAGATGGGGCTTTTGCTTGTGGGTTGGCAGCCTCTGAGATGTTGGGCAAACTGCTGTGGTGCCTATCACAGTGGAGCTTATGGATTTTCCCATCGTCCAATTACCCAACATTTTCTCTGGATGCACTGCAGCATAATGTCCCAGTTGGCCACAACAGAAACACAAGTGGAGCCGGTGGTGGCTGTCCTTCTTCTGGGCTAACAGATGAACCTGTGCACCACCAAGCTGCATGGGTTTAGGCTCTGTAACCAGTTTCTCAAGTGGCAAAGGCACTCGTACGCTACTACCATTGTGCACAGAACTGCCCAAATGGGGACAAGCCCACTTCTGGGACAACATTTAATCAGATCTGGTAACCTCATAGGTACGTCCAGCTGTGCTAATTCACCTCGAATAGGATCCACCAGAGCCTCCTGGAATTGATCAAGGATGGAAGCCTCATTCCAATCTAGGTCTTAGACACCATTTCATGATGCTGACCCATGCAGCAACCAGCACTCTGTCTATCATCAAGAGGGTCTACTGTCTGTGCAGGAAAAGAGGCATGCAGAGCTTCATGTGGATGTGTGTCAGGAAGTGTGTGATGATGAAGGAGGACCACTGCCCGTCTGAATACATGCCATGAAAAATCTGGTGAATAGGGGCTTCGAATGCTCAGCCAGACTCTAGAATGAAGGAATTGTGTCACGTTTGCCGTAGAGTTTCAGCCATATGTTTGCCCGTGTTTGGCCATATCCAGTGGCCTGAGGGGACGTGTATTGAAATTGCAGGGGCTCTGTGTAGAACGAGCAGCTGGAGGCAGCAGGGACAGGCGGGTGGGTGGGGGTCTCCTTGCCTGTTGTGCCTTTTGCTTCATGAGCTCCTGTGATCTGTTCCAGGGCTCTAGTCAACAGCCCTTGCTTCTGGGTCCCCGGCACAAGGAAACAACTTTGAGGAATCCCCCTTGAAAGGGAAGAGCCAGGGTCCTCCTACACCGTCACCCCAGCCTTCTACATTGTGGTGAGGTGTAATGAAAAAATTGCAGAACTCTTGACAGATGGTTAGGGCAAGGAGCCCGAAGACTAGCTTCTTGGGATCCTGGGGATGAGTTTGACAGTAGCCATCCCCTGCCTTTCTCAGAGGGAGATGCCTGGCATTGCCTCCCTTCCACGAAGAGTTGAGAGATACTTCCCACTGCCTAGTTCTGGGATTTACCGGTAGCTGCCATGCTCATGCCGGCATGGGCTGTGTCAAAGGGTCAGTCAGGTGACTCCAGGAATAGAAGGTGGAAGTCGCCATCTCTCTCCCTTCCTTCCTCCTTGGTGGCCCCTCTCCATCCATGGGAGGAGCTCTTTCTCTTCTTCCAAGGGAGGCAGGCAACATTTGATCAGAGCCTCCCAGAACCAGAAGGCTGGCCACATCCCAGGCCTTCCACGGTGTTTGCCTTCTTCAGCGGGGACGGGAGCTTCTTCGAGTGGTTGCAAGCCAGAAAGGGAGTCCTGCGTTGTGTCAAAAGTATTCTTCTGAGAAATATTTCCCCAATGTATGGAGAGAGGCAGGATTTCAACATTCTTCAGTGTTGATTAAAGAAATCATTCAATCCCTTCTGTAGAGTCACTGGGTGGGGTTTTTTGTGTTTTTTTTTAGATACAGAGTGAGCCCACAATAAAACAGCCTCACCCCACCAGTTACAGTCTCCAACTGATGCTCCCAGCTGCCCACTGCCTCTCCCCAGTCCCAGCTTATTCCATTGTGACTACCACAGCAGGGCTCACAGTGGAACGTACCATTGCACAGCTCTCCCCCTGACAACAGAATGTACCATTGCACAGCTCTCCCCCTGACCATGGGAAGTACTGTTTGTTGGTGTTGAAAGAATTTGTAATCCTCCACACACAGCAAGCAGAGTTCTCTCACGCAGCAGTAACCCAGCAGTGCCCAGCTGCCCCAGTTGCAGATTAATCCAGGACTCAGGAATCACTCTGTAAACAGCAACAGATCTATTCTACCCGTTTGTTTACTTATTCAAAGTATTAAGCACCAGGGATGTTGAAGAGTCCTTGGTCTCGAGTCACGAGTCGAGTCACGAGTCTTTGGACCCGAGTCTTGAGTCCGAGTCCAAGTCCTTGGTCCAAAATTGTGACTCACGAGTCACGAGTCCTGATTCACTCCCAAAACTGACTCCACGAGTCCCTATTAAAATCAATGGGGTTTCCCCCCAACAAAATAAGGCTACTTCAGATGTGTGGCTTAAATAAATTCTAAGCACAAGTGTGCCTTTTTATTTCAAAACTCTGCAACTGATTTTGGCAAGAACAGACCAGGCAGACAAACCCAAAATAACCAGGCAGGCAGAGGAGGCAGGGAACCCCAAAGCAGGCAGGCAGAGGCCTTTGTCTTGGACAATTCACCTGTTGAACAGGTCAAGAAGAGACCAGGCAGGCAGAGGAGGCTGGGAACCCCAAACAGGCAGGCAGAGGCAGCCAAACCCAAAATGTCTGACCCTAACCCAAACCCCCCACAACAACACATCAATCAAAATAAATCTCAACACATCGTTGGGGCTGCGCTCCTGGTAGCTGTCCATAGTGGCCGAGCAGCGGCGCGCCTCGCTTCCATGCGCTCTTCACCGGTGATCGCGCTCCTTCTGGCACAGCCAGAAGACTCGTCAACAGCCCAGGGATGTTGACGAGTCCTTGGTCTCGAGTCCCAAGTCGAGTCTCGAGTCCCATTAAAAATATTGGGACTCGAGTCCGAGTCGAGTCAGAGGGGGGACTCAGTCTGACTCACGAGTCGAGTCCTCGAGTCCGAGTCCCCATCCCTGTTAAGCACTACAGAGTATACAATCCTTAGATACAGTCCATGTGCAGAGTATAAATGCATAGCAAGCATAAGTCCAGTGGAGAGAAGGAGAACTTCACCCCACCAACTCAAAGAGTGATACAGTGAAGAAGAACAAGACAAAGAGCAAAAAGCTCTTCCCCTTAAAATGGCTTCTGTCTGGAGCAGTACAATACGTCAGAGAAAAGACACGTGACACCCTCTGGTTCCCAGAAAGCCTTTCCCACACTTCAGCCAAGAATAGCATAACACAACATGCTTGTGGCTTGGACGCAAACAACATCCCGCTTGAGACAGCCAGTTCCACATGTACTCAAAACAACAGAAAAGCTCCCAGCTTGCAGTTGATAAATCCAACGCTGTTACCCCGCTGTCACTCTGCTGACATACAAATGAACATCCCAAAGAGGACTCACCACCACTGCTTTTCCTCCAGTGGGTGGACCTAAATTTCCTCCTGCCCTCAAAATGGGAATGACAGGCACTCCAAGCTCATATGTCTTGCAATCCCTCCTCCCCATGCTTTTAGTCTGCTGTCTGCTTTTTAAAAAAATGTCATGTTTTTTTTTTTTTATGAAATTCGATGTACACTCATCCCCTTCCCCCAAAAAAAGACTGCTTTACCACCCCCCAAAGAAGACTGCCTTACCACCCCCTTACCACCCCAAAAAAGACTGCTTTAAAGAAAGGGGGAACGGTGAGTGCCCTTTCATGGCATCTCCAACCCTCAAGGTGTATCTTTGTAGGTGCCATATTGTGTATTTATTTATATATTTATTTGAAGTAACTATTGCATTGCTCAGCCAAAAAGGCTTACATATAATCAAACACAACTGTCCCTGCCTGCAGGCTTAAAATCTAAAAAGGCATGACACACAAGGAAAAAGGAATGGGGAGGGAAGAGGAAAAAATGAAGCCTTTCAGCAGAGCTGGTGGAATGGCCCTGCTGTCGCTCTCATCTCCCTCAGCTCAACCTGCTGGAATGGCTGGAATGCCCCGACGACAATATGCCTAGCCGGGTCACCGAAATATACTTAGCTTAAGGGTATCCCAACTGTTTGTTTGTTTGTTTTTCATCTTTGCGGGATGGTCCCGTAAGGGGCAAATGAGCCAGAGAGGTCCAAACTGGATGGGGTGTAACCTTGTTGGATTTTGTGTCACACCTGCTCAATTCTGTGATCTATCAGGTGCATCTCTACTAAGGTGGTGCCTAATATGGCGTATATGCATACCATTTAAAAGTGGGGGGGAAGCATCTTGTAAACCGCATGCAGAATCAAACTGATCAATTAATTGCTTAATATTAATTTGATTAAATTAGGGGTGCACAACCGTATTAGCTCAATGAGGTGCGTGTGATGCTGGCTTGAGATTTGTGCACACACACTTACTCCAACGGGTGCACATTGCGCTGAGAGGGCCTTTTCCACAGTAGCCCCACAGCTCTGGAATAAGTTGTCATCGGGGTCCACCAGGTGCCATCATTGCAGGCTTTCAAGAAGGCTCAGAAGACTTACTTGTTTATTATTTATTTATTATTTGCATTTATCTATCGCCCATCTGGCCGGCAAACCGGCCACCCTGGGCGATGTACAGAAAATAAAACAGAACAAAATACATTAAAACATTTTTCTCCATTAAAATACATTAAAACAGTATAAAATTTTAAAATCTTAGCCCACCCCATATTCCCGCCTGAATAACCAAGTTTTTAATGAGCGGCGGAAGCTCAGCAGAGAGGGGGCATGGCGGAGGTCACTTGGGAGAGAGTTCCATAGTACGGGGGCTGCCACAGAGAAGGCCCTCTTCCTCGTCCCGACCAGTCTAGCTGCTCTGGCTGAAGGGACAAGGAGAAGGCCGTCTGTGGCAGATCTTGTTGAGCGGCCCACTTGGTGTTGCTGGAGACGCTCCTTGAGATAGACTGGACCGGAGCCGTATAGGGTTTTAAAGGTCAAAGCCAACACCTTGAATTCAGCTCGGCAAGTTTACTTTGATCTTCCCTTGGTTATTTATTTCATTTCTATCACCCAGTAGCTGAAGCTCTCTGGGCAGTTTACATCAATTCACAAAACACAAAATACAGATACAATAAAATAAAATAAAGCATAAAATACAGATACAATAGAATACAGCATAAAATACAAATACCATAAAATACGGTATAAAATTTCAATATACGTGTGAAGGACTGCCAACCGGTCCTTTACTCAAGACCAGAGATCAAAGGTGCAAAACTGCCAGCCTTAGCTCTGCCGTCTTGACCTGATTCTCTCAGGGCCTTGCCCTGGGTCTATACACTGGATTTAGCACTGAACCACAGAGGAACCACACACACGTGTGTGGGGTAAAACCAGGAAAGCTTATTTAAGGTAAATAGATTACAATGAAAGGTGGGGAATGAGGGAAGAGGGAGAAAGGTGGGGAGACACTTTGGTACATACAAGTAGAGCTATAAAACAACAAAACTACGGTAGTTCTTTTACTATATAACTACCCAGGCCCTTACTCTCTTTACCTGGGGGTTGATCTCCATTAGGGCTTGCCTCAGCAAAAAAGCCCTACTCCCGTGAAAGCGTGCAGACAACAACACAAACCAGAAGCCACAGCAGCAGTATAGATTCCCCCCTCCTTCCCGTAGCTTGGCTGTCCTTAGCCAATCAGGATGAACTTCATCTGGGCCAGGCAGGGGAGGGGTGGCTCTTTGCCGCATTTGCATGCAAATAGCTGTGGCACCGGCCATCAAGGACATGGGAGACTCTGTCAGGAGCCATCAGAGAAACTATGTACATTTTGCATTTCCCAACCCCCAGCTGGGATTATACTTGTTTACACTTGTGGAGGTGTGTGTGTGTGTGTGTGTGTGTGTGTGGTGCAGGAAACTCTGACACTTTTTCTCCACAATACAAAATTAAAACAATTTAAACAGATAAAACAATTTCAAGAAAAAACTAGACCTGTTAAAACAGCTGACATGGTCCATCATATGCCATTAAATGCCTGGGAGTAGAGGACAGTCTTAACCTGGCTCCGAAAAGATGGCAGAGTTGGCACCAGGCGGGCCTCAATGGGGAGATAATTCCATAATTGGGGGGCCACCACTGAGAAAGCCCTCTCCTTTGTTGCCACCTTCTGAGCCTCCCTTGGAGGTGGCACTCGGAGGAAGGCCTCAGATGTAGATCGTAACGTATGGGTAGATTCAGGTTGGGAGAGGCGTTCTGTCAGGTATTGTGGTCCCAAGCCGTGATTATGTTTGATCAGACTGGATTAAAGCTGCAATTGTGTTGCGGGGTCTGTCTTATGCCACTGTTTGTTGTCTTGTGGAACTTTCGCTGCTTTTATTACTACATTGTGTTTTTTTAAATTATAATTTTATTATAAGGCGGTTTATTAACATTTTAAATAAATGTACACACACTTGCACATACACACATAAGCACACACACATGATAGATTGCTCTTCCCTCTCTGCTAGCAGTGATGGGGAATGCACGATCTGTATGCGGATCTCCGGGGGAGGGAAAGAAGAGGAATAAGAGATCAGGAAAGAAGTGTGGCGTAGTGGTGAGAGTGTTGGACTGGGACTCGGGAGATCTGGGTTCTAGTCCCCGCTGGGCCATGAAACTCACTGGGTGACTTTGGGCCAGTCACTGCCTCTCAGCCTAACCTACCTCACAGGGTTGTTGTGAGGATAAAGTGGAGAGGAGGAGGAGGATTATGTAAGCCGCCTTGGGTTTCTTGCAGGAAAAAAGGCGGGGTATAAATATAATAAATAAAAAATAATTTTAAAAAAGTGCACATTTATCACGTACTGTAAGTATCAGTACTGTAATAATACAACAATGTATAAAACATACTTGCTCACAGATAGCCATGCATACATTGCAGCCTTAAATGTACATCAATATTGCTTGAGAGGGAGCATAGCTGGATGTCTATCCCTCAGAAGAGCCTTCTTTATTGAGTGAGGGTTTAGCCGTCTTGTGCATCTTAATTACAGCCATGCAGCAGACCTCCGGGGCTATGCTTTGGCAGTAACCATGTGTCTAATGAAAACGCGGAGCATCCAGGGGATTTCAAAGGCAAGCCTGTCGGTCTTCGGGCAATTACTTATCCCTACCCACCATAGGTACTTGTGTTTGATGATGTGCATTGATATTCTTTGCTAATGAACTCCACTTGTGACCAGTCTGTAGGGCTCGTGTCCTAGGGCAATGCTAGATAAACAACGCTCTGTTCTGATTATCTGTCTATGTCAGCCACTCTGGAACCCAAGAGATACAGGAAACCATGGAAGTGAGTCATAGATCTTGCATCCTTTCTTAGAACACAGATGAAGGTGTTCCCCAAAATGGCCCTGCCAGAAGTACCACATCCCTGAAAGACAGCTTTCCCCAAAGGGAAGCTAAAGGAAAAAATCATGCCCAACTGTAACCTGCAGGGCGGGGTCCAGGTTTGAAGCGGGCCTGAACAAAATGTCCTCCAGGAGGCCCCCTGCTCTGTCGCTGGGCTCTGGCGGGCTTATCCTGCAGCAGTGGCAGTGCTCCAAGCACCAGGCAGCTGGGTCTATCCATGCTTTGAATTTCCCAAAATACCCCAGAATGGTGTTAGGTCAGAGGCAAATTAAAAGGCTGAACAGATCCAGCCACTTATGAATTGCCAAAAAAGTGGAAAGGCAGTGCCCCCGCAGAAGGATACTGATTTGCATTAAATTTGCATATGCTTTTTATGTATAGATACCCACGAGCAGGATATGAGTGCAACAGCACCCTCCCGCCCATGTTCCCCAGCAACTGGTGTGCATAGGCATCCTGCCTCTGATACTGGAGATAGCATAGAGCCATCAGGACTAGTAGCCATTGATAGGCTTCTCCTTTTTGGGAGAAAGCTGTCACTTACTTGCCTTTCTTTTAAGCTAAACGATCCTAGCTGTTGTAACCTTTCCTCATCAGGGAGTTGCTCCAGCCCCTTGATCATTTTAGTTGACCTTTTCTGCCCTTTTTCCAACTCTGCTGTATCCTTTTTTAGGTGCAGTGACCAGAACTCTACACAGCATCTTAAGTGTGGTCGCACCATAGATTTGTACAAGGGCAGCATGATCTTGGCAGTTTTATGCTCAATCGCTTTTCCTAAGTATGCCCAACATGAAATTTGCCTTTTTCACAGCTGCTGCACACTGGGTCGACATTTTCATCGAGCTGTCCACCACAACCCCAAGATCTCTTTTCTTGGTCAGTCACTCACTGCTAGCTCAGTTCCCATCAGACTATACTTGAAGTTGGGATTTCCCCCCCGCGCCCAACGTGCTTCACTTTACATTTACTTACACTGAACCACATTTGCCACTTTGATGCCCATTAACCCAGTTTGGAGAGATTCTTTCAGAGCTCTTCACAATCCCTTTTTGTTTTAACCACCCTAAATAATTTGGTGTCACCAGCAAATTCAGCCACTTCACTGCTCACTTATGAATTGCCAAGAAAGAGGAATGGCCAAGAATTAGGCTCACGCCTAATTCCAGATCGTTTATGAATAAGTTGAAAAGCACTGGTCCTAATTTCTGTGGGACCCCACTGTTTACACCCCTCCATTGGGAGAATTTGCCATTTATCCCTGCTCTTTGCTTTCTGTTCTTTAACCAGATGTGTGGCATTACACCTCTCAACCTCCACAGCCAGCGTGGCCAATGACCATGGTGGCTGGGTGAGTGATGGGTATTGTAGTCCCATGAACCTGGAGGGCAACAGGTTGGGGAAGGTTGCCCTTTAGAGCTGCTGCCAGTCCGAGGAAACAATACTGAGCTGGATGGACCAGTGGTTGCAGTCGGGCAACTAAAATGATCCAGGGGCTGGAGCAACCCCCCTATGAGGAAAGGTTACAGCAGCTGGGATTGTTCAGCTTAGAAAAAAAAAAGGTGAGTAAGGGGAGACATGATAGAGGCGCACAGAATTATGCCTGGTGTGGAGAAAGTGGACAGGGAGGCATTTTTCTCCCTCTCTCATCATACTAGAACCCAGTGGGGTCATCCCATGAAGTTGATTGGTGGGAGGTTCAGGACAGGTGAAAGGAAGCGCTTCTTCACACAGTGCATAGTTAACCTTCCACAAGATGTAGTGATGGCCACCAGTTTTGATGGCTTTAAAAGGGGATTGGACAAATCCATGGAGGAGACGGCTATCAATGGCTACTAGTTCTGACTGGCTATATGCTACCTCCGGGATCAGAGGCAGCATTCCTATGTACACCAGTTGCTGGGGAACACAACCAGGTGGGTGCTGTTGCACTCATGTCCTGCTTGTGGGATCCCATGGGCAGCCAGCTGGCCACTGTGTGAACAGAAGGCTGGACTAAATGGACCTTTGGTCTGATCCAGCAGGGCTCCTCTGAAGTTCTGGTCTGACTCAGTATAGGGCAGCCCGTTCTCTTCAAAAAAAGAAATACATCAACCACATGGAGATCAGATCCAAGCTCCTGTCATGTCCTTTCCGCTTACACTGTGAAATGAAACTGAATGATAAGAAGATAGTAAAGGATATAAGCGGCCTGCCACAGCTTCTGCGAAATGACCCGGGGGCACTCTTAGCATCCCTTCACAGCTGCCGCCCACTAGCAAGATGGTGACTACAACCCCCTGCATGCCGTGGGTGAACGTCCCTCCCCCCACTTGCTTTGGCTAAGCAAAGAGAGAGCCCGCAGCTACACAGGGTACAAATACGTACAGCTGCGTCTGCTTAAGAAGGAAAGCGCCATCACGCCATCCGTCTGTGTGACCTTCTAGCTTCAGTTCATTGCCACATCGTAAGTGGCTCATGGAAGCTCTCTCCCTCTTGCTAAGTGGTCTCTTGCATCAAGATTACGTAGTCTGAGCAGAGAGCAATGCTTTAGTTCCACCTTCTCTAACCTGGTGCATTCCAGATGTGTTGGGCCACAAATCCCATCATTCCCAGCCAACATGCTGGCTGGGGATAATGGGATTTGTGGCCCAACACATCTGGAGGGCACCAGGCGGGGAAGGCCACTTTAGCTGAACAAAGATAATTTTGCCTTTGATATACCGTACCTAAAGCAGTACACAAAGGGATGCCATGACAAGTTTGCTCTCTTGTCCCTTTCTTTCACACATGGATCGCAACTCCTCTCCAGCTGTGAATATAGGTATGGATTTACTTCTGAAACTGCTGGTGTTGCATTATTTTCTTTGTCTCTGCTACTCCTGCGGCTCACTTCATTCTACTACTGGGGGCCTTCACTGTATTGCATGGACAGACACACACACACACACACACACACGCCTGCCTGCCACCAACTGTCTGAAAAAAAGGCCTCCCTAAAGAGGTTTGCCTGCAGTGAAGATGATATTGTTTTAGTTCGGCCGTTCAGAGTTTGCTGCCTCTCTGAATCTCTTTTAAACTTCTGTAATTTTTTTTAAAAAAAATACATATTGTTTGGTATTGTTGATTTGTTGCTATTTTGCTGATTGTTCGCAAGCCACCTTGACAGGGCAGTGCTAATTACCATAAAGATCTGGGGCTCAGGCCCACAGGACCAAAAAAAATTCACAGATTTGCATATGCTAGTTTACATATGCTGTAAAGTCTCTCTCTCTCTCTCTCTCTCTCTCTCTCTCTCTCTCTCTCTGCGTGTATGTGTGTGTGTGTGTGTCTTTAAAGGACCCTGCCTCCTAAGGACACCCCTATTTGTAAAAATGGGTGTATGGACAGGGGAGAGGAGGGCATTTGATTTCAGAAAGAAACCTCAGGCAGAAAGATTCAAGGGGGTGAGCAGCATGAGGTGAAGCATGTGGGCAAAAAGCCAGCTCATCCAGGGAGATCAGATGCAACAGAGATCATCAGGGCTCCTGTACTTTTATTTCAGCAAGTGCCCATGGACAGCAGGGTGGTGGGGCAGAGGGCCTCCCAGAAATTCGGGGCTTTGAATGAAAGATTCAGGGCTCCAGCCCTAGTGGGCTACCCCCTAACACCGCATACTGCACCCTGAGCATACTGAATATAGAAAGGTGGGGCGTGAATTGTACGATAATTAATTGATTAATTAGTTAATAATGATATCTTCTGGAGAATGGAAGACTAATGCTGGGGGCAGACATGATAGGACTCCTCAAACCCCTGAAGGGCTTTCACACAGAAGAGGGCAAAGATGTTTCTCTGCTGCATCAGAGGGCAGGACTAGCTCCAATGGGCTTAAGTTAAAAGGAGGGTAGATTTTGGGTGGACATGACAAGGAACTTATTAACAGAAAGAGATGATTGACAATTACCTAGAGGGGTAGTTGGGCTCTCCCTCACTGGATGCCTTCAATCAGAGGCTGGAGATTAAGGAGGTCGGAGAAATCTGTATGAATTCAAATGAGAGCCAGTGTGGCGTAGTGGTGAGAGTGTTGGACTAGGACTCGGGAGATCTGGGTTCTAGTCCCCGTTCGGCCATGAAACTCACTGGGTGACTTTGGGCAGTCACTGACTCTCAGCCTAACCTACCTCACAGGGTTGTTGTGAGGATAAAATGGAGAGGAGGAGGATTATGTAAGCTGCCTTGGGTTCCTTGCAGGAAAAAAGGCGGGGTATAAATAAAATAAATGAATTCAGATTTCTATGAATCCGACCTGCGGATTCCGCAGTGGACTGACTTCTGCCGAGTCGTGAGGATTCTGTGGACACGCAGACCACTTTTTACTCTTGGGGTGGGTGGGGATTTGAGCAACTTCACATTACCACTAATGCGCACTTGCGCGAGTGGAACTAAATTCTCATACATCCCTTTAAAAAATTGGATTCTGTCAATGAGCAAATGGCAGAATGAAAGATGCCCGACAATCCACAAAACAAAATCCATTAAACAAAATCTGTACCTGCCTATTGGAGAGCCATCCGTTGCAGATGCTCCAGGCCTGGATTACCTGACTCAAGCAGGGAGTTGGACTGGGTGGCCTGCACCATGGCTGGAGGAGGGCACTGGATTGGGGAAAGCTGCCTTAGCTGCTGGATGTCTGCCTCGACATGCAGCTGTACTTGAAAATCAAGAGGTTCCTTGGGAACCTTTATGCATTCAAAACATGCACTCTCCTACTGTGCTGTGGGCTTCCCCCTGGTGCCAACGAGCATGGCCCTGTCAGCTCAGCCTCACTGCCACCCAGACCCTTTTTCACCCCTCTTGCGCGCGCACGACTGGCCAGCCCGATTTGTCATTAGAGAAATATGAGGGACAATGAAAGGTCCTGCTCTTTCAGCGAGAGGGCGTTTGTCCTGTCAGATTAAAGGCACATATGTATCGTGCACAGCACCATTCGAGTGGGCCTGAGTGACCAGCATTTTCTACTTGCTGTTCTCTCAGGGATGGAGGATTGTGCTGAGCTCCTGACACTCGCAGGAACTGCCATGAGCCCATGTGCTGGCTAGCTGTCATGTCTAATGAACGTCAGATCCAGCCATTGAGTCTATTCCAAAGGCAGCGGACCTTGGCAAGAAGCAGGGAGCGGCATGCTTAGGTAAGAAAATATGTGCTCTGTCTGTAGGTCGGACAGATACCACACTATACTAAGTGAGAATGAGTGGGGAAAGGTTTCTCTAGATCAGTGTTCTCCAACCTTGGTTCCCCAGATGTTTTTGGCCTACAACTCCCAGCAAAGCTGGCTGGGGCATGCTGGGAGTTGTAGGCTAAAAACATCTGGGGGACCAAGGTTGGAGAACATTGCCTAGATCTTTTTCCACCATTTTGTTAGGGCTCAGGGCAAACTACAATATTTATTTGTTTGTGGAGTGTATATCATTGCCCTTTGTGGCAAGTGACTTTCAATGTCATAACCCATACCTTAAATTGCTCAGGATACTAGAGTGGCACATTAATTTCAGCATGAAGGAAACATTGGACCCAGTGGGATGTATTTGCTTTAATTCTCACCTGTTCCAAAACAAATGCATATCGTGGGTTCGGTCGGCAACAGAAACACCGTGGGCACCACAGCCCCCCAACCTCTTCTTTTCCCTTCCCTTCCCTCCTTCCCTTCCCTTCCCTTTCCCAGCATGCCTTGGGGCCCATGTGGGCCCAGAACTTTCTCAGCAGAGGAGAGGAAATGGGCAGGGCAGATGGAGACTGGAGCTTTGGTTTGCTGTGTAGCCAGCCAGCTAAAACGTCTTTGTTTTACCATTTAAAAAAAGGAAAGGAAAAGGACCCTGTAAGCTGAGGGTACGGATAGTTTTGTTTCTGTTTAGGTGTGTGCTTTGGGGCGGGGGTGGGATTGGGGATAGTTAACTTTTGGAGAG
This sequence comes from Shinisaurus crocodilurus, assembly GCA_021292165.1. NCBI lineage: Eukaryota > Metazoa > Chordata > Lepidosauria > Squamata > Shinisauridae > Shinisaurus > Shinisaurus crocodilurus. The sequence goes on from CM037878.1 coordinate 279,426,873, forward strand.
GGGGAATAGTTTTGCCTGTGTGTGTTTGCTTTTGGGAGTGGGTGGGGCTAGTTTTCCTTATGTGTGTGTGTATTTTGGTGGGAGGAGGTTCTCTCAATGTCACTTGTTTTCATTTTGCGAGATGGGTATTTTGTTAGTATGCTATGTGTCTGTGGTTGGGTGCCTCCATCCCGACTTCTACTCAAATTCTTGAGGAAGTTGCCTGTCATTTATGACTAAGCATCTCCCCCACCCCACCCTATGGCAGCCATTTTGTGGTGGGGCCCTGGACAGTTTCTCAGATGTCCAAATGTGCCCATGGGCCTAAAAATGCTGGAGACCCCTGGCATAAAGATATGAATGACTACAAGTGGAACTCCCATTTGTACCCATGTGTGCCATTTTCACATGGGAGGGGTTATTTCTTTGTGCTGGCTTAAACCAGCAGTGTTCATTTCTGCCGTTGTTCCTGGCAACCACCATTTTACTTCCCCAGAATGCACTGGGGAAAAGTGGAGGCTGCCATTTTTGGTAGTGGCCACCTTCCACCACCACCACCACCCCGAGAATGCCCTAGAACAGTGGAACATCTGGAACATTCTGTGGGAATAAAATGGCAGCCATGAGATTTGAACGAAGGACTTGAACAGCTTGTATCCACTGGCATAGAGTTGGAAAAGGTGCAGGAAAGGGCAACCACCCCCCTGTGAGGAATGTTTACACTAGCTGGAGCTTTTGAGCTTAGGAAAATGGCGAGTAAATGGGGAGATATAATAGAGCTGTATAAAATCATGCATGGTGTGGACAGGGAGTAAGTTAAAGTAGATCGGGAGAAGTTAAAGTGTAGGATTCACTGCCACAGAATGTAGCAGCACTTGAAAGATAGAGATTGGACAGAGATTGCCCTTGTGTACCAGAGGAATATGAATGGGAGGGCATTATTGCACTCATGTCCTGCTGCGGAGTGCCCATAGGCATCTGGTTGAACACTGTGGGAACAGAATGCTGAACTAGATAGGCTTTTAGTCTGATCCATCATGGCTCTTATGTTCTAAATGTTCTAATACACAATGAACATGAAGCTGCCTTATAGAGTCCATTGGTCCATCTAGCCTTGTATGGTCTATTCCAGTGTTCTCCAACCTTGGGTCCCCAGATGTTTTTGGCCTGCAACTCCCAGCATGCCCCAGCCAGCTATGCTGTGAAGTCTTCTTTTTTTTTTTTAATTGGACATTCCTGGAACGGAACTTGGGATTTCCTCTCCACAAAGCATGTGCTATACCACTGAGCAATGGGCCCTCCCAACAATACCTCGTAATAACTATCATGTGGTGATGTGGAGTGGGTTATTGCTCCATCGTATAAGTCATTCCTTGTTCCTCGAGGGAAAGTTCAGCTTTGCGCTATGAACGTGGCCCCTGTGTTTGAGCTGTCAAGTGACTAGAGAAGTCCGCTTTGTTTTCAACATTCTCCGGGACTGATTGTGGCAACACTCCAGTTTAAATTACCTTAAATAAAATGTCACGGTACGCTAGAGATCACCGGGAGAAAGGGAGAGAAAAATCTCAAACACTGCCACATTTTTGCACGGGTGGATGATGTTTCCCTTGGGTGGAAAGCGTGTATGGCCTCTGTGGAAGATAAGATTTGAAGCAGCAGCCGAAGAAGACGCAGTGCTGTCTTTTTTTTTTGCTCAAGCTGTACAATCCTGCCAGGTTCTGATAATGCAGTGTGTATCTTGGGGCAGGGAGAGGGAGGAGGGGGGGGGAAATGTTGACTTTTTTTATAGGGCATCCAGCATTATTTGTCCAAAGGGAAGAGATAAGGGATTTTGGGACTGGTTCAAGAGAAGAATTTGATACAGCTGTAAAATGCCTGCAAGAACAAGAAAGATGCCTGTACATTAAAGATCTCTGTAATATTCAAATTGCAAGAGAGGGTGATGGAAAATAACGGCTTGGTGTATTGTCAGACTTAGGGCTGGAGCTGCGGCCTCCCTGACATCTATTCTGCTTCTTAAGAACATAGGAAGAGTCCCCACTGGTTCAGACCAAAGGTCCAACTAGTCCAGCATCCTGCTTCTCACACTGGCCAAGGAAGCCCGTGAGCAAGGGCATGAAGGAAGTAGCCCTGGAGATTCCAGAGAGCCATAATAACAGCCAAGATCATAACAGCTTTCCCGTCATGAATTTGTCTGAATCCTCTTTTAAAGTCTCTCCAGTCATCATGCCCCCGCTGGAGGAAAGCTCTTCAAAGGAGAATTTGGAGCTCCCCCAGAGACAAATAGCAATGAAAGAGCTGCCCAAACTAGAAGACCAGGAGGAGTCTGGGCCTTTGGGGGAGATGACTGGGGGTCCATCCCCACAGTGGCGTAGCGTGGGTTGTCAGCACCCGGGGCAAGGCAAGTAATTTGCGCCCCCTAACCCGTGGATTGCGCCCCCTAACCCAAGAGCCGTTACGGCCGGCGGGCAGCCGCCTCTTGCTTGCGGCCCCTGCAAGCGGTGCCCTCCAGCGCCGCCGCACCCACAGCCCGGACCGCGGGCGCTCCTTTGCCAGCTGGCCACTCGCGACCTTGGCGGATCCAGCGGCCGGCGGAGCGAGCAGAGCAGAGCAGAGCAACGGCGCCACCGACCGGGCCCGGCCCGGCCCAGGCCGCGCAGGAAGGCGAAGGCGCGGCAGGGGCGGGCGGGGCGCTCTCCAGGCCCTGGAGAGCGCACCGGACAGGCACTTCCTTCCCTGCCTCCCCGGCCCGCAGCCCCGCGCAGGAGGCCCTCTGGGCTGGGGCTGCTGCGGCAGCGTAGCCCGCCGGCTCACCGCGCTCGAGGCTCTGGCGCACCGCCTCCCGCTCCGGTTCCGTCGCGACCTTGCCGATCACGGCCAGCAGCGCACGGCACCTCCCACTGCAGGACGCGGCCGGCGTCTCCATAGCGACAGTCCCGGCCGGCGTCCCCATGGCAACCGGCGGCCCGCTTAAGGAGACCCCGGGTCGCGCAGGGATTAGCTCTCGGAAGTGCGCGTGACCTGGGCAGCCGGCGCCCGCCGCTCCCCGCGGGGCGGGGCTCCCTGCCTGCGCTGGCTCCGCGTGGGGCGCTCCGGGGGCCTGCCAGCGCTTGTGCTGCGGACGGGTGAGCCAGGCAGGGGCAGAGAGCTGCGAGTGCGAGCGCGCCCCCCCAGATGTTGCGCCCGGTGCGGCCGGCCCCCCCTGCACCCCCCACGCTACGCCTCTGCATCCCCACAAGAAAAGGGGGACGCCGCTTCCGAGAAAGGGGCTGAGCAGCCGCCTAGCCACCAAGAGCGGTGGCATCTCAAAAGGCAAGCCAGAATAACCCCTGTGAGAAGGAGTGTCTGTTTACAAAGGAAGGCTCCTTGTGAGTAAAGGACTCCTCGTGAGGAGAACTTCTTCTGGAAGTCTCTGATTTGCTGTAGCTGAGTCCTGGGTGGGGCTCTGGAAGTTCCAGTTTATATGCCTCAGTCCTACACAGGGAGGGCTGCTGGAACAATGTATTATTTCAAGTCCCAGTATCTTGAAACTTTGCTTCTCCTTCGACTGATCTTTCAGGCTGATGCCCCTCCCTCCCTCCCCTGGATTCCTGATATGGCCTATTTCTTGGATTTTGCTTGCACTGGGCTATTTGCCTGTTGGATGATCCTGAATAATAATAATAATAATAATAATAATAATAATAATAATAATAATAATAATAATAATTATTATTATTATTATTATTATTATATCCTGCCTTTTTTTCCTTTTTGCAAGGAACCTAAGATAGTTTACTTTGTTCTCCTCTCCATATTATCCCCACAACAACCCTGTGAGGTAGGCTAGGCTCAGAGTCAGTGCCTGGCACTGTGTAAAGAAGTACTTCCTCTAATCTATCCTGACTCTCCTACCAATCAGCTTCATGGGATGACCCCACCGGGTTCTAGTATTGTGAGAGAGGGAAAACCACATCTCCCTATCCACTTTCTCCACACCCGGCATCATTTCGTACACCCCTGCCATGCCTCCCCTTGCTCGCCTTTTTTCTGTTCCCAGCCAGCATGGCCATTGGGTTCGATGACCACTTGGGTTCAATCTCTGCTTAAGCATAAAGCTTGCTGGTGGCTGAATGTATTGCCATCTTTTGTCCTAACCTACCTTGTAGGGCTATTGTGCAGATAAGATAAGATAATCAGCTGAGCTGCTTCAAGGATGAGTAGAATAGAGATGTGACAAGTAGAGCTAGGCTGAGACTGGATTGTGGCCAGGAAAGCCCCTGGTTCTGCCAAGAACCCACTTGAAGGCCTTACACAGGGGCACCCCCACCCCCCATCAATGACATAGGAAGAACAGCATTTTTATTTATTTTTTACATTTCAAGACTCTCTGTGTAGGACCTTGACTACTAGACTTCGGCTCCCTGTATTCATGTGTAATGATAATCCCTATTTTAGCCTTACATGTGCAAGCCTTGGGTTTGTCCATGTCCCCTTCCTCTCTTCTGGTGCAGCTGTGAGGAGATTCAGGGACAGATCAAAGGAAGTCCTTCTTCACACAGCGCATAGTTAAACTATGGAATTCACTTGCACAAGATGTAGCGATGGCCACCAATTTGGACGGCTTTAAAAGGGGATTGGACTAGTAATTCATGGAGGAGAAGGCTGTCAATGGCTATATGCTACCTCGAGTATCAGAGGCAGTATGTACACCAATTGCTGGGGAACATGGGGTGGAGGGTGCTGTTGTACTCATGTCCTGCTTGTGGGTTTCCTGTGGGCAGCTGGTCGTCCGCTGTGTGAACAGAATGCTGGACTAGACGGACCCACGGTCTGATCCAGCAGGGCTCTTCTTATGTTCTTATGAGATTGGAAGTAAACTTCCATTTTCAACTACCCACGGTTGGGCACTATGTCTGAACCCAGACAAATTGTGCCTTGTTATAACTGTGGTTTATCCAAACAAGCCAACTTCAAACCGTGGTTAATGATGATTCTGTCTTGCTCAGATAAACCATAGTTAACACTAACTGTAGTTCCTAGTTTGGACAGGACAAGCTGTGGTTAGCTGAAAATGGAAGCAAATGCTTCTCATCCTCTCCTCATGGCTATGCTGGAGGTTCCCGAAAATAATGCTAAACTGTAGTTTAGAGTTATGTGCCGACCAGACCAGTGTTGGTAACTACCAGGTTTATTTAAGCAGGTTATATGCAGCTCTCTGGCAGGGCTCTGAACACAGGCCTGCAGCAGTGCTTCCCCAAGTCTAAAAGAAGAGAGGGACGGGGGAGGCTAGGGGCTAGGTTGTCCTTAAGGCAGGGATGCAGAATCCCTATCAGCTTTAAGGCTGAATTCAATTCTGGAGAAGCTCTCAGGGGGTGCATTCCAGTTGTTAGAAAAGTAGACCCGGTGCATACACAGAGTGCAAGAATAAAGTTTCACCATACATGTGTATAATGAACAAGGCTGTAAATAGCACACACTGTGAAATGAACTAATCTCTCTGTTCCACTCCCTCCTGGCCTAAGCTGACTAACCTTGCCCATGAATCTGCCAATTGTTATTCTAGCCGGAGAACCTTGCTCATCTGCCTTTGAAGAATGGTATCGCTTTTCAGTTAGTTGTATGCCTAGTGCCGCCATGTTTCTTCCACGGCTAAAGCCTCATTTCAAAAGTGTATTTTCCTGTGCCAACGCCAGATGTACCAACGAAGGGGAATTTCTCCAATTGATAAAGGGTAGTACCAAGATTAGCAGACACATAGGACACCTGGTGTCTCAAGCGCCCCAGAGGTCATGAGAAACATCGACCTAGCCAAGTTAGTGGTGGGGCTGAGCCTGGAGTCAGCTCGTGGCTCGCCCCTGGCTCGGCCCTCGAGGCGGTGGCGGCCGATCTCGCCATTCAGAGTGGTGCGGAGCGTTCTCCGCGCTGCTCGAGCCGCTGCTGCCACTGCCACCGCCCCCCGCCACCCCCCGCCAGACCCCCCCACCGCCGGACCCCCCCCGCCGGACCCCCCCCCTGCCACCCCACCGCAGCCTACCTTCTCTGCGCCGCTGCCACTGCCGGAGCCCCGCCCGTGCTCTGTTTTGGCAGGGGGAACCAGAACGCGACGGGACCAGCGGACGGGGAGGCAGGCTCTCCGGAGAGCCGGAGAGCCTGCTGCAGGTAAGCCCGCGGTGGCCGAGTAGCTCGGCAGACACGAGCAGGCCCGGTTCAGGCCTTGCTCCTGTCTGCCGGGCTACTCGGTCACATCCCTATTTTGTTGAAGCCTGAAGGCCCAAACACTTCCCTAGATTAGTTGAAGCCTGAAGGCCCAAACACTCCAGGATGGGAGGGGGAGTTTGAGAGTTTTAGTACCAAATAGAAGTTAAGAATTAGTCTCCTGATCAAGGTCACGTGGTTATAACCTTCCAATCCTGGGAAGGCTATATATGTGTGGGGTGTGGTCAGCTAGTAGCAGAGAGAGAGAGAGACTGACTGCAGAGGAGAGAGGTAGTCTGAAGATAAGCTAGAGAACCTTGTATTGTTTGTTTGTTTGTTTATTTTTATCATACTTGCTTTTGAATTATAACCACTCTATTAAGTAAATACCCTAATATTATAAGTAAAGTGTTGTTGTGTACCCTGGTTTGTTGGACTTATTCACCACGTCTAAAGCCTACACCCGTGCTACTGGAAACAGGCAAAGGATTTGATCTCCTGGAACGGGAGAGGCTTTGAGAAGAGGCAGAGATCTTCCAAAGGCAGCTCGAGGGGTCCCTGCAGTAGAGGAACCTTGACAGTGATTGGTTAGCGTGTTTAAGCAATGTGTTTGTTTTGCTGAAGCCATGCTATGCATGGAAAGTATAAGAAGACCTACACGTGTCTTCTTTCCCTTGTTCAGCTTCTGGTCCTGGCGTGAGCCACAGGGCTGGACCTTTTTGCAAAAATAAAACTTTGAAAAAACCTCACACTGGGTGTGCTGCTTCGCTTTCCTGAGTATTGGTTCTCTGGGGAAAGAATTCAGAGCATAATTGTGCAACACAGTGATGGGTGGGGCCAAAGGCGAAAGCGTAGGGCCAAAACCAATAAGGCCCTGAAAATACCAGCACATTTTAACTTAAGTCTCTTACTGCCAGTAACTAAGCCTTAAGAAAGGCATTTCAACCTTTTAGAATGGGGGGGGGAACTGCACAAGAACCAGGAAATCGCCAAAAGATAGGTGGCTGAGGGGAAGCGGGTGGAGCCAGGGGAATGACCTGGGGAGTTCTGGAGGGCCAGATTGGGACCCTAGGGGGCTGCATTTGGCCCCCGGTCCTGAGGTTCCACACCCCTGCCTGGGGGGGGGGATGCACAGTTAATTCAGCGTACCTGGATCCAACAAAGGGCATTGTCAGAATTACCGAGGCAAGGCACGTCAGCCTCTTCGAACACTCGGAAAAAGTGCAATACAAATCTTAAAAACTGAGTTGCATTTGTATGTTCAGTTCTTATAAACTGCTGCAGCCCAGCAAGAAAACAGGCTGAATGAGGTCAGGAACATGTGGATGGAGATTGTTTTCAGATCCCCTCTCTGCATAACGGTAATGCACCAGCGTGGAAAATATGCGACCGTTTGGCAGCAAACTGCACAAAAGAAGGCTGAAAAATCCTGAACTAATGCCACAACAGGAAAACAATTAGCCCAGCATCAACTGAAGCAGACGGCTCCGGCATGTCTGAACTTTGCTTGCTGGTTGAGAAGCATCTTTTGGATTAGTGAAGGGTGTTGGCATGCTTTTGATAACCGGGACAGGTGGCATGTTGGTCTTAGCAGCCTGGAGGCCAAATAAAGCCCAAATGTATTTCTGGCCTACTATTGCTTTGGGTACAGCTTTTATTTTATTTAAGTCCAAATGCACAACTAAATTGGATCCCTATCATCAGATTTGTACTATGCTGCCTGTGGTGGACTGTTTTGTAAAACCTTTAGAAGGCCTGTTTTCATGCCAGGCAGAGCCGAACTTCCTGCTTCTGGCTGTTTCCAGGGCTGGCCCATCTCAATAAGCAATCTTAATTTATTTAAAAGAATTCTGGTCTTTACAATATTTATAGGCTGCCCTATAACAAAATGTTCTTAGGGCAGCTTACAAAATGAAATGAAAACAAGGTAAATATTCAGGGATGTTGAAGAGTCCTTGGTTTCGAGTCACGAGTCGAGTCACGAGTCCTTGGACCCGAGTCTCGAGTCCGAGTCCGAGTCCTTGGTCCAAAATGGTGACTCACGAGTCACGAGTCCCTCCCAAAGCTGACTCCACGAGTCCCTATTAAAATCAATGGGGTTTTCCCCCAACAAAATAAGGCTACTTCAGATGTGTGGCTTAAATAAATTCTAGGTACAAGTGTGCCTTTTTATTTCAAAACTCTGCCACTGATTTTGACAAGAACAGACCAGGCAGACAAACCCAAAATAACCAGGCAGGCAGAGGAGGCAGGGAACCCCAAAGCAGGCAGGCAGGCAGAGAGGCGTTTGTCTTGGACAATTCAAACTGTGGAACTGGTTAAGAGACCAGGCAGGCAGAAGAGGCAGGGAACCCCAAACAAGCAGGCAGAGGCAGCCAAACCCAAAATGTCTGAAAGGTTGCATTTTAGGAAAATGATTTTTAAAAATAAACTTGCTGTACTTCCTAAAACCTATCCATGTTGCATTTGAGGAACATGACTTTTTCTAAATGTTTGCCCCCCATTCTGGAACGGTGAGGTCTCATCACAATGTCACCCTTACTCTTCGCCGGCGATCACACTCCTCTCCACTCCTTCTGGCACAGCCCAGGGATGTTGAAGAGTCCTTGGTCTCGAGTCCCGAGTCGAGTCTCGAGTCCCATTAAAAATATTGGGGGCTCGAGTCCGAGTCGAGTCAGAGGGGGGACTCAGTCCGACTCACGAGTCGAGTCCCCGAGTCTGAGTCCCCATCCCTGGAAAATATTCAATAATTATAACAAGAAAAATAGCAAGAAAAGATGCAGAATTATTCTTGAGAAGAGAATAAAAAGTGGACTCAAACAGATTTAAAAAGGCCTGGGGGGGGAATGTCTTGGGGCCAAAATGGTGACAGAAAAAGCACTAGGTGAGCCTCTCTGGGGAGGACATTTCACAGCTGGGGTACCACTGCTAAGAAGGCCCTTTCTCCAATAACCACCCAACCACACCTTACCTGGTGCGGACACCCCACCTTTTTAACCCTGTGTTTCCATCAAATTGAAATTCAAGCAGGCTTTCAAAAGTTAGAAAGCCAACACAAAAATAAGAATAAATTCACATTGAAATACAATAGAGATAAGCATTAAAAAAAAAAAAAAAAAAGATAAAACCAACAACAATCCACAGTGAAAATCTACTGAAAGCCTTGATAACTGTTACTGCCTGGTGTTTAAAAGAAATCAAAGTAGGTATCTGACACATATTTTTTGAAAGGGTATGTCGGGTGGTACAACACAAAAGGCATTTATTTATTTATTTAAAGTATTTTTATCCCACTCCTCACCAAAAAGGCTCCCAGAGTGGTTTATGTATAGTCAGTAAAACAAGACAGGCCCTGCCTGCAGGCTTACGATCAAAAAAGACACGACACACAAGGAAAACAGAATTAGGAAGGCAGAGGAAAAACATTAAGGGTGCAATCCTATGGCCACTAGGCACTGTCTAGATGGCCATAGGAAAAGTCAGAGTCCCAGCTCCGACCTCGAAAAAGCGCTCTGAGTTGTTGTTTTTTAAAATTTATTTACTTTTCAAAACAAAATATAACAAAATACAAGAATAACACAAAAATATAACATAACCAACATACAATAAATCATAAAGTACAACCCCCCACCCTCCAAGGGACCAATTTATATTCTTCCATTCCCTTGATCAATTGAATTCCAAATTCCAAAAATATAACATATCCTGACAAGGCATGCTCCCCTTCCCCTTTATTAATACATAATCTAATAATTGATTCCATATATCCATAAAATGATTCTTCTTTAACTGTCCTTTTTTGCATTTGATACTACAAGTTAATTTATCATTTAGGGCTATATCCCAAACTTCCTTATACCAGTCAGTTATTAAGAAAACATGTTGTACTTTCCATTTCCTCGCTATCATTAGCCTAGCCACAGTTAACAAGTTTACAATTAATTCCTTCATATTTTGGTCGCAAATGTTGTTGATAACAATGCTAGTTTTGGACAGACCTCTAAATTGTACCAATAATTTCCGATATTTCTGTAAAAACCTCTCGCCAAAAAACCAGTACATTTTTACAGCTCCACCACATATGAGCATATGTCCCTTTTTCCTGACATCCTCGCCAACAAAATGCAGAACAATTATTATCTATTCTATTTAATCTTACTGGAGTTAAGTACCATCTCCAAATTAGTTTATAGAAATTCTCCTTTATCCTAGTTGACATCACCTTCACAATCTGTCTATCCCATATATTGTCCCAACCCACCTTCGAGGTCACCTCTTCAAATTGAAAAAGCGCTCTGAGATCGGAGCTAGGACTCTGACTTCAGAGCACCCTCCCTCCACCCTTACCCTCTCTCTGCCCTCACAGCCAGCACGGAAATAACCATGCCAGCTGCCACTCCGAGGTCGCAAGAGAGACCTCGGAGGAGATGGCATTTTGGGGGCAGTGAGGGGAGGAGCGAGACACCACCATGCTACGAGGAATCCTGGTGGTGCCTCCGCCTCCTCTCCTCACGAGCTGGTGGAAAACATTTAGAGGGCTGAAATGGGCCCTCTCAGTGTTTTGGAGGGCAAGAAAAACGGAGGGGCAGTCCTTGCCTCCTTGCTCCTCCTGCCCTCCAAAGGATGTCCATAATCCTCCGAGCTCAGAGCGTTGTGGGCAGCCACATTGGATCATGTTGCCTGTCTTTCAGCAGGGCTGATGGATTGGCCTGCTTACCACTCTCATCTCCCTGAGTACAGCCTGCCAGAATGGCAGCTGGCGGTGATAGTTGAGGGAAGAGGAGCCTTCATGCGGGTGGTCTTCAGCAGGGCTGACGGGATGGCTCTGTTTCCCCCTCTCATCTCCGTAACCTCTGAGGGTGCAGGCATCCGGAGCAGAGCCTCAACGGATGATTTCAACACGGATTGCTTCCACACTAGCCATTTAAGTGTAGAACGATGGGCATCATTTGTCTGCTCTGTTTCTATAGAGAATGCGGGCAACATCGAATTGCAATTGCACAAGTGCGATCATTAAAAAAAGAAAAAAAAGAATGAGTAGTTATTCTGGCTGCAAGAAGGAAACTGGTCATTAAGGCCGCTCTCCCTGCAAGGAACAGGAACTCACTAACTGAGAACCAATCCAGCACCACGTGACCGAACAACAGGAAGCATTCTGAATTTTGAAGACCAATGTGGTTAAATGATTCCTCCAGTGGTGCCCGCTTCAGTTTGACAATGCCAGTCGCTAATTTTGTTTCTTCCTACAGGATCGCAAATGCATGGGGTTTTCACGTTCCAATCCTTCCGCCCTGCATTTTTCGCCAGATGGGCTTTTTGGCTCTTCTAGCTGGGGCGTTTCTGAGGGGGAAGAGAGGAGGCTGGAGAGGCTTCTGGGTACCTTGTATCCTGGCCTCTCCAGTCTCCTCCCTTACCCTCCCACTGAAACACCCCCTTTCCCCCCTCTCAGAGGTCACTTTCCCAAGCTCGGAGGGCAGCCGGCGGTTCTTTCCACACTGGCTGCAAGGGGGAGGGGGATCAGATCTCTGATTCCCCACGCCGAGGTTGGAGCAGTGTCTCTCCCACCTCAGATCAGGGAATCCGAACTTTCCTCAGATACTGTCTAGGGGCCGTAGGATTGCTCCCTCTGCTGAGAAAAAAACAACAGCAAGCTTCCATTGGCACCAATGGACACTTCGGGCTCTGGGAAATAGTTTTGGGGGAGTGCGGTCTCGTGGGGGGCCCCTCCTAGCAATACCCCTCCCGCTGCCTTAAACCCATAAAAATAAGAAGAACACTAAAAAACAGTAAGACATTAAGGAATTAAAGCAGCTGTATAATTTAATAGGCTGAATTAAAAGGATGCACCTGCACACCCTTAAAAAACAACAGTTACAATTTAGTTTAGCTTCTTGGAACAACAGTGAGAAAGAGCTGTGGACCTCATATTCCACTTGTGGGCTTCCCGGCGCCATTTGGTTGACCCTGTAAGAAACAAGGTGGTGGACTAGATGGTCTGATCCAGCAGGGCCCTCCCTTCTTACATTCTTAATTATTCCTCTGAGAACCTGGAAGAACCAAAGTTTTCCAGACCTTTCTGCAACCTTTTCCTTCCTGGCTTTCCCGGCTAAGTGGTGAGGAGAACACCCACATGCAAAATTTCCACGTGACCCCGGCTGCTGTTAAAGCAGGGCCCATAAATACGGTGGCGAGAAACTCGCTGTATCAGAGACTTTGGCACCTGCGATGCTTATATTTATATAAGAGTCACCGTGCTTGTAAGACTAAAGAGAAAACAAAAGCATGTGAGGAGCCTGAAAAGGGAGACAGCTGTGAGTGGAAACCGCCAACAAGGGCTGGCTGTGGGGGTGTAGAACAAAAGGAACTTATATGTCAGGCATCTCTTTTAGAACCGCTTCACTTAATTACTTTAAAACTCAGCTAAGAAGAAGGTCGTCTCCAGTACGCCTCCTGATGACAGGCAAGAGTAACATGCTTCTCCCCTTCTGGTTTCAAATCGCTACCCAGGCACAATTCCAATTAATCCTTGATGTTGTGGTTGGGGGGGGGGTGTCTTGCAAAGTTGAACTCATCTCATTCTCTCCTGCCTTATGTCTCCAAGGAAACAGGGTGTCTATGTATAGCGAGATTATATTGTTTTTCTCCACTCTTACCTTCTCTTCTGCTTCGCTCCTCGTACCGCCCCACCATGTTCTTCACCCTGCACCAGCAGTGCTGAAGAAGTGTTCCAAAGCCCTCAGGAGTTACAGATCCAAGTGTTTTGGGGGTGGAGGTGCTTGGGGTGGGGGTGGGGTCTGAGTTCAAATCCTGAATCAACCATAACACTTGCCTTAGGTGGCCTTAGGCCTGTCTTTGTATCTCCATCTAAATTAGCCTAACTTCAGAGGATAGTTGTGATGGGGGGGGGGAGAGATAGCCCTCTACCTGTTATGTTTTTGAGCTTCTTGAAGGATGCTTGAAAAACAAATAAATATATGCACATTTGAAGTTGTTTTTTTTTCTAATTTGCTATTGGACGCTCGACTTGTGGAGAATCACAGAAGAGAGTTTGATGTGGTTTGATAGCGTTCAGAATCTGGATGTGTCCATTTCAGAGCAACTAGGGTTGCCAGTTGACCAGGAAACAATTGTGTTGGCCTTCCTCTGCACATTTACCTGCCGCTTCATCTGCAGAAATCAGCAAGTGAAGCTCTTCACAGCATAGAGAAAAATATTAGACCTATTCAGCTGGTGTATGTAGGGTGAATGGATATGCATGGGGTGACACAGTGACTGGGTTCAGACAACATGATAACCCACACTCAAGGGTTGACTATGGGTTGAGTGTGGGCTGGTGTTGAAACATGGGTTGTTGCTGAAATGTGGGTTATCTTGTTGTCTGAACCCAGCCAAGATAACAAACCATGGTTTGTTAAACACGAACGACCCATGAAAATAACCCATGGTTTGTTGTTGGGTTGTGAACCGTGGGTTGTTCCTGGTTAACAAGCCATGGCTTGTCACCTTGGCTGTCCAGGTTCAGACAACACGATAACCCATGTTTCAGGAACAACCTGCTGTTCAATGACAACCCATACTCAACCCTGGAGTGCGGGTTATTGTGTTGTCTGAACCCAGCCATTGTGTTGAATGTTTGGATTTGTTACCTATGATGCTGACTTTTATTTTATGGGCCCAAGAGATTCCAACATGTTCCGCAATGACAGCAAGATTAGGGTTAATTCCTGGTTCTTGTTAATGCAGGCTGAAGCATGGATTTCTTTGTGTGTTTTATCTTATCCAGAACTAATTTGCTCATTCGGGCTGATAGTCACATTGTTAGATTCCCATCTGAATTAAAGAGGGATTACATTTATTTATTTATTCATTCATATTTATTTACAAAATTTATATACTACTCCATATTCCAGTATGGAGATTTCAGAGCGGTGTACAATAAAAGATAAAACAGGTAAAATAATAAAACAATATGTTAAAAACAATTTTTTTAAAAAAACAAAAAACCATGGCTGATTAGTTCAGGAAGGCTTCCTGAAATAAAAGTGTTTTCAGGAGGTGCCAAAAAGAATGCAATGCTGGCACCTGCCTGACCTCCAGAGGTAGGGAGTTCCAAAGAAAAGGAGCTACTACACTTGGAGTAGCTCTGGGTGGACTCCAATCAGACCAAAGGTCCATGAGGAACCACCAGGGACATACCATTTGATGACCTCCGTGACCGGGCAGGTTGGTAAGGGAGGAGGCGCTCTCTCAGGTATCCTGGTCCCAAGTTGTTTGGGGCTTTATACACTAGTATATCCTTCTCCCTAACATCTAGTATTTTATGTGGAGGGTATTTTTCATACTTGAAGAGCATTCAGCCATGGGAGCCCTCACCTGCTCCGATCCAAGGTTGGAGACAGCACTCCGACCTTGGAGTGGGGAATGGGAGATCTAATTCCGCTCCCATTCACAGCCGGCATGGAAAGAACCACCAGCTGCCCTCTAAGGTCAGGAAAGCAACCTCTGAAAGGGAGGAAAGGGGGCATTTAAGTGGGCGGGAGGGGAGGAGACTGGAGAGGCCAGGAGATAGATAGATAGATAGATAGATAGATAGATAGATAGATAGATAGATAGATAGATAGATAGATGATATGGTAGCATTACTGGGGAGGTGTCTTTAAGGAGATGGAAATTGGAAAACTTTGGCCTGTTTCTCACTGAGACGGCAATCCTGTGTCTGGGATCTACCACTTCAAACTGCAGGTATGGGCTCCTATGACTGAATGCTCTTCAAGTACGGAGAATTCCCTCCACATAAAATACTAGATGTTAGGGAGAAGGGTACTAGTCTAGCCCTCTCCCTGACTTGCTAGATTTCCATGTGCAGAAATTTGTTTTTCCTATAGAAAACGCAAGAAAGCCCAATCCTACAGCCTGAACTGGCACAGCCCAGACCCATGTTTATGCACTCAGTAGGGACTGCAGCCACTGGTGACCTATATTATCTGCATATCTGTGCAGCTTGGTCAAAGATTTGAGTTCATGCATCTAATTTTCCCTTTAATTTACATAGTCATTTCCTCTTGTGGGCGGAGCTGCCCTTTCCCTCACCCTAGCTTTGGAAGAGGAAGGGGAGGGGAGGAACAACTGGGTTAGATGTAACAATCCTGGTCTAATAAACCATGACTTATTAGACCAAGAATAAGCCTTACTTATTATTTATTTATTTATTTGTTGCATTGCTACGCTGCCCAATAGCCAAAGCTCTCTGGGCGGTTTGCAACAATTAAAACCATAAAATACAACACAAGATACACTATAAAAGTTTAAAACTACAGTATAAAATAGAAGTAAAAACCAAAGTAAAACCTAGCAGCGATGCAAAGATTAAAATACAATAATAGATTTAAAACAGAAACTGAAAGACTAAAATGCCTGGGAAAATAGAAAGGTCTTCACCTGGCACCAGAAAGAGCATGATGTATGCACCAGGTGAGCCTTTCTGGGAAACTTATTCCACAAGCAGGGTGCCACAACAGAAAAGGCCCTCTTCTTAGTAGCCACCCACCTCACTTCCTTTGGCAGGGGCCTTGTGCTCTCTCCTTTCTCTCTGTGCCTAAATTCAATACCTCCAGGCTTTATTAAACCACAGTTTCTTGGTACATCTGAACCAGGAAACTATGGTTTAATCTTTGTTTACAAACCAGGATATGAAACCAGGATGTAACAGGAAATAGTGGTTTAATAAACCCTGGAAGTATTGATTGAATTCTGATTTTAGAGAGAAAGGGAGGAGGGAGCACATACGGACAAGCCTTGCTCTCAGTCTAAGAAGCCATGGTTGATTAGAGAGAAATAAAAAAACCTGAATCACCCCAGAGATTTCTACGCCAGTATGGTTGTGCTTCAGCCAGTGACAGGCCATTTTCCTGCTTCCAGAGAGCAGGGAAGCTCTTCATACTTTGTTCTCCATATGCATAGCCTGCTTTGCAGCCAAGACTGGCTCCCACATGACTGGGTTGAATTCTGCCCACATCTAGAGATCGGGGAGAAATTCATTCCGTTTGCGTTTCACTTACATAATTTCAACTTTCTAACCAATATGTGAAGTTTGAAATTCTCACCTCTCCAATTTTTTTGCAGTGGACTTCTCCAATTTTTTTTAAAAAAATGCATACAAAAAAGTGCATATTAGGGGAAATGACCATTAAAAATGCATTGTATTAGGAAATTGCTTGCAAAGATATGTATTTTAGGCCAAAATGCATACCAAAATGAATGTATCGGGAGAAATGTGCACAAAAATACTTATGATTTTCAATGGGAAGTTTAAAAAAAAACATTCTTGAAGTTCAGGATGAACCAAACTTAACACTTGAGAAATTATCAAAGTTGAAGATGAACCAAACATAAAATTGGAAAAAACAGAAACGGAGAGAAAAAGTGAAATATACAGATCTGCCCATCCCTGTGGGCAGTTATGTGCAACCACTCCATCTCAGGCTGGTATGGCTCAAAATCAGCATGGCCTAGTCTGTTTCTGCCAACTGCCCTGTGTGGATTTGACCCTGGTAATGCAATAGGCCTTGAGTTTTTAGCATTGTGATGAATGTCCTCTGGTGCTGAGATTAATGTTCCCTGTAATCCTTTGGCTCACAAA
The DNA here is from genome assembly GCA_021292165.1 of Shinisaurus crocodilurus. Lineage (NCBI taxonomy): Eukaryota > Metazoa > Chordata > Lepidosauria > Squamata > Shinisauridae > Shinisaurus > Shinisaurus crocodilurus. Next base: position 279,443,668 of record CM037878.1, read on the forward strand.
GTAATGGGCACCAAGTTTTACGGAGGGAGGCTGTTCCCCTTCGAAAGTGATGAAGTGGAACTTTTCAGTATTGGACAGCAGAGGGGGAAAGAAGTACTGGAGGGGAAAAACCCAACAGACCATAGGACAGGAAGTCTGGAAAGGATTAAAACAAGGGGAGGGGGGTTATGGTGCGCAGAGCATGGGCAATCTCCAAGCCAAGGATAAGAATTTTATGAGCAACACAAGGTATTTCTTTCAAATCTAATTTTCTGGAGGACAGCCCAGGATGTTCAAATAGCCCCATAAGTCTCCATTAGAGGACCAGAATGGCATCTCTCCCTTTCAGAACTCGGATGTATAATTTATAAGCAACCCACTGATACAGGCAGGGATGAGGATGCTGAAAATCAGCTAAATGTATTCAGAATACAGACTGGAGCCTTTCACAGACCAGCATGCTCTGGCTTGAAGGCCAAGATGAGCTTTTAAGATTGTTTTGAGCTGATGCAAAACTTGAGGCTAATAGAATATGAGACAGACAGAGTGGTAGTTCATCTACCCGGTGGCTGTCTATTGCAGAAGTTTCTCAAACTTCTGAGAGCTGAGTGAGGCACATCTTGGTTTTTTCAGGATTAAAACTAGATTCTGATTTAAAATTACACTTTGTTCTCACATCCAAATAAAGTTTCCTTGCAGAGGGTGTAAGGAATACCTGCCCACACTAGAGCTCACCCACACTACTTCAATCCCAGAGCAGTGACTCATGCAGAAATGAAATGGGCACCCTTCTGACAGGTAGGATCGGATGATTCAGTCATGGCAATCCAGGGACATGGTATAGGACTGGGCATCACACACACACACACACACACACCATATCACAACTCCATTCACTGTGAAATGGGCATTTCGGCGATTGGGGGGGGGCGGGGGATTTTCAGAGGGTTGAATTTACTAGAGTTCTTCAAAGTGTCAGCCATTGTAGAATTCCCAGAATGCCCAGTTATGAGGGACATTTTGAGTGGGGGGAGGAATGGTGGCCCCACAGGTACCTGCCCTTCCCGCCCCCAATACTGCTTGGAATGGGGCATTCTGGGAAAACTAAAATGGCTGCCGCCAGCCCAACATAGCTTTGAAACGTTCCAGTAAGTTCCCTCCCAAATTGTGCCCCCAGTGCAAACAAAGGAAAGTGAACTTGCCTCCTCTTTTGCTGACAATCACAACCATAAACCCAAATTTGGGCCAGACTTTGAAAGCTCATCCCAGGACCAGTGGCAGAATTGCCTGTCACCAGCAAAGGCTCATTGGAAGGAAGAAAGGCCAAAGCGGTAAGTAACTCATAAAGGGACACAGTGGGCGACCTCTTCCTTGGGTGGGTTCTTTGGTCTCACTGGAGGACTTTTAATCATTCAAGGTATCCATTTCTCACAGCATGCTGACAATTCCCTCACAACAATTACTGGACTGTATTGATAGGTAGCAACTCTCCAGTGCCTGAACAGATGTTCTTCCCATCTCTGGGGTCTCAGATCCTTTAACTATACATGCCAGGAATGGAACTAGGGGACCTGACACTAGAGGTGCTTGAGGGAATCAGCACAGCAAAATTGTTCTTGAACTTTATGAATCTGCACTATATGAAAGGATTAACAGAGCCGGCTGTCTCTTTCCCCAAAGGATTACGTGCTGCACAGTCCTAACTATTTCTCCCTGCACCACAGTCCTAATGAAAATTACCTCTCACCAAAACTGCTATTTGCCCCAGGAGGGAAGTCGCTCTTGCAGGAAGTACGGATATGGATCCTTCAAGCCGCCTTGTTGGTATGCTATACTAGAAGGTGATTTAAAGCTCTGACAAGGGCATATAATCTTAAAGTATATCTGTGGATCTCAAGAATACTTCCTTTTGAACAGAAAACTATGTTATCTTCATATTATTATTTCACGTGGGCCCAACTAATGGTTATGGCAAAAGCAATGACCGGAAGCCAATTAGGGACACATTCTTTCAAAAGTGTTTTATGTTGAATTAGAGATTATGAGAAAATTAGGGTTGGCAAGAGTTGTAAACATCTTGCAATGATTCAATGTCCTTGATTCCAAATTGCTCTTTCTTCCTTTCTCTGCTGGGTGTTTCATTGCCAGCAGAAATCTCTCGTTTAGCACCATTGCCATGATATTCCAAGGACATCCTTATTATCTGAGACTCAAAGGCAGCTCCGCACAATGGATACTTGATTACATTATGTGTATTCACACAGCTGGACTTGTCTATTACTTCGAGTAGAGACCTCACTTGCTTAACTCTGGGATGTTGCAGATATCGGGCTGGATCACACATAATGGGAGAGGGTTTGGTGGTGGAGGTGTGGGTCATAGAATCATAGAATCATAGAAAAGTAGAGTTGGAAGGGGCCTACAAGGCCATCGAGTCCAACCCCCTGCTCCATGCAGGAATCCAGGTCAAAGCATCCCTGGTCGCAGGAAGGTTAGTAGATAGAACATAACATAAGAATATAAGAGGAGCCATGCTGGATCAGACCAAGGGTCCATCTAGTCCAGCATTATGTTCACACAGTGGCCAGTCAGCTGCCCGCGGGAAAACCACAAGCAGGACATGAGTGCAACAGCACCCTCCCGTCTGTGTTCCCCAGCAACTGGTGTGCATATAGGCATACTGCCTCTGATACTGAGGTAGCTTATAGCCAATCAGGACTAGTAGCCATTGATAGCCTTCTCCTCCATGAATTTATCCAATCCGCTCTTAAAGCCTTCCAAATTGGTGGCCATCCCCAATAGGAGTTACATTCTTCTCCCACTCAACTTTAAAATCCAAGCCAGAGAACAAGTGTGGCATAGTGGTGAGAGTGTTGGACTGGGACTCGGGAGATCTGGGTTCTAGTCCCCACTCGGCCATGAAGCTCCCTGGGTGACTTTGGGCCAGTCACTGGCTCTCTGCCTAACCTACCTCACAGAGTTGTTGTTGTTGTTGTTGTTGTGAGGATAAAATGGAGAGGAGGAGGAGGAGGATTATGTAAGCCACCTTGGGTTCCTTGCAGGGAAAAAAAAGGCGGGGTATAAATATAATAAATAAAATAATAAATGAGCATTATAGGCCCCAAGAATTTGTTATTAGTTCTGACCCAGAAAATGTGAATTTCAGGGATGTCACTGATTAAATGAGCAGTTTTTTAACATGGCAACACTTGTGGGTGGAAGGCAGGAATGGGAATGCAACTGTCCAGGAGAAAGGTTGTCCTAGATCAGCCTTCTCCAACTTGATGCTCTCCAGATGTGTTGGGTTACCACCACTCCCATTTTAGAAAGAAAACTTGTATCGAAGCACCTTATATCCAGTGGTGTAGTGCAGGTGTTCATTGTGACAGTCCCCATTGCCACGCCCCCAAGGGGAGTCCAAAAATACAAGCCGCTGTGTTGATCAAACTAGGTCCAGCAGTTCTCATCTCCACCAGAAGCAGGTCTTGGTAAAGCTAATGTGTCTAAGGCAGCTATCCTATGGTCCCTGGGTGAGTGTCCCCGGGACCATAGGATTGTTCAGATTCCTCCAACCTCGGAAGGGAGAGTTGGAGATCTGACACACACACCCGTCCCCTGCTCCCTCGCAGCCGGTGTGTGGAAAGAACTGGAAAAGTGACCTCAGAGGAGGAGGAAAGGGTGCATTCTGGTGGACAGGGAGGGGAGGGGAGGAGACTGGAGAGGCCAGGATACCAGTTATCCTGAGCCTCTTCCAGCCTGCTTCACTCCCCCTCCGAAGTGCCCTCACTGGATGGGCTAAAAGGCCTGACTAGTGAAATCTGCAGAGCAGGAGGACAGGGAGGCAAAGATAGTTTCTGCCGCTCCTCCTGCCCCTGCACTGGATGATCGGACATCTCCGAGGTCATAGAATCATAGAAAAGTAGAGTCGGAAGGGGCCTACAAGGCCATCGAGTCCAACCCCCTGCTCAATGCAGGAATCCAGGTCAAAGCATCCCTGACAAGGATGCAGCTGGATGGCTGTCCAGCTGCACCTTGAATGCCTCCAGAGTGGGAGAACCCACCACCTCCCTAGGTAGTTGGTTCCATTGTCTTATTGCTCTGACAGTCAGGAATTTTTTCCTGATGTTTAGGTGGAATCTAGGTTCCTGTAACTTGAGCCCATTATTCCGTGTCCTGCAAACTGGGATGATCGAGAAGAGATCCTGGCCCTCCTCTGTGTGATATCCCTTCAAGTACTGGAAGAGTGCTATCATATCTCCCCTCGGTCTCCTCTTCTGAAGGCTAAACATGCCCAGTTCTTTCAGTCTCTCCTCATAGGGCCTTGTTTCCAGTCCCTTTATCATCCTTGTTGCCCTCCTCTGAACCCTCTCCAGTTTGTCTACAGTTTGTAGGTCAGGGGCTTCCAGTCATGAATAGCACAATTAATAGGACCGCGCTGTACGTTGCCCAAGCCACCCCAAAATACTTTGCTTTAAAACAGGAAATATATATATATATATATATATATATATATATATATATATTGTTGCTGGGAAAATTCATTTTCCTCCAGCTACTTTGGGGATTGCAGCTAAGCTCAAAAGGAACAGGGAAGTCTGAGGGGGGTGGCAGATGATGTCAGCATCCCTGCTAATGAAAAAAATGCTGTTTCTGCACTCCTGCCAGCCCTGGATCCATTACACCACCACTTATATCTGATTATTTATGTTTATTGTTACAGACAGTCATGTTGGGCTCATTCCATGTTTTCATTTTGTTTTGTTTTGTTTTTAAACAGTAACTTATCATAAAAAGGGTAATGGAAATGCCAGTGATGAAGTGCAATCCTATGCATGTCTACTCAGAAGTAAGCCCCATTGAGTTTCATTGGACTTACTCCCAGGTAAGTGTGTCCAGCATTACAGGTTTAGGGTGCAATCCTATGCATGTTTAGACAGAAAAAAGTCCTACAACTCCCAAGATTCCCCAGAAGGCTGGGAGTTGTAGGATTTTTTTCTGTCTAAACATGCAAAGGACTGCACCCTTAATCACTGAGCAATGTACGCTGGCTCAGCTTGTCTGAGCGTGGAAAGCTAAGCAGGGTCAGGCCTGGTTATTACTTGGAAGGGAGATCCCTCCTCTAGTTTCCTGCATTGAGCAGGGGGTTGGACTCGATGGCCTTGTAGGCTCCTTCCAACTCTTTGATCTATGAAATCTACTTCACATGTCATGTGCCAAGTGTCCCTGCTGTGGCTCAAAACAGGGCAAAAAGTTACAGAAATTACTTTAAGTATTAAGAGCTTAATCTACTCCCCCCCCCCCCACATTCTGGCTGGCCCTTAATCCAGATAAAGGAGAATGAATTACACTCCATGCTCTCTGGTGGCTTGGAAAGGACGGAGAACAGGTGTGCAGACATGATGTTCAACTAACATTAATTATATTTTATCCCCCCGCCCCCCGAAGATAACCTCATGTATTATAATTTTAAAGTCTGCCTGGGCTGCCAGGCAGTTCACACATCTTGTGTGGAAATAAATAAATCAGCTGGAGAAAACCTAGGGTGCGATCCATTTGACCGGATGCGCAGCTGTGTGGTTGGAAGGGAATCTCCACAGGGTTCGGTGGAGATTTTTCCCTCTCACTTTCCACCAGCCTTTGGCTGATGCAAACCTCTCATATATCGAGCCAGCCACTTTCTTCCTCTCCGGTGGCATGTGTCTCTGTGTGTGCGTGCTGGTCATTTTATAGGGATGGGGGAGAAATTCCCTTGCTTTGCATTTTAATGCAAATTTATTTTTTTTATTATTTATTACATTTATACCCCGCCTTTTTTCCTGCAAGGAACCCAAGGCGGCTTACATAATCCTCCTCCTCCTCTCCGCTTTATCCTCACAACAACAACCCTGTGAGGTAGGTTAGGCTGAGAGCCAGTGACTGGCCCAAAGTCACCCAGTGGGTTTCAGGGCCGAGCGGGGACTAGAACCCGGATCTCCCAAGTCCCAGTCCAACACTCTCACCACTACGCCAATACAGAACCCAAAACTGAGCTAACCTTCCAAATTTGCACTTCTACACATTCTGCAATGGAGTTCTGCAATTGAAACATGCTCCACGTTTGCCAATTTGCACATCCCTGCCCCACTCGCACACATATTAAAGCTGCTGGTTTGCTCCATTAGGAAAAAAAAATGTGCCCTAACAGGGAAACATTCCAACAAGCTCCAGTTCCAGTAGGCTGAACACAAGCACTTTGGGAAATCATGAAGGGTTAAGTAGGAGCCCTGTGTAGGTCAACTAAATGGGAAAACAATGTTGTTATTATCATTATCGTTATTTTATAAAGCTCCTAACATTGACTAATATGGCAATGTGAATATGCTGCAGCCGCTTTTACGATGTGTGGGGAGGCTGTGACTCCTGTTTCGGTGGGGCTCCTTTTCCATTGCAAGTTTTGCAGGCTTCATTTGGAGCTTCATGGCAGCTATCCGTGGTGCTGAACCCCAGCCCCCAAAATAGGCTCACCGCCATGAAGCACCATGGATAGCTCCTATGGAGCTCCAAATAAAAGCAGCAAAACCCGTAATGGAAAAGGAACCCCACTGAAATAGGAGTCACCAGACTCCCCCAATGTGCATCATTTTTTTTGCAATGATGGGACCTGGAGCAAAATGTTGCCATATAGAGTGCTTCTGTTCATGGCTGGCTGGCTGGAACCCTGCCCTGTTCTAGGATACTCCGTTCTATTCCCCCATCACTATCACTCTGTTTTCCGCCACCTGCCCTCCCACAGTCAGCTAGCATTCCATGGCCACTTGGCATGCTTAGTCCTCTTGGGCTGTTTGGGGTGGGGAGATCCCCCTAAGGGTTTTTCCTAAAGATTTTTTTTTGCACTTCTGCAAACCCCGGGGTTCCCCCAAGCCTGCTGATTCATCCCTCTTGTGCATAGTTGGTGCCATTTTGGCTACATGAGGACCAGCACTCAGAGGACTGTGACTGCTGCTATTCACTGAAAAATATTTGATTACATCTTCTAAGCTACCTTGGGTGCGTGAAACAGTAAGGGTGTTCTTACTCAAGGCATTTGTCATGCACTTGTCAGTCCCTACTCACAGCTGTTTATGGGTTCTTTAGATGGCCATGACCCTCCAGTTTCGCTTTTGTGTCTAATCAGCACTTTCTGTGAATTTATTTTAGAGCAGGGGAAATGCAATATTTAATTGTGAAAGCAAAAGTAAGTGTGATTTCCTCTTGTGTATTCTGCTATACCACAGTGCCACCTAGAGGTTATGTAGTGGAAAAGCAGGAAAGGAAATGCTCCCCATACAGTGCTTGGATCTCAATTCTGAGACGAAACCAAAAGTAGATACAGCAGTTTAACGGCTTCATGCAGGAAAGCTCTAAGTCTTTACAGTAAATCTAACTTTTGTGAACTAGGCAACTGTCTAGGCTGACATAATTCAGGGGCACTTGCCATGTCAGACGCAGCACAAAAGCTGATGCAGCAGGTTCTGTACTGCTTCTGCATGGGGGCCACCCCACATGATGAGAACCCTCTGTGACAGTGGTTCCCAACCTTGGGTCCCCAGATGTTGCTGGACTACAGCTCCCAGCATCCCTTGTCATTAGCCATGCTGGCAGGGTATCCTGTAGTCCAGCAACATCTGTGGACCCAAGGTTGGGAACCACTGCTCTGCGACAATGCAAGCAGTTTTGGGGCACATTCTCTATTCACCTGGAAACAATATCATCTCCCTCCCACCAGTGGTGGCAAAGAAAACCCCTGAGTGAACCCAATTCCTATACAATTGCTATGCAGTTGGTCCCAGCTCTAGTGATCTTCCTCATTTTGAACCACAGTGTGTTATTTCCAGTGCCTGCATGCATCCCTGACAACGATCTATGCCAAGATAGATCTCGTCTGTGTCCAAAATGAATCTATCCTGTAATTGTAGGACTGATGATCTATCAAGGCACAATGCAGCAGCAAAAATATGTCAGCCATGTTAAATTGGCCAGGCTTTATACTATTGAACCTGACAGACCTCATCATAAATACATATCATAGCCTATGTTAGAAAGTGACTCACCTTTGTCTTGCTGGAACAAGCGGTTGTGTACGTTTAAAATACAATGTGGGCCTAATATTGTGCTTTTATGGACAAATAAGTCACAGATATAGACACAGGGCTTTTTTTCTGGTGGAACTCATCGGAACTGAGTTCCAGCACCTTTTCTTCTATTAATTGCATTACAATTTAATCGCCATCTACTCCCGAGGAAATGTAATCCAAGAGTTCCGGTACCCTTTTCTCCAGAAAAAAAGCACTGTATAGACACAACGATGCAGTTCCTGAGAAGACCTGGACAGAATTTTAATTTTTTTTAGAAAATGAAGGAACAACAACAACAACAACAACAACAAAACAACAACAAAACAGCAATAAAAGCAAAGAAAGAAATATTAAAAGCAAATGATGTTTTGGTTTGGTTTTGGGGAACTTGATTACCTTAGTTACAGTAGACACTTGCTGAGGGTTCAATCTAAAAATCCCCATACCAGTTCTGTTCTAAGTAGGGTGGCCACGCATGAATTGCAAAAAAGAGGAAAGAGGACACTGGTTTGCATTAAATTTCCATATGCTAATTTATGTGTACAGATACAAATACAGAAATAAGTATTAGAATTTAAATAGAAATACAGCACATCTCACCATAGTGTGTGAAAGACCGTGACCAGATGACCTGATGCGTACCTGCTTGATCATGATGTGCTGTTAAGTCCTGTTGCCATCAGTGCCAATTCCTTCACACAACTCTCTTGGTTGGCAAGTGGGAGGCCAGGCAATTACCCTCAAGGGGCTGTGGTTGGCCCAGGGCTCTCCAGTCGCTGATTCCTTAAATATTCTCTTTTAAGCACAGTATGATCATGTGGCTTCAATAAAGTATTGTAGAGTCCTGCATGTTGTGTATGAATCTTTCCTATCTACCAGCATCTATACTCCGGTTCTTGTCTTGTCTGAGTACATAGCAGCTTAATAGCATTATTGGTATGTTTACAGCAGCCTCCCCAAAAACGAAGAAGTGAAGTGAATATTAAGGACTACTACAAGAAGATGAGGGTTTAAAAAAAAAAAAAAAATCCAGAGAAGAAAGTGGAGATGTAGCCCTTGTTCCAAAAGCCTACCTAGTTAAAACACACACACACACACACACTGTGTGTGTGTGTGTGTGTGTGTGTGAGAGAGAGAGAGAGAGAGAGAGAGAGAGAGAGAGCTTTTTTAAAAAAAGAGGGATGGCACCAGGCAAAATCTGACACATACTTTCATGGTGGAACAGGAGCACAAGATAAAGTCAGGTTAAGAAAAAAAAAAATGGGGAAGGGAAAGAAGTGAAGATTGGAAAGAGAGAAAGAGAAGGGACTGAGCTTCAGCTAATCGTTGAGTTCCCACCACGCCAAAGAGATCTATGCAAGCAGGAAGAACATTAAAGTTTCCCCAGATACCTAACAGTCCTTTTCAGGGGAAGGGCAGGGGAGAGGTAGATAGAGCAAAGAACTGGAAGAGAGAACGGGTCTCAACTCAAGTAATTTTACAAATGAGTGAAGGGAACTTGTGTGGAAGGGGAACACGAGGCAGAAGCTTCAGTGCAAAGTAGCCTTTTCAATGGCAAGGTTAGGGTTATAGTTATAATAATCACGTTGGTGGAGCTGAGAGTGGCTGTTTGTTTTACTCCAGTGTAAGCACATGCTGCCCCAATTTGGATTGGGACCATAGCCTTCCATGAATTGGGGGGGGGGAGGAGTTAAACCTTCCCCCACCCATTTTTTCCTGATATTCCCCCCATGGGGCAGAGGTTTAAAAGAAGTAAAATGGCTTTTACCTTCTTTAATAGCTGCAGGTTGCGTCTGCTCTTCTCTCCCCCAAATAAACAAGCAGAGGCAGAACATGATGAATCTCACCTGTGCCTCACTTGGCTAGACCACCTCCAGAGCAGCCATGCCAACACAACCATTTTTATTGGCTGTGCTGCTCAGTTGAGCCAAGCTGATTTGCCCCTGCGGCTTCACTCCTGCCCATCCTGTCCCTACACGCTCCAATTTGCTGGGATTGGCTGCTGCTGTTGCTGAAGAATGGGGCTTTCCCTCTTCTTTTTCATTAACTTCCGTCCTGTTAGAATGGACGTCGGGACAGGTCACCCTCCCAGTCCATAGCATAAGAACATAAGAAGAGCCCTGCTGGATCAGATCAAGGGTCCACCTAGTCCAGCATTCCATTCACACAGTGCCCATCCAGCTGCCCATGAGAAACCCACAAGCAGGACGTGAGTGAAAGAGCACCCTCCTGCCCATGTTCCCCAGCAATGAAGCCTCTGGGAGCAATCACTAGGGGATTTGGAGCCAAATGCCATCAGTACACAGCTCTATATCCCTGTGACAACTGAATCAGGAGAGGCTCCGCAAGTCCTGGACCAGTGCCTGGGCTGGATGAGGGCCAATAAACTGAGGCTGAATCCTGGCAAGACGGAAGCCCTGTGGGTGAGTGGTTCCCAAGTCTGGGAGATAGGCTCGTTGCCTGTTCTGGATGGGGTTGCGCTCCCTTTGAATGATCAGGTTTGTAGTGTGGGGGTACTCCTAGATCCATCATTGTCGCTGGAGTCCCAAGCGACTGCGGCAGCTCGGAGTGCCTTTTACCATCTTCGATTGGTTCGCCAGCTATGGCCTCTCCTGGACAGGGATAGCTTGGCTACAGTGGTACATGTGCTAGTAACCTCAAGACTGGATTACTGCAATGCACTCTATGTGGGGCTACCCTTGAGACTGCTCCGGAAGCTGGAGCTAGTGCAGCATGCAGCAGCTCGGCTTTTGTCGGGAGCTGCCCCTTTTCGGCATGCAACTCCTTTACTGAAGGAACTGCACTGGCTACGTATTTGCTACCAGGTCAGGTTTAAGGTTCTGGTACTTGTGTACAAATCCTGAAACAACTTGGGATCAGGTTGCCTGAGAGAGACCCTCCTCCCATACCAACCTGCCCGGTCACTGAGGTCATCAGATGGCATGCTCCTGGTGGTTCCTCATGGACCTTTGGCCTGACTGGAGTCCACCAGGAGAAGGGCCTTCAGTGTGGTGGCTCCATTTCTGTGGAACTCCCTGCCTCTGGAGGTCAGAGACATTGTGCTGCTTTTGGTGCCTGCTGAAGGCCTCCTTGTTCCAGGAAGCCTTCCCTGCTCTTCAACCACCAGTGTAATTTTAGTTTGTATTCAATGTATTGTTTTTGTTTCTTTTATCTGTTTTTGACTTTTTATTGTTCACCGCTCCGGAATCTGCTTGATGAGGAGTGGTATACAAATATTGTAGATGATGATGATGATGATGATACATAGGCATCCTGACTCTGATACTGGAGGTAGCATCATATAGTCAGGACTAGTAGCCATTGATAGCCTTCTCCTCCATGAATTTCTTCAATCCCCCTTTAAAGCCATCCAGATTGCTGGCCATCAGTACATCTTTTGGAAGTGAATCCCATAGTTTAACGATAGCTGTCTCCAGGGCTTTTTTTCTGGTGGAACTCACCGGAACTGAGTTCCAGCACCTTTTCTTCTATTAATTGCATTACAATTTAATCGCCATCCACTCCCGAGGAAATGTAATCCAAGAGTTCCGGTACCTTTTTCTCCAGAAAAAAAGCACTGGCTGTCTCCCTCTCACCTTGTTGCCTTCAGCAGGGTGCGTGCATGTGCAGTTTACCGTTCTGAAGCCACTGCCAGGCTTCTGGAGGAAGTTAGGAACTGGAACAGAAACACAGAAGTTGCAGACAAGTCATGAAGATGACAAAGGATCTATTCCTGGGATTTTCTGTGTGGGAGGGGGAGCGCACTGCCTCCAGTCTGAATATTGCCACTGGTTCCTATTGTGCAGCTATGTAATTCTAGGGCTTCCCTGCACGAGGCTTTTAACCCACCACTTTACCGAGGCTTCTGCTTCCAGATTCTTTGTGGAATTCTTTACGTGTATTCCCCCCCCGGGGGGGGGGGTTCTTTTCCTTCCTTTCTATATGTTCCATTACACAACCGCAAGGTGGTGCTGTCATATTCCCTCAATCTAAAAAAAAGTTGCGGAAATGGTTGCAGAGCACAGGAGAGGCCCTGGAGGATGACAACATGATGTGACGCACCCGCAAACTACCGTGAGTGAGGAGTCATGAACGCACAATAAACTTCTCATGTAGAGAAGCCCTGAATGGCCTGATTGAAGCCTCCCTTTAGACAGCCACGTGTATTGCTTCAGTTGAGAAGCATACAATTAACATTTCTCTCCCTGTGCCTTGTTGGTCCCCCTCCCCTCGCTGGCCATCCCATGCTTTTACAACTGCATGTGCGTTCCTGATACGTTAGAACAGAACGGATTATTTGCCAACCCTGGTTAAAGAAAGAAATATTCTGTGCATGTGCAGTTTTGCATTTTACACTCGCTTAAATCATAGCATCATCGTGACTGCAAGAATAAAAAATGGAGTTTGCTTCTGCCGCCCTGAGGCTAAACACATTTACCTTTGGAATAAGTGCCATTTTGTTGTAGAAGACAGAAGAACATAAGAACCTGTGGCTCATGCTGGCTCAGCTTGTCTGAGTGTGGAAAGCTAAGCAGGGTCAGGCCTGGTTATTACTTGGATGGGAGTCCCCCTCCTCTAGTTTCCTGCATTGAGCAGGGGGTTGGACTCGATGGCCTTGTAGGCCCCTTCCAACTCTATCATCTATGAAATCTAGAAGAAGAGCCCTGCTGGATCAGAGCAAGGGTCCATCTAGTCCAGTATTCTGTTCACACGGTGGCCAACCAGCTGCCCACAGGATCCCACAAGCCGGACATGAGTGCAACAGCACCCTCCCACCCATGTTCCCCAGCAACTGGTGTATATAGGCATACTGCCTATATACAGTACTATATGATAGCATATATACTATAGCCTATATACTATAATATAGGATAATCTATTTTAAAAGTAAAATAATAGAATGAGTACTGGAACAATGTGTACGCCCAGGTGACCACCACCTGACTATAAAATGCTTTTAAAAATTAGAAGGAAGCAAGGATGCCAGGGCATCAGCTCCAGCATGCCCATGCTGGCTCAGGAACTCACAATGGGGCAGTGCCCCCATCACCTGCAGCTCTCTGGGTGGTCCTTTGTGGAGACCCTGGGATGTGGGGCACTTGACTTCAGCCCCGAGCTTCATCCCTTGCTGCGCCACTGGCTCTTGATGTTTTAAACTGGCTCTCTCCTTTTTATCTCTCGTGCTACATTAGGCCATTTGATATTGTTTTTATTGTAATCTTTGATTTAAAAAAAAAAAAAAGTATTTCAGCTACACCAAGAGGGTTTACTTGAACAGCAGCATGGATAGAATAAACCAAGTAAAATAATTCTCTATCTCTGTCTCTATCATCTATCATCTATCAAGGTGCTTATGCTGGCTCAGCTTGTCTGAGCGTGGAAAGCTAAGCAGGGTCAAGCCTGGTTATTACTTGGATGGGAGACCCCTCCTCTAGTTTCCTGCATTGAGCAGGGGGTTGGACTCTATAGCCTTCTAGGCTCCTTCCAACTCATGATCTATGAAATCTATGAAATCTATCATCTATCATCTATCATATCTATCTATCTATCTATCTATCTATCTATCAATCCTTTGTTCCTGATCATTTGTTCATTTCCCTGCAGCACCAAAAACAATGACAAGAAAAAATACATTTGAGCAAGTGAAGCACATTGAGACCAGGGGTAATGAGGCTCCAATAAATACCCAAGCAAACCAATTCACTGGCAAGTTTCCTCTTCTGTGAACTTTTGCTTTAGGGGAGGCACGGGGAACCTGGACCTTAATCAGGCCTCTGCATCCTTTCTTTTCTTTTTTCATCTCTGTGGAATCTGGCAGCAGGCCGGCTGTTTTGGAGATTTTGTGTTACTTACTTACTCCCGACGAGAATGAAATATTTAGAAGCTGGGAATTGCTAAGGTGTTAGAAACACCACTGTCTGCAGAAATCTCTAGTAGTATTCAAATATTTACTAGCTCTCCTCCTCCATTCCAACTTGGAATGTTAATAATAAAAACTAATAAAAGGCAGGAGAGAGAGAGAGAGAATTTCCCTTCCATTAATCGACACTGCAAAGGAGCAAGGACAGTGTCACGGGAGTGGGGGGGGGAGAAAAGAAAGAAAAATAACTCCGTGCCCAAGGATGAAGGCTAATTGCTGTTTATCTTTCTAGCTCTTGATGAAAGACTTGAAGAGGTCTTTCTTGAAAGGAGAGGTATCGCCTCCCACGCAGGGTTACGCTACTCATTTCCAAAGCACTTGGGGTGGGTGGGGAGATTATCTGCATATGATCCATATTATTCTCCAGATCCCTGGCCAAACCATGAAGCTGAAGCCATCATCTCTACAAAAGATATTCATTTCGACTCACAGAGGAAAGTGCGAGGGGGGGGGGAGAAACAATTCAGGTTTTAATGAGAATCTTGAAAAGAGGTACAAGGAGGAAGGTGCTCCCTGGGAGGGGTTGTTTTCACTGTGGAAAGGTAGGAGAGAGAGAGAGAGAGAGAGAGAGAGAGAGAGAGAGAGAGAGACTGAGTTCAGAGACAACATGATAACCCACACTCAAGGGCTGAGTGTGGGTTGTTGAGTGAGGGTTGAGTGTGTGTTGTTGAAACGTGGGTTGTTGTTGAAATGTGGGTTATCGTGTTGTCTGAACCCAGTCACACTAACAACCCATAGCTTGTTAACCACGAACAACCCATGACGAGAACCCATGGTTTGTTGTTGGGTTGTGAACTGTGGGTTGTTCACCATGGTTTGTTATCTCCGCTGGGTTCAGACAACCCACGTTTCAACAATGACCCACAATTCAGTGACAACCAGCACTCAACCCATACTCAACCCTTGAGTGTGGGTTATTGTGTTGTCTGAACCCAGTCAATGAGAGAGAGAGAGAGAGAGAGAGAGAGAGAGATATTTATCCTCCATATGGTAAGTTCAAAAGCACAGTTAAATCAACCTATTGTTATATACGTTAGCTATCAGATTACAGTGAACAGGTCAGTTTACTCTTCGTTTTGCTTTAAAGCAATACCTGGCTAGACTCACAGACCAAGGAATGTTAATAGCCTGGGATATTCCAATCTTGTCACTCAGTGGGAGCTAATTGTTGGAAGTTGGCTTCTTGACAAAGAGCACTCCAGAATGTTCTGAATAGGAAAAACCAATCAGAGAAAGGGGTACTGGGCATACCATTTCCCCTCCCAGCTAAGGATGATGCAGTCCAGGTCTGTGTGTATGTCTGTGAAAAGGACCAAAAAAAGAAACTGCAGTTTGAGTCAGACAGATTGAGAAAGAGGTAAAAAGTACACGTTGGACTCTGGAAGACAAAACACATCTTTTGGCAGTCTCTCTGGGGCTCTAACGTAGAGCAATGGAGTTGCTGCTGGTGCATAAAAACATGACAACAGCCATGTTGGATTAGACCACAAGCATATTAAGTCCAGTATTCTGTTCACACAAATGGCCAACCAGCTGCCTGTGGGAAGCCTACAAGTAGGACATGAGTGCAATAGCACCCACCTGGTTGTGTTCCCCAGCAACTGGTGTACATACGTAGGAATACTGCCTCTGATCCCGGAGGTAGCATATTGCCAGTCAGAACTAGTAGCCATTGATGGCCTTCTCCTCCATGAATCTGTCCAGTCCCCTTCTAAAGCCATCCAAACTGGCAGGCATCACTACATCTTGTGGGAGTGAATTCCATAGTTTAACTATGCGCTGCTGTGTGAAGAAGTATTTCCTTTTATCCATCCTGAATCTCCCGCCAATCGGCTTCATGGGATGACCCCCCCCCCCCATTGGGTTCTAGTACTATGAGAGAGGGAGGGGAAATGTCTCTCCCTATTCACTTTCTCCACACCACAAATTCAGCAGGTGTAGATTTTGGATGGCAAGCTGCACCCATGAACTTCACTGTCTATACAGCATCCCTCTCCCTCTTGTGTGTCTACTCATCCCCTCCCTGCCAATAATGTCAGGTCAATACAGTTGGGCAGCCCCTTTATGAGGAAAACCTCTGACAGCCTCTCAAGCTGGAGGAGGAGGAGGAGGAGGAGGAGGAGGAGGGAATCTAAACTACTGAAATAACTTTGAAATACTAAACAGGTAACACTGAATTAAAGAGATGAAATGACAATGGCTCCCATCATGGGGATGATATAAAAGACAGTTTTTCTTTAGAAGATTCTATTTATCATCCCAGCTAGATAGGCAGCCGGAATAAAGAAATGTTCATGGATAATGCCATGCCTTGCAAAGCAAAGCAAAGCAAAGCAAAGCAAAGCAAAGCAAAGCAAAGCAAAGCAAAGCAAAGCAAAGCACCATACATACAGATCTGCAACCTGGGGTGTGCTCCAACTACTTTACGCCCACGCTGAACCACAGAAGTAAGATCCCTCAACACTTTGATGATGTCCCCGCTCCCAATTCAATGGAGAACGCTGTTCCCCTCTGACATATCACCATGACTATTTCCTGCTGTTCCTTGAAGCTATCCCATCACTCCTTGTTGCCTCCTTCTGGGGAATTGTAATGAATATATAAGCAGTTCCTCCAACCAATAGGTGGTGCTGTTGAGATAGGACAATTGTAGAACTAAAGCCTCATCTGGAGGCACCCTAAGATTAAACTGCTGGTCAGATCTGCATCTGTATGTCCAGTGGGAGAAGCGCTATCTTCTCCTGTGCCTCAGGCAGCAAAATGTCTTGGATTGGCCCTGGGAAGGAGGAATGCAATGGAGTATCCTGGAGGAAGGCACTGAACCTGAACAGTCACTCTGCAACATTCCAGTACAGGCCCCACTTGAATATAATATAATATAATATAATATAATATAATATAATATAATATAATGATACTACAACTACTGTTCAATCAACAGTACTCTTTCCTCAGAAGAAAACTGACTGTACATAAGAACATAAGAGCTGTGTTGGATCAGACCAAACGCCTATCCAGCGTTCTCTTCACACAGTGGCCAAACAGCTGCCCTGCCCATGGGAAAAGCACAAGCAGGACATGAGTGCAAAAGCACCCTCCTGCCCATGTTCCCCAGAAACTGGTGTGCACACTGCCTCTGATACTGGTGGTAGCATATAGCCAATCAGGACTAGTAGCCATTGAATTTGGCTACTTCAATGAATTCTCCTCCATGAATGTATCCAATCCCCTTTTAAAGCCCCCCAAATTGGTGGTCATCACTACATCTTGTGGTAGCTAATTCCATAGTTTAACTATGCACTGTGTGAAGTGGTACTGCCTTTCATCTGTCCTGAATTTCCCACCATTCAGCTTCATGGGATGACCCCATTGGGTTCTAGTATTATGAGAGACTATACATTGTTGCCCACCTGCCCCCTTCTGGTGAGGAACCATAGCTCAGGGGTAGAAGTTAGAAGAACATCTGCTTTGCATGCAGAAGGTCCCAGGTTCAATCCCCAGCTTCTCCAGGAAGGGATAGGAAAGAATTCTGCATGAAACCCTGGAGGGCCATTGCTGCCAATCAGTGTTGACAATACTGAGCTAGATGGACCAATGCTGACTGAGAATAAGGCATCTCCCTGTGATCCTATGTTTCCGGTTGCGATGACACCACAAAGTGTAAAATATGAAGTGTGATCATTGTTGTCTGAATTAAGAGAAGCACAACTCTGGTTTCTTGAACTGAGTTTTGCAAGCAGGGTTGGGTTGGGGAGAGAATTGGGAGCAGCGACGTGGAAATAATAGATTTAATGAGAACAGAGTAACAATCCATAAGACAATTTCATTCTTGAATAAATTTCACATCTCTTCAAACTCAGCAATGGACTTCAGACAAGGAATCGAGCCAGGTGGCGACTGGAGGGGCCGGCCTGCAATTTCTCACACTCAGATCAAGGGCAACCCACATTGTTCACGAGACTAGAAATGCAAAAGGAAAGGAAAAGCAAACGGATAAGGTGAAAGGGAATCTCTCTTTTACTTTCAGCAGCTGGGGAATGCATAAAAATAATTTTTAAAAAGCCCTTTTCTCTCTCCCTTTTCCTTGCCATTGCTGTGCATTGCTTCATTCATTTTCAGAGCACCTGGTTGCAAACTATCATTGAACATGGGTAGCAACAAATCTGTTCTCAAAATGTTTCTCCCCCACTCCCCAAGATGTGCTGTATTTCAACACCCTGCAGTCACCCTGTCTGTTTTTGTGCACTGGAAAGCAAAAAGTTGGAAAATCAGACATTGCCCTCTTCTGTTATTTCTGGCATATTGCAACAAGGTTGGTGATTAATATATAATTTTATTAGCAATCTGGAAGACAGACTCAAAGCCAACTCATTTTAGGGTCTCTTTTCTCGCCCAGATATGCACCTCACTTTAGCTCCAGCAGAAACGGAGGAGGATGCTGAATCTGGCACATTCCTTCCTGAATGAGATATAGCTGGTTCTCCTCCAAAAACTAACTAACTAACTAACTAACTGCTTTTGCAGGGTTTGATTAAAAAATACCATGCCAAGTATATTATTGTAGTGTAGGGTTGAATCTCTTTGAAAGCTGCCCTGCATGAAGCTTGGGCATATCTCTACTTTCTGATTCTTTGGCACTGTTTTTTGTTTGTTTTTTAAAGGATGCAATGCTGAACAAAGTCCCATCTGATTTGATGGAACATACTAATGAATAAAATAAGGCTGGGCAGACTTCAGGCTAGTGGTATCCACTTTGGGTTTTTTTTTTGCTAGATTCACCAACCGGAGCCTGGTGCAAAAGTCATAGAATGGGGGTGCAGAACCTCTTTCAGTCCAAGGGCCAAATTCCATTCTGGAGAAGCTTTTTGGGGGGGGGCACATTCCAATGGTGCATGTGGAGTTGAAGGCAAAAGGGGGTGGAGCCAAAATACCAGCGTATTTTAGCATTATTTTATTTATTAATTGTATTTCTATACCGCCCGATAGTCGAAGCTTTAAGCCCTTGCCGTCAGTAACTAATTCTTAGGAGAAGCATTTCAACCTTTTTAAACTGGGGGGACACACACACACACACCACCAAACAATCAACAGTTTGGTGGTCCCCCAAATAGGGACGGGGGCTGGGTCAGGGGGCTGGGTCAGGGGAAGAGAGTGTAGCCATCTGGGGAAACCAGGAAGGCCATATTTGATCCCTAACTTTGGGGTTCTGCACCCCTGACTTAGAGTTAAAGAATGCTGACCTCTCAGATTTGTTTGGAGGATCAGAACTGATCTGAGCTCACAGTCCTTCCACACACGAGACATCCATGCCTGGTTACCCCAAAGCTTTCTTCATTTCAGCAGTATACTTTAGAGTGGGGAGTCCATTCATTGTTAAACAATTGGGAGTCAGAAATCCCTGATGATCTACTTCAGATCAACCAGAGAGCTCTCAATAGATCCCAATCTACCTTCTGCCCATTCCTGGAGTAAAACATAGTTAAGGTCATGCTGCGCCATTGGTCTGTTTTTCCTCCCACTCTGACATTTGATCCTGGGATGTTGCCTTTCTTTTTCTGCCCAGGTTTATCTTCATGGAGGTTTCCTGAACGGTGTGTCATTTCCTAAACTGCTAAGGTCAGCATTTTAAGGGCTGGGTTTGCAAGATCAAAGCAAATGCACTGGCTCCTCTGCAGAAGCATTGCAGAACTGTAGCTCTTTGATTAAAGCAGAGCTCCCTACAAGCTCTCAAGCCAAGCAATTTTCTCAGGGATTCCCTAACACTGCATTTGACCTGATGGTGTTGCAAAGTCACATGGGCTCCATAGCTCATCAGGTGAAATGGCACAGTGAAGGCAAATGAGGTATGTGGGCAGTGAGGGTAAAGCAGCAGAAGCTAAGGTACCGTGTTTCCCCAAAAATAAGACCTACCCCAAAAATAAGACCTAGTACTATTTTTGGAAATTGCTAAAGCATAAGACCTACCCCCAAAATAAGACCTACCCCCAAAATATGACCTAGTGTCTTATGATGATGCTCCAGAAGAAGATGACATGACTGTATTTGAATAAATGTACGGTATATTTTTGTACATGAATAAATGTAGACTGCTGCACATGAATAACTGTGGATTGTTATACATTAAAAAAATAAGACCTACCCTGAAAATAAGACCTAGTGTGTGTGTTTTTTTTAGCCAAAAAAATATAAGACAGTGTCTTATTTTCGGGGAAACACTGTAGTTCTTATGCCAGACCTCAAAGGCTTTTGTATGATAGCTTTGCCCGTGCTGAAATGGGTGTCTAGGACTTGGACAAAACATAGATGTGGACTCTGATGTAGATATGAACCCCAGAAAGCCTGTTCCTTGCCTTTGGCCAAAATAACTAGCTGCTATTTCATGAAACCTTCTGGGGCATGTACTAACAAACATGTTTTAGATCCACATATCTGTCTGGCAGGCATGTCCTTGCCACTTCTCACTTTTTTTGAGCTGAACCCCAATCAGAGACTAGTTGCCTCTCTCTATGATAATTCCCCTTTACTCAGCACTGGTTAGGCCTCATCTTGAGTACTGCGTCCAGTTCTGGGCACCACACTTTAAGAAGGACGTAGACAAACTGGAGAGGGTTCAGAGGAGGGCAACAAGGATGATAAAGGGACTGGAAACAAGGCCTTATGAGGAGAGACTGAAAGAACTGGGCATGTTTAGCCTTCAGAAGAGGAGACTGAGGGGAGATATGATAGCACTCTTCTAGTACTTGAAGGGATGTCACACAGAGGAGGGCCAGGATCTCTTCTTGATCATCCCAGTTTGCAGGACACGGAATAATGGGCTCAAGTTACAGGAACCCAGATTTCACCTAAACATCAGGAAAAAATTCCTGACTGTCAGAGCAATAAGACAATGGAACCAACTACCTAGGGAGGTGGTGGGCTCTCCCACTCTGGAGGCATTCAAGGTGCAGCTGGACAGCCATCTGTCGGGGATGCTTTGACCTGGATTCCTGCATTGAGCAGGGGGTTGGACTCGATGGCCTTGTAGGCCCCTTCCAACTCTACTTTTCTATGATTCTATGATTCTATAGACATGCCTTGTGTACATGCAACTTGCAGCTATCTCAAGAAGCCCAGCCCAAGGGCGGATTGCCCCTTAACTGTCACTCATGAGTCATGACCCACATTATTAGACCGTGTAAATTTTAGGGCTGGGGAAGCTTTTTTGGCCCACGGACTGAATTGGTTCTGGGTGAGCACATTGGGTCTACATGCCCGAAGTGAGCAGGGCTGCCCCACTGCTGGCCATATGGCCCCAACATGATTGTCCAGACCCCATTCAGTCACACACACACACATACTTACACACAGAGGGAGTCACACACACACACAACACACAACACCACCTCCTCCACCTCCTCCTCCTTCCCCACTGCAATGATGCTTTTTAAAAGCCTTGTTGCAGTGGGGAAGGGGTGATTTTTCAGGGGGGGACAGCACGGGGGGGGGTTAGCCCTTCCCAGCAGCAACCACCCCCCAAAATGTCACACACACACACACACACACACACACACACTGCAATTAGGATTCCAAAAGCCTCGGTTGGCACTAATGGAGGGTTTTGCAAAGCCTCATTACAGTGTGGGAAGGGGGGGAAATCCCTTCTCTCCACAAGGACTGTGCATAGAATTGGGCTGCAGTCTTATTTCATGGTGCCCCTCCATGATTTGCAGGGGATATTATATCATGCAGAATTTGGGTTTTGATTTTGTTGTTGGCTCATCTCTCGCCCACGGCACAGCCTGAGGCTTTCACCTTGTAATTATTTTCAGAGTTATTTCAGGTTATCCTGGGGGTCTGTACTGGATGAGGCTCGTGCCATGTAAACAGTGCAATGTATTTATTTATTTATTTTGGTCCTGTAAAAGGCTTTACTTCCGCCGTTTATCAAAGTCTGAGTGAAAGCTCCCAAACTCATCCCTTAAGACACGTTTATCTCTTTGATTATTTCCTCCGACCACGTACTCAGCAAGGTGGGAGCAGAGATGCTATTCCCTTGGCAACCTAGAGAGTTCTCAGAAGCCTCTGGCAGCAAATTAGTGGTCTGCACTGCACAGCACAATCAAATCAATCCTTTAAGTCTTATGAAGGCCTTCCCAATGCCGTTTGGGGACTTTGTACCAGGAAATCATTAGACCCCGGAGAACTCACGCTGAAAACAAAATTTCTAAAGAGTTGTAAGGATTAATTAGGGGTAGAAGACATTTCAAACAAGATGTTCTGTTTTTTTGTTTTTTGTTGTTGTTGTTGTTTTGTTTTAAGGTGTTCTTGGATGGGTGTGCCCCAGATTTTCTCAATGGGGCTTGTGAACACTGCCAGAAGCCTGAGCTGTAGTTGAAAGTGTGAGGCATGATCAAAGAAAGCCCCCATCCTATCTTGTTCTTGAAGAATCATGTTGCAATGAAAAGGATGAGTCCGTGTTGGGAAGAGGGGGGGAGGAAAGCAGTTGACACCATTTTCAGGTGTACCACACTTCACTTTGAGATGCATGGCCTCAAACCAATCTGAAAACTGGCAGAGGAGTGAATGTCTTTGGGCATAGGGGAGTGTCTGAATCTAATGAGATCTGAACTGGGAATCTCTGGACTTGTGTGCTAGTGCTCCCCTGGTGGTGAGCTCCTCTGGGCTGATTACAGGGTAGGGAAAATAAGGCTTTTGTTGTTCTTCTGAGGCAGAGCTGGGCAACCTGAGGCCTTCGGCCTAATTCCAAAAGCTCTGTGCAAACAAGAAGTTCAGACCTCTGGCAAGAGCAATCTGTACCTCCCTGGCAGCCCACTGGATGAGGAGGAAGAGGGACAGGGACAGAGACACACAGAAAGAAGGGGTGTCAGAAAGAGAGAGAGAGAAAGAAAAGAGGGTGTCAGAAGGAGACACAGAGGGAGATAGAGAGAAGGGGATGTCAGAACAAGAGAAAGAAAGAAAGAAAGTCAGAACAAGAGAGAAAGGAAAGGGGGTGTCAGAAAGAGAGAAAGAAAAGGGGGTGTCAGAAAGAGAGAGATAAAGGAAAGGGGGTGTCAGAAAAAGAGGGAAAGAAAAGGGGGTGTCAGAAAGAGAGAAAGGAAAGGGGTGTCAGAAAGAGAAAGGAAAGGGGGTGTCAGAAAGAAAGAAAAGGGGTGTCAGAAAGAGAGAAAGAAAAGGAGCTCAAAAAGAGAGAAAGAAAAGGGTGTGTCAGAAAAGAAAAGGAGATGTCAGAAAGAGAGAAAGGAAAGGGGGTGTCAGAAAGGAGAGAGAAGAAAAGGAGATGTCAGAAAGAGAGAAAAAAAAGAAA